>CM073509.1:38930000-39577500 GCA_037074495.1 Acacia confusa
AGAGATAGGTGCATTCACTAATTAATTAATATTAGTGTTTAGTTTTGATAATTAAGCACGTAGATCTTTGTAACTTTAATTGCATGGCGCTGTAACTAGCCGCTGCACATTAATTATTTGGTGATATAATTTTACTTTATATGATCATCGATCTGTAGGCATCTTAAGTTGTTAAGGAATTCTAATGGACCTAGCTAGCTACTTTGACTGGATACTTAGTTTGATTGACTTAAAGTTAATGACTTTGTTGATGCTTGAATTGACAGAAATATTCCCTTATATTACATATATACCCACACATATAAATATAGCTTGTAGGTCACAATTAATAGATCTCTCTCTACATTTGGAGTCACTATATGGATTCACTTGTCGTAACAATCATTATACATTTGGAGTCACTATATGGATTCACTTGTCGTAACGATCATTATTCAAAGCCATCAATCTGGTTCTCAAATATTCTAGCACCATTATTGGTAATAGATTTGGGAATCTACTAAATTACCTAGCTAGGGTTTAAAATTTTAAGTGATTTTTTTTAATTTTTTATTTTGCCTCATGCGCTATAGACTTCATTATATACGGTAAGATCCTAATAGGTAATTTCATTTCAATAGGAGTAAAAAGAGAAAAGAAAGGATAAAGTGAGACAAACAATGAACAGTTATCTTCCATTAGCATCTTTTTCTTTTTCTATCAAGAAAACATGAAATTTATCTTAAATACGGTTTCCTTTTTTAGAGTAACCAAAAGATTTATTTCATTATAAGGAAATAAAAATTCACAAAAGCACCAATTCAAAACAAGACCCTGCACAACACTAGAACCAAAAAACAATAAAACACCAGGAAAATTAACCCCTGGAAACTACAATCAAGACGAAAACTAACGCCTTGTTGATGATTAAGATCATACTCTCCTATATGTAAGTTACAAATAACCGAATTATGTAGGCAAAAAAATTGGTTAAAAGCAAATATGGGTTGGAAATTTGATTATTATTTTTTTTTTCAAACATACATTTGTTTATGAAGAGTACGGGTGTGAGAGAGAGTAAGAGATGTCACTTATAAAAAGAATATTTCCTACTCAAAAAGTTGTAACTTATATATAGAACGGGAAAGAGTATTAGCCAGCTCCTCATTTACTATGATCAGTGGAAGTGGCATTAGGAACATATCTAATTGTAACTCCTAGAGCCCTTCCAATAATAATAAGATCTTATTATAGGAAGAGTTCAAGGTGTAGCATGATCAGAGCACATTAAAAATCACAATCAAAACTAATCACTAGCTAGGCAAGGTTGCCAAAAAAACACAACGCACACAAAACATCACATAGGAACCAACCAACATAGATTACTCCTAACAAGTTAAGTTTGGATTTAAAACAAAATTATATAATTGCTCAATTGTTTTTATTTAGATCAAGTATATATGTGGGAATAAGATGAAATTAGACGGGTGATATATTTTTTCATTACTGGCTTCTGAATAATTAAAACAAAAGAAAACTTCGCTAAAAATTAAAATGGAATATAATTTTAAAAAAGAAAGCTCATCATATATATAGCTTACGGATTTTTCTTTCTTATTTAACTGGATGAGAACTTGTTGCGTTAAATTTAGACTTTTTATACTTAAAATCTTTGGAATCGGTTTAAAGTTCTTCGACTCTTAAAAAGTACCTGAAAATGTTATCGGAATTTTATGATAAAAGCCCCCACACAAGGAAAAAAGTGTAAAAGCGCCTCCATTTCTTGATAGTTACAAGATCAAACGAGAAGGCCCCGGGATTTCTACTTTCGAAACCAATTAAAAAATAAAAAAGTTTGTTCATTCAAGTATCTCCTAGTTTTTATAATATCATATTGAGAGGTTGGAGTTTCTATTATTTCTAATAGTGAAAAATCTCAAGAAAATATTATTTGAATAAAATTCTAAATAAGCGATTTTCTAATGATTTGTCAATTGCTTTATTATTGTTGTTGATCTCATTTCCTATTGTTGTCAACAAGATTAAATCATTGTGACAATTTTGCTCATATTAATTGTATCAATAAAAATAAAAAGAGAAGAAAGAGTTGAAAGATACTCATTTATAAATAAGGGCAAAGTTAAAAATTTATTCCATAATCATTGAGCTAATTACCTTTTTTTGGTATCTGTGATTTAATTAAAGGGAAAATTCTTCTCAGAGCCCAATTAACCAAAAATTGTCAAAAAAGGACCAAAAGAAAAGTCACATGTCAAAAAAGGTCTTAAAAGGCCCTAAGACCTTTTTTGATATTATTTCAGGAAGCGTTAACAACTATATTAATACCCCATAACAATTAAATAAGTACAATTAATAACTATATATTAACAACTAAATCAGCATCGGTTAACAATTATATCGGTACCTGTTAACAACTATATCTATACAATGTTTTCTAAAATAATACTAAAAAAGGCTCTAGAGCCTTTTTTGACATATGATTTTTCTTTGGGCCTTTTTTGAAAATTTTTTGATAACTTGAGTCTTTAGGTGAATTTTTTCTTAATTAAAAGAAACTTATAAATAGGACTGGAGTAGTGTGTGTATAAAATATAGCAGAGTCTTGGTGACTAAAGAATTGAATTCTAATTCCTTCAATGTGCAATTCTTATCTGAAACCAGGCATCTAAATCAATGGTTTTTATACCTTGTTCGAAATTCAGTAAGATATATGGATAGAAAGATAGATAATTTTGAAGAAAATCAAAGCCGTAAAGTAAAAAGCAGCCATTATATATATATATATATATATATATATATATATATATATATATATATATATATATATATATTGTCGCTTTCATGATGAACACTATTGCCAATAAACGATTACGATCTAGGCAGAGCTGCATAAATGTGCTAGTTTAATTAGCATCCGATGGATGCACCAAAGAAGTCATAGTTGTGCTTCTTATAGAATGCGACTTTAAGTATAGGTCACATATGTAGCTTGTGACCGTCACGCGTCCAAAATTGAAGTGTTGTTGGCCCCTACATGTCCAAATTAAAGGTCATGTTGCTTTCACCCCTCTCTAGCAATATGCGCTATATTCATCATTTTCCTGATATCACATTAATAACTTTCGATCTCTCTGAAATGTCGACTTCATGTGTGTTGTGTGTGCGAGTTTTTTTTAGTGGTGGTGTCGTTTTCACAGTTATGATCCCCCACTCACTCCCATCATGTTCAATCAAAGACTTTTTGAGTTATACAAATAGCCTCGTCGTCGTCTTGTGTCTTTTCAATTGATCTAATATTGTCTATTGGGTTATTCTATCAAGGGCTCGGCTCGTTCACCAATCCTTGATATGAAAAATTCAAGATATATTATGGATTTGAAGTTGCTATTAAATTCTAAAAATAATTTTTAAGTTTGTTTAAATTATATCTAAGCTTCTCATAGTATATATGTGATTTGGTGGAAATTGTTCTGTAAAGAGAGTAAAAAAGAATAGATGAAATAGAAAGTTGTGCGGATGTCTTTTAAGGCGCAGACATCACTTTTTTTAAAACTTAATTCACCCGGCCCCCACTTATTCCAATATTTAAGTGCAAATTTAGTTGATGGTAAATTACATGCATAATACAATAAAGATCCTTAATATGGATGGCTTTTAGTATGGGTTATTAGGATATATATGAGAAGTTTCATGAGCGTGCTTGGAAACTAAACAAACATAAACTTGATAATTTTTAGTGTTGTAGCTTTCTACATAACTCTTTGTATAAATTTCTTAATATATAAGGATATGGGATATGGCTTTTCAAAAATGCATATCTTTGTTTTAAAAATAGTCTAACAACAATTAAGCTTAGGGTTAAATACCATTTTTGTCATGAAAGTTTACTTTGAGGAGCACGGGTTACCCATAAGTTTTTGTTCTCATTTTTATCTTGGAAGTTTAAAAACGTAACAATCTTACCTATCCGTTGATCTTAACAACCGAATTGTTACTCTTCTTTGTAAACTTCCAGAGACAAAATTGCTCTTAAAAAAACTTTTAAGGTAAATTTGCTCCTAAAAAAATTTTAAGACATATTTGCTCCGTTTTTAAACTTACGGGAAAAAATGAGACCAAAAAAACTTCCAGGTAACTAGTGCTCCTTAGGGTAAATTTCCATAACAAAAATGGTATTTAACCCATTAGCTTATCTAAACGCACATGACATATGGGTTCATGATCTAGTTTGCTTATGATTTATGAAATGGTTGGTGCTTTGAGTAAGTGCTTATGGTTTAGAATGTTCACTGATGATAAGGTAGGGGCCGGGTGGCTAATGACCTCAAAATTTTGGGGAACCGATAGGTTTGGAAGATTACACACACAAACACACCAAAAAAACATGTTAGTCAAACATAGGTTGATTACTGAACTATATATATGACATGTAGAAATCGTAGACCCTTGATCTGATGGCTACATATATAGACTTAACTTTCTGAAATGCAGGAGTTGAGAATCCTAAGCTCCATCATCCAGTAAATGATATGGTGGAATATTTTAAAACGAGGAGATATGTGTTTTTTAAAAAGTCATATTTTTATAAGTTAAGGAATTTATATTTTCATAAACAATAAAGGTCATGAAGGTCGTGTCCTTTTTTATTTCTAAAGACATAAAAAAGTGTGATAACGATTACATAGAGGAAAATTATGTTGGTTTTTCAGAAAACTTTATATACTATAAATGCGCAACTCTTCATTAAGAATATATTTTAAATAACCATGTTATTTAAGTTATGTTGATTCATGAATCTAACATGTGGTTATGACTTTTAATTAAAGAAGTGTTACTTTAAAAGACACCATTTTAAGATATCACTTTATGATTTATAAATACTCTGCACCATCACTTCACTGGTGACAACAATAAAAATCAGATCAGAAATCATGCAACAAAAGACCAAACTCCTTACCTTTGTGAGTGCATACGAAAATAAAGTGAAATTATCATTTTATAAAAGTCATTGTTGTCTTAGCTTGAATGTTGAGAGTACAATCCATAGTTAAAGGTCTTCATTGTATTCTACAAGAAATTCGACTGTCAATCTAAATTACACCTATAAAATAGATATAAGTGGAGGCGAACTATGCCTAAAAGTAAGCGTTGCACACGCTTTAAAGACATTGCACTTTACTTTCTTCTTCATCTCTTATTCTTATTATACTCTTCAGAGATTCAGCCCCACATGCAATCTTTGGGCTCATTTAGAATCCTGGTTTCTTCCATGTTATATAACTTGATGAGTAAAATCGTATGTCGAATGTATTTTGGGCCGACGCAAGATCACGGACGGCATACAGTCATTTCGGTGATGCAGTGAACTTGGACACTGCATACAAAGTGAATCAATACAGAGTTCTTTTTGTTCCATTTACCAGGGTGAACCATCATGGTTAAATGATTTTGTTCGTCTGTGCACTTCTTTTGGACAATTCTGAGGCTTCTTTCTTGTGGCTCTTTAAGACCTTGTTGACAACAAAGTTTGTGAAGTTGGAAAGATTTGAAGGAGGAAACTTTCTATGATGGCACCGGTTTTGCTTGCAAGAAGAGATGGATGGGTTGATCCAGGAACTTTGCAAATGAGTCATCTTTAATTCATTTGGTCAAAGGCGAAGGAGAGATAAATATCTATTTGCCTTTCTGTATTTGATATGGTTTATTTTTTTTTTTTGGTCAAAATTTGATATGGTTTATAGACTCATGATGTTTATACATGATCTAGCCTGATGCAATTATTTTCTTAAATTATGTGGTTTATTGGCTTGTGGCATTATGGAATTATAATCATGATTAGAAAGTCATAAGAAGCATGCATAATAGATTTGGGATTTACTAGATTTATAATTATCATGAAAAAATCAATGGTCAATTAGATGAGTTGATAATTATCATGTTGTGTTCTAATTTTAATTAGAATTATTAACGAAAATTTGTTGTGGAATAAATGCATGAGTTGAACATGGTTTGAATAATTTCAAAGAAATAACATACAGATAGATGAATTTATTACTATTTCATCCATTATAAATATACTTCCTTCTTCACAGAAAGAGACTTTAAAAAAAGCCTTAATATAATAAATCATAAAAGGTAAATCTATTTTGTGCAGTTGAGGATTATCTTCACTTAGAAGAGGATTGGATCATGGTTAATGATCCATGATAAAAAGTTGCATGTATTGAAGGAAGGATAGTTTTATAAGACCTTGAAAAAAAAAAGAGGGAATGACAAAAATATAAATTCTATTTATATGTTTGGCTATGGTAACTTTAATAATAGAAAATAAGTCATGAGTTATTGTTGACATACTTATAATTTTGATTGGTGTCATGGTTCTTCATTGTTTATAGTATGAAGTTGTCACTAATATTTATCTATTGTGATAGTTAGTCTATTATTGCAAGGGCTTATAATCAAGTTTATAATGGAAAGTCGCGACATATTGGCCTAAGACAGAGCTATGTAACAAATTTGATTTTGAATGAAATAATTTCTATTAGTTATATAATATATAAATTAAATCTTGCAGATTTTTTGGCAAAATGTTTGATAAGGGATTTTGTGTTAAACACATTAAAAGAGATGTGATTGAAGTCCTATAAACCTTGACATCAAAATAATAGAAACTCAACTCACATTTGATTGTCATGTGAAGTCTTAAATTCAATGGTGAAAGTATGTTGTCAGAGTAATTACAAGCTTTTAATACATCACAGGCTAGGTTGGAAAAGTACTTAGTAACCATGAGACTAGAAGGGGGTATGTTGAGCCTAATTTGACTCCTTATGGACTTGTAAGTATATATCTCCTAAAGCATTTATCATGGTGATGCTTTTGACGAAGTCAACCTGTATGAGAGTGAAGTGAGGCCACTTTTAAGGGTGTGTTTGGTTTGTGGGGATTAGGGAGGGAAGGGAGAGACATTTCTTACCTCATATTAACCAAATTGCCCATGAAAAATTTTCAATATTCCAAAAATACACTCTCAACTAAAAGGAATATTCTTCTCTTTAATGACAATTCGGTAAAAGTCCTCTTTCTCCTCTTATCCCTTCCTCTTAAACCAAACACATTGTAAGAGTCCAAGGGCTTGACTCTAGAAAGCTCTCTTGAAAAGGATATAGGCACAAGGCCAGGAATAACAGTGTCATTAAAGTGGCATATAATAGTCCAAGATCTTATACGTAATTCATGCACACCTGTTCATATGGGTTAAATAGTTCAAAGCTTAGTCTACCATATTATTACAGATAGGTGAAACAATGTCTTACTTTGATAAATGTTCAATTAATCCTTGACATACCGTTATTGAGAACATGAGATTTCTAAAGTGATAAGAGTTTGTGATCTTTTTAAAATGGTGGGAAATTGTTGAAATATTTTAAAATGAAGAGATGTGTTTATTGAAAAGTCATATCCTTCTAAATTAAGAAATATATGTTAAGGGTTGTATAAAGAGTTACAACACTAAAGGTCAGTTCATATCCTTCTTGTTTCTAAATACACTTATGAAAATGTGTGGTAACTACTATTTAGTGGAAGGTTGTATTGGTTGTTAAGAAAACCCTACATATATACTATAAAGGCATAACTCTTCATAAAAAGTTATTTTAAATAATCATTGGTTATTTAAGTTATATTGGTTCATAAGGATTCATGAATCTAACATGTGTTTATAACTTTTAATTGAAGATATGCTGCCTTAAGAGGCAACACTTCAAATCATCACTTCATAATCTATAAATACATGTACTATCACTTCATTTGTGATAGACAATACAAATTAGATAAAAAATCACTCAAAAATGAGAAATCAAATTCATTATTTTTATCCTTGAGGGCACAAAAAAAAAAAAAAAAAGAGAGTCAAATTATCATTTTGCAAAGTTGTCTTGGCTTAAGTGTTGAGAGTATAATCTATACTCAAGGGTTTTCATTATATGTATTTTGCAAGAAATTCACTTGTTAATCCAAATTATATCTTATAAGATAGATATAGGTGGGGTGAATTAAAGTTAAAGGAAAGTATTGCCCACTCCTTAAAGACATTGCGCACTACTTTCATTTTCATCCCTTGTTCTTGTACTCCTGAGAGATTCAAGCCTAACATGATATGAACGTCATTTTTTTTTAAAGCTAGTCAGATCAATTACCATGCATGTCATGCTTTATACTCAAGCAAGTAAAAAAGTAAACCCTAATTTTAATATAAATATGTGAATCTTCTATTGTGCTTTGGTTATTGTACGCATGCACCACTGATGAGAAGTAGTTTTGAAGTGCAGGACGGCATGCACTTGCTCAATGAAAGATCTATATATATCTGTGTGTGTGTGTGTGTGTGTACGAACCATAATTTATGAGTGAAAGCCTATGTGTGTTTAGATATATATAGATCTGTTTTCTTGAAAAATGATCAACCTCTTTGTTCTTCTTTATAGAACTTGTGCAGTTGGGTAATTACTATTATTATTGCAACTTCATGATGTAACTTTCTACTTTGAATTTTCTTTGTTACTGTGCGTAGTGGACATGATTAATTGCTTGATCCAAGGAGGTGTAAAAGAAAAGAGAAAGAGGGTAATAAGTAAACTTTTATATATGTAAACATAGATATACACATAAGATGACATAAATGGCATCGCTGGTCATGCTGTGGCTGATTCTACTTCCATCTATCTATCTTAATTTATACTGTCATTAACTTTAGCTACTGAACATGACATATATAAAAGGATGATGAATGAGAATGATTCCAATTATCCAATTTTTTACCAGGTACTATAATTAAAGATAGAGAAAAGAGTAGTGTGTGAGGAAATAAAGGAAATTAAATTAAATGCAAAAGAAATGAAATGAAATCAAAAAGTTAAATGGGTCGTGGGTGTCACAAGCAAGGCTTCTCCCAATCGTAAGAAAGCACTAACATATAGTCACTCAAGACATTAGTTCTCTCATTTCCCTCTAAGTTGACCACTCTCATCGCTGTGCTTTTTTCAATCATATTCTCACTCAAGATTTTGAGTTGTATACATATATTGACTCATATACTGTTGATTTCAAATTTCTCATATATGTGTAAATTTTAACAGTAGGAAGAGTACAGGGAGTATATTAAAACATAAGTAGGATAAATTATGGTCGTTGTTACTGTTAATTACTTATACCATCTCCTTAGCTTTAATATATATTTTATTTTTATTGTGATCACAATAAAAAGTAATAACATTTTGGCGTCCCTTCAACTGAAAGGAGGGCAAAACAAATAGTAGGGAGTGAAGTGGTCGGATCAAGAGAGCAATAGAAATGATGAATTAGAAAACATGTTCAACAGTAGTTTTTATAATTTTTTATTGTTTCTTTTTTGGCCTCATTATGTTGAATAGTTGAAGACTAATTATTGCTTCTATCATATACTTCAAAGGATTGCACGACTTGGAATCAAATTGTGTTTTTGTCGGTGATAACATATATATATAGTGCTTGCTTTTAAGTGTGTGAACCACAAGGACGAAAGAATACCAATAATGAAACAAGACCCCCTTTACAGTTGCCAAAAAATTATGCAATGGTTGACCAAATAATTTTATTCTCTTTAAAAATTTCTCTGAAATTTTTCAAAAGTGTATGCAATGTTTTAATCTATTAAAATCTCGCTCACATGACTTTTTTTAAAAAAACTAAAAATTCATATTACAAATAGTACAGATTTGGCATATTAATTTTCTTTTAATATGTATTAAATTAAATTCTATGATTTAGAAACAGAGGTAGTATAAAGAAAAATAAATAGAGGAAAATTAAAGAACATGCATATGATTTATATCACTAAATAGCGAATATATGAGGTCGACATGTTTGCGATAATGTTGGAAATTACAATCTTTCGGTGACTCTAGCTAGGAGGGAATGTATTGAGCAGCCTATTCATCATGTGGATTCTAGGATATAATAATTATTATCCATATTGCAATTATGGCCATTGAAAAAAAAGCCACACACGCAAAGGCAAAGGGCCAAATTTTCATATCATTATTTATTGGACACTGAAATGAAGCTTTCTACTTTCTTTCATTTCAGAAATGTGTCCTCTTTTTTACGCTATTGTATACTTCGAAGCCTGTTTAAGATCGTACAATGATTTTTTTTTTTTTTTTTTCAATCTACAACACTAAATCTATTTTCTCCTTTACTTTCAAAGCCTTCTAGGTTTTTATTCATGCGAACCTCCTGATCATGTAGATCACTTTGCACCTCCTATCGAGTTGGTTTTACAACCAGGACCTCCTTCCTTATCATTTATAATCTTGGATATCCAGGAGATTGATGTACTCTTTGAATCTACTTCTATTTTCATCTCTTCACTGGGTGATGTTTGGTTCATTTTGTATTTGGGTTGTAGTATTGTAATTTTCTTGGCTTTGTTTGTATCTGTTGTGTCTTTGTTTGGGTTGTATCTTCAGTCTATTTTCATGTATTGTATTTGCTTGCAGCATTAATATAACTATCTTCTAACCAAAAAAAAAAAAAAAAAGTTAAAATACATGTTTTGATGATAAATAAACCTTAAAGAATATTTATAAAAAGAAATATTACTCGGGTGAGAATGTGTCCTTATGTTACCAGAAGGTAACTAGCTAATGATAAAGTTTATTTTATGAAAACTGTTGGTGTACTCAAGTGAAAGATGTACTGCTCAAGTGATAGTCTAAAAATTAAACATTATTGTCAGGATACTGGCTAATGAGTGAAAGAATTTGTAAAAATCTTCTCAATCACTCAAGTCTAAATTATGTCACTTGAGTGATGAACTAAAAATGGTGTGTCACTTACAAGATATTTGATGGTGATCGATTCTTTAAAAATCTTCCTTGCACTTGAGTCATGTGGCTATCACACAACTATGATCAAAACCCCGCAAGGTACCTAAAATTAACTCACCACTTTTAAGGGAAGAAATGATTATTCACTCAAGTTATAAGAGAGATGCTCGAGTGATGCCTAAAACCCCAAAAAAGTACCTAAAGGTAACTCACCAAATTATTCAAGGAGTTACAAATTAAAGAGGCACTCGAGTGATGCCTAAATCTTTGCAAGGTACATGATAGTAACTAGTTATTTCTAGAAACAAATTGTTTTAAGTCACTTGAGTTACTAAGTTTCCACTTGAGTGACACTCAAATACTTGATGGTTACCTCTTGGTAACTAAGAGATAACATGGAAGAGTTTAAAAATTAACATTACTTGAGCAACACAAAAAATAATCTTGTTATCACTCTTTAATTACTCGCTAGTGATCAAGCAATGTCTTGAAAAACTAAGAGAGATACTTGAGTGACCTACAACGACTTGAGTGACATAGTATGATTACCAAACAAAAACTTGAAAAAAAAACTCTCACATTTCTTCTAGTTACCACTTAGTACCTCTCGGCGATAGAACATCACTAAAATGATAGGTTGTCACTTGAGTGACTTTGAAAACATCGTCTTGAAAATTTCAAATCTTATTCTCTTACGTTGGAATCTAACTACAATATTTTATATTATTCCCGTAAACATCATTAGCTAAACTTTCTAGCGTTTCTATCCACTACTCTATAATATTTTCAAAATGCCAAAAGAGAATATCACTTAAATTATGCTTTCCAAAAAACAGAGAAACACTTCGAAACTTTTAAATCACTGGAATAATTATGAAATTTGTTTATCTTACTGATTATTCTAACTCCTTCCTACACTAGTACTTTAGTATTTTGGAGGTGATCAAATAAGAATTTGTTAGCTTCCATGTTTTGATGATGACTTAACATTATAAGAAAAAAATTGGAACTGAACTTTTCTGTCAAAACAAAACTCTGAGATTTCTAAATAATTACCTCGAGGTAGATGACTTAACCTCGAGGTTCTGATAAAACTCGAGTTAGCCAATTAACCTCGAGGTTATGGGCTTCAGCTTCTCCGAATGATCCTCTTCACAACCTTGAGGCGCGATAGGTTATCTCGAGGTTGAACCAAAACTTGAGATTCACACACTAACTCGAGGCTGAGTCTCTTTTGTCCAAAGTGTTTCACTCGCCAACATTTTCAATTATGCATATGAAACCTCGAGGTTTGATAATGAACCTCGAGTTTTAGGCAAAACTCGAGGTAAGTAAGTAAAACTCGAGGTTGATAAAATACCCATGTGACTCTCCGCCGAGCTTAAGTCCTACCATACAGACTTGAGGTATCTTGTGTAACTCGAGTTCATGGAAAAACTCGAGGTTGAATTCTTGACTCGAGGTTCTAGCAGAATATATATATATATATATATATATATATATATATATATATATATATATTCGTTGATTACTGATAATCTCTGCCTTGCTGATTCTGTTTTCTTGATTGCTTCATGCAATGCCTTCATTATTATTACTAACTATACTTCAAAGTTTATTGGTGAAGGATTTCAACAAAGGTTTAATGCTCTGATATAAAAAGCAGATTCATGATGTCGGCAGCATTTAATGTAATACCAGATATCAGCCGAAAAGCGTTATTTGAAGATAAAGAGTTTCAACATGCTTTCTGCTTGTACTCTATCGGTCGACTATTAAAGAATGAAGCAGAAACATTCTCCACAAATATTTGTCAAGCCTGGTTATTCTTCCAAGGCCAACCACTAGCATTTAATGCTAACGGTCATATTACCCTCTCCAAACTACCAGGATTACACCAAGAGACAACGACTAAATTACAATGGGCATTGATGGTAAAGATATAAATTGAAGGTGCAATCAATAGAGCCACCTACCGAAGTTACTGTTACGCTGAAAAATTCAATAGCATTTATTCTACTCTGTCTGTAACAATTCACAAAAACACGCTTCAGTGATTATCTTATCTACTCTTTAGGAGTTTTGCATTTCTTATTTGACTGTATTGAAATTCTTGAGGTTGGGACCTCAAGTGTTTGGGGCAAACAATTACAGCTTGTAAGGGGGAGTGATCAGTGAGGATCCAAGTACAGTGTAATTGTGCTGTGAGAATTAGTGGAAATCCCAGTTGTTCTGGGGACTGGATGTAGGTCAAGTTTGTGATCGAACCAGGATATATCGTGTGTGTGCAAATTTCCTTTATTTCTATCTGGTCATCTTAATTTACGCGAGAATTTTCTAAGTTTTGCTACATCACCTATTCACCCCCCCCTCTAGGTGATTTTCAGAATTAACTCACATATTGGAAAAAGCACAGAAGCATTAAATGCAAAGGACATTTAAATGTCGAACGTTCTCTCTGCTCCAATGGCTAATTCCTTAGATACAATGAATGTTTAGAGACTTCAATGGATATATATAAAAAACCAAGGAAACTTGAACGGATACATTTTCAACAAGACAACGGTAATTAATTTACTCAACTTATAAATATCCAGAGAATTGAAGACGAAGTAATGAACCTTAATGAACTTTTGGGAAAGCTTATTGTTACATTCATTACAAAGTCTTAAACTCTTAAATTCGAGTATGCACTTCAATGATTATATATATACTCTTATGAGAGACATTTATTGAATCATTCAATATCTGAGAGACTTAAGATTATGGAATCTTGAGTGGATGCCAAGTGACAAAATGTAAAGAGGAGCAAGAGTTCTTTGAGAACGAATTAAGCTTATATTGAGATACCAAGAGCCTTGTAAATCTTGGAGAATAGTGAAAATCTTAGAAGGCTTTTGAAGATTGGACGTAGGTTAAGTAGTTTGGACCAAACTAGTATAAATATCATGCGATGACATCTCTTCACACTACAAAAAAGCTGATGTTTGGTAGTAGTTAAAATTGTGTGTTTATAACGGTTTCAACCGCTACAAACGACAGTAGTAGCGGTTTAAAGAACCGCTACAAAATACACCGTGGCAAAATGTTACTACTTATGTAATAAAACTATTACTATATTAGTAACGGTTTTTAATTACCGCTATAAGATACGATTAAGATGACAAATTTCAAAAAAAAATTGGTGTCAAAATTTTGTAGCGGTTGTAAAATTGCTACAACTATTGGATAAAGTTTCATAAAATTTGTAGTGGTTTTAAAACCGCTACAAAATATTAGAAAATTGGAAGGAAAAAAAAATCATAACTCGAGTCCATTGTTACAATATTATGTTGAATATTTTATTATTTAAGCGACAAATTAAATGATAATAGTTCATATTTTAAAAAGTGATTGACATTAAGTTAGATAAGGACTTATTATGTTGTATTCTTAATATTATGTAGGTATAATATTGAGAATGTGAAGATAATAAGGATTTATTATGTTGTCGACCTTTGTGCAAAAAAAATATGTTGTCCACTAAATGATATTTGATTATTGAAAGAATGTTGATGATGATAGAATGAATGATGAGGAAATATATATATTTAAAGTTTTGTATAGGGAAAAAAATTGGTGTCAATATTATAAAAAGGAAAAAATTAAAACATTGAAATTAAAGATTTTGTCGGGGGTGGAAAGAAATGAGAGAAAACGATAGAGAAGGGAATGGGAAGAAATGAAGGAGTGTGTGAAATGAGAAGTGGTTGAGATATTTATAAGGATATACATAACTTTTGTAGCTGTTGATGTAACACATTTTGTAACGGTTTTCATTAATTTATGTGACACTTTTTGTAGCGGTTTTTTGTTAGTTTTGAAGCGGCTTAAATTCATTGGTATTTAAAAAAAAAAAAAATCAAAATTTCACATTTTGTAAAGGATTATGTGACACTTTTTGTAGCGGTTTTTTGTTAGTTTTGTAGCGGTTATAAAATCGCTACAAAAATTCATTGGTACTTAAAAAAAAAATCAAAATTTCACATTTTGTAGTGATTTATATGACACCTTTTGTAGCGATTTTTTGTTAATTTTGTAGCGGTTATAAAACCTCTACAAAAATTCATTAGTATTTTTTTAAAAAAATCAAAATTTCACAGTTTGTAGCAGTTTATGTAACACTTTTGTAGCGGTCTTTTTATAATTTTTGTAGTGGTTATAAAATTGCTACAAAAATTCATTGTTATTTTTAAAAAATAAATCAAAATTTCACAGTTAGTAGCAGTTTATATGACACTTTTTGTAGCAGTTTTATGTTAGACAAAAATTCATTGGTATTTTTTTTAAAAAAAAAAAAATCAAAGTTTCACATTTTGTAGCAGTTGTACTAAAAACCGCTACAAACTTCATGACCGTTGATGGGATACCAAATATTCAAATTTTAATATTATACACTTCGTAGCGGTTTAGTTAAGTAACCACTACAAATATGAATGTATTTTTCTAAATTGTTTTTTAAAATTGTTTTGGTATAACTTCTACTTAATTGGTGATATGTTTCAAGACTTCATATTTGTAGCGGTTTAACTAAAAGACCGCTACCTCAACTGCTACAATGAAGAAACCCTCCCTCATGCATCGTGAAACTTTGTAACGGTTTTCTATAACTGCTACAAAAGTTTAGATTCTTGGCATTTTGTAGCGGTTATTCTCATGTAACCGCGTCAAAAAAACCGCAACAAACATTCCTGCCATTATGCGCAAACATTAGCGCCACATTTGTAGCGGTTTTTCTGACAAACCGCGATTAATTAACTTCCACAAAAATTCACGCCATAACGTGCCAAGCTGGCGCCACATTTATAGTAGTTTATTTGGCGATAACTGTTACAAATAGAGTTGCAAAAAGGCCCTGTGCTTTGATGCCAATCCTCCCATTATGAATTTGTTGCAATTTTGTATGAACCCGCTACAAATCTATGATTTTGTAGCAGTTTTTTGTGACCGTTATTAGTTAACCGCTACAAATCGTAGTTTTTTTAGTGTCAACTCTATCCCTTTTTCTTTACAATTTGCATTAATGTTTAAGATTTTGATTATCACTTAATTCACCCTTCCTTTTGGATGAAATTCTTGTTCTAATAAAGGTCACTGTCTTCCAAAGTAATTATTAGCTTACAAAGCTTTAATTCATCCTCCATAGCCTTTACTTACCATTTGTCATCCTTAACGACCTCTTTAGTGTCCAATTAATTTTTGAAATATGCAGCTACATATCCAAATATACTCTCTTCCCAACATGTGATTGGCATGTTAGAATGAGACATTATAGTCTTACCTATTCTTCCGTAAGATGCTTATGCGCTTCCTTCCGCATAATCCCATTCTTTTTGGAAGTGTAAAGACTAAGAATTTTCATGAATTTATCCCTTTATCATTAAGGAAATAAACTCAATCCCATTAACTGTTCTTATTGATTTTTAAAACGAAACACAAAAAAATTCATATATTTTACATATTCGGATTTGTTATACATTATAAAAATCTAGGTTCCTCTACAATAATCATCTACTATTATCAAGAAGAATCTATAATGGGTGAAGATGTATTGGAGAAAGCAAGTGGACCTAGAGCCCCGCAGTCTAACTTCGCTCTCATACGCCAAAGAGAGTTAGCACAGATGGTAAGGGATCCAGGATTAGTCTCTCGGGACGTGGTTTCGATCCCCTCTGCCGTTGTTGGGACTCCTTTGGTAGGCGATCTCGTAAGTCCCCATTAAGTGCTTATAGAGCCCGGGGCCGTGCCCTGGCCTTGGTGGGGGACTGGTGTCGAACTCCTCCAAAACTTTTTATTATCAAAAAAAAAAAAACTTTGCTCTCATACCATATTATCCAAGAGGCCCATTATTGGACTTTTTTTTAATATTGGATATTTGTTTTTAATATAGCCATTATTGGGCTTAAACCAACAAACTTTCACTACTCCACCATCAACATTCATAATCCATCCTGAAAAGCCAATGAGAGTTAGCATAGATGGTAAGAGATTCAGAACAATGCCCTTGGGTCGTGGGTTCGATCCCCTCTGCCGTCGCTAGGACTCCTTTAGTAGGTAATCTCGTAAGTCCCTAGTAAGTGCTCATAGAGCCCGGGGCTGTGCCTTGACCTTGGTAGGGGACTGGTGTTGAACCCTTCCAAAACTTTCTATTATAAAATAATAATAATAATAATAATCCATCCTGAAAATACTCAGTTGGATCTATTAACTAAATCGATTGGTTGAGAAGCCCTCTCACCCTTATAAGATTAGTTCCCCTCCCTCCTCTCCTATCCCCTCCCCTCCCCTCAAACCAAACACACCATTAATCAAACATAAAAAATTGCACACTTATTAATGCATAATAGCCTTAGTTTGCGAAGTATTTGTGTTTACTTGGATATTATTGTTCCAAACCCTTCCTTCATGTGATATTTTTATCATCACCTAAGTGTTTCAGGTAGGTGTGTACTTGGTTGTGATAGTGAGGAAACTCTCCATCATTTATTCTAGTTATGTCCCTTTTCAAGAGCAATGTGGTATGAATGTTTATCACTCCATATGGATGGTACAATTCTTGGAGTTCTTAATCTAATTCAAGAGAACAATAATTCAATTAAAACAAGATGGCCATGAACATATCATGAAAGGGATTATTATTCTGATAAGTTTCATCAGGATGAAAAGAAATTCTATCCTTTATGATGGCGCAAAACTGGATCCTCTTCATGTTGCTCAGTCATTAATTATATTATGTTTCTAATTATTTAGTTAATAATCATGATGGTTGATATAGACTAAAGTTGGGTTCAATTATTTAGTTAATAATTATTTTGTTGCCTCTTAATAGGAAAATGAAGATTTTAAGGTCCTTTTCAAGGTGAGTCATATAGTGTGAATCAGAGCGAGTTTGACACATCTCAAAGTGAACTTAGTAACCAGTCTTTATGGCAGGGTAAAAGAGGCACATGATTGAGAAAGATTATCCTAAGTCGTAGTGTAAGACAAAAGATTCAGATTCAGTTTGATAGATATTGGAAATCAATTGAACCTAATGCAAGTCGATA
Source organism: Acacia confusa (assembly GCA_037074495.1). Lineage (NCBI taxonomy): Eukaryota > Viridiplantae > Streptophyta > Magnoliopsida > Fabales > Fabaceae > Acacia > Acacia confusa. The sequence goes on from CM073509.1 coordinate 38,947,954, forward strand.
TAGGAGTTTTGTTGGCCTCTTAATATGCAACAAGCCTAGCATCTTAATAGAGGAGTAGAGAAATATTGATAATTGTGTGAAGAAACAAATTTGGGATACTATCCAGATATAAAATGTTATTTTGTATGTTTCAAATATCAAATTTGTAATTAACTACTTAAATGCATGCATTACAGCTCACTTACGATATTCCTGAAAGTGACAAACTGTATAAGACAATGACGTATTGTTGTCGACATTTGAGGAAGTTTAAAGATCTAACTAACAAATATGTGCATATCAAGGTGAAAGATGGAGAGCCTCGTCCTAATCCTTACAGCAAGTATTCATAGCTTGATAAAGAGACTTGTTAAGAATTTCATCGAATTCAATCTACTCCAGAAGCTTTGGTGAGTTGACTTATTTTGGATTTTATTTAGTTATCAATTTTCTTTATTGATTGTAATATTTGTTTTGAATTCTTATTCACAACAAAAAAAGAGACAAATCACAAAAGAATGACAAAAAAATGACTACCCTTATACAATGTCTTATGGCGGTTATGAAAAGGCTAAAAAAGAGTTGATGGTGGCCACACGAAAAATATTGGAAGAAGTTTAATCCAATTCTTTTGTTATTCTTTCTCCACCATCTCCAATATGTTGTGAAGAAAAATAGTTGTATGTTCACCAAAAGAGAAGTGGATCTTACGCGAGTGAACAAACTCGTATAGTTGATGAAAAAATTGTAAGTATAATTATTTTTATTTTTTAATTAGTAAACTAGTTTCATTTTTAATATTTGCGTAATTTGTATCTTACAGGAGAAACTTCAAAAAAAAAAAAAAAAGCCAAGGGATCATTTGTGTTAGACTGGAGGAATGATATTCTGACTATTGCTACAAGAAAACACGAGCATCTGAGGTGTGTTCAGGGAGTTGGAGAATAAGAGTTGGCATAAGGGATTACTTTAGATAATCCAAACACCATTTCTCAAGTTTGTGCCTATGAAGGAGATGGAACATATATTGGCCACTGTGAGAGCAGAATCAAGGGCGAAAGCAAAGAGCTTCATTTAATGCAATAATAGAAGCTTAGTTGAACAAGATGAAGGACAAAATAATGATGATTGTGAGAACACGTCAAGAGACTAGTGTTCCCAAGGCACATTCACTTACACCTATTGAGAGCATTAAAGGCAGTAGTTGTATCATTCAGCAGTCATTAAAGGGTCCTTGAATGCAAATTGTTGAACCTTGTGACATTTTTGTGGAGAATCCTCTAAGACGATTAGTTGCATGTACACCACTAACAAATACAAAATGATCAAGTCAAAATGTCAGTTGAAGAGGTAATCATTACTGTTGTACATGTTCCTATCTCTATTGGTGACTTAAAGATTATGAGTGATGCCAATGTTACCTTCATCTTGTAACCAAAGAACCTTGTTTCTATTCAAGATGAGGAAGTCTCGATCAAAACCTCGAGGGTTAAGGTACAAAAATATACAAAAGCTTTTTCCCTAGAAGTGCCTAGTACCACGTGCCTTTTTTGGGAGCAAAAATACACCGTGATTACCATTTTGGAGCAAAAGTCACATTTTACCGTTAAGTTATTGTTCACCGTGATGAGAGACAAAGTAAACAGTAACATAACGACGGTGAACAGTAACTTAATGGTGGGATGTGACTTTTGCTCCAAAATAGTAACCACGTGTGTATTTTTGCTCCAAAAAAAAAGCACGTGGTGCTGGACACTCCTGAGGAAAAAACTCATGTGTATTTTTGCACCTTAACCCAAACCCCAATTGTAGCTCCATCCACTGAACAAGTTTCATGGCCTACGTTGAATGCTATGTAGCAAGTAATTCTTATGGTGTATGATACATCTTTTACAATAAGATCGTGGCTTATGGATGTAGTTGCAAGCAAGTCTGTGGTGCCGATTTGTCTAGAGAGGGATGATTTAATGTCCCTAATAGTTCATAAACAAGAGTTATGGTAGCAATTATCCAACTAATTTTAATGTAAGTATTTTATTGTATGTGTAAATATTTTAACAATATAATTAAGCCATTATAATTTGTGTGCTTGCATTATTGTAGGTATATGAATCGTAAGTTGGTTTCCTTGAACAAAACAATGATTTTGGATTCATTTACCCAATTTAAATAACAAATAAAGGGGAAACTGCTTCTATCAACACATACTTTTCAAAGAAGCTCAATGAAATCAAAATTGAGTGTTTCTTGGCATCATATGTGTATAGGTAAGAAGAAAAATTTTATTTCATAATGTGTGTGTGTGTGTGTGTGTGTGTGTGTGTGTGTGTGTGTGTGTGTGATGCTTGAATAAATTTTACGAATTACTAGTCAATTCTTTTATTATTCAGTGATCATTGGTAGTTAGTACTTTTATGCAAGAAGAGTTATACCATCGTCTTCTTATGCTCTCTTCACTACAAACCAGGAAATGAATTGAAAAAGATCATGAACTCATAAGTTTTTCTCATTACTAAATGAAGTAGTGAACTTGCAATGTCATTTTAACAAGTAAGCTTTATGATTTTGATGATAACACAATGAGCACATACTGACACGTTGCTGGTGGTAAGCATGTGCATGAGGTAAAAGACCATAAATGGATTACACCAAATGTTAGTACATATTTGTTTGCTTTATGAAACATTGTTCAATAAGCTATGCCCTATCCATTTTTAACTATGTCATGTTTTTTTTAGACTCATGGTCAACTACTAGAATCCAACTTTTGTGACTTTTAGACATATTTAACATTATCACATTTGGTATAATTGAATTCACTCAAGAGGTAAATGTATATTTCAACAATTTTGTACGACTATTTTTTTTTTTTAACTTAGCACGCAAGTTAATGATTGTCTATTTTTTATGTTTGATAGGGCAAAACTTTAAAGCCTATAACTCCACAAATATACGGGTCGTATCAAGTAATAAAGAGTAAGTAAGATATCGTTCTCACAAGGACTTAGTATTCACAATTTTAGTTAAGCATTAATTTTACATTTTCATTTAAGTTGAACAACCAAATTGAATTTAATTAAGAAAATAAAACCAAAATTAAGATAAACAATCTACCGCAATAATCAAATGAGCAACCTAGAATCATTAATCCCTTATTAATTTCATAAACATTTATTTCACCAATTTAATTACTCTTAATATTAATTTTGCTAATCTCGAGTATTAATAGTTATAAGTGTCTGTCGGTCCACTTATAGCCCTCTCTTAAATAGAAATTGCTATGTCTAAGAAATTTACTTAAGAGGCAACATAATTCGGACACACTCTTCAGCAATTATATGTAGCTATTAGGTATATGTCTATCTTAATCGCAAATTAAATCATAATTTATTCCCATATTACTTAATGTCATACCCTAATTAAAATCTCATTCGTCAAGGTAAATCCTAATGTTCAAAATCATATTTAATAATGGTTAATCACTAAATAGATAAAATTAAGCAACATTAAATAACCAAAATTAATAATAATTATAACTAAACAACGAAAACTAAATTTAATGCATGAAAACTAAATTTAATCCATCAATAAGTTCATAGTTTCTCTAGGTTGCAAAATAAATTAGCCACACATGAGTTTAATAAACACCATAGGAGCAATAAAATCCAGGTTCACAGCTAGGTTCAAAACCATACTGAAAATCAAAGGGAAGAGGAATAGGAATAGAGTATTAAAATTAAGAACAAGAATTTCCCTCTAATTCAGTTGACGATGAGCCATGGAAGATGAAGATGAAGCTACTGACTGTGTTCTCCGTCGCCTCCACAGTCCTCTCGTCCTTCTAGGGAGATGATGAAGAGAATCGCTACTCCTCTGCTTCTTCGTTCCTCTGCCCAACGCTATGCTTGCGTCTCTGGTTCTTTTTATTTGTCGTTGCGTGTCTGCTTCTTTTTTTTCTCTAGCCGTAGATTTTTAGATTTTCCTTCCGCTAATCTATTCCAATCCGTGGGCCCAATTCCATCTCCAATTTATTCATCGATTCATTAGCCCAATATCCGAAATGACGTGATCTGATTGTGAAAAGCAACGAGCTTATACTTTCTCGTGCAACGCACAGGTGATAATACTTCACAAATTACTCAAATAAATTTTGTTTTCCAAGTTATGCAACTTTCTTATCTATAAAGAATATTAAAACATCAGTACCAAAAAATGACTATACATTAGAAAAGAAACATCAACAATAGAAAAAATAATCAATTAACATTTCTAAATATCCATTTGTTCACATTTGAATTTTAATTATTTTACACATGAGATTCATCAAAAGTTGCGGTAATTTCATGGATACAAAGAAAAAGTAAATTTACAAAAATGCAACAAAACAATTTTCTGGAAGTTTGCAATCAAACACCACTTCCTTTGGTTTAAATAAAATCAAATAAAACTTTAGCTTTGCATCCGCCTTGGCATAATCATTGAGTACCGAGAAGTATAACATCCACTTGCACACAAAAAATTTAACACAGCATCTTTTACTTGAAGATGGAATAAAAGAATGACAAACACATTATGGCTATATGCAACTTTTCAAAATGTAGAATCAAGAAAGAAGGAAATTGCTGAACATGTATAATTTTGTATAAAGTTAAGCCTGACAAGAAAAGAACAATAAACCTGCAACACCATGCATAAAGCCATCTCTATATACTCATCTTTAATGAACCAATGGTTGTAGTCTCCGAAACATCAATATAAAGCTTAAGTATCCTGAATGACTTAATGCTAAACTTCACTGTTCAAAAAAATATACACAATACAAAAGGCTCTACAGGATGGAAAGAACAACAGGGCAAAACGAATCAATAAACATCAAAGAAATAATTAACCATGAGAATCCCCATGCCACTTTGTAAATGAGCTACGGTTGTCACCATCCACTCCTTTTTCAGGTAATTAGATACACTCTCAACTCTTGAATAGCAATCATATGCTCCTTGTTTGGAGCATATGATTGCTATTCAAGAGTATTTTGGTGTCAACAATGTATGGAAAATACTTGTTGACAGAGGAGACAAATTCTTTAGCTGTCCTTGAAAGAGGACCTATAAATTTGTTGTACACATGAGCAATATCTGTGTCATAGAAGGGTATTGTAGAGAAATAATCTAGATTCCTAGTCCATTCATGTACATATGTGGTGTATTTATACAAGAGGAGAGAACCCTAAGCATTAATGGCTCTTAATGATAATTAGTCCTTGATTTCCTCTAATCCCTGATTCGTAGGGATACTAATTAATATTGATTACAATTGATTATTTCTTAATACAATATATTTCCTAACACTCCCCCTCAAGTTAGAGTATAGATGTTAATCATGCCCAATTTGTTACAAAGATAATCAACCCGAGTCCCATTTAAGGCTTTAGTTAGTAGATCAGCCAATTGGTCGCTAAACCTGACATGTCCTGTAGAAATGAAGTTCTCCTTGATTTTATCACGCACAAAATGACAATCTATTTCAATGTGCTTTGTGCGTTAATGGAATACAGAATTGGAGGCTATGTGCAAAGCAGCCTTGTTATCGCACCACAATTTTGCAGGCAAAGATGTAGTGAGACCAACTTCCTTCATCAACTGATGAATCCACATAATTTCCTGTACTGATTGAGACATGGCTCTATACTCAGCTTCTACACTTGACTTAGAAACCACATCTTGCTTCTTACTCCTCCATGATACTAGATTTCCACCCACAAACACACAATATCCTGTGGTGGATCTCCTGGTAGCCTTTGATCCCGCATAATCCGCATCACAAAAACATTCAATCTTGGTGTGACCCTGATTCTTATAGAGTATGCCACGTCCCGGTGAGCCTTTCAAGTGATATAAGACATGCTCTAATGCTTCCCATTAAGCAACGGTTGGAGTTGTCATGAACTAACTAAGAACACTAACTGGAAAAGTTACATCGGGTCAAGTCACTGTGAGATAATTTAATTTCTCAATCAATCTACGATATCTTTCAGGATAGGCAAATGGCTTGATCTTCTCCGGGTCAACCTTCTTTCTCACATCCTCCGGTAACTCATCGAATGGTATGCTATCATCAATATCCAAGAAATGATTAGGAATCATAGGAAGGCTACTCAGTGCTGCTCTAAATTTCTGGTAACTCATCGAATGGTATGTTGAACACGATGATGTTTAGCAAACTGGCATGACTCACACTCTAAAGACGACAAATGATGGAATTGAGGATACATCCTCTTCAAGGAAGACAAAGACACATGACCTAAACGACAATGAATGTCAAAAGGAGATGAACCACCAGAGCAAGCAACTGAATGCGATACATGATCCTCAAGGAAGTAATGATTTCCAGATTCATAGCCCCAACCAATGACCTGCTTCATTGTGAGATCCTGAATCAAACAATGGTCAGAAAAGAGTGTGATGAAACAGTTTAATTGGCGAGTAAGCTTGCTAGGATACAAAAGGTTAAATGCAAGATCAGGGACATTAAAGACATGTGATAAGGAAACGGATGGAGTAGGTTGAACAGTGCCAGAGCCAAGGACACGAGAGTAAGAACCGTTAGCAATTGTTATACTAGAGGGGGTGGCATATGGCATGTACGAAGAGAACAAATGATGGTTACCTGTTGTATGATCAGTATCATCGGAATCGATGATCCACTTCGAGGAAGAAGTAGCAAGACTAGATGCAATATTACCTGTAGCAAGAGCAATGGAAGAACTAAACGTGGATACAGCCATTGCGCTTCTCCAGAAGCAAGTTGAGCACCACAAAAACCAGTAGAGGAAGTACCAAACCAATAATCAAGAGTGCAGCCAACACAAGACAACAATCTTAAAAGAACCAACAAACGACCTACTAGAGGTACAAAAAGGTGAGATAACCACCCAAAAGCAAAAAAATCCAGTCATTACAACGACTACACCGTAGACACACGGCCAAATGATCAAAGCAGCAGCAAATGATCACACAAGGATCAATAAAACAATGCAACCACGAAGCCTAGCCAAACCAATGTTGCACAATCACAATACAAGACCAAAAAAACAAGCAGATTCTCCAAAAAAAAAAAACGAGCAAATTCCAACAGGCCAGAGAAACAAACCACAAAATATGAGGATGAAACCACCTGGGTCACGACGGGAATAAAGAGTCGATCCCAGAAAAGCAAATGGCGTCGAGAAACTCGCCGAAAAAATCCTTCACACGCCGGCGCGTGGATCTGACAGCGGAGCTCCGATGAGCGTGTGGACCGTCACGCGCCGTCAAAATGGGAGGCGTTCTGCTGGGTTCCACCGATCGGGACCCCCTGAGCACTTCTGGGCGGCGCGTGGTGACTAAAGAGGTCGGGAACTAGATCCTCACTCACTCTCTCTCTCTCTCACGTTCCGTCTCTCGCTGGACAGATGAGGAACAGAAAAAACTAGAAAAAAAATGTAGGAATCAAATCTCAAATGGCTCTGATACCATGTAGAGAAATAATCTAGATTCCTAGTCCATTCATGTACATATGTGGTGTATTTATACAAGAGGAGAGAGCCCTAAGCATTAATGGCTCTTAATGATAATTAGTCCTTGATTTCCTCTAATCCCTGATTCGTAGGGATACTAATTAATACTGATTACAATTGATTATTTCCTAATACAATATATTTCCTAACAGGTATCATCTTAGTACCTCATCGAACAAAATAACTCATACTAGATTGAGAATGCAATTGATACCCAAAAAGCAATTGTGACCAACTATTAGCTTCTGTTCTGAGGAAAGGAGGTCAACAACATGGCGGAATCCTACTGCAGCCTGAATCTTCATCTTTGCTTCCCTTTGCTGCTCGTCTTTCACTTCTTTCTGCATGAGATTAATGTATACACATTTAAGAACTCAATAAACTGCTAAGACATTACAAATTATCAGATAACAAGTTCTCTTCTCATCTCTCAAAACCTTCATACTCATAAATTAGATGACAAACCTATGCCTACAGAGTATAGACAATCGCTTAGAGTATGTTCAATTGGTGTCCATTGAAAGGGATTAAGCTCAATCTCCAAGAACATCTTTTTATCCATTCAAAATAGAGATGATAAATGGCTATAGATTTATGATTTATGTTAATCAATTTTGGTGTAATCAACAAATACAATCCGCACAAAAAACTAATATCTCCTTTTTAACTCGTCCATGATGCAATCAGATCCCAATTGTCATAGCATTATAGAGCACATATTACATTTTCCAGGGAAAAAAATAATGCCAGTTTTGAGGAGTTAACTAAGCATATTACCAGAAGTGATTTCAATTCATCCCTTGAGTTTGTATACACAACCATGTCTAGCAAGCTAGAATCCTTGCTGTTTACACTGACATAAAAGAGATCTTTGAAATGCTTTCTGACAACCTGCAAAATTTTCAACTCATTCATCAAAATCCATTCCAATAATATATTTAACATACTGCAATGTCATCAAATAATCAATCATAAGACAATCATAGATGTTATAATCAAAATAATCAATCAAAGGTAGACAATGTAAACATATCCACTTAGGAGGCAAGATTAAGCCACCTTACCAACTTAATCAGTTTAAGCTGATGAGAGGTGAATCCACAAAGTCTTAGAGCTGGACACATCTTATAGAAAAAAACTTGAACTTTCTATTTTGAATCTTCTGAGAATCTTTGAATTTTGCCTTCCCAGTCTTGCTCCTTAAATAACCCATCATGACATTCGCTGAATTTGTTTTTCATTCGTTCAGTGAACAATAAATCTGCAATGCTAACTGATGGTATGTCTTTGACATTTTTAGTGCCAAACCTTGAATCTTCTTCCAGCCACTCACCATCATTAGCTGAATTCAAGCATCTTATAGCTTCACTTTCTTGTTCTTTGGATAAATAAGATATTCCTGACATTATGCAAGGGTACAAATTCTCAAACTACAAGTAAATAAGAACTTGAGATGTCATTTGCATAGACAGACCAAATGCCATCCTATTTACAGACTATCATTGGACCATTGACCAACTATTAAAATACAATTGGTGAAATTAAGGTTAGGACTATGGGTTTTAATTTCCTTAACCAAGTAATAAAGTGAGCTATTAACCAAGTTATTTTTAATAGCCCAAATTTAAGCATCTAGCGCTCCTATTAGGACAAAGAAACCACTCTCAAATAGCCATTAACCAAGTAATAAAGTGAGCTATAAGAACCAACTTATTCCCAAAAAAAAATAAACATTCCCTCCAATGCTTAATAGAAGACCTAATTGAAGAGTTGATCTTGATACTAAATATAAGACCTATTTATCATATTTGTCAATATTTTTCTAATTTACCCTATTGATGCTCCCTCAACAATAATCAAGGAGGGAATTAAGGAAGATAATTAGAGTATTTTAGAAAATACATGTCAAATTAACTAACTTAACTAGCTTCTTTAATATAATCAAATTAGGTAAATAAGTCTTACATTAACCTTAATGGATCAACCATAAAAATGAAGACAGTTCATGCCATCCATAGTCTTAACCCAACAAAAGAAAAATGAAATTCAGGAAAAACCTTCTCAATATCCTTGTCCTAATGCTCCAACAACTCTGAAAGAAATTATTCATAAGCCACTGGGGACCTGGAACTTGAATTGGATACATAATCCAAATAACAGTCCTATTGTTCCTCCTCAAAACAAGTTGACTTGTAGTAAATGGATTCCAATCTAACCCTGAAGAAACTGTTTATGATTAGAATAAATTTCTTATATAAAAGGAATTAGATAGATGCCCCTGGATTCTTTAGCAACCAATTCTGGTCTCTAACCAAATTAGCTGTATAACTTTTCATCTTCCAAATCAATCCTACTACCAAAGGCATCCGATGGGAAAATCTTGATTTAGGATCTCATTCTTCAATTAAAAGCTCCTCAAACTTTGTTACAAAATTAATATTCTGTATAGAGAGAAAAAGATAAAGGGATAAAGAGAAAGTAGAAACAGAGGATTCAAGAGAGAAACATTTCAAGGCTATTTCAATATCAATCCCAAACCAAAGATACAATAGGTATAGACATCTATTTATAGGCTTATTCACAGCCCTTCTAACTAAACTAACAACCCTTCTAACTAATTCTAACAGTTAACTCTACTAATTGGCTCTAACTAACTTTTAACTAATTATTATCTTCACATATCAAACTCATTCTTAAGAAAAGCTGTCATTGCAAACATAGCTTCTCAAAGCAAGCCTTCATCCATCTCATGAGTTATAACATTTCACTACTATGGATTAAATGGTAAGAGACAGATATGCACTCACAAACAAAGAAACAGAGAAATAAAGGAACCAATGTTCAGTAGATAAAAATATGAAGAGACTGAGAAATAATCATGAGTAGAACAGTTGCACGATCTTAATTCATAATGAGAGGAAGTTGACGTGCGAACTGACCAAACACTAACACTTAAAACTTACTTTTGATAATAACTCCTGACTCTCAGGAGGCTGTTTCTTTAAGCTTTGGGGCAAAATCACTGTGAGCAATTCTGGTTTCTCTGCCCTTAAAGCACCTCAAATAACAGTTACATTAGTCCCAGATGCTCCAGATGTATATATGTAGTTTTTCTAATAACAAAATTTAAGAGCAACAAATGCACATGTGGTTGTAAAAAAGAATTATGGAAATTGTCAGCAAAATATGGTTAAAACATGCACTTCATAGCCATGTCACGAGCACTACAAGTACGTTATTCTATTATAAGAAACACCAGTGCGAAGTCATCTTACAGTTATAACCATGGCATAGCTATTAGGATCTCAATTAGTTCCTGATGCATGAATCCCATGTTCCATGTCCCAAAAAATCCAATAGCTCTAGGTCCTTGCTGTTGAATGGCCAATAACTCCTGCCAAATACCATAATGCAATTCAAGATATTGTGCAGCTAAACTTTTAAAATTCTATCGTTGGTTTCAAGTTGCAATAGTAATTCATAATTAAGAATGTTTTTTAGTTGCTTCAAAAAGCAATTTCAAAATTAAAGGGGAAAAAAGGCAATTCTAGTCCGTCTAAATACTTTAAATACAATATCCCATAGAAGGAAGAAACCTGGTTATAAGTGGACAATTGTATTAATATGATTTTCCAAAGTGTAGAGCCTTCGGCCAGAGACTTTAAATATTAATGCAGAAGAATGTTCACATACCTGTAGATAATCATGGATGCGAGCATTTTTGCGAGATTGTTTTAGAATTTGGGGCTCTTGGTTTTGCTTAAAGGCCCTTCAGTAGTTTGTCGCTTTGGGTTCAGGCTAATGTGAGTTGGTGAGGGAAAGTTGGTCCGACAAGATTAAGTTGCATCTAAAGCGCAAGACCGCGGAGGCTTCTACTTCACCTTGGAGTCCCAATGTGAATTATGTCTCCGTCATTTCTCCACTAGCACAAACTTGGTCGACTACCTTCAAATGGAGCACTCTTCAAATAGGAGGATCAAAATTTTGAATTTTAAATTTGAGGCACGGACGATGGGAGGAGATGAGAAGGGAGCATCAGTATCAAAGGGCTTGAGAATTTGAGAGAGAAAAGGTCTGGGAAAAGGAAAAAATAAGAGGGCATCAACATCAGTGTATCGAAATTTTGAGAGAGAAGGTGGATCGAGAATTTGAAGTTTGAATCTTCAATCTGAGGACGAAGGGCATAGCCTAGCCATGGGACATTGGAGAGAGAAAAAGATCTGGGAAGGGAATAAAAGAAGGGAGCAGCAGGAGCGGAAAAAGGTAAAAGAAGGAGTAAAGCAGGGAAAAAGGTAAAGGAGGGAGTAAAGCGGCCGTGAATATGAACGGAGCCAGATGCGGAAAAAACGGCTTATGAACAGTAAATTGCGTCTATGATAATTGAATATTATTCCACTTATTTTTATCTCTTAGTTAATAATTTAAGGTTGGTTAATTGAGAAATAATGGGTTTTATTACTGAATTGGGCATCAAGCTTTTAATTAGATTAAATTCATTTTTGGTAATAAAATTCCAAATTTACAATGCTTCACCATTTTTGCCATAACTTTTGATTTAGATATCGGATTAGCCTCATTCTTCTTTCGTTTTTCAGATGATTCAGAGAGCTACAATTGTTATGAAGACCTCAAAGGCTGATTTGGACAAGAAGATGGACAAAATTGGAGCTAAAGACAGACTCATTTTGCTGGATTTCTATTTTGGACGAATTTTGTAATAAAAGGACCAATTATTAGAAGTTTCCTAATTTATTAGAGAATTTCATATTGATTAGAGTTTTTCTATGATTAGGGGATTGATTCCTAATTGTCAATCATCTTGATTCATCCTTCCTGTATAAGGAAAATTGTATGGTGGCTGCAACCAACACATTATTACATTTTACATTGTTATTTGGATTAAAAACGTTTTAATTAAATTCTCTGAGATGTTCTTCGTCTATTCTTCATTGTTTTGTCTAGTCATGCTCAGCTAAGCCTCTCTGATTAACCCATAGATTAAGGATTCCGTATTCCAGAGGACTCACGCTTAACTGGTAACATCTAAACTTGTTTCTGCCTTCTTTTATCGGATCCGATTTCTGAATTCGGATTGGGTTTTTGATTAAAACCCCATATTGATTTATCCCAAGGACACAATTCGAACTGGGTTTAAGTGATTACAGGGCGATTTCTCTGTGACACGCCACTATTCTAAACATATTCTGGACGATCGTTCAATGGAGGGAATTTCTGGACAAACGCAGAGATTTTGGTTTGTCCAGAATCAATCACGAGTTTGGTGTATTATTTTAGTCTGGTGAAGGTTTTGGAATTCCTAATTCTGGGTTAGTCGTTTTTAGTCTAATTAATCTCGTTTTCCTTAACTGTTTCATTTTGCTTTCATTCTTAATTGCATAAAAAAAAACTCTTCCCCCCAATTCTGTTACTATTTTGCTGTTTCTGTTGAACCTACTGTGAATTCCGTGGGAAACGATCCAGGTTCCTTATACTGCAAATCTTTTTACTGAACTTAGTTATTTTGTAAAAGGTTGGTATCTCTTGTCAATCTAGAGCCAAGGATAAGCCATATAAGATTTGGCTTCAGGGATGAGTTTTATTATATATATTAATAGTAATAATAAATAATAATAATAATAAAATAATAATAATAATAATATAAATAGTTATTTATTTCTTCTTTTTTTCTTTTTCTTTTTTTCCTTTTTAAAAAACTTATAATTACTATTATTTATTTCCTACACTCAAAAACATTTATTTTAAATTGAAACTCCACAAATGATGTACCAATTTGATTTGATCTTATAATAATATAATCTTATGGAAATCTCTTAAAGTTGTCTAGATAACTCTCCAAATATTTTTAAAATGTAATTTATAAATATCTAATATGAAGAGTTATCAATATTATAGATGTTTGATTTTACTAATCCCTTTCCTAAAGAAGATATTGACTTCATCTGCAAATGTTGTTGTGAATTCATTTACAAGCTCTTCAAACAATAGTGAGTTTAGATTTGATGTTTTTTATCATGTATTTATTTATCATTTGAAGACTGTGAAATGTTGTATGCGATCTGTAATGAATAATAGTTATTAGACCAATTTTGTTCCCACTTAAATTGAAATATTGTTAACATTATATTCATTTTCAATAATTAATTAATTTGTAGATTAATTTCCTACAATTTATATTCTTTTAGTTGTTGGATATATTGCATGGCGGGTAAGATGAAGAAATAGAGTGGATATGTGAAAAAATATGAAAAAGTTTAGACAAGATGTTATAAATATTAGGTTTGAAAAGAATTAATATGAGATCTAACTTTTAAGACCAGTTTAAAAAATATAAGATCTAAAAACTATTTTTAAGACGTGTTTTCGAAACAATCGATTTTAAAAACTACTTTTAAAATCTTATATCTTACGCAACCAATTTAAAAAGTCATAATTTCAAAACCTAATATTTTATGAAACCAGTCTAAAAAATTCTACTTTTTAGTCATAATATTTTAAAAGAACCGTTTAGACCTGATATTTTTTATTAAAAAAAATGTTTTAAAGAGTCATACACTTTAGACCTTATTTTTTTCAAAAAAAAAAAAATCGGTTTAAAAAGTTATTTTTAAGACTACTTTTTAAACCGGTCTAAAAAGTCTTTTTAGACCAGCTGTATCAAGACCTGATCCAAAACCGATCTAAAAACCGATTTTCCGGACCAAAAAACAATTTTTGCATTAGTGGTAGTACCAAAAAATTAAATCAAATTATTCTTTGATCCTTCATGTAAAAATGATATAAAATTACTCCTTTTGTTTTTATAGACATAAGTATAATAACTTTATGAGAAGCAATATTGTTCGAAATATTATTGAGCACTAAATATAAGCATATCTCCCAATAAGAATTCAAAATTTAGTTTGTCACATTATGAGGGACTAGCCTATTCTGCTAGATCAAACCCCTATTAAATTTTGTATATGTCCATTTTTTTTATTTTTTTATTTTGGTTATAGTATATGTCCATTTTTAACTTTTTTTTTTTTTTAACTGGGAATGTGAGCCGAAAGGGTCATTTTTCTTTTTCTTTTTTTTTTCTTTTGTAAAATAAAAGGGCCCATTTAAACTTTTTTTTATATGGCCCATTTAAACTTTGTGTATTTCCCTTTTTATTAGAATGTCCATGGACAAGATTGAGCTTTTGGGCCTTTTCATCTGTAATAAATATAGGCTTTTGAGCCTCGTATACAACCATATGAGTTTGGGTTAACCTTCACCACCGAGTGAATGATTACCCACAAGATGTTATAAACATTATATTGCTTTTAATAGAAAAAAAACATTATATTGCTCAAACATCATTTTTCCTATTAATTAACTTCCAAAACACAAAAGGATCTTCCTAATTAATGCCAAGGGCATCCTACTGTTATATTACTTTCTTAACAATATTTTGAACTGGCTATTTGTATGAACAGCTTAGACATGCTTTATACTTATTTTATTAAAATTATGGTGATGT
Organism: Acacia confusa; assembly: GCA_037074495.1. NCBI lineage: Eukaryota > Viridiplantae > Streptophyta > Magnoliopsida > Fabales > Fabaceae > Acacia > Acacia confusa. Next base: position 38,963,010 of record CM073509.1, read on the forward strand.
ACAAATTGGTATTGGCCATTGATCTTCTGGTGCTTTAGGTTATGGTTGTGATGTTCCTTTCATGCTTTATGAGAAAATATCGGATGTGGGTCACTTAATCAGATTGGTTTGGAGGAAATTATTGGTATCATATATATTAATTAACACACAAATTAAACTCACTCAATGAGTGTATAGGCTAATAATAAATTGAATTTTATTAGAAAGTTCAATATTGTGTTCTCAGTGTATTAATAGGAAAATAATTCTAAGTCTTGGCCATAAATGGATGCATACATATTATTATATAGAGACAGTTAGATTTTAAAGATCTAACATGCTTGTTTAATTTACATAATGATTACGGCCTAGAGAGCTTATTTAGTTTCCTATATATATACTGTTAGAAGATCTAACATCCTTATTTAATTTACAAAAAGAAATTCTTAAACTGGGCAACCAGGAGGCCGAAGAACTATCAAGTTGTAATCCAAAAGGAACTCAAACAATGGACACAGAAGTCAGAACAGAAGGGTAAAACAGTAGTAATTAATAATATAAATCTCACGCCGATATATTATAAACTCTGGAAGGCAAGCATAAACATATACATACATATCGATTATTAATTAGTGTTAGACCTAAAAACAATGCAACAATTTATTTTAGGTAACCTTGTCAAGTGAATGTTATTTTATTATATAATAATTCTATTATTTAATATAACAGCTACTTAACTAGTTAGGTAGATTTAGAAAACTAATCAAATTAATTAGTCATTTGTAAATGTGAATTGATTTATCTAAAAGATTTTTTTTAAAAAAATTATGGCTACCTTATGAAAATTTCTATGATATATATAATCAATAGGAATATTTTATAGAAAAGAATTACATATTATAAATTTGGAAGACAATAATAGATTTAGATCTTATATATAGAGTGAAATCAAACTCACAACTAGCTTTTGTATTAAATAGTGTGAGTTAGAATATAATAGGGCTAATAATGGGCGAATTATTGGCCATTGTTTTGGTCAAAAAAAGTTTCCATAAGTCTTCTCTCTCTTTCTTTTGACTTTTTGCGTGCTCGCACACGTATACACACTTATAAAGGTTTTTGATTCCCAAAAGTCGTATAACAAAAGAAAAACAAGACATGAAATGGTCAAATTAATTGATGATCCATAGACGACACGCAACAATCATATGATGATTTTTTTTTTTTTTTTTTGCTCTGATCATATGATGATTACTAATAGGTAATAATTACAATAATTATAGATAATTTACATTAAGGTAAATTAATCACAATCATCTAGAGTTAAGCAAACCCCTGATAGTAATAATTAAAATAATGATGAAGCAAAACACATGTCCCATATTTATAAATATACACATATACACACACCTAGCTAAGCTAGTCAGCCGAATATTCGCTCAATAATCTAGCCACCGCTAGTGAAAAATTAATTACTTGGTGCATGATCAAATTGTACCAAAAACATATGTCTCTCTTTCATTGGATGGTACATATCTGAAAACCCTAGCTGGCTGGCTAGTTAGCTAGCAAGACCACAAGCTTTCGGTGACATTGTCGATGGCCAAAAAAGAAGACGACTTGGTATCATTATGATGATGAGAGGAGGATTGAGGTTGGGTTGATGAAGAAGAAGAATTTCTGATGTGAACAAGCTCTGCCTGGGCAAGAGCAAGTTGTGTTTGAAGCATGTCAACTTGTTGCTGAAGACACGATATGGCCCCCACACATCCATACACTGGGTCCCTCATCCTCGCATTTGCTTCATATACCATTGAACTCACCGCGTCACTCCTTTGCTCCTCTGGTAGTTCCTGTCTCATTTTCAACCCCACACATATATATTAGTAACACATTATCTAGCTACTTTCAATCTTACACAATATGCACTTATATGACCACATTTATGTATATGGAAAACCTTTGAGTTCGAATGCAAGCACAAAAAAGCCTTACAATAAGTGATTTGCTAAAACTTATTGCTATTTTTTATGTATCAGAATTTGTCATTATATGATGTTCACTTGTTGTAGATTTTCTTTGTAATTACTCCTCCGGTACTTGGTGTATGATCTAATTAAGGAGTTGATTTTGGTTTTAAATATAAAACTTATTTTCTATATTTGTTAATATTTTTTTAATATAATTTACCCATACTCCCTTAATAATAATAATTAAGTAAGGCATATGAAGAAAATTAAAAAATAATCAAAATGTTTTATAAAAAAAATATGTCATATTAACTAAAATAACTTATTTCCTTAATCTAATCAAATTAAATAAATAGGTCTTACATTAATTACAAGTACATCCCAAGGAGACCCCTAATAGTTATTTTCCCTAAAAAACTTAATAATCTATTAAGATCGAGGGTCAAAAGAAGTTGTGAGATATGGAAGCTATGATTGTAGTGTAGCCCTAAACTCACAAGGCACAGCTTTCAATTTGAGTGTGTATGTGTGTGCTCTAAGAGGAAACTAGTGGTTGCATGCTTGGTTGATTAAAACAGATCCTTAGCTTAGTCAAAAAGGAGTTCTACTTTATATCGGCGATGCATGATAAAGTTTATTTTTGCTAATTTTGGTCCGAAAGAAGATAATAGCTAGATAAGTGGCTTCAAAATTATTTATATTGTCTTGGCTTTAGCGTTCTTTGGACGGTTCAATACAATGGACTGGAACTTGAAGCCGTTGAAATTTTGATTCTTTCGTGACCCAAAAGTTAACCACTGCACTTATTTTCTCGGTCGCATGCTGCAATTCAGAGTAATATAATGATGGGGAATACTAAGATGATTTGACCTTGATATATACGAATCAAATGACTCTACCATTATATGTTAATTTTTTAAGAAGAAATTAAATAACGTTATTTATATCTGTTAACAGACATGAGCACATATCTGTGTGTGATAAAAATCAGCTAGAGCTTAGTTTGTGAGCATGCATCTTAACCTAGCTACCAAAATAAAGAAAAAGAGACAGGGAAAAAAGGAAGATGAGACCATGTCATCAAGATGTCATGATATCATATAAGACTAAGTATCTATTTATGTTTCTCATATTAAAAAGATTTGAAAAAAAAAAAAATTGTTTTGGTGTTTTACTGATAATCAACGTCACTTTTGGGCCCGTGCTATTCAAGAAGTCCCTATCAATGTTACCCATAGTTTCAAAGACAAAAAAGAAAAGATGAACGCATGTTAATAATTTCTTTCTACAACAACATTTGAAAAACAGGTAGCTAGTCTTGACTAAAAGCTACGAGGTGGTCATAAATGTAGGTGTTGAACATAGGTGGTATATATTTAACCTAAAATTAACCTACTGTAACTGATATCCTCTCTCTCTCTCTCTCTCTCTCTCTCTCTCTCTCTCACACACACACACAAACACAAACACACGTACACCAAGAATCTCTTGCCATTTGAGAACAAGTCTTCAAGATTTAGCAAAGCTCATTTATAATACTCGATCCTTTATATTCTATTTCTTTCGTCTTTATATGTACTAAGGAATCTTTTGGTGTAGTGTTAATTAGCAGCTTACTTTAATAAAGAAGAATGATAATTATCTCTCTCTCTCTCTCTCTCTCTCACACACACACACACACACACACAAACACAAACACACGTACACCAAGAATTTCTTGCCATTTGAGAACAAGTCTTCAAGACTTAGCAAAGCTCATTTATAATACTCGATCCTTTATATTCTATTTCTTTCGTCTTTATATGTACTGAGGAATCTTTTGGTGTAGTGTTAATTAGCAGCTTACTTTAATAAAGAAGAATGATAATTATGGTTGATTAAGCTGGGTGGGGTCTTCAACTGTAATTAACCACTATAACAGAACAAGACGGTGGGAGGGAGAAACAAAAAGAAAGATTCCCCCTTTTTCTCTTTTCTTTTTTTGGGTGCATAACTACTTTCTTCTCCGAGAGTATTATGAGCTTATTAAAGAAAAAGTATGCTGCTTGAGAAAGAAATTAATAGACTCAAAGCCAAACAAATCGAAATCTGCAATAAGCTCTATGATTTAAGGAGAAAACAAATTACAGTGACTTTCCTAATTATTAGGTGACCAAAACAAAAAACTATAGCAGGATATATATATATATATATATATATATATATATATATATATATGAATTATGATGATCAACAGAGCAGAGCTACATAAAACAGCATAAATAATATACCTAATTAATGATTTTATGTCAGCCACACACTGAAATATCCTTCCAATATTTTAATTAGCTATAACTTTTGAGGTTGCAATAGGTATCTTAAGACTTCTTTATGTTCGGTGTAATTATAAATAGTTTTTCATCAATGGCAAATTCCTTTTCTTAATTACCTAAGAGCTGAAAAATGAACAAAAAACTACTCACTGTACATTTAACTTCTTCATGAAAATGATAACATTATATTATGAAGAAGAGATCATGATCGAACCTGCAACATTTTATTGACATTGCTAGCACCAAAAACCTTGTGAACACTTGCAAATTTGTGGGGTTGATCGGCTGGAAAGTAAGGAGCAAAGAGGCAATCCTGAGCACATCTTCGCCGGATAAGCTTGCACGCTGCGCATGGCGACGGTGCACCATGTTTTCTACCACCTTCCTTCATCAATATTCTTCCAATAAGTTGATGGAAGTGATTTAATTAGCTGCAGGAAGGTTTGAAAGAAAAAAGAGAAAGAAAGGCAAGTCTTTGAAGAAGGGAATTAATTAAGAAGGGGGCATGACGAGGAAGAGTAGGCGGCAATATATGAGAAAAGAGAAGTATGTATGTGACACAACAAATCTTAATGGGTCCCACCAAAGAAGAAACCCTAGATTTTGTTGGGGAAAACCGTATTTGATTAGAGCTTTTTGCCCCCACATTCATATTATGTATGTCTCGTTATAGTTTTTTCTTCATTGTTTTATATCCTCATCGGCCCCTTCATTAATTACTACATATATATATATATGCAAATGAAGTCTTTTTTTCCTTCGTCAAGATGTATGTACTCAAAATTAAGTCTAACAAAGGAATAAGTATCAAAGCGTTTATTAAAATGAGTCACACAGTCCACCACTGCCTGTGAATATTGCCATCCTATAGAATTTATATATTGTTTATTAGTGTTTTGTATACAAACAAAGAAGAAGATTGATGATATCCGTTCATATAAGAGTTTATTTTCATTAATATATGATTATTGAAATAATCTGTGAATTTAGAAATTATTAAAACTAGTTATATATTAAGTTCTCCCCGAGGAATTCTGAATTTCATAAATATTTAGACTTGTTTTCCAAAAAGATATTGAGACTTAACTCACTTGGTTTGTAATGTTGTCATTCTCTCTACTCATTGACGTTGAGCTTTAAATTGGAAATGACAGCACCAAAGGGGGCAGAGAAGTTAATTAAGGAAGAAAAATGAAATAAATATTTTTTGAAAAAAAGTGAGGTGCATACATCGAATCAAGACATGTATATTGCACACGCACTACATATTAAGTGGTTGACAAGTAGGGCATACTGATAATACGTAATTAATCCCATGACAAAGACAGATTATAGTGTTGCCTGATTCACTAAATTAAAGTTTGATGACCCAACTGGTGGTCTCAACCATTATATATGAATGTTGAAGAGGCGCGATATATCGAAGGAAGGTGTATGTCGCTTTTTAATAATATTTACTGTAATTATATTGCCAATATCTTACTGGGAAAAAAATATTATATATTATTGCATCTTCAATCTTTTAGCTCTTCAATCAAGGGACTTAGATGGGTTGACGTTGCTTTCCATTTATGTTGCTTGGCTTGATCCTTAAGCTAAATTGTTGCGTCAAATTATAGAAACCTAGTTTATTTCACGTGTTCTGATTTAATTTGTGGTGATTTCTTGAGAGATATTTAATGAAACTTCAGATGCAGTGATCGAGACAATGATTTTAAGTCGCAACGTTGAAAAAGAAAAGGGAAAATTGCCCATGTATCTACTAGTATGTCTTATATATATCTCATCAAATTATCATCCAATTTTCAAAAGTCATATTAGCTGGTCCTAATTGTAAATATGTTTTCCGTTCTAATAAAATTAAAACAAAAAATATACTGAACTTCCTAATTTTTGAGTGCAGGTCATGTATTCTTTAAATTGAAAAAAAAAAAACTATATAATTATATCATGTGAAATACTTTTCATATTATTTTAATATATTTTCTACTTCATGCATCCCCAAGAGTATACTTTTTTTTTTTTTTTTTTTTTGTGGACAACTTCAATATTATACTTAATTGAAAGCCAATGATTTCATGGAGCCTTGGATTGTGCCAAGCCGCCCCGTGGGAGGGATATTGAATAAATGATGAAAATATATTTTGATTAGGAGATTAATCAATAACAAATTAAATTATTCAATATCACATGACATAATCTCAATTATCATCAGGAGTTCAGTACTACTACAACTCGTTTTTTATCTTCTATGATGGATCAAAATCAAATGGTATATATGATGGATTTGATATTTTGATAGATGTTGATGTGCTTAGCTTATTTGTCTTTACAGCTCTCTCTCACTCTAATTATTGGAAACTTTATATTATTCAGTTTTGGTTAGATATCATGTCCGTGAATACTCTTCAATAAGGCTATATATAATTGCTTCGATATCGTTATATATCCAGCGCCCGGCTATTTTGTTGTAGGTACTAAACAATTAGATGTTATCATCCTCATGATGTAGGTAAGTTGTATATCAATAATCTTTTTCTCCAAATCTTGCAGAGATACGAAAATAATAACTTTAATTGTGTGTGTATTTTGAAAGTAATCCGATATATGAATGAATCGATAAAACTGAAGTTAGGAGAATTAGATCAAATTCACGAGTCTTTATTACTAAGAATCCCTAAAGGTAAATTCTCAGTATTTCACTTGTAAATAATGTTTAATAACTTTTTATTTGTAAATTTGTGTTATGTGAATGTGAATAGTAAACAATAGTAGTAGTTCGACTGATAAATTTGTGATGTGGCCGGAGTGATAGATTTAAAGGCATTCTTAATAATTAATTAATTTTCGAATTTAGTCCTTCAATATAATTTACTTTGAAGTTGCTTTGTTTTTTATTTAATGTTTAGGATTTAGAGTTTCTGAGTGGCTTAGACATGTATAGAGAAGGCTATCGGAACCAACTTGTTAGTTGAGATGGTAAGCGCTCTCACTCAAGTAAGAAGGAGAACACAAATTTAAATTTCAAGAAACACACTTGTTAGGAAAGATGAAAACCTTCTGTTTTCCAAGCATTGAAAGGGGAAACCCTTCAACGACAAAAAAGGGCCATTGGATGTGCCAATAAGAAGAGTAGATTAAGTTGTTTGGAGCCCAATTAAGAGAAGCAGAGGAGGTTATTGAGTGGGATTTGTTAATTCACAATTTCTCCCGAGATTTGACTTTTAGCCGAGCCCAACGCATCGTTTAATCCATGTAGCTATCTTTACCTACTGAGATACGCTTTGTTGTTGTTGCTTTATTTTTTTATTTTTCTTATTTGTTAATTGAGGGTTTGTTGAAGGTTTTTCTATCTTTTTTTTCCCCCGTATAGTGGAAGGCGCCAGTAATTAATAGTTTTGGTTGACGAGGTCTATATGATTGGTTTCTCTAACCTTTTCATGTATATATGTGTGTGTACATGTGTGTATATATATACATGTGTGCGCGCGCAAAAGACAGTTCCCAAATATTTCGGCTACAGTCAAATGAAGTTAATTAGTTGTGGAGGAGCAGAAATGAGAAGGCAGCCCTTGGTTCTTAATTAGAAGTTTGATAACATGTTTGTCTCACCGTCACAATTTTTCTGTCAACTTTTTTCCTGCAACATAGCACAGAAGTTGATTACCAAAACGAGCTAATCAACTAGTGTGAGAAATTATATGAGAACTTGAAAAACCAAGGCATATATAGGTTTAATTTTTATGTTCCTTTTCTTAGGGGTTGAGCTTCTTCTGAGGTGAGCATTTCATTTCATTGTGGCCCCTCTATCTCCCTGGAGGGAAAGGGAAGCTTCCTTCCTAGCAGGGGCGTTATATATCAACTTTTGAATTAATGACTTTTCCAATCATTAATTAAAATTGCATGTCATTTTCTTCAACTGTCGGTGATGCTAATTATTTGTTTTTGAATAATACACATAAGGAAGAACCATGCCTCTGGTCATCCGTGTGTTGGGATTTAATAAGTTAGGGTAGAAGCTAATAATTAAACTAGCCGGTTAAGCATGTGGGACTACTCATTGCTTTAATGCATTGATGAGCGTCCTTAGCAAAAAAATCTACACATTGAATGGCTTCTCATGGAGCATATCGGATCTCGATATCCCAACCTGAGTATAGTATATTTCTCCACTCTATGATCTCTGCTCTTAGCAGATGATTTATCCCGCTAGCTCCCCATCAGCAAGTGTAACACTTTCATATGAGCCTGTATGGGCTAGAATCTTCTTAAACCCATGTTGTTTGTACAACTGAAGACTCGCCAAGAGACCAAGCAGTTCAACGGCCGTTGTTGGCATGAACCACAGCTGACTCTGGAATCCCAAAAGCCACTTCCCCTAATAATCCCTTATCAGTCCACCACATGATGCTTGTTTTTTATAATTGACTGTGAGCGGGGCTAAGTTTTATTGAAATCTCTTATTAAAGCATTGAGCAACTTGGTCCCAAATCAGAGGCCCCAAAGAATTAGGAATGTTTGGGATATTGAAGGGAATGATAAAGATTTGATGCAGTAGGCCCAAATGAGTTGTAACCAATATCCAAACCAATCAGAGATGATGGGTTGGGCTCTCTCCCCTTACTTCTCTTTATTCCCTTCTTCACCCACACCTCCTTTTTCTTTATTCTTTTCTCTTCCCATATCACCAATTTTTCTAATTTATACGTGATTCATGAACATACGAGTCAGTTAACTCATTCACAAAATTTATTAAAAAAATATATATGAGTTTGTTTTTTAAATTTTTTTTTTTAAAAAAATACATATGCTTTTTTTAAATTCTAGGTTCCAATCAAAAGCTGAAGAAGGAACCTAGAATTTTCATAGATTTTGGTGTGTTTCTTTTTCTGCGTAAAATTCTTCTTTGGTCATTTTCAAAAGCTGTGAACCTAGAAATTTCATAGAACAGGAATGGATTTGGATTATTTCTGATCAATATTGGAGACGGCCGATGTGAATGTCTGGATGTTTATCGGCACCGCTATCGATGTCACTTCCATGGAGTACAACAATGAGTTAAATCGTCGCGAAATCATTCAGCGTCTCTATGAAGCCACTTCTGCTCTTGGATCGTGTCGGGATTGCGAAGTGATTCGGCTGAAGTCTAATAGCCACCAAGTAAGCTCTCCAATTGAGAAACAGAGCACTCTGAACTAAAAAGAGAAGCCTCACCAATAACGCCGCACTCTACTGGTCAAGATGACAACGATTTCGAACTTTATGGTGGAGGCCTTGTTGATGATGATGAGCAAAAGAAGATTCAAAAGATCAAAGAGCAACTTGAGTATCCTGACCAGGTTTAGCTGCTAGTTTCTCAGATCTGTATGCTTTTGCTTCTGAATCCTCATATCTTTACGCTTCGTGAACTCTGGACCCTTGGATATGTTTGCAGGTGAGGATATTCTTGATTTGGTCCTATGAAGACAAGATGTGGACGATTATTCTGTTGACGAAAAAGCCGAGATATTAGCTTATGCAAAGAAGTGTCAGATTAGGAAGCAACGGGAGCAGATGCTAGACGATGCTTACCACACGTACATGTTTAAGAAAGAGGATGGATTACCCAACTGATTTATGGAAGAGGAAAGGCACTGTCAGAGCAAGCAGACAATATCAGATCATTATAAGAGGAAGCAAATCAAACAGCTATATAAGTGTAATGAATATATTTATTATGTGGATGTCCATTGACTTCCGGTCTTCAAATACTACAAGATGATATAGGACCCATGCATAGTACCATGCATAGTGATTTACTATTTGATGGGACCCGCACACAATTACACACACTCATGGGACTTTAGGGGAAAACTACACCAAATGACCTTGAGGTGTAAATTACACTAAAGACCCATTTTCCTTCTATAAATAGAGGTCTTTCTGTAACTATTCATGAAATAGTGAAATGAGAATTTCTCTCTCTACTTTCTCTCTCTATAATCTCTTCTCTTATTCTCACCAGTTTTATAATACGTTATCAGCACGATTGCTTGCTGATATCTTCTTCTTCCTTCTCATCTGCAAATCGCTTCTTCATATTTTATACTCTCTCCAAGATGTTCATCATCTTTTTCCAGTAATCTTTTCCCAGATCCTCTTCCTCAATTTTTCCTTCATGATTTAAATATTATATCTCGTCTCTTCCATCCTCAAATCCATTTCCCTCATCACTGTCGGTCTCTTCCTCTTCTATTTCTCCATCGCTCTTCACCCACATCGTGTATCATCCTCCGTCACCCTGCTCCACACCGCCGTCGCTCTTCGCTCATCTCTGGTTCCCAAAGTCTATTATTGCCTTCATCGGCGTCGTTCAGTTTTTCCTTCCAACTCTCTTGTTTCTCAATGTGGATGGAAGTTGTTAGGTGTGGGATCCATGTGTTTTTCATCTCTTCTTCACAAAAGTCATCATGCTGGGCCGTGTGTTTTTCATGTTGGTCCCATATGCTTTTCCTTGAAACTTCTTAAAATTGAAAGCTGAGGGCCCAATTATTTTGTAGTGTATCAATTGTTTATAGTCCAAAGCTTCTTTCTTCTTTCTTTTCTCTGCCCGTGGTTCTTTGATAATAATTTAAATTGGGCCCTACCATTTGAATCCAATTGACACATTTTCATGGAGCATGGATGCTTCTGCCGACAATTCATATCTTAAAAAAAAAAAAATCACTATTCTGTCGGCAAGAATAGTTTTAAAAAAAAAATTAAAAAGAGGCAAGAAGTAAAACTATTGACAAATCTAAGGTGAGTAAATTTTTTAACTTTATTTTTATTATTATTGTTATTAATTTGACTCCAGATTGGAAGTCTAGATTTAATTTTTCTTTTAATTGTTGTTATTTGAGATTTTATTATTGTTACTAACTTAACTAACATTTACTTTTATGCCACTAACATTTAATTTTATTGCTACTAATATTTATTTATCTTTTATGGCGGCAATACTATATATTAGTGGGCTCTATTTGTTTAATTTAATTCTTTAATGCTTTATTTATTTTTCATGGAGACACACTAGTATTTATTAGTGGGATCCATTTATTTATTTTATTTTACATTTATTTATCTTTCATGGTGGCACACATTAATATATTAGTGGGCTTCATTTATTTAATTTACTTTTAATTCTTTACTGTTTTATTTATTTTTCATGGCAGCAACACTATATATTAGTGGGCTCCATTTTATTTATTTTATTTACTGCTTTCTATATTATATATATATATATATATATATATATATATATATATATATATTTGCATTTGCATATGCATCCTCTTTTTTACCTTTGGATGAGATAGGTCTCGCTGTGAGTTTACTACCATTCCTATTTTATCTTCTTTTTATTTATTTAACATGTTTATTTCCAGTCATTTATTTTATTTATTTACTGCATTATATCCCCCTTCCCTTTTATTTTTATTTATTTATTTACAATTTATATATTCCCCTACCCTTTTTATTATTTATGGCAACGACACTAATATATACAAGTATATTAGTGGGTTCCATTTGTTTTATTATTTACTGCTTTTATTTTATATATTTATCCTGATGATAAATTGTTAAAGGCCATATGAGATCAATATGCCATTGAGATTTGAGAATGCATAAATTGGCCTAAGAACATGAGGAGGCATAAATTAGCCTGATGCTAAGAGGCAAGTTGGCTTGAAGCCAAGAGACAAATTATGAAACAAGGCTTGATCCATAAATTTTGTATGTCATTAGTTGTATAAAGGCCTCAAAATTGTATATTTGACATTAAATATTCCCTTAAATTATGAGACAAGGAATTGTATGATTATGATTGATATTATAAATAAATATATCAAATTTGCTATTGCAGTAGCAAAATTGTGATTAAGTCAAGAAATATTGTGGATTAATTTCTTGCCATGATTAAACAAATCTGTGAATTATGGATCATGAATTTTATCCAACTTCATTCCCAGAAGTGAATGAAGCAATAAATATATTGTGATTATAGTTATTTTACTATTATTTTGCGTTTAGATAATTATAACAATTTTTGTGAATACAAGAGAAAGAATATTTATAAATAAAACAATTAAATAAAAGGCAATATTATTTCAACAAAGTTTAATAGCGAGTGGCTCAACTTCATTACAAACCTTAATCATCTCATTTTGAAGATATTTAATGTCTTCTTCTTTTGCTTCTCTTGAGATGGGATCCAGATGAGGCAAAGCTCTTCGTAATATCGAGATTTGCATCATAAGTTTCTTAAGCTTTTTGTGTGGCCACTCAATTAACCCTCCTTTTTTATAGATCTTTTGTATGGTGTGGGTAGACATATTTAATTGTTTACTCGCATCATCTAGGGTTAAGTGAAAATAATCACTTAAATCATGGTGCGTTGTTTTCTTTATTCTTTCCCGTTGCTCCATTGTTAATCTATATAATTCACCCTGATTAAGGGATGATATATCATATGGAATATTAACCGCGGACTGTTTTCCTTTATCTAATGGATTTTCAATGTTGGTTTGAAATGAACTCCGCGGTAGTTCATTTGGGTTTTTAGCCCATTCCGAACCAACGCAAAGGACCTCATGATAGTCCAATACAGGATCACGCATCAAGTTATATCCTGATGCTTGTAAATCTATACAATACTGTGTCAGAAAATGTTTGATTTCTCCAAAATTTTTATTACTAAAATCAAACATTGGAAGCCTGTCAGTATTGTAAAATTTATCCTGTACATTTTCAAATAAAACAGCATGGGAAATCATACCTATCTTCCTTCCATGAACTTCAAGTTTATGATATTGAAGTCCGTTGGTATGTATAATTTCCCGTAAAACATGACAGCAACTACATTCCAATAAGCTAGTAGTTGCTAATTGGCTTGTAGTTGTTGGCTAGATGATTGTTGCTGGCTGGCTGGTTGTTGATGGCTGGCTGGTGGTTGTTTGTTGGCTTGTGAGTGCTGGCTCATTGATTGTTGTGACTAATGGTTGAACTTGACTGGTAGACTCCATCAGTTTGGCCATAGTTCTACACCTTTTAACAGGCCTTCTTGATGAACTTGCTTCAGTTGTACCTTCAATCCTTGTAGATTGAGGAAGAACACTTGTTCTTGGGGGAGAAGTAGGTACATTTGAAGCAGAAAGAGGAATAGTAGAAGGAGGAATAAACATCTCAAAAGGATTAGGAGATAACAAAGAAGTAAATGACATGTTGGGCTGATCATCATACAACAAAACATCAAGTAATGCTGCTTCAGATGTATCAGAAACTGGGATAAAATTACTAGGTCCTGCCATGGCAATAGAATTTAGAGAAATATGTGAGTATCTGGTAATTGATATTATCAGATGCTTGTGTGTTTGTGAGGCATTTTCGTTTGCCTTCTTCTATTTATAGCCGAATTAAATCCTATTGAATCTCTGCAGATTTGCGCAGTCCTGTTAAATCTCTGCAGATCTGCTCCCTATAAAGCATGAGCTTAGAACCTTTTTGACTTTAAATGCATACGACAATTCGAGTTGTTGCATCTGTGATTCCACAGTGATGCATCTATGATTACACAGTATTGCGCTCGTGAATCTGCAGTGATCCATTTGATGATTTTGTATTTAATATATATTTGTTTGTCGATTCTAGAAAATGAAAATTTTGTTACTAGAAGTAACAAAATTATGCATTGATAATGCATTAAGAAATCTGTGGAATTTTAATGAAATAGATATCATATATGCTATTGTTATGAAATATTGTATAGAAATTCCATGAATTAATTTTTAAGGTCTCACACTTGAGGGGGAGAATGATATATATCAAGTGTGAATATTTATATGATAATTCTCTGTGAATGTTTCTGTGTTGATTCCCCCAAAATGAATATTAGATTTGATGATAAATCATATGGAAAGTTAGCATGACTTGTTTGATCATCCGAGTCATATATTATGTGCTGCTTGTTCTCAAATATAAATAATTATTGGAAATGGATCTCTGGAAATATATCAAATTGAAAGATTAGATGTGAGATTATAAGTCTGCAAAGTTTGCAGTGATGTTTGCAACTAGAAATTTGCAATATATTATGCGCGCAATTTTCCAGATTGAATGATCCAGAAATCATATATGAGTAAATCAATGATTATGAGAACATTGTTTATATATATTTGCAGCAATTATATAAGCCAACAAAATTCTCCCTGTAAAATTGGCTTTTGGTCAGGAGCCAGATAAATTCCATTTTAACAGTTTTGAATGTGCAATGATCCACTATAATGCACACAGATAGATATACACTACATGATTAGATGAGGGGGAGAAAAAATAAGCAGATTGGGTAAAGAAATAAAGTAGAATGAATTATCATTAGCTCATTTTGATCCTCATACAAAGAAATGTGCACTGAAAAGATAATTCAATTTTAGAAGCATTTATTGACCTAAAGAAAGTGACAAAGTCACAAGTCCCAACTGCAAATGCTCCTATATGAATTGTTATAAAGCATGCCTGAAGTGTTGCAGGTCCATCGGTTTTAAAGATAAAAATCCTCGAAAGAGAAAAGGAGCTATAAAAATATAGATGATCAAGTTGAGGATAATTAAGAAAAGCTCCAGAAGAGCAATCTCATGTAGAGTTATTATCTCCAGTAGAGATATTATAAGAAGAGAGTATTGTGGTCCAAAAAGAGACCCAGGTACCTAATATATGTGAATATAATGAGATCTCAATAAATTATGAATGAAATTCGATGGGACCGAAAAATAAAGTCAACGTTGACGACATTTATGTTGATATGATAGCATATGTTGTAATGAATGATAATGAGGATCATGAGCCACAATATTTTAATGTGTGTCAAAAGCATATGTCCTTGAAGGACATAAGGCGCCATAAACACATATGTCCCAGAAGGACTCAAGATGCTGGGAGCATCAAATTCTCGAAAATAATCAATTAAATAAATTCATATAGTGCATATAGCATCATTATCTGAATAAACATTTATTAAAGTTCTATATGCACATATATATTTATGAAAAGATTATTATGATTTTACTTGAAAGATTTAGATCTTGCAGGTATACAATGAACAATCAGATCGGGCGTTTCTATTATTCCACAACGAATAACAGAATACTTGATGATAGAAAGGATGATATGCTCAGAATGATATTGAAGCAATGTGGTCATCAGGGGGAGCAAGTCTGATGTAATCAAGAGGGGGAGACGATACACGTCGTACTCTTTTTCCCTTATCTAGGTTTTGTCCCACTGGGTTTTCCTAGAAAGGTTTTTAATGAGGCAGCACTGGATAGTGTATCAATAAATAATGTACTCTTTTCTTTGGCTAGGTTTTTATCCCATTGGGTTTTTCCTAGTTAAAGTTTTTAATGAGGCACATTCATAAATGGACATCCAAGGGGGAGTGTTATGAATATACTTATTAAGTGGATGTCCATTGACTCCTGGTCTCCAAATACTACAAGATGACATGGGACCCACGCATAGTACCATGCATAGTGATTTACTATTTGGTGGGACCCGCACACAATTATACACACACCCACGGGAAGGAAATCCATGAGTGTACAGTTTATGTTTTAGGGGAAAACTACACCAAATGACCCTGAGGTGTAAATTACACTAAAGACCCATTTTCCTTCTATAAATAGAGGTCTTCTGTAACTATTCATGAAATAGTGAAATGAGAATTTCTCTCTCTACTTTCTCTTCTCTTATTCTCACCAGTTTTATAACAATAAGAAAGTTTCCTGAAATTTAATTTTGGGCACAATAAAAGAGGGTTGTAATGAAAATCTACCGGTTATACTCAAAATAATGTCTTAAAAGTTCACTTTTTAGATAATTTATTTTTAACAATTGGTTTTAAAAGTAATGCATTTTTTTTATTCCTCATCTTTTAAACTGATTATTTTTAATAACTAGTTTTAAAAGTAATAAATGTATTAATTTTTTATTTCACATCTTTTTAGACAGGTTATTGTTAACAACTGGTTTTAAGAGTTTCATCTTCAAGACCGGCTAAACAAGACAACTGGTCTTAAAAGTAATTGACATTTTTTTAAAATTTCTTAGAGTAGTTGTTTGAGAAACTGCTCTAAATAATATCTTTTAAACCTTATGGTAAAGGAATCATTTTAAAAAGTTCTTTATATTTACAAAATTGCCACCGATCATATTTTTTAAATTTGGTCCTCTATATCTGCTCTAAATGTGACGATTTAAAAGCCCTTTTTTACTAGTGATTAGTTCTTAGTCATGCAATAATATCCTAAGAAATGTATTAAAAATGCCAATTTAATTATGAAAAATCATATAAAAAATGGTCCAATCAATGTATTATGAAAACTTAATCATTTATCTATGGTGGATGAATGTGATTTTTATTATTTAAGGCTATATAATTATCTTGACAAAAGGATATATATGTGTATTCCTCATTATGCTAACACATTATTTGAAGTGATTTTGTAGCTCAATCTTGGTATGCACAAATTGTTAAGAATTTGTTGCATGAATAGATTTCAGTCCTTGCGATATAGTGTGTGCAGTATCATGAGGAGATTGAAATATTTGATGAGTACCATAAATGTTGGTATCATGTATAGTAGATTACATTATTATTATTTTTTTTTTTTTGCTCGAATAGATTACATTGTATGAGATACATAGATGTTATTTATTTGAAAGAATCCACTAGTAGCCAAAATTAAAATATTGTGTGAGCCATAGTTTATTACTCTGAAGAGAGCTGCAATTGAAGGCTAAGTTCTTGAAATTTCTTAGCAAGTATCTTAAAGTATAACCAACGTTTAGTGTTAATGAGTTGTAATTTCTAAATGGCAATAACCATTGTGGGGAAAAAAAATATATGGTGCAAATGAAAATAGTTTGAGATATGATGTGAATAAGCTACCTTAAGAACTGTGAATTTATCTTAATTGATTTTATGAGGCAAAAAATTGACCTATCGAATCCTTTAATAAAACCCTTGGAAGAATTAAATTAGCTAAGCAAAATAGGACTGTCGATTTGAAATTAATAGCGATGGCAACCCAACTTCTGTAATTTGTAATCCCATGAAGGAAGTTCAATGGGTAGGAACAAGTCATTTAATTTGTTAGCTCTATTAGCACTAAAATATATCATTGCTCCCTTCTTACTATAGCATGAGAAAGTGCTAGATTGTATTATAGTGAGGCTGAGCAAAAGCTCTTAATGACTTCATAACCCTATGGATGGTGTGCTCATTGTAGGTATATTTCATGAAATCACTATACAAATGAGGAGTGGGGCCGATCCTATCTCTAGAGCATTCATTAAATAGCAGGACACACACCTGGCCATTTTAACATGCAAAAACACGTTAACGGCGAGATATGTGGGGATATAATCTGATTCTTAATACCTCTAGTATACACCTAGGAGTTGTTGGTTTTAAGTTCATAGGACTATCAGTATCTCTGTGTACTAAGTGTTTTTAGTTTAGGCCTGATTTTAAGTTCAAAAGACTACCAGATACAATGGTTATATCCATGTATGTGTAACTCAGCTAATGAGGCTATGAACTTCCTTTAACATGTTTGGGGGATTGTTGTAAATATTGTATGTAAGTGTGTTAAAAGAAGAAGTATCTTATAACTTAATATTGGGAATGCCTTAGTATACAGTTAAATATGAGCTTGAGTTAGTAAAAAGGTTGATAAGAGGAGTCTTCGAATTGACTATTAGAGATGACCGTTGGAGTTTAATTGACCAATTTTAATGTCATTTAAAAGGTTTTATTACATTAAATCATTCTTAACACTTATTTTGTAACTGACATTTTAATTGTTATTAAAGTATCATTAAAGGTCATTATTATTGCTCAACTGTCACATGATTTTTGTCTATAAAAGGTAATGTATAGAGTGAGATCAGTAGAACTAAATTCAAACGACTAAGGTTAGGTCACATCGAGCTTCTCCTATCTCTTCTTCTAAGTTACATTGTTATCTTTCTGTTGTTCTGTTACTTTTCTTTCTGCAGAAAGGATTCGTCTTATTCTGCAGAGTATCACTTCCTAATTTACTAACGCGGTTGCAAAATATCTCCTTAGGACAGTGCCCTTGGGCACTACTTGAACTATGTTTGTTGTGTTTCTGTAGGTGCTGCTACCAAAAATGTGTACATTGTACAATTTTGACGCAAACAGCTTATTTGGAAAGTTGATCTTGATTCCAAATATAAGATATATATATATATATGTTAATATTTTCTTAAGGAGAAGATAGAATAACAAAATTAAGAAAGATGATTAGCGAATTGAAGAAAATATATATCAAATTAACTAATTTAACTAAGATTTTTAATCTAATCAAATTAAATAAATATATCTTATATATATTAAGGATGGGAGGAGTAATTGCCAATTTTGATAGCCAAGTAAGGCTTGCATCTTTATTCCCAAGTGACTAGTAAATTTCTAAAAGGTACCTAGTTATGAGTGACTATCAATTTATAAATTAAAATTAAGGCTTGCATCTTAATGTCACAAGTGACTAGTAAATTTCTAAAAGGTACCTAGTTATCAGTTTGTTGTACTCAAGTTGGGAAAGAGAAACAACAACATCACATGTCATACTAAAGTTAAGATTTCCACCCATCGTTTGACAATTCATTTGTGAATTTTTAACCCTTTACACACATGCACGCGGAAGGTTGAAATCTCCTAAATATGTGAGCAAGGTACACAAAGTCGAGAGTCTTCAAATCAAAGCGCATCTTTAATTTGTGTGGCCTGTCTCTCCACGAATCCACAAATATAAGGTATGCGTCACTGGTATATAAAAAAATGGTCAAAGCACATCTTTAATTTGTGTGGCCTGTCTCTCCACGAATCCACAAATATAAGGTATGCGTCACTGGTATAAAAAAAAATGGTCTTTAAATTGTTATATGTAGACCAGATATATATGATCGAGTCTATAAAACTATGATTGATAACAGTTTCGTAAATATAAAGAACTTTTTAAACTGATTCTTTTAATATAAGATCTAAAAGATATTATTTAAACAGTTTTCCAAACAACTAGTTTAAAAGATTAAAAACAAATTTTTGATTATTTTTAAAATCAATTTTTACAAATAACTAGTCTAAAAGTTGCGAAATAAAAAATATATATATTTATTACTTTTAAAATCAGTTTTTACTAATAATCAGTATAAAAGATTAAACTTCTTAGAACTTATATATTTATAACTAGTCTAAAAGATGCGTCTTCTTTTTATCACGCCAAAAATTGAATTTCGCTCTTCAAACCTCTCTTTCTGTAACAGTAACTCTGATTTTGCAACTTCATTCTCATCTAATCGGTGCTTCGCCCACCACCACAATCTCTGTGACTCTCACTCTCCAACTATCACGGGTACAAAAAAAGCTTTTAAGACCGGACAAAAGAGGCATCCACAGACCGGACTCGAGACCGGCCTTGTTCCAGCCGGTATTAAAAGTATATCTTTAAGAGCGGACTTCAACCGGTCTTAAATAAACTATTTTAAGACCGAACATTTAAAAACATCAGGTCTTAAAAGTGATACTAAACCCAACCGAAATATTTTTTATGTCGGTCCTAAAACTCGATTTTTAAGACCGGACAAAAATTTAACCACTCTTAAAATGTCTATTTTTTTAAGATCGGACAAAAATAATTATACGCGGTCTTAAAAGACTCACTTTCAAGACTGGTTGATTAATACGTCCGGTCTTAAAGATTAACTTTTAAGACCGAGTATATTAAAATCAATTGTCTTGTAAGACCAACTTTTTGTACCGCATATCAAATAGTCGCCTAACCTTTAAGACCGCGCATTTAAGTAAATCCGAGTACATCCGGTCGACGTTTTTTGTTTTATCGGTCTAAAGTTTCCTGCACTTTTTCCCTCTTCTGTTCTTACTGATCACATATATACACAAATCCATACCAGCCAATTCAGCACATAAAATGGTATACTTTAAGCTACAAGCTATGAACAATTGTGAATAAATTGAATGATCTATACACAAATCCATACAAGCCAATCTAGCACCGAAAAAACTACACTTTAAGCTACAAGCTATGAATTGAACAATTATGAATAAATTGAATTGGGAAAAAACATATCGTAGCTAAAATGCAAATATTATTGATCATGAGTAACAAATACAAATACAATAAGCTGTTGCAATAAGATATACCACGTACACTTAAATCAACATACATGCCCAATATTCACCATGCCTTCATCCGATTCCCACCCAACAACTCCCTGATCATTCCATCATGTACAACTCCCTTAACAGGATCCTGATAAGTTTTGTGGAGTTCTAGTATGATCTCTTCTCTCTGTGACTGAGCAGAAACAATAATCAATAACACTTAAATATTAAAAATTCAGAGATAATAAAATTTGTTACTGATTAAGCTGGTTGTTACATATTAGAGAAAATTTACCTTAACATTGATCTTTGAGGGCCAAATTTTCAAGATATTGCTTCTGTAGCTTTACAGCTTCCCTCGGCTGAGAGCATTGAATCGGATCCAACTGCCACAAACATAAAACAAGAACAAACTTCATAGAGTCAGTGACATTGGTTAAAAATATAGAAGGAATATAATACAATTAAAACCTTAAAGTTTTCAAAGAATTGTGCAGATGAATATTACCTTATGAATTGACTCTTTTATAAAAGGATATCCTCCCATATCCCTTCTTGATGATCATTTCTTATGCCGGGTTCATTATCCACTTTATCTTCTTCGTTCATGTTCGGTAGACTCCTTGAAAAAGGAGTACTATCATGAAGACCATAATTTGCATTGCTTTCCTCATCAATATCGATGACCCTTTTACCTTGGAGAGCTACAGACCACATTTTATTTGCTTGATCGATAATATAAAAAACTTGTTTCGTCTGGTCTGCCATAATAAAAGGTTCATCTCCAAAACTTATACTATTGAGATTGACTAACGTAAATCCGAGCTAATCGATCTGAACACCACTGTTGACATTAACCCACTTGCATTTGAAAATGGGAAATCTAATGAAGACATAGTCCACCTCTCAAATCTCTTCAATAACCCCATAATATGGCATGACTACCAATTTAGGCCGCTTGTCTTTCGAACTGGAGAAGTGCATAGATTCAACCTCTAACATTACACCACTGTTCTGGACGGTGCTCCTCTCATCTAGGGACTTCATGTAAAATGTGTAACCATTGATCACATACGAATTCCAACTTATGACATCAACCTCAGGACCACGTGCTAACCATTTCATTGTCTCAGAAATAGATTCCTCTCCCTCAACCTTTTGTTTGAACCAGTTTGCAAATGTTCTGTTATGCTCCCTAATCAACCTTTGTTCAATCATTCGGAGATTTTCTTTCCTCACAACTTCTTTATGGGCAGCTATGCTAGCCTGAACTTCATCAACATTATTTAAGATGTATAAGCGGACTTGTGACAATTCATCAGGATCCACTCTATTTACTGAGGCCCCCCGTCTACCCCCTTCAGCATACTGATGTTTTGGAAGCCCGATATGTCTTACTTTGGCCAAATAATTTTGACAAAATTCCATGGCCTCTTCAGATACATACTTCTGAACAATTGATGCTTCTGGCCAGTATGAGTTCTTCACGTACCATTTTAGGAATTTCATAGATCTTTCAATTAGGTACATCCACCGTAAATAGACAGGACTGACCAACTTGATCTCCCTCACTAGATGAACAATTAGATGAACCATGATGTCAAAAAAATGAAGGAACAAAAAGCCTCTCAAGGTGGCACAAGATAAAATATCCTTCATTCTCCAATTCATCCAATTGTTCAACCTCGAATACTTTACTGTAAACAACATTGAAGAACAAATAAAGCCTAGTCAAAATGTGTCGAAGATCATACTCGGCTATGCATCGAATAGCTACTGGGAGTAGCTATTGCATCAAGACATGACAATCATGAGACTTTTGGCCTACCAATTTCAAGTCCTTCATCGATACAAGCCTCTTAAAATTTGAAGAATACCCCGACGGAACTTTTGTGACATACAAACACTCACAGAAACTACGTTTCTCATCCTTAGATAAAGTATGAGAAGCCGGGGGACAATAAGTTCTGCTACCGTATGGCCTTGGATGTAAGTCTTCACGTATTCCCATTTCTTGCAAATCCAATCTTGCCTTCACACCATCCTTTGTGCTACCTTGTATGTTGGGAAGCGTGCCAACAATACTATCACATACATTCTTCTCCACATGCATGACATCAATACAGTGTCTCACATCAAGGTTGCACCAATATAGAAGATCGAAGAATACCAATCTTTTTTTCCATATATTTGTTTCCTTTCTACCCTTTGCAGTCTTACCGAAGACGACACTTATATTTTTCACCTTTGCATACACTTGCTCCCCAGTCAATGCCACTGGAGCATCTTCATGCTCTTGGCCACCAAGAAAGGCTTTCTTCAATCGACGATATGGGTGGCCCCGTCTAAGAAATCTTCTATGTCCAAGATAAACCGTCTTTCTTCCATGTTGAAGTTGATGGTAGCGTGTGCCTTCTTCACAAACCGGACATGCCTTATGGCCTTTTATATTATACCTTGACAAGTTCCTATATGCTGGGAAATCGTTTATGGTACAAAATATCATGGCTCTCATTTTGAAGACCTCCTTCTTGAAAAAGTCAAAAACATCGACACCTTCTTCCCACAACTCTGTTAAGTCTTCGATCAAGGGCTGAAGGTAAACATCAATGTCGTTTCCAGGTTGTTTTGGTCCTGAAATCAACATGGACAGCATGATGTACTTTCGTTTCATGCATAACATAGGAGATAAGTTGTAAATAATTAGGAGTACAGGCCAGGAACTATGTATGCTGCTAAGGCTTCCACATGCATTCATGCCATCCATGCTAAGGGCAAGCCTAAGGTTCCTAGGTTCTTGGCCGAAGGCCGGAAATAATTGATCGATTTTCCTCCATTGAGAAGAATCGGCAGGATGTCGAATCTTTCCATCAGAAATCCTCTCATCTGCATGCCACCTCAATTTTTTTGCATCAATTTCATTAGCGAACAAGCGCTTGAACCTTGGTATGATTGGAAGATACCACAACACTTTTGCAGGCCCCTTATTTGACTTGTACCTTGGGGTTTCACATACCAAACATTTCTGCTTATCTTCAAACTCGTTCCTGTACAACACGCAATCATTCGGGCATGCGTGGATCTTTTTGTACTACATCCCCAGTGGACAAAGTATTTTCTTAGCATCATAGTATCGGTGAGGCAACACATTATCATCCGAAAGCATGTCCTTAAAAGCCTCAAGCATTTTAGAAAAACTCTTGTCGCTCCACCCATGACATGCCTTCAGGCTGACCAATTTCAATACAGTGTTCAACAATTGGTATTTCTTACACCCAGGGTATAGTGGGGTCTCTGCATCACTGCACATATTACCATATGCATGTGATTGATGAAAAGCCTCTTCTCTTACATCACGAATAATATCCTCTATGCGATCATCCATATCAGCGTCATTATCATCAGATGTCACTTCTCCGTGTTGAGACCCACTTGGCATTTTTTCACCATGCCATACGCATATTGTATAGGTCTTACAAAATCCTTGACAAACTAAATGTGTGTGTATAACTTCAGGATTTAGTCGCCTCTCATTAAAACATTGTACACAAAGGTAATAAAACTTCCCACTATCATTATGGGCATTTTGTTTAGCAAATTCTATAAATTCCCTAACCCCATTCTGATATTCAACACTCATCCATAAAGCATTTATCCAACTACGATCCATAGTACAATTCCTATGGACGGAAAGATTTAACATATAACATAATCCATAAAAACAGAAACTTGCATATAAAATAAGCCAACTACAAATGCGTATATAAGCTAAATATAGGTTCTGTCTTATGGTCATAAATGTATGATAGTGAATCAAGAAGCAAAATAAATGCATGACGAGGAAATTAAAAACATCACAAGTAGGTCTCGTGCACTCACCAGTACCATATAGGTCAAATGCGTTTGTTGAGTCTCTCTTCTCCTGCCACGAATATTAATGTTGTAGACAGTAAGAGTAACCTGAAAACACTTATTGGTCAATTAGGTAGGTCCCAAAAGAAGATTTCATCGATTTTGGTCAACCCATGGAAACCCAGAACGATAAGTAGGAAAAGCATACAGTTATATAGCCGATACAACTCGTACAACTTGGTCTTTACGTTGAGCCAAGGAACCAGAAAGTTGATGTCGATAGTGGAACGCAAAGCAACGACGAAGTAACACACAAACACTGGAGATAGAACCAGAGTAATCACTTTCGGCTAGACGAGAGAAGTTCATAACGGGAAATTTAATTTTTCCGCGAGAGTGGCGCGAGAGAGACATTTATTATTTGGGATATTATTAAGACCGGTCAATTAAAATGAATACGGTCCTAAAGATATATTTAAATTATATTGAACTTTTTAAGACCGAAGTTTTATAAAATTGCGGTCCTAAAATTAATTTCATTTAAATTTATATTGAAAATTTTAAAACCGGAGGTTAATAATACTACGGTATTAAAAATCATTTAATTTTGGACCGTATGATTTATAAAACTGAGGTCTTAAAAGTCAAATACATTTTAATATTAAAAAGAAAAATTGTTGCAGCAATTGAATGAAAATAAAGAACACTGGAGAATGGAGAATAAAATATAATCTTCATTCTTATTAATTTTTAGATCACTATGACAACATGCAAGTACAAAAGGAAATAAGAACAACAAATTGAAAATAATAAAAAAAAGATTATAATGCGACTAAAAATCCTAGTCCTTGGTATCATCTAATGTCTTGGAGATTGAGGCTTCAGCAGCAGTAATTTCGCGCCGGATATCAGCAATTTCCTGTACTATACGCCTCAGTTTCGCTTCATCATCATCAACCAAGAGAGCGTTGGGACCAAGAGGTTGGAGAGGGGGAGCGGGAACCTCTTCGTGGTCTGAAGGATAGAGGGGGCCGTCAACCTCTTTAGCATCCGAAATAACAATGGGTCCAACGACTCGTGACTCCTCTGTCAGAATGGAACGACGCATTGGAAGAGAACCCACGAGAGATCTGGCATGGGCACGAGCTTCAGGAGTACTCCTGCGAGGGGTTGTCTGCTTGTATCTAACCATTGTTTGAGCAGTTGGGGAATGATAGGCAGAGAGCTATGTAGTGTGAAGTTATGAGGTAATGAGGACTTAAGTTAAGAAGGACAAAGAGAAAGCGTGTAGAGGACAATAAAGGCAGGACAGCAGTAGTTAATACTCAAAAGTGTATTAAGACCGTCATATAGCATATCTACGGTCCTAAAAGTCTATTATTTATTATTTCATTAAAATACCTTTAAGACCGACCATTTATCTTATACCCGGTCCTAAAAATCTATTAATATTTTTCCATTCAATTACATTTAAAACCGATCATTTATGTAATAACTGGTCCTAAAAGTCTATTAATTTTTTTTAAAAAAAATAATACATTTAAGAACGGATCTCTTATAATATGTGGTATTAAAAGTTCATTCTTCTCAAGTGAGAGACGTACACCAGAGACACTCTGTTCAAATGAATGATTCAGAGTCTCATCGGCTTCCAGATAAACTTCCCAACTAGGCGTCTCCTCGAATTCTGGTGAACTATGCGTCTCCTCGGTAATGGTTCCTGCGTTTCATATTCTTCAGTTCAAGATGACTTCTCTATTTAAAACCGATGACTTCTCTATTTAAAACCGTTGTTACTTTACCTTCTTCACATTCTTCTCAATCACTTCTACAACCTCCATAATGGCCGCTCCACCACCACCAGGAATTCACAACAATAATCCTCCCTCTCCACCACCACCACCGCCCAACAATCCTCCTCCCCCAACAACCACCTCTATACCCTCCTTCGCTGCCTCTAAACCCCTCCGCCCGACAGATGATGCAACACCTCCTGGCCCGCATCGCTCATAAAGACCAACACATGGGCCAAATGTTTCAAGTCTACCACGCTGTCAACAACAAGTTGAACATGTTACTCAACGCCAATGACGTGGAGTACAATCTCTCTGACGACGACGTCTCCAACCTCTCTTCCGATCCTTCTCTTCCCTCCAACAACGACGGGGGGATTAAATATTTTTATGTTTTTTTTGTTTGTACTCTTCTTGCCCCACAGCAGGAAGGAAAAAAATGATAAATAAAATTTTCTTTTTCCATTTCAATTGTTTGAGTATAGTATACTTTCGTTGTCTCAATTTTGTTTCAGACAAAAAGGTAACAAACAAAACCATAACTGAAAAGTGATTAACGATAAAAGTTCACATAATACAGTTAACAACATACGAAACGTACAAAACGAAAAGAAAGACAACTTTTACCTTTCAAGAATAAAAACAAACACAGTTGTTTCAGACAAAAAGGAAACAAACAAAACCATAACTAAAATGTGATTAAGGATAAAAGTTCACGGAATACAGTTACAACATACAAAACAAAGTGAAAAAAAGACAACTTTTACCTTTTAAGAATAAAAACAAACACAGTGACAATTCTTCTCAAGCCTGGACCACCGTTGCCGTCAGTTTTACCATACTCAGAGTTGAAAATTTCCATTATCTTACTTCTTTTTCGACAATTCTCTTCAACATTTGAATAAGTAAAACTGACGACGACGAGGGTCCTGAGCTTGAGCTGAACGCCAGAAACTCGAAGTGTTCTTGAACCCTAATTATTTGTCTTAAAAAATGACTAATCATTTCTATTTATAGGAAGATTATTAAGACTGATTATTTAACAAATAGATAGTCCTAAATATCTAGCCATATTTAATTTAGAATAATCAAAAACCTTTAGTACGGCTTGTTTAATAAATATGCGGTCTTAAAAGTTTCACCAACTTTTATAAGACTTTTAAGATCAGATATGTATCAAACATACGGTCCTAAAATCAAGGCTTATTTTTTTTAAAAAAAGCAAAGGCCTTTAGGACCGTGTCTATTTAATAAATATGCGTTCCTAAAAATGTCGTCACTTTTTTAATACTTTTAAGACCGGATATTTATCAAACATACGGTCCTAAAATTAAGGATTATTTTTTTAAAAAAAGCAAAGACCTTTAGGACCGTCTGTTTAATAAATATACATTCTTAAAAATCGCGAATACTTTTCAGAATCTCTTTCTGCTAGTTACAACTCTCCAAAACTCAAAACTCAAGCAATATCCACCATCCAATATACGTTCAGAAAACCAAAATTACACAAGCTAAGAAAATTGTTCGCAAGAATAAAAAAATTTATTATATAAACAGAATGAATTTACAAATTAATTAATGTAGTACTGTAATTACAATTGTTACTCTACAAGCATATATTTACAAATGAATTATTACTGTGATTGTTATATTTACTCTAAGATTTCAATAACATGTTGACAAAACACTCTGCGTATGTGGTCCACCTCATCAACAGAAAAGGAAGTCTCAGAGGCAAATCTCTGTATAACATCAAAGAAAGAAACTGAATTAATTGACGTGCATATTTCATATGTAACATTAATTAAGACAGAAACTGAATTCAGTTATAATATGTAACATCAATTGAATACATTTACCTTTGCAGTGAGTTTATTATATGGTTGAGTAATAATATCATACATGTGTTTCATTATGTACAGGCCACATAAGTTGGATCCGATTGGTTGCCGACGGGTCTGAAAAGAACAAGAAATATATATAAGATCGGGCATATATATATAGCTTACTGACCAACTTCACAAGGCAGTATGCCAGTGTCCAAA
Organism: Acacia confusa; assembly: GCA_037074495.1. Lineage (NCBI taxonomy): Eukaryota > Viridiplantae > Streptophyta > Magnoliopsida > Fabales > Fabaceae > Acacia > Acacia confusa. Next base: position 38,991,186 of record CM073509.1, read on the forward strand.
TATGTACTAACCTTTGGTGTGAGCCATCTAGGATCTTTGAGATCAGTCCCTCGCTTTTTTCTGACCTGGTTTAGGAAGGTCTTCATGGCACTATCATCAAAATCACAAATTTATCAATAATGTTCGCTGAAAATTCACATCAGAGATTTCTTACAAGAGAATCAAAATGACATGCTTACCTGTTGATGATCTGCTTCAACAGAACCCCTGGTTGGCCGTGAGTGGAGCATAAGAATAACACCGTATTCGATCCCATGATCAAGACTAGCAACTGCTAGTGGGCGCTGAAAATTCACAGCAGTAAAGTACTTAGTGATATATTATGCAGAATTAATTGAATTGCAACAGGAGATCGATTGTGATATGTACCTATGGTAATATGGAAACAAGTACACCTTCCTTCTCACTTCACACAACCTATTTGATCTGTACTCCTGTCTTTGTTCCACGGTGGCTTCGCTTGCATATACTGGGCACAAGAATCCAAAATCATTTATTCTGCCCTGTTACTCCAAATTTTGATGCATGAACTTACAATAAAGACATCGATCATGAAATTATTATACATGTTCCTAAACCCTAAACGGTGCATTTAAATTATGTACTCATAAAATAAGATACTTACCTACACCATATTTGAATAATTGCTTATGTAATCTCCTGTCCAGGAAGCAGCAGGGACTTTATATCAGCGGTGTCAAAGAAAACCGGTTGAGGGTCATGAGGAACCCCTACCACTACCTGTATATCCCAAGTTTGACATGCAAATTCTCCTTTGGATAGCATTTGAGATATTTTATCCTTGGCCCCCAACTCAGTATTAAGGGATGCAGCTTTAGGAAGGGTTGCGGCTTTATTAGGAGGGGATGGAGATGGAGGAGGGGATGCAGCTTTATCATGAGGGGATGGAGATTGAGGGGGGGATTGAACTTGAGGAAGGGATGCAACTTTATTATGAGGGGATTGAGATTGAGGAGGGGATTGAATTGGAGGAGGGGATGAAGCATCAGGAGGAGTATAGACATTTACAAGCTTCACCGGCCAAGAGATGAAGGTTCCCTTGACATCACTCACACTCTTCAGCTGATCAGTTGGGAGAGGGAGAGGTGCATCAATGATCACCTCTTCAACTGACACTCTGACTTCATCATCAGCCATTTGTTTGTGGTGTACAGTTGATCCCAAGTTGTAGACAGTCCCTTTAGCAACTAATTGTCTAGTTGGTTATGCCATGTACAGGTCACAATGTTGCTTTGACTGTCCAACAATGCAGCTCCCTCTGGTGCTGTGCTGCACAGGTGCAGGTGTATGTGTGAGGGGAACACTGGTCTCTAGCCGAGAGCTAATAAGCCTCTTCATCTTCATCATTTCCTCCTTCATTAGCCTCATTTGGGCATCAAACATCTCTTTCAATGCACATTCTTTGGCCGCTGCCTCCTCATTTAATTGTCTAACCGTTTGATCCATCTCCTCTTGGGTAACCATACTTAGCCTAAGTTGTTTGGTTTTACCAAAGTATTCTTTTAGGCCTACCCGTCCTCCGATCCCCCTTACTTGCCCCGGGTGATCCGGTTTTCCGGTTGCAACTGTCAGAACATCATTCCTCCCGCACGACACAAAAGATCCCTCTGCTTCTTTCTTTTTTAGATCTTCCTATAAAATACAGATAACAAGAATCTTAGTAATGAAACATGTTTAGTAACTAAAAAATAACAATAAACGATACTTACAATTCTCTCAGCAACTAGACGAGTTTGTTCACTCATGTAGGCGCCTTTTTTTTGTCTCCTAATATACAGCCACAAATCCTCGCGACGTATCGGGGATGTCTGCTGATCAACTACAGCAGAAGGATTGGATTCAGCTTCTTCTTCGGCCTTTGCATATCCCCCCCGAGAAGCCCTATGTGAGCAATCATTCCTTCTCCCTATCTCCTGTACTTGTGCCCTTCTTCTCTGAGAATCAGAATTGAAAACACCTATTAATTATGAATTCAAGCCATCTCACTAAAAGAAATTATAGAACTTCTGCTTCATATGAACCTCAAACACTAGTCAAATTCACTTCATTAAGTTTCAACATTTTATTTAAGGAAGATGTAGAATGTATAGAACTAAGATACTAAGTTACTAATAGCAATGTCTAACCACTACCTACTATAACAGGACTAGCTAAGAATATAATAACGGTTAACATATAAGACATGCATACTCACACATTAAAACCATCATACTCAAATTCACTTCTGACTTACTTGAAAATATACTTCTACTCACACATTACCATCTAACTAACAGGATTAGACAAACACAATAACATTCACATATCCACACAGGTTAATAATCAAACAGAAAGGGCAAACAAAACTAAATATGAACTCACCAAAGCATCAGTAGTGGTTCGAAGCTGAACAAATTGATCCCAAATTTGTTGATCAATGAATGTGTACTTCTCCCACGGATTATGATCAGGTTGAACCTCAGCAAAAATATACTTGTTGGCGAGAAAGGTCTTAAATTTCCTTCACCTATCAGCACAATAAGACAAGGTATTGGCTTTCAACTTCTCAGAGTCAAGGACAGTGTATGAAAGCCGGATAGTGTCCCAGATATGATCCTTTACTGTGCGTTGGTCAACATTTTTCCACTCATCTATCAAAATGCTGACCTTCCTACGTGCCATATAGCCAACATAACTATTATATTCGTGTTTATTCGGACTAACAGGTTCCAACCTCTCATTAAACTGAATCTCGATCCTTGACCCAACGTTTCGTTTTACAAACACGATGTTCATTCGTGTGCCACTTCTACCACGGCGTGCAGGGCGGTCATAAGGCTCATTTTGAGAAGAAGAGGGTTGGTTCTCGCTCACACCAGTAATATCAGTAACTGGCGTTGACTGAACAGGGGAGAGAATGGTTTTCTCCATTCATTTTTGAGAAAGTAAGAGAGTGGGAGTGTGAAGGAGTAACGCCTGAGAAAGTGAGAGAGTAACAGAAGAAGGTGATGGTTGGCGAGGAATAGACGTAATGCAACAAGAAATAGGGTTTCGCAAAGAGAACAGGGGTTTCAGAGTTCAGACAGTAAGACGTAAGTCGTAAATAAGGTTTCGCACAAAGATTTATATGTTTCCATTTTTAAGTTCAGAGTAACTAAAACGACGGCCTTCAAGGTTAACATTTAAGACCGTCCGCTATGTATGTCTGCTCTTAAAGGCAATAAAATATTATTTTAATTTTTTAGTACCGGGTATTAGTAACGTCCGCTCTTAAAAGTATTACCTTTAAGACCGTCATTTATATATGTCCGGTCTTAAAAGTCTTATACAATTATATTTAAATATTTCCTTATTATTCTTGACCACAGAAAATATGAGTCGGGGATGTACGAGTTTTCTCTATAATGTAATCCATATTTATTTTCTTTTTTTAACATTCTTAAGAGTGGTTGGTTATTTTAAGCAGCTTGAATATTATATTTAAGAATTTATACGTTAGAAGAAGTTCTTTATATTTACAAAATTGCCACCTATCATATCTTTAAGACCGGGTCCTAGAAACTCCGCTGTAAATGAGGCGATCTTAAAAATTGATGCGGATGAAGAAGTTCTTTATATTTACAAAATTGCCACCGGTCATATATTTAAGACCCGTGCCTAGAAACTCCGCTGTAAATAAAGCGGTCTTAAAAATTGATGCAGGTAAAAAAGTTCTTTATATTTACAAAATTGTTATCAGTCATTTATTTAAGAGCAGGGCATTGATAATCCGCTGTAAATGAGGCGATCTTAAAACACTTTTTTGCACTAGTGTATCCATATTAAACATCTAAAACTGTCTCCCTTCACCTCCGTTAATCAACATCGTTGAATCATAAATAGCCTCTAAACCTATGGCCCTACTTGGCATGCTTTAGCTCTCCCCATCTCAGCTCTCCCCATCTTCATTCATGAGCAACCATTGTGAAGAGGCAAGGGCAATTACCATCACGGTAGCTAGATAGGGGAGGAGGAATAATGGTAGTTCTCAGTTTTCTTAATTCTTAATCTAAGAGATTTGTGGTTCTCTCATATCTCCCTTTTTCATTTTGAAATTTATGTTTGTGTTTTTACATGAAGTTTCAGTTTTAGCTTGAGTGATTAGATTTCGGTAACTGCAGCATCCATAGTAATACCTATAAATTCTTATTTATAGTAAATTATTTATTTTGATGAATAATATATATAAACTAAGGTGAATATATATCTCAAAAAATTTTAATCTATTGATTATAATTTTGGGCAAATTTCTTCATGAAACTTATACACAAATGATAAGTTTTGAGACAATATATAAGCACAATAAAATATGATATAACAATCACACATAAAATAATAACAATTGCCTATCAAAAGGGTCAAGATAAAAAATGAATACACTTAATTAAATTAAAGCAAGTTAGCTAAAACTAAAAGGCACTTAAACTTGCACCAATTAAGATTAATTGCATATATGTCTTCAAGATGATTAGAGGCAAATTAAAATCATCAAAATGGGGCTGCTTCTTTCGAAAATATCAAAGGCCTAAAGGGATGAAATTAAGTTTGCTAATAATGCTCTAATGACCTTGATTAAGTAGCAAACCAATTAATCTATGACATTTGCGATAAAAGGACAATGAAGCACATGATTAAGAGGATAATTAGGCTTAACAAAATCAACCCCAAAAGTCAACAATTGCAACTAGTATCAATGATTAAGATTGTTGCACGTGTAAATAATTAACATTAATCCTTATTAAATGAAACCAACCAATTAATTAGAGACTTAAGCCATTAGATTAATGCCACATAAAAAAAAAAAAAAATCCAATGGCTAGGGAGAAAAGGAGGTGGTCGGCAGCTAGGTGGGGGGGGGGATGGAGTTTCATAAAGTGGATTTTAATCCATTGGTAGAGAAGAAGAAGAGGAAAATGATTTGATGCATGTAATTGGATTCACATAAGTTTGATTACTTTCCTATAAATAGAGGTGTCTCTCCTCTTCATTCTCCACACCAAAACCTCATATCAAAGTTGATTGAGTTAGAGAAAAACACAAATGAGCAAGGTGAAAAAGGAGTTCAAGAATCAAAGGTAAGTTCTTGGTCTTAAACTTTTAGATATTTTAGTAGAAGTGTAGTTTAATATAGGAAATGTTAAAGTATTCCTTTACATGTTTTTAAGGTCTCCATTGCTTTTAAAATTCAAAATGGAATGGAAACACGTTGGGAAATTATTTTTTGAGTCAAAAAATCCAAGTGGTGAAAGTTGGGAAAAATCTCAAATTTCAGTTTTATGGAATCAATCACCTTATGGACATCATTTTAGATGGTAAATGGTTTTTAAAAATCATGAAAATTTTCAAGAATGAAGTAGACATCCAGAGATTTCTTTTGATGTAAAATTTGTAGCATTTTAAGTTCTTTACTTGGAGATGCAAATTTTTGAAGCTAAGCCTTATTTCATAAAGTTAATCTGAACAATGGTTGTTATGTATAGGTTTTGGTCATTCAAATTGTGTCTAAAAATCCTAAAAATTTTTAGAGATATAGTGTACATGAAGGGATTTACATTCATTTATAACGTGTACTTTTAGGAATTTTGTACAAAAATATGTGAATTTTCCAAGTTAGCCCATGTTTCAAACTTTTAAACTAAAACAGTGGTTGGGAAAATTAAAACTAGGAATGACTCAAGAATTTTGAGTTATAGGCGCTATTTTTCCAGAAAAATATATTTGTCAAGGGAAACTTTGGCTTTTGAAACACATCATTTTGATTTTTTACAATTAGTTATAATTTTTCAAAGTTAGTGAAAAATCTGGGCAGAAATGGTGAAATTTTGTTTTTAAGAAAATGTAAGGGTAAAATTGAAATAATAAATCCACCAAGGTAAAAAAAGTCATTAGTGGCGAAAATATCTCTTAGGATATCATTCTAAGTCATATGGTATTTATTATAATATCATAATACGATGATGATATTATAGGATATCCGGGAAAGTCAGGAATCAGTACTGAAAGATAATCGTACCACTTGCTAAGCGAAAAAAGGTTAGACACGTGCTGTAACTTTAAATCTTATGTGTCTTGTATTGTATGTATATATATGATTGTTTGTTTATATGGAGTCATGGACAAGATAAGGTCTTGGGCCATGCACCGTGACTAAGACTCGGTCTTAGGTCACATGTTTGTTTACCTTCAATTAAGCTGTGGATTCAACTTGACGTGGATTATAGTTATGATAATATCACATGTATGTTTTCCTGGTGCTGATGACATATGAATTCATGGCATTAGTGAGTGCAAATGTTGTTGACATGCATTTGCTATATGTTATATATTGTATTAAATGTAATGAATACAGGTCATATTTACTATTATTACTTGAATATGAGGTTAACTATTACTTAAGATTCAATGAGTATTGAATCTCAGACTTGACCCTAGCTTCAGGATCTGGAGGATTAAGAGCCGATAGAAAAGGTAAGATGCAAACGTGAAGATTCAACCGGAGTTTTTATTTTGTACTATTAGATATTCAATATTTAAATACTCGAACTATTATTTTGTTACTATACCGACTAGATATGCCACTATTAGTTTAAATTTGTAACCACAAATATAATCAGTAGTTACTTATCTGCTCAACCCGACACATACGCTCTATCACCCCACTCTAGTGATATTCATAAATTCTATATATTTATATACATAATCTGTATAATAGAATTAGGAGTGTTACATCATGAATAGGAGAATCAGCCAGAGCATGTCAAGCATTAAGACTCTAAATAGCGATTCAAGCTGACTGGGAGAACTGCGAATTCATCTCCCACATTTCCCTCAATGTTCGTCGCCTCTTCGAATTCCTTGTCCAATTTGGTACTCAATTTCTCTGTCCTTTCTCTCTTCTTTCATTTTCATCATTCGCCTTTCTGAGTATATCCCGTTCGTTCATTCTGAAGGATCTAATTCTTTTGTGCTGAGGATAAATTTGTGCGTGGTGTTTAACTTATGTTCTTTCTATGTTTATCCTCATCCAGAGGCTACGACAAAGAGCAAGTTGGCATATTTGAATGAGAAGCTTGATGTCTTAGAGCGTCGGCTAGAACTCTTTGAAGTTCAAGTGAGCACTGCATCAACAAATCCTTCTCTATGTAGCACTTGATGTTGTAATTCAGCCTTCCTGCAAGCACGCACCTTCCTGCCTATATTGTATCCACAGCTCAATTCATCACTAGTAAAGTACCTCTGTAATCCAATACTTCATGATATAAATCTAGTTTGTGATTTGCCATTTTTGGCTCATATAGCTTCCCAGTTGCAGTGCCTTTAACACGGTTCCTTCGAATGTGAGATTATAACCTCTCATATTCTCATTGCTTCCTACTAATTTAAACAATGCAAGTATAATTTAGCAAGAGCTCGTCTTTCTATTTCGAAAATAAATAAAGATTATAGTTAAATAATAATGAGGCGCATCAGTGTTGGCGGATGGCACAAGGGTTGGCTGTAAAAGAAGCAACAGTGGGTGGTGGTGACAGGATTTAATTGAGTCACGTCTGGGGCAGGAGAAGGCTTAATAAATGACCAAAATTATAAGAGTCAAGGGTGGAGGGCTGATGTGATTAGTTTGGAGGGAGATATTTGTAAGACTAGTCCTGTAAAAGTTGTGAAAGTGAGATTTTTTGGACTAGTTATTTTACCCATAATATTTTAAAAGTCTTACATTTTAGTTATTATATCTTAAATAACGGATCTTAAAAGTCTTACAATTAAACTAACTTCGTATCTTAAAAATTGGTCTCATGATTTTTAAAACCGGTTGAAAAATCAATCTTAAAAATAACATACTTTTTAAACTGGTTATATTAAAATCGGATCCAAAATCAATTTAAAAATCAATTCTCACCTGACCCAAAAACGATTTTTACACTAGTGTGTATCTATATAAATGTGTGTGTAACTGGAAAAGTAGCCTATCAGGGTTTGTTCCTCAAAATAATCGAATCAATGAATGATCCTCGATGCCTAATGACTTTACTCATGAGCATATGTTTTGGTGCTTAATTATGATGCGAGAACATATTTAAAATTATGTGTCTTTTTATTTTATTTTATTGTTAATATAAATTAAAATGACATGGCATGCAGAGGCGGATCCAGGTGTATGACTAGAGGGCATGTGCCCACCCTTAAACGACGTAGAATGGTTTTTAAAAAAAAAAAAAAATCAGGACTTTTGCAGATTTAAATTTTTTGTCATTTGTCATATTTTAGAATAGAAAGATATTTAGGTTCTTTTTTTACAAAGCCAAGTGGTAGTGGAACTAAACGTTCTCAACCGGAATTTTCATTTATTGATTTAACTCAAGATGAGTGTGTTACTCCCTCAAGTCAAAACAAACCAACAGTAGAAGGTCCACTGGATTTGTATGTTTCTAATCCGGTAAAAGATTTCCTATTATGAGCCTTGCAAAGAGTGCTAAAGAAAGGGAAATGATTCGGAGAATTTATCTAACGAATGGTCCTTGTCAACCAAAACTTGAGAACTTTCCTCAATCCTTAATTGGGCGTAAAATGCGTATATTCAATCAAGAAATGAGTTTGTCACGACCAGGGAGCTCACATTACCGATCATTGGTAAGTTTGTGTTCATTGTTTGATCTTGTGCTTGATGTGCTAAAAATTATAAAAGATGATACAACTCTTTTGTATGCAAAAAGATCTGAAGCCTCTGGCCTTATGATGTGTATAGAAACTTTTGAATTTGTATTTCTTTTGCACTTGATGATCAAGGTCTTGGAAATAACAAATGAGTTGTCACAAGCACTTCAAAGAAAAAATTAAGATATTGTGAATGCTATAACTATTGTAAAAAAAAAAATTAAAGCTTAGTACTTAGTCTTGCTTTTCCCTTTATATTCTTTTATTTTTTTAATGCATTTAAAGTTTTACTGTAAAAAAAAAAAATTTGGGGGCCAAACCCCCACATCCCCCACCAATGGTGCCCCCCTCCATAAATTCCTGGATCCGCCCCTGATAGCATGGAGAGGGAGAAAGAAATCAAGAGACGCAAATTAGGCCACAAAATCATGAGTGAGTGTTTCCAAAAACCACACAAATTTCAAAAATAAAAAAATCATAAGCCAAGTCAAAATTTCTCTCATATACTTATTTTATAAATTATAAAAATTATTCATTAAAAGCAGATCTAAATATACACTAATACTAATCGCATTTTGGGATTTTGGGATTCAGTCTCCTTCTCTCATAAAAAGATGTTTAGTCAAACCACTGACTTCAACTTCACTAACAACCAAGAACAAGTCAAAGTCCTCAGTCTCCTACCTACTGAATAATCGAATCTTCTTCTTCCTCACTTTGTATACGTAATATTTATTAATAGATTAATTACATTATTCTCTTTCTTTTATATTCAAAAGAAGTCTGGCCCGGCGGCTAATAACTTCATTCTAGATTTTTTAACATCATTTATAGTATATCAAAATAAAATAACTTTATTATTATTTTCTGAATTCTCTGACTAGACTGGAGGAGAGTGCCCATAGTCTCTCCTGTCCCGGGCTAGCCAGCTTTTGGAGAAGCATCATATCATGATACTTCAACCAACAATAATATATTTGGGGGAAAAAACTAAAAATAATATATAGTTTCTAGTTCTATTTATAAAATATTTCTAATATATATTTTTGGAATTAAATAAAATTGTAAAAAAAATTAATAACCTTACAAGTTTATCTATATTTAATATATATACACTTCTTAAGAAAATAACAGTTTAAAAAATAATAAATAAAAAGGCTAAATTGTACATTCATGTGAAAATTTTAATTATATAACTTATAAAAATATGACCAAATAAAATGTCCTCCCTACTTTATAAATACAGCCAAAGGAGAATGCAGCCTTTTCTTGTGATTAAAAAAAAATATATTTACATATAAAACTAACCATTGGTCCATGACTCCATGTGATATATATAATTTAAAAACCAAAATTAAAATCTAGCTACTATTTATTGTAAGATCTTAAATCATTACAGAATTGAAAAATAAATAAATAAAATATTAAAAACAACAATTTGTCATATATATCTTAGAGTTATGCGACAGCTTTTCGATATTATTATTATTATCAATCGCATGCCCAAGAAAAGCCAAGAACTTGAATTTTTTTCCTTGGTCAAAGAAAAAACTTGTAAGTTGAGACTTGAGACCAAAAATATTAAGAAATTTAACAATGAACATTTCTGGAATATATAACGAGAATCGTTAATTAATTTGGTGATGTCACTAATGCCACATTATTTTTACGGACCAAGAATATTCTTCATGGATAACAAAGGTTCTCTCGAGATAGAAAAAAGGCAGAAAAAAAAAGGGGTACTTATTTCATATACAAGGGTTAGAAATCAAATCCAAAATTTAATTTCAATTAATGATAGCCGTTGTTTGCTTGAAAATCAAATTACGTTATTGTTGGGAATAAGGTGTACGTGAGGATATTTGAATATTTTAAAATTGCAGCATATATAAATTAGGGAAAATATCACTGAGGTCCTGAAGAAGATAAAAGATATAAAAAAAAGTCTCAATTCCATATTCCCTACAAAAAAAGTCCCTAATAACTTTTTTTACATTAATTATAGAATTCCCATATCAAAAAAGTACGTCCTGCAATCAAAATGATTTTTCCTATTATTAAAATTTTCATATGAAAATATAGTTGTTAAAATGACTTTTCATGTTCTCAAAACTTTTCTAAGTTTCTAATATTCTCCTCACCCGAGGAAAACTTGGAAAAAATTTTCAACAAAAAAAATCATTTTGACAACGAGACTTTTTTTATATCGGAATTACATAATTAATATTAAAAAAATCCTTAAAGACTTTTTGAGACTTTTTTTTATATTTTTTCTTTTTCTTAGTATATTTTCCCTAGAACTTTATTGGTTTGTTGGTGGAGATGTATATAGTCAAAAGTTTGTAATATATGTGTGTGTGTAAGATCGAGCCACCACACGTAGACAGTGATCATTTTGACAATGGCTTCCCCAATTCACATGGCTATTCTCAACCCAAAGGCACACCTGGCTGCGGTTGTGCTATGTTTTCTCCAAGATGTCCTATATTATAATATTAAAATCTATTGAAACGAAGAATAATATTTATGTAAAAATTTAATTCGAATAATTATAAGGAAAAAACTATTCCATTATTTACTTAAATACCTGGGACATGGTTGTTAAAATCTTATTTTATCACTACGATTTTATGTTTTTACGATTTTTTTTTTCATTAAAACGATTTTACTAATATTTCAAATGCTTTTATGTTTTTATGATTTTTTTACGATTTTCCTACATTACAATTTTACGTTTTACAATTTTTAATCTCTCTTCCAATTTTACGTAAAATCTTGATTTTAACAACCTTGCCTGAGACCACCATTTTTGTTAATGAATTCTTAACTATAAGAAATAATCTCAAATAAAAAGGTTAAATCCTCATATTGGTTGATGGTAAGCTAAGGTCTTCAAATTCCCATCACATATATATAGGTTTGGTAAAAGTATATTAATTTTATTCCATTGGGGAGAGCTTATGCCATATAGGGAATCAAAATACTTTTTATAAGTAATTGAATAGAAGCTCCTTTACACAAAAGCTGATGTGATCAAACGCTCATAGATGATGTTTATGTAACCACGCCCCCCGCCGCCGCGCCCCCCCCCAAAAAAAAAAAACAAAAACACACACACAATTCATACCTGCATAATTAAACTAGTAATTCACAAATTATCTTGTAAATATAATATTATTTATTATAAAATTATTTCTAATACAACTGAAAATTTGTGTGCGCAATAAGAAAACTTAAACTTAATATTTAACAATGGAGCTAATATTGATTCTAAATATAAAATCCATTTTCTATTTTTATCAAAAAAAAATTAAAAAAAAAAATACCCTTCTTAGTACCCTTGAATAGGGAGGAGAGAGAGAGAGAAGAAATTAAGGAACATGATTAATGTAAGACATTTTTAGAAAAATAATATTTCATATTTATTACTCCATTTGGTCCTAAATATAAGATATAATTAGCTTTTTTAGAGATATTTAGGAAGTTAATTAATTTACTTTAAAATATTTATATTTATTGTTTTTTCTCTAAATTATTTTGCCTAACATAAAAACTAATATATAATCTAATAATACACAACCTATTATATGATTAAATAACTTATTTAGCTTCCTTAATCTCTAAAAAAATTAATTTTATCTTATATTTAAGATTAGAGGGAGTATAATTAACTAATTTACCTAACTTTCTCAATCTAATAAAATTATTCAAACATGTTTTATTTTAACGACTAGAGGAGTGTCTTATTTTGAATAATGTAGAAAATATAATTTTTTATTAAGAAGCAAAACTAAATGGCCAATTCCATATAGTATCTAACATATATAAATATCTTATGCTATTAAAACTGCATTCCTGTTCATATTGAAAATATCAAATTACACCACAGGACAGTTAGTTTTGTTATAAAGATTTGATATAATTTTTCCTTTCATATAATTAGGTAAGAGCCTAAACAAAATTGATAATATATATACAACGGAATTTTTAAACATAAGGTTTATATAAAAATAAATAGCAGTAGACTTTTCATATATGTGTGTGTATCCATATACATATGTGATGTTCCTTGAGATTTATTTCCCACATTCTTGTATCTATATCTATATTGTATATGACAACAATTGATTGATTTTTTATAGATATAGGACAAAAATTGATTGCTTTTTTTCTTCTTTTTCTGCGCCATGCAACACTTCTAGAAAGACTGCATTTTTTATTAATCAGTTTTAAACTTCGAACTCATGATATATATAATAGTCATGTGATACTAAGCCGATTGGCCGAGTGAAAATAAATAAATCAACTCATTCGCTAAGCTTGTAAGTCATCCATACGTACACGAACCTCATTTAGCTAGCTAGTATCAAACATATGCAGGTTTCATTTAATTACTAATTTATTTTAATTAACAAGGGACTAAGTTAAATAATATGCACTCTATTGTCAGTTTCCTTTCCCCTCAACGTTTTCATCGGTTGAACGTTGACTAGATTAGATATACAAAAAAACAAAAACAAAAACCAAAAAAATTTGCTTGTGAAGTTTATATTATATATGTCCTTGTTTAACTCATTTATTACGGTCAAAGTTCAACCCTGGATTTGCGCATAATTGTCACTGTCAGCTTTCGAACAAAAGAAGAAAAGTCTGTGTAGAGAAAAGCCAAGACGAAAAGAAAAGTTCCAACTTGAAGAGGAGTGAATACTGATTTTTGGGAGTCTTAGATGGCGTACTTTAAATTAAACAAATAGAACTCGTCCAAATAAATCCCTTTTGTCATGAATTATATCCACACACTATAAAGAGAAGGTTCTTCCATTTGTTGAAACCATTACCTCCAGGACTTCAAAATTTCTTCTTTATCAGCAGAAGAATAGAGTATTAAAGCAAACACACACGCAGAGAGATCGATAAGAATTCAGAAACAAGTGATATATTAAGGATCATATAATGGAAGATTTGAGAAGCACTACAGAAGAAGAGGAGTTAGAACTTCCAGGGTTTCGATTCCATCCAACGGATGAGGAACTCGTGAGATTCTACCTCAGAAGGAAGCTCGACAAGAAACCCATCAGTATCGAACTCATCAAGCAGATTGATATCTACAAATACGACCCTTGGGATCTTCCCAGTATGTTATTTCCTTTTTTTTCTTTCTTTTTTATATTATCATCCGTATCTGTTTCAAGATTCATGGCCCTTCCAATACAAGTGTTTCCTGGGACTCGATTTCAAGACCTACTGAGATCTAAAGGGCGTTACACTGCTGGATATATATAAATATATACACACATCTTCCCCTTCATTTCATTATATCTTAATTTTGTTGATCTATATATATAATATATGACCTAATAGTGAGGTTGGTTTATGGATGTATGAATGCAGAAGCTAGTTGGACGGGGGGAGAGAAGGAGTGGTACTTCTATTGCAGAAGGGGGAGGAAGTACAAGAACAGTATCAGGCCGAACAGAGTGACAGGATCAGGGTTTTGGAAGGCAACAGGAATAGACAAGCCTGTGTATTCTGTTGCAGGAGAAGGCAATAGTGATTGCATTATTGGCCTCAAGAAAACACTTGTTTACTATCGTGGTAGTGCGGGTAAAGGCACCAAAACTGAGTGGATGATGCATGAGTTTCGCCTTCCCTCCAACATAAATCACCCTTCTCATAATCCCCAAGAAGCTGTAAGACACCTACTTTAATTTCTTCGTGCTTAATTGTTTGGATTGACTTTTATCTCAACTGATTCTTCTAAGCAAACTGGGGTTAGAGTAAAACTCAATTGTTGTAATAGTGTGATTTATGTAAAGGATAGACTTTTTTATTTGGATTATATACATTGAAATGCTAGTTTTAAAAGTTTCAAATATGAAGATAAGTTATCAGCTACGACAGGAGCTCCAAAATCTAGCTTTTAACTGGCTTGTTGAAGAAAAACCTATTTGCTCCAAATGCTAAACCAAACATGATTTTTTATTCTAACTGACTTTTGATATGGTTGGATGAAGAGAAAAGTAAGGGAAAAATAAGGAAGAATGACTACGAGAAAGGAAAATACTTATATCTCAAGTTCTCTAATCTAACCATATGTGATTATGTGTCTTATTTTTAATTATTATCATTTAAGTTTAAACTCATGAAAAAAATAGGACACATGGTTATATGTGATTGAAAAACTTGATGCAATATATATAAAAAACTTGTGAGTATATGGTTATATGTGATTGCAAAACTTGATGCAATAGATATAAAAAACTTGTAAGTATATATAAACTTCACTATTTTTTGAATTTTCTCTCATAGTTTTCTTCTCCCCTATTTTTCTCTCTAAGGCTTCAAAACACAATTTTGGGATCCCAAGCAAGCACTTCCACTTCAAACATCCATATATGTGCCTGTGTGTGTTTGTGCGCTCATCATAAGACTTTTTTCTGTCTGTGTCCAGGAAATTTGGACGCTTTGTAGAATTTTCAAAAGAACTGTAGCGCAAAGAAAATGCACACCAGATTGGGCACAAATGGCTGCAAAGCGTCGTTGCAGTGACAAGAGCAGATCAATAAGTAATAATAATAGTGCTGTGGATTCTTGTAATAGTAATATTACTTACGATCTAGAATCATATATCAACTTTGGATCAGGCAGCCCAGAGCAGAAGCCTCTGCTTGTTCATAACTACAGTACCAGCAACAATAATCATCAATATAATTGTGATGATCATCAAAGGAATCATCATTTCAGCCGTAGTTCAATGGCCGCACAACATCAGCAGCAGCAGCAGCCTCATCAATTAACGGCGTCGTCGTCTTCGCCATCGTCAGCTTTGAGGTTCCGGGGTAATAATAACCAGCAGGCTTCCAATAATGACCTGTTTGCGTTTGAGAACCCATGGGACGAGCTTGAATCAGTGGTGCAATTTTGCTCTTAATGATTAGTCTACCTATTATATATATGAATAATCACCCTAGTTACTAGTCTTTGCTCGTTGGTGATTATCATTTACAACCTCATTAACCTTTTTAATAAGATTCTAGTACGTAGTTTTAGTTGAATATCATATCATTGCATGCTTATATGTAGACAGTGTTCAATATATAGGAGAGGGTATTGGATTTATGTTAGACAGAGATACTGTTATACGTGTAATTTGAGCACACTTATTGACTTAATATGAACTTGTTGCTTCTGTTTTCTCATGATCTCTTCCACAATAATTGAGCAACTTTCGTATTTCCTTTTTTCACTTTGCTTATAGGACTCTGATCATACTATACTTTTGTACTTGTCTGCAAGCTAACTATTTACAGAAAAACAAAATTTATGATGAAAATTAGAAACAATCAGTTGCAACTTGCAAACATGATTTTGCAATGGACAGTTTCTTCACCAATAATAATAGTGCAATTTCCCATGTTGAAAGGGCTCTATTAGTTGTTTAAGAATCAAGTTGAGACGTTCCTGTAAAAACACAAAACAGGAAGGCAATTCCAAATTATATTCGACAATGTTCGAATCCAAACCAAATCAAATAGTCATATAAAAAAATTAATGGTGCAATTTTTTTTTTTTTTTACCGCGTGAATTCGTGGCAAAACTTTTGCAATTGATTTTTTTT
Organism: Acacia confusa; assembly: GCA_037074495.1. NCBI lineage: Eukaryota > Viridiplantae > Streptophyta > Magnoliopsida > Fabales > Fabaceae > Acacia > Acacia confusa. Next base: position 39,007,495 of record CM073509.1, read on the forward strand.
TTTTTTTTTTTTATGGAATTGAAACAGATTTTATGACTCTAGTCACAGGTTTTATTTTTGTATTGTGTCCTACTATTATAATTTGAGTGATCAAGATAATCATCATCTATCAGTATAATTAGATTTCATATATCTTTTGTCAACGAGTAGTTCTTGATTATGTAAATCAATAGTTCAATTTTCGATAATAAAAAAGGGAATTTTATTCAAAATTTGAAATGTGCCCGTTCAATCTTTTCTTTTTTCCCGAAAAAGATTAATATGACATGCTTAATAATGGTTTATGTATGAAAGTTTTTAGGAATTACTTCTTATCTCCCAAATGTGATATTATTGTAATATTCACAAGAACATAGAATGAAAATCAAATAAATCATTTTCAAAAGAAAAAAAATATATGTTTTAAAAAACTTATATACTTTTTGTTCAATTAAAAAACTTATATACGAAATCATAATCTTCGGACATACTCATATTTACTTTGACTTACAAGATTTGAAATATATATAAATATACATTAATTTATACATGAGAGTGTCTGATACATTTCAACTTCGGCTGCTTTTACGAAAATGGAACTTTGATTTCTCTTTCGTTTTTGCCTGTTCACGAAGAGAAACTGGGATTTCAAAGTTTTACAATATTGGGCTTTTGACCCTCATCAAGTAATTAGACCGCGCGTTCATTATTTCTAGAGGTTGATGATGTTGTTTTTAGATTAAAATATACTTTTAGTTTTTTAAATTTAGAATTTATTTTATTCCCTTAAATTTATAAAGTGTAGAGATTCACATTTCTTGATGTTTTTTAATTGAATTTCAGTTTCAAACTTGCTCCTGCCATGGAATTTCCAGACGGCCCTTAGAGTTGGTAAAGCTAAGAAATTGACTGTGGCAGTTAATTAAAGAGCTCTCTGTCATAAGGCATATGCCATTGCACAGTTATGATTTATAAGCGTATTTTATTAGTGGTACGATTTTCGGGTAGGGATATTAACGATAAGTGAAGATTATCAATACACCTTATTATCTCAACAGATCAAAATAGAACTTTACGTAACTTTCAAGAATTATATATTTAGCATTTGTATTTATTGTTGCCTTTTGATAAAATTATTCCTATCAATCAATAATTTTTAATAAAGTTACTTTTTACAAAGTAATTTAGTAATGCATACTTTTTCATAATGGCTTTGGTCAAATAAACATTACGTACTCTCTTACTCAAACATGATAGAAGGGACTTAAATGTGAATATTTAAAATATTTGTGGGGCAAAACTGAGATTTTAATATATATTATAATAACTGAGTTTGAATTTAATTATTTCTTTGAGTGTTTGGACTTAAATTTGTGATGACTTAAATGTATTGGTGTGTTTTGGTTTTATATATGTTGGATTTTTTTTTTAGTATGTAGTAAATTTTTACGTTTCGTTTACGTTTTCCGATTTTACGTTTTTGCTTACCTTTACCGTTTCTACGTAGAAACTACGTTTTAACAACAGTGGTCTTGAGTTTAGATGTGGGGTAATCAAGCTTCTTTGATATCTATCTATATTTATAAACCAATTTTTTAAGCAATCATCTTTCTTCTACATATTCTAACAAATATATGTAGTACTAGTGATGATGCCTTACAATCACTGTTTATATTTGTGGCCAATCCTTTGCAAATTTTAGAGATATAGAAACAGTTGTACCTGCCAAGTGTAAAGGCAATTTGTGTTATTCCCGGAATGGAAGCTGATAGTCGTCATAGCCCTTCAGGCCTTAAGATAGGGGTGAGCATTCGATCTTCGGTTCAATTTTTCGGTAAAAACTGAAATACACACATTCTCACCACCGAACCAAAACTGAAGTGGCTAAAAAACCGAACCGAATTAACCAGAATATTTCGGTTCAATTTTGCAATTAATTCGGTTTTTGGGCTTTAGTTTGGCCTTATTGTGGGCCTTTTTGTCTTCTTCTCTCTCTTTTTTTTTTTTTGCTAAAACAGGTCTAATAACTACAACATCATAGGTTTATTATATATATATATATAAACTGTACAAAAACCGAATCAATTTTATCTCAAAAAAACAACTCTACATTTGTTATCTAAAAAAAAACCTCCATATTTTAGTTATTCGACTAAAACCAAATCAATTTTACAAAAACTGAAAACCAAAATACACATTTTTTACAAACCGGGAAAAAAAAAAAACTGAAAAGACCGAAACCGAATAGCCTTCGGTTCGGTTCGGTTTTTAGTTTTAATTTGCTCACCCCTACCTTAAGATATGATGTGGTGAATTTTGGTTTGAGATGTAAGATTTTTTTTTTTCATTTTATTTCTTATATTTATTATTTTTCTCTAAATAAAATTGTCTAGCTTATGGATTGCTATAGAATCTTATGTTATACATAATTAAGAGATCATATCATACATGTTATATATAATTAGCTAATTTATTTAGCTTTCTTAATTTCATAAAATTATTAGATGACTTAATCTTGCATTAAGAATCAAACGAGTATATTAGTAGTAAGTCCTGTTGATTATTTAACAACTTTCATAACATTTGTTTTGATTTCCAAGTGAGCTATTGACGAGAATTTCGAAAGGATTTGAAGATTATGCTTAGAATTTCAATTGTCAACTATCTTATTTAGGCTGATATTGTTTTGGGCAGTTATTTATTTTAATCACAAATCTATATGATTTTATTATATGGTTCATAATATAAGTCACCTCTAACGGACTTCTTTGATCCATAATATAAGATATTTAGAGAGTATAGTTGACATTTATTTATCCATTTTGCCTATGCAATTAATATTTGAATGTGGCTCTTTATATATTTTTTTTCTTTCCTTCAAAACCTCAATTAATCCAGATCAAGTTTAAAAGAATTTTCAATTTATGAAAGATTTATATTGTTGACTAGAAATTAATTGTATTATACAATATTCTATCATTAATTGTCAATAACTTTTCTGGTCAAATTTATAAGTCGCTTATAACATATTTTAGAAAGGTTAAAATAAACCTTAAACTCCATTAATTTGGCCTTAACATCGAACAACTTTACAATTTTATTCATATTTGATATAAGAGCTCTACGGCTATTATTATTTCTCTTTACTACGTACGAAATGAGGGATGGCAAATAGGGATATTGCTGGTGGTGGAAGGAAAGAGAAGAGCCTTATCGTCAAAAATAGTTGATGCCATAACTGTTACTATGAATGCATATTGCCCACAGGCTAGTTCATGGAGTTTCTAGTGATGATTTATTGATGAAATGATGGATGAGCTACTCACTATTGAAGATGTTTCTAACCATCCTGCATTTCATGTAAGAGAGATATTGATTGCTTTGCATGATGTAGAAGACAGAAGGATGAATTAATTGGCTCTTATATGCGACAAACAACCCATCTCCTTAATTATGTGATTGAGAGGACCGATGAAAAAATATTTTCAAATTTTTAATTTTGCTATTTAAATATTATTTCATCTTTAACTTTATCAAACGGACTCGTATTTATTTTCTTATTTATGTTACTAAATTTCAATAATATTATTCATTTTCATTTGTTCCTTTTTTATTTAAAATGTGTACTTGATTTAAAAAATACCACCTCATGTCCTAATTATAGGACCAGAGGGAGTAATAATTATTGTTAAAAAATAAAAATAACATTAAGTATTCATATCATTTATAAAATTATATTAAATATTAATTATTATTAAATATAATTATGAAACGTAAAACTTCAACTTCGTCCGCTGCTTTTACGAAAAAGGAGCTTTGATAATCCCCCCTCCCCAAAGAGAGAGAGGTAGTATGTACTTGTTTGTTTGGATAATAAAAAAAAATATATATATTTTTGAAATAAAAAATTATGGTTTGAAAAAAGAAAATATCCAAACACTTGAAAAAGAAAAAGAAAAGGCACAAACGCTTTTTTCCTCGAAAATCATGGTTTCAGTTAAGTTACCTAAACACTGTCAGATTCTGCAAAAACATTATTATTTTGGGGGTTCAAAACTATTGTTTTTCAGAAGTTATTTTTAAAAACTTATTCTCTAAAATCATTTTTCTTCCACCTTTTTTTCCCTAAATATATTTTCTAAAAACCAATCTAAAAGACAAGTTAAGTTGTAGAATTGTGGAGGGGAAGAATGGAGAATACCTTGGGAGGTTGGGTTGGGTTGTTCTCTGTCTATTAGAATTAACAAAACAAGGCCAATTTTAAGTATTAACGCACCAACTCTGACCTTCCATACTTGTCATTCTCTTACATTCAAACCATTCATATGCGTCAATAAACACACAACATTTTCCCAAGCTACGCAGTCTCATAACACATAATCATCATATTCATTGATGCCACACAATACTCCATTTACTAAGACATTACATTCTAACTAAAATGGAGTATTGCTCTGCCATCAATACCCAAAACAGAGCAAACATTAGGGGGGAAACCCCGGCCGTCCTAAAGTCATCCCCTACCAATCCTTACCATAATCTTTTGTTTTGCATCACTGGTCATGAATTTTGCTTTCTCTTCCCTTCTCGCTGAGCTGAGCGAAGGGGCAGCCACCCCAGTTGTGGCTGTGGCTTCTGTTCCGGCGGTGGACTTTAAACTCGGACCTGCAGCGCCGGACCTGGAACTCGGCTTAGCAATGGAAAATAGGCCATTTTCCTTTTCCATCGGATGATTTTCCTTCCACCAACAGACCCTATGGAGGCTGGTGTGCAGAAACCAGCTTAATGAGCTCTAGTGGATTTGGCAAAAGAGTAGCATGCTCTAACTCTGCTTTTTCCGCCCTATTGACTGAGATTCTTGCTCTGGATGAGTTACAAGTGTCATGAATCGTTGTGCAGACTGATATTTAGAGATTTGTTGTGCTGTACGTGTAAATTTTTCTGTGGGGAATGGGAGTGTCAGGTGTGCCAATGAGATCATCTTTCGTTGGCGGATTGGTTTCTTTAATTTCTTTCTCCTTGCCGAACATTTCAATGCTGAGACTTCCCTAGAGTTTTCGAGATCAAGCACTAAGATATACTTTTCCCTTAAAGACCCTCCCTCACCCCCTCCATTGAACAAACACGTACGCACTTAGCCGGGAAATATCTTTTTGATTTTCTACGGCGAGTCCTTATAGTTAATAAAGGCTCCTGAGAAATAAACCGCCATACTGTGTCTTCCTCACTGTCATCTCTCTAAGGTTCGACATTTCCATTTTCCCGGACTTTCGGCTTGGTTGATATCCTCTTATTCTGATCGTTTATCTAATAATATGCTCAATTGATCAGCGATTTTTTCCCCTCTCCTTGTGTTTCGTTGTAGTTTCAAGTTTTATCCTTTGAAAGCTGCTCCTTTTTTGGGATTTTTTTTTTTTTGGGTCTTTGAACATCTCTTAACATGTTCAAGTTCTGTTGCAAAAAGATATATTTTATTTATCTGCTTGTATTCTATATGAATCTTCAGTTTAGATGGGTGATCGAGTTTCCCTTTTGATCAACTTCTGCTTATTTATAAACCAATTGTTTGAAAGAATATCCTTCTGCTGCCTATTTTTAGAAATATTTGTAGTGATTTACAATCGCTGTTTATATTTTTAGCCTATTCTTGCAAATTTTAGAGATCTCTAAACAGTTGTATCTGTGAAGTGTAAAGACTATTTGTCTGCCCTGAATGGAAGCTGATAAACCTTAACGATTCTATACTAGTAAAAAGTCCTGTTGGTTATTTAACAGCTATCATAATCGTTGCTAGCATTTTATTTGTATATTTTGTTTTGATTTCCAAGTGAGCTATCTAGGTGTCTCTGCTCTTCCTGCATTGCATTTCAGTTATTCTATTACTTTTCTTACTCTAGTTTTCTTGCTATTTTCAGGTTCCCAGTAGCTCAACTAGTCACGTTTTGATCTGGAATATAAAGACAAGACAAGATGGTGAGTTAATAAAAATTACTCCTGGCCTTTCAAGTTGGTGAATCCATGGACTTCGCTTAATTTATTTTGAATGTTGTATTAACTCGTGCAGGTGAAGTTCACAGCTGAAGAGCTCCGTCGAATTATGGACTTTAAGCACAATATTCGTAATATGTCTGTTATTGCACATGTTGATCATGGTATGGAGTAGCCAGCACATATAATCTTTGCTCATCTTTGTTTTTCTATTTCTGCTGCACAGTATATAATATATATACCTGTGATTGTTCTTTCTTATTTATTGTGATAGGAAATGCATAACTATTTAGCTGTGATTGTTCAACTGTAAGGCATTTGAGCGGTAACATTTGCTGCATAAGTTTTTCAAGAATATCTTTGATATCTAAAGGCAAAAATAACTTCATTGCCATTGGGGAAAAAGGGGTTTTTTAACATATGTAGTTATTGCATTAGCAATTTGTAATGTCATGAAATTGCCTTTCTTGCATGGTCTGAATCACACTTTATTGTCTTAATTTCCTATTCCAATGGCAGGAAAATCTACCCTCACCGACTCTCTTGTGGCGGCTGCTGGTATTATTGCACAAGAAGTAGCAGGTGATGTCCGGATGACTGATACCCGTCAAGATGAAGCAGAGCGTGGTATCACAATCAAGTCTACTGGTATTTCTCTCTACTACAAAATGACTGATGAGGCTCTCAAGAGCTTCAAAGGTGAACGCAATGGCAATGAGTATCTTATAAATCTGATCGACTCCCCTGGGCATGTGGACTTCTCATCTGAGGTCACAGCCGCGCTCCGTATCACTGATGGAGCTCTAGTGGTGGTAGATTGTATTGAAGGTGTTTGTGTTCAAACTGAAACTGTGCTTCGACAGGCACTTGGAGAAAGAATTAGGCCTGTTTTGACTGTGAATAAAATGGACAGGTGCTTCCTTGAGCTCCAGGTGGATGGAGAGGAGGCTTACCAGACCTTTCAAAGGGTTGTTGAGAATGCCAATGTGATCATGGCTACCTATGAAGATCCCCTCCTTGGTGATTGTCAGGTTTACCCAGAGAAAGGAACAGTTGCTTTTTCAGCTGGTTTGCATGGTTGGGCTTTCACCTTGACCAACTTTGCTAAAATGTATGCCTCTAAATTTGGAGTTGACGAGTCAAAGATGATGGAAAGGCTGTGGGGTGAGAACTTCTTTGATCCAGCAACCAAGAAATGGACCAGCAAGCACACTGGTTCGAATACCTGCAAGCGCGGGTTTGTGCAGTTCTGTTATGAGCCTATAAAGCAGATAATTTCCACTTGTATGAATGATCAAAAGGATAAGTTGTGGCCTATGTTGCAAAAGCTTGGAGTCACCATGAAATCTGAAGAAAGGGACCTAATGGGTAAAGCATTGATGAAGCGTGTTATGCAAACCTGGCTCCCAGCAAGCAGTGCACTTTTGGAAATGATGGTATTTCATCTTCCCTCCCCATCAAAAGCCCAAAGATATCGTGTTGAAAACTTGTACGAGGGGCCACTTGATGATCGATATGCCGCGGCAATCAGGAATTGTGATCCTGATGGACCCCTAATGCTTTATGTCTCAAAAATGATTCCTGCATCTGATAAGGGTAGGTTCTTTGCTTTTGGCCGTGTCTTCTCTGGCAAGGTTTCGACAGGTTTGAAGGTTAGAATCATGGGACCAAACTATGTCCCTGGGGAGAAGAAGGACTTGTATGTTAAGAACGTGCAAAGAACTGTCATCTGGATGGGAAAGAAGCAAGAAACTGTGGAGGATGTGCCTTGCGGTAACACAGTTGCTATGGTTGGTCTGGATCAATTTATTACCAAAAATGCTACATTAACAAATGAAAAGGAAGTGGATGCCCACCCTATCCGAGCAATGAAGTTTTCTGTTTCACCCGTGGTACGTGTTGCTGTTCAGTGCAAGGTTGCATCTGATCTTCCAAAGCTTGTTGAAGGTCTCAAACGATTGGCCAAATCGGATCCTATGGTTATGTGTACTATGACAGAGTCTGGAGAGCACATTGTTGCTGGTGCAGGAGAACTTCACCTGGAGATCTGTTTGAAGGACTTACAAGAAGATTTTATGGGCGGGGCGGAGCTTGTAAAGTCTGACCCTGTTGTGTCCTTCCGTGAAACTGTTCTTGAGAGGTCTTGCCGTACTGTGATGAGCAAATCACCCAACAAGCACAACCGTCTGTACATGGAAGCAAGGCCCATGGAGGAAGGGCTTGCAGAGGCAATTGATGAAGGCAAGATTGGACCCAAAGATGACCCCAAGGTCCGTTCTAAAATATTATCTGAACAGTTTGGTTGGGACAAGGATCTTGCCAAAAAAATCTGGTGTTTTGGACCTGAGACCATGGGACCTAACATGGTAGTAGATATGTGTAAGGGAGTTCAGTACCTGAATGAAATAAAGGATTCTGTCGTTGCTGGATTCCAGTGGGCATCAAGAGAAGGTGCAATGGCTGAGGAGAACATGAGGGGCATTTGTTTTGAAGTCTGTGATGTAGTTCTTCACGCTGATGCTATCCACAGAGGAGGCGGCCAGATCATTCCAACTGCAAGGAGAGTCTTTTATGCTGCACAATTGACTGGTAAGCCCAGGCTTCTTGAGCCTGTTTACCTCGTGGAAATCCAAGCTCCTGAGCAGGCTCTCGGCGGAATCTACAGTGTTCTTAACCAGAAACGCGGACATGTCTTTGAGGAAATGCAGAGGCCTGGTACTCCACTTTATAACATAAAGGCATACCTCCCTGTCATTGAGTCTTTTGGTTTCTCAAGCACATTGAGGGCTGCAACATCAGGGCAGGCTTTCCCACAGTTGATATTTGATCACTGGGATATGTTGTCATCGGATCCACTTGAGCCTGGAACACAAGCTGCACAGATTATTACAGACATTCGCAAGAGGAAGGGCTTGAAGGAGCAGATGACTCCACTTTCAGAATACGAGGACAAGCTTTAAATTTATGAATCTAATTGAGTTTATGTTGAGCCGCATGGGCTTATGCCCAGGTCAGGTCTATTGAGAAATATTATGAATGATTATGATAAGATATTACAGTCAGAATTAGTTATTTTGTCTCTATATAAGGGACCTATGATGTACCCTTTTGATCAGAAAATAATAAAACCAGAGGCACACTTCACTGCGGTTTATCTCCGCAGTTTCTCCTTCAATGTACTTTTGAAGGGTCTGCATGTTGAGTTTGGTTCTGCAGCATTATATCATTCACTGGCCAAGCTGCTGATAGTGGTATGATAATGTCCCTGCTGTATTATTTTGGGTAGATGTTCTCTTTTGGGTTTGGATTTTGGAGCTGGGTAACTTGACCACATCCATATTGAGTTTGGTTAAAGATGCTGTTTCCAATAATGAAGTGTACGTTGCTTCCTGATCATTTTTCTATCCAAGTTGTTGCACGACTGAGATGATCTTTTTTTTTTTTTTTTAATTGAGGAAGTTGTGCTGAGATTACATTTGGGTAAAGCATTGATATTGCAAATCAAGATACAGTATATACAAGAACATATAAAACACACTCCTATTGTCCCGAATGTAAGAATATGTCTTCAGAAGGCTTTATGATGGGTAATTAAAAAAATGTTATTATTAATTGAATAATAAATAATACTAAAATCGTCCCTCCGTGCTTACTCCCTCTCTTATTTTTTATAACCTTTTTATAAGATCGCATTTGAAGTCATCTACTTATTTATATATTTAATGTGTTTTTAACATTTTTGTTTCTAATTAATTCTATTATATCCCATCATTTTTTTCATAATATATTTCCTTTCATAATTTCTTTTATTACTACTCTGTTTCTCTATCTTACTTGTCTATTATAAATAAAGGCATACTTAAAAAAAAAAAAATTAGTTTAGATATATTTATTATTTTTAATTAACTTGCTTTTCATATTAGATTGACTCTTAGGTAATGTCCTCTAAGTAAAGACAATAGGTGAGGTTGTATTTTAGGAGCTGCTTAAAAGTGTGTAGTTGTACTCATCAAATAATTTTAACTAATTTTTTTAAACTAGGTAATGTGATTAGATCTGACGGAGTTAGATTAGACTAATCTACATGGTTTCAATCACTTCTTTTAGGATTTAGGTGCAATTTTACACATAACTTTTATCTCAAGGAGTGCCCAGCACCACGACCTTTATTTTGGGCCAAAAATACACATGACGTTACGTTTTGGGAGCAAAAAGTACCATGAGCCATTAGTTGACCGACGTTGACCGTTAAGTCTAACGGAAATGAATAGTAACTTCGATAAAATTACCATTTTGCCCCTAGTTTTAAATAATTTTTTTTTAAAAAAACACTAAAATAACTCCTCCCTCGCCGGTGGGCCTCACCACCGACCACACCACCGTCGGCGGCGACTGACGATCGTTGGCCACCACCGGCCAGAGGCGGCTGCCGGCAGAGGATGTCGCCGGAGGTGGTCACCAGTCGTCGACGGTAGGGAGGGTGGCCCCAATGGCCGATGGTAGGGCCCATCGGCAAGGGAGGGGTTATTTTAGTTTTTGGTTTTTATAAAAAAATTATTTAAAAAAAAAAGCCGCTAGAAGAGGTCATCGGCAGTGAGGAGGGCGGCTACTGCTGGCGGTGTGGCCGGTGGTGGGGCCCACCGACGGGGAGGAGTTATTTTAGTTTTTTAAAAAAAATATATATTTAAAACTAGGGGCAAAATGATAATTTTAGCGAAGTTACTGTTCATTTCCGTCAGACTTAACGGTCAATCAACTAACGGCCTGTGGTACTTTTTGCTCATAAAATGTAACTTCGTGTGTATTTTTTGTCCAGAAAAAAAGTCGTGGTGCTGAGCGCTCATCAGGGTAAAGGTTATGTGTAAAATTGTACCTTTACCCCTTCTTTTAATTATATAATTTGCTATTGTCATGGTCTTATGGGGAAGGAAAAAATGAAAAACCTTGTAGTTTGGTATTATTTATATTTTTTTGGTTTGACAAAGTTAAAACAGCAAATTTAAACAAAATAAAATTAACATATGAACGTGACCATTAAAGTAAAATCAAAATATCATATTAGAATAGAATAACATAAAAAGGATAAAATTAAGGAACAATTGCGAAACGAATTACTACAAAATTAGAGAAATACTACTAAATGAAGGGATTTTGACTCAAAGTTAGGGATCCAAAGCACACTTGAGTCCCTCCCTCGGCCTCTCAGTTTCAGGTCTTCATCCCCTGTCTATATTCCTTCTTCTGTTGTCCGTGTTTTTTCTGGTGTAATCCTCCTCGGCCCCTTCTCTGACCTCATGCGTGCTTCGTCTCCCACTTCATCATTTGAAGCGTTATACGGCAGCTCGTGTTCTTCCTTTCGATTTCGTCTTCCTTGCGATGTTCTCTTCCCGGCTCAGTTTATCAGATCTCTGCACCGTCCACATTGGGTATGGGTTCTTGAGTCACAGCTTCTTTAGCATTCATGAATGAAAATTAAGTGTCCTGATTCATTGGCGTTGAGGTGCCTTTGTGTGTTGAATTGTTTATTGCTGTTTCATTCAACAGATTGTTCCCTTGCAGAAATTAAAACTTGTTAAGAGATAACCTCTTGGTAACAACCCATGTCTAGTTTAAGAAGTGTTGTCCTAGACTAAGCTCAGTTGCTTTATTTGACAATCCATTTTGTTAACTTGTCAACATAGAGGAAACATGAATGCTCTGTAATCCATGTTACATTGTGGTTTATGAATCAAAGTGAAGCTTGTGGCCATGAACTCCATATTCCTTCTGTTCCGGCGATAAATTGATTTTAAAAAATGTTTTCATATATAGGATCATCTTGATGATTTGGAATCGGTTCTCTCCTCTCATGCTATCTATATGCAACTATACATGCATTTCTTGAGTGACGAGCATGTAAAAGCTTGACTATAATTGTGATGTAATGGCAGAATTGAGTTCTTACACCATAAAACACTACATGTTTGAGCCCCATCTATCTCCTTCAGTTCAGGGTTTCTCATAGCACAAAAGCAGTCAATTGCAGACAGAGATGGGGTGGATTTTGCCTGAAATGGTACTAAACCCGTTGAAGTAATAATATGTTAGTAAAATGTTCATCTGGTTATTTTGTTTCTGATCATTGTGTGGTATTCCGGTCTATTTGATTACATTTGTGTGGATTCAACTTTGTTTTCCCCTTAGAGAATTGCTAAAAGTTTTCATTTTAGGTGCTTGCCAACTCACCCATCTCCAACTTCTCTCTGAGCAAAGGAAGAATAAATTCATGCATCGTCAACTCCAAATCAGACCAATCCCTACTCACATGCCCGCTTTCATGTGGATGGCTATTAGACATAAATCCGGTGGTGGTAGAAGACCCAAAAAGAAAATCTACCACAGGGTACCTGAACTTGACAGGGTCATGGAATTACAGAAGAAGCCATCCCTGATTCTACAGTTGAAGTCCATTATCCAATCCCAAAAAAATCAATCCATCCTTCTACGTGACCTTGAAAAACATGTAGGGTTTGTGCAAAAATGGAATTTTATGGCTATTATAGAGAGATACCCCTCAATTTTCCATGCTGGTGGTGTCAACAGAGAACCTCCTTTTGTTTGTCTCACTGAAAAGGCCAGAAAGATTGCCTGTGGAGAAGCTGAGGTCAGAGCTTTAATGGAACCAATTTTGGTGAACAACCTGAGGAAATTATTGATGTTATCTGTTGAGTGTTGTGTCCCACTTGAAACTATTGAATTTATTGGACCAGAATTGGGTTTGCCACATGATTTCAAGACCTCCTTGATTCCCAAGTACCCTCATTTTTTTTCTGCGAGAGAAGTCAATGGGAGAGCTTGTCTTGTATTGGAAAATTGGGATTCTTCATTAGCTGTCACTTCCAGGGAGACTAGGTTAGCTCAAGAAGGAATTTTGAAGCCTGCTGGATATCAAAAGAAGGTTAAGATATTAAAAGATGGAAACTATTTAGGTCCATATGCATTTAGAGTGAATTTTCCGGCTGGTTTTAGGCCAAACGTTGGTTATCTTGAGCAACTTGAGAAGTGGCAGAAAATGGAGTTTCCTTCTCCCTATTTGAATGCAAGAAGATTTGATTTTGCTGATCCTAAAGCCCGCAAAAGAGTTGTAGCAGTTCTTCACGAGCTCCTGAGTTTGACCATGGAGAAGAGGATGACATCTGCACAGCTGGACGCATTCCATTCAGAGTATTTTTTACCATCTAAGCTATTGCTTTGCTTGATAAAGCATCAGGGGATCTTTTACCTCACTAACAAAGGTGTGAGAAGTACAGTTTTTCTCAAAGAAGCCTACCATGGTTCCAGCTTGATAGAAAAGTGTCCTTTGTTGCAATTTAATGATAAATTTGTAGCACTTAGTGGTAGAAGTAATATTGATCTTTGTGACACCAGTAATTCTTTGCATACTGCTGTATAGAAGTTGAATATCAACAACCATATTTTTCAGTTATCCCGCATCTTTGCCATCTTAAAAATGATCAGGAAATTCTACCTGTAATTGTATACAGTACTCGGACATATCTTTCTTCTATAGGATTTTCTCTAAGAAAAACTGCGATAGCCCATTTATCTGATAATTTCAGATACACAGGGCCATTGAATTTATTGGTTAGAACAGTTAAGAGAGGGAAAAGAATCTCTTGGTCAGAAACAATGCTGTTACTCTTTCTTAGATAAGGCGATTCCAGTTGTTTTCTCTTGTCAAGTTTCATGGACAATGTGATGCACAAAAACGTTATCACGTCAGTTTTGTGGCCCTTACAATTGTCGAGATGCATGAAGTTGATAATTTGCACAGCAATGTCAATCCATTTGCTTCTAGGCAGTTCATCATTTTTCTGAAAACTTGTTTACTTTGTAAAATATTGCCTCTAGAAGACAAGGGGTGACACTGTCCAAGATAAAAAATAATGCTTTGAATGCTCTAGTAAGTTTCTTAACCGGACTTTTTTTTGGGAAGTTATTCTGGCACTGGATGTAGACACGGCCCATTTCAGGCATTTCTCAAAGATTATATGAGCACTGATCTTTCTCTTTTGTGAAAAAGAGAAAACAGCAGGTTATTGATATAATTATAGGGATGGTTAAATTATCCTTTCATGCTGCAGCATGAGCTCTTCAATGTTTTTTTGTAACCATGAAGTTAAGATCCTTTGATAGGTAGTTTCGTGCAGAAATATTGTTTATGGAGTGTCGCATTGCATGGTCCCCGAATCATCACTTGTATAGATTACAAATGAATTGTGCGTTGACAAAGAATTAATGATGATGACTTTGGATCTCTTAAAAAAAACAAAAAAATTAAATTACAAGTGGCGATTAAGAACAATTAAGAGAGATATAGCATTACAAAAACCTGCCGATTTGATACCGGGGAGAATCTATACGTAGGCCTTAATTGGCATATGTAGACCATTTGAGTCATACTCCTAAAAAACCATACTTCTGGAGATTTCATTGTTCATAAATGATGTCATGTTACACTGTTCAAATAATTTAGCTCATTCCATATTTATAAGTTAGTTTAGTGGGATAAGGCTTCTTATTGTTATTATTGTTATGGTTATTCCTTGTTATATGTATATAGTGGTGTGGTTTGCAAGATATGGTCAACAATAAGCGGGCAGAAACACATGTAGAAATACGACTTTTCCTCACTCTGAAGCTATTCACCAGTCTGCAGAAACACATGTAGGTGCATTTATTGATTGAAGACTAGTATCCTCAAATCTATCCGGAATATTAGTAAAGTATTTATTGTACAAGCTCTCAACTCTGCCAAAAGAACATGAACTTAGGAAGTCCATTCTTTTAATATGTACAGGTCTGTTGTAAGCAGGAATCTACTCGGTGAATGGTTCATAGCGGGGTTTCAAAAACAGGTCCCTTAATCTTCCTAGTTGCTTGTGATACACGACTTTTCCATAGTTGATGTTAATTACTTGACAATACATATTGCTGCAGGAATCCAATACCGTCCGCAACAGGAATGAACAGTGAGCATAAGGCATATTTTCATATAAAGCATATTATATATGTGAGTTTGAGGCTTATTAGTAGTCACTTTTACACCTGATAACACTTTACAAAAGGAGACTAATTTCTGACTAGTTCAAAGTTCAAACCATTCCTTTTCTTTTTGAGGTTGCCCGAGGAATATGATCCTGTGTTACAACATTGTTAGATTGGTTTGGCTATTGCATCTATTATTAGGTTCTGGTGGATTTGTGGGCATTTAAATTCTTCCACTTTGCATCCTGTCATCATGATACTTCTAAGAATATAGGAATTTTGTTTTCCTTTTGCTTGAAATTTTGGTATACATTATTCCAAGATCTGCAGAAACTGATGATACAGATGAGTGTCGCTTATCTCTCTCTCGCTGTCACATAGCAGTGGATGCACCCATAATGATACCTTTCGGTTCAGTGGGACACCCAAAGAATTTGCAAACTAAAAGGTAAGATCCTTAGCCAACAACTGTGGTAAGATTTTTTCTTTTTATTCATGAAAAAATATTATTAAATTAATTCAAACAGTTTCAATATTTTATTTTTTAATAACTTTATTCATTTAAATTAATTGAAGGGTCTTTTTTTTTTTTCTTTTGCAAAATAATTGCTGATTTTGCTGTCTAAACTGAAAAGAATGTCCGAGCAGTTTCAATAACGTTCTGATATGTCTGATTTGGTTAACATATATTGTATCTGAAGGGCTTGTCCAGCATCACCAAATTTGCCTGCCTTCTCTCCAAAGAGGACCTCATATCAAATATCAATATCAAAAATGCCCAGACAGCAATATCCAGTTGGGAAGACTGTACTTTGTTGCCTGAGATTGATCATACGGTACACAAATTTTGACGATCAGAAATTTATATATATATATATATACAATGGCCTTGAATGAATCCCTTGATTGACGCAATGAGAATTTGATGTGCAATTGTCAATCAAGGGTGTAACTTTATGTGGTGATGGAAAATACTAAAAACAAGCTTGTAGTTCACTCTTTAGTCTTTATTCAAAACTGTATAATTGTACTTATCCCCAAAGAGACGGATGTTAATAAAGATTGGTGATGGAGAAAGCAACGGTTGAAATGAATTTTGGTAAGCTTGTTGAGGTGTGCTTGTGAGACTTGCAAGAATAAGAATAGGACGAAAAGTGAAGGGAATCCACCCCCACTACTTTTCACTGATGAAGAAGACAATTATTATTATTGAAGTCTTAGCCTTTAAAGTATATAATAGTAGGATGGTGCTCATCATAAACGTCAGAGTCAGGGCATGAAAATCAGAAAGGTCTGCAACTAAAAGACACTTGTGTTTTGGAGTGACGTTTGTATGTTTTGGTTGTGTGTTGTGATATGAGATATAGATGCCTTAAATTGTCTCACACTTTCCTGAATCACATGCATCTCAGTGTTTTTCTCATTTGGCACTATCAATCAAACCAATTGCCTCCATCTCACCACTTCTGTTTCTGTGGTGTCCCTTTGCTTCCCCATATTCTAATCCCACCCCACCGACTTGCCATCCTTACCCTTTTCCCTTGCTTGTTTCTGTTTTCTAAGCTACTTTGTCTTTATTCCCACTCCCTCCTTCTAGTTTGTTCAAGATTCAAGAACCACTCAATTCATTCACAGAATATAGCATGAATTATAGTTTTTTTTTTCTTCTTTCAGAAGGTGAGCCTTTAAGCAACAGTAAAGGTTGTAACTATGTGATCAAAAGGTAAACGGTTCAAATCCTAGAAACAACCTCTCTATTTACGGGAAGAACTGCATGCATACATCTGACCCTCTCTAAACCTCATCTCATCTGGTGGAAACCTTATACATTGAGCTGCCAATAGTTGAAAAAAATACAATATGAGAACATCTAGGAGAGGACGGTAGGACACATAGGCGAGGAATGGGGTGTGATTAGATATATTTGAATTGGGTGGGGCATGATATCTGAAGAAATATGAACAATGAAACACAATGGTGCACATGGAGGAGAAGAGGGACGTGATATGGACACAGTTAGGATGATGACAAAACAAGGAAGGAGGGGGTGGGCACAATTTCTAAGATGTGGTGTCACTATCTGTTATTATTCCCACCAATACCATTATTTGTACACATCAACCTCAGACACTCACATCTTATTATTAAATACACACACATGGCCCTCCCTTCATCAAATAGTTAGGTTTCCCACTTGATGTTGCTCATCTATTTACATATACATATATACATGTCTTTTGGATTATTCTGCTCTCTCTCTCTCTCTAACCCCACACCCCCAAATTGACTCATCGTTCAATTCACTCTCTTCCTTCCCTTTATATATAATTCAATTGGGTCCCTCTGGTTTTGTCACTTTGAAGAGCTTCCATCATCTTCCTGCCTTTTTGGTTGCTTCATTATTATTGTTACTTACATCCATCAACTCCCATATATGTGGGCTCCACCCCTCAATTATCTTCAATATATTCATGGGCCATTCATTTTATGCTCTATGGAAAAGTTCAACAGCAAGTTCATGAAGCTTATATATAGGCCTTGTTAAAAGTTGTGCTAAAAATTAAAGTGAACTTGTTAAATATTAATGCTAGTACTTGTGGAATGAAACAAAAGAAAATACAATAATGGAGAACTAATAATGATACAACACAGAAAGGGAGGAGTGATATTCACATGGCATTGCCCTTTTAATAACAATAATTGGTGTCCTCAGTTTAATTTATAACATCAAGGCCTGAAATGAACCAACAAATGAACATGACAGAGATTTGTGATATGATTATATTTGGATGTAATCTTGTGATGTTTCAAATATTGATCCCTCCACAAGTCACGTCATTATATAGTATAATATAGAGTAGATTCAACACCGAGCAGACAAGCAAATATACATATTTGAAAGTGAAGCAGACACACTAATGGTTTCTGCGAGAATAAATACACATGATGTTTGATTTCAACTGAAACAACAGTAAATCTAGATTATGATGCTTTACGCATATGTATGAACTAACTACTCCCAAGGAGGACAAAACAAAAGAGAAAAGGACAAAGTTGTGTCATTGTTATATATATATAGACGTTACGTGGGAGGGTTTAAGTTCAAAACAGTAATATTGAAATTCAATGAATGAATGATGAAATGTTGTGCAGTGTCCACTATCAGTAGTTGTGGGGCTTGTCGTCGTCTTCCCTCTCAGTTCACACCATCAATTGTGGACAGTGGACACCACTACGATTTGGTGTCCTTTAATTTGTTTCCCATATATTATATTCATGATAATACCGTACCAAACTCTTTCTTTTCTTTTTCTCCTTTTTCAAATATTCGGTTTCAAAGATTTAAGCTCATACATACACTTGTAATAATGACTCTCGCTGTTCCAGTGTCCAACTTTCAAAAAGAGCAACAGTGTATAATCTTACCCTTTCGCACTATATATGCAAAGGGAAAAAAGGTTTGTAAGTAAATAAAAATTCCCACCAAAATCATATTTCACATCTTTCAAGTTTTGTTAAAGGTATAAGGAAACTTTCCCTGTAAAATTTCAACCAAATGCAATACCATCGGTTTGTTTGTCTCTAGGTTTTCAAAAGTAACAAGAGATCCATATAATTTTAAAGACAAAATTAAGAGAAATTTATATTAATTTCAAGAGGTAAAAAGATATATCTAATATGTGATTTCAATAAAATTTAGGGTAGGTATATTTGTTTACTTCTCTTTTTAATTTTTTTTCCCCCGAAACAGTTACATATACCAAAACGCCATGCATGAAAGAGGTTCAATCTTTGAGTATTAAAAGATTGGCACGTCCCTATGTTTCTTAATAGATTCATTCAATTCCAAGGAAATTAGTCTCCACTAGTTACAGAATATACTCCTTATACATGATTATCTTTTCCGAAAAAAGAAAAGAAAAATCATCCAACTTGACTCAATCAGAATAGGAAAAGAGTAAGAAAACGAAGAAGTAGATGAACCCCAATATTTGTTTTCAGTCATAATAGACATTGTGAGTGCTCCACCTTCTCAAATTCAACCAAATTAAGAGGGCATCAATATACGTTTATTAATTAACTGCTTTTATATATAGACAAGAAGGAAGTGTTAGAGCACTTTATGGAGGATTAAAGTGGGCCACTCATAAGGAAGGAAGAAAGAAATTGCCCTAGATGGAGGCACTTGGTTTGCAACCAGAATCTCCCAAATGAAGCCAATCCCTTTCATAATGCAGTGACGACTAAGCCTGACTCTATTATATATAGCTACATATGTACTATATATGTGTATTATCTTTAGGTTGCTTCTCTTTGTAGCACATGAATAATATTAACTAGTGGGCACAATATGCTGATAATGATGATGCTTACACTTCATCTCACACGCACCAATAATCTCTCTTAAAGTTTAAATCCAAACACATCATATTCAAAACGATATGTTTGCAAGTGTATTATATTGTTGTTCAGTCGTAGCTACTTTTGATGATAAGCACTCTAGTGGTGGCGTGGTGCTGGTGGGTGCCTACCTTGTTAATTTAAATAATAGTGACCTTATCTTGTTTAGCTACCCATCCATTACTCCTAGCTAAGCTAAGCTACTTCCATCATCCTCGTAAAGTAGATCCTTGAAATTCGCAGATAAAGCGAATCATCATATGATATGGATGTTTATATGTGGAGTACTTTTTGGGAGGTTGACAATGAACTTGACCCACCATTTATATAACCTAGCTAGCTTTTTTTGGTTTAAATTAAACAAAGCATATATATAATGGGCATATCATCAGTATGAGATGCCCATGATAGTGGCAAAGTGAAAGCAGAATGAGAGGATGTGGTCAATTTAAAACATGGCCACCCAATCATTATTCATAAGTTTGTTTGGATTAAATCATCCCAAAGTAATGCTTGTTGTGCCACTGTTGGAGAGGAGGGAAAAAAAATCCCATGTTACTCTAATTTTTTATCAGTAATCTCAAGTCATTAATGTCACTCCCTCTAACTTAAAAAGGTTAGAATTTTGCACCTCTAAAAGGAAGAGTGAATTCACATGTGAGAAGTGCTTTAGAGAGATAATGAAGGGGGAACAAATAAATAATAGTGATGACATTGAAAACCACATATGAATGGTAAATGGGGAGTGGATTCTTTTCATTTAGAGTTTAAAGTTTATGTGAATAACATAGATATAATGGAGGGCGGGCCCACCCCAGGCCATATATGTGTGTTTATCAGTGTATCTATACGTACGTACACAATTAATATACAAGTACTATTACTATTATTCATCAATTACGTACTAATTAAGGCTCATTTATACTTCGTACAAAGACGACATGGAAACATGGTTTAAATAAGAGAGTGAGAAATTAAAGTAACAGGAAGGAGAGACAAAATCAAATGCTACTACGTACTAATGAAGATGAAAAAAATATTATAGACTACACTAGTAATTACAGCATGAGGGGATATCGAAATAGCTAGAAGCAACACTAACGTATCATGTGAAGAAGTAAAAGGATTTGAAATGTTGTGAATATAATATTTATATTAATAGTGAGTACATATATTGTTATAATGCAAGTCAGATGTGTGTGTGTGTGTGTCTAACGAGTACAGTATCTTTGATTTTCAAGACTCACACCCTCAAAATATGTCTTAATTAATTATTCTTAATTAAATTCAGTTGTCCCCCTATTTATATTATATTATTAATTAATAACTAATGAAACAAGTTTCAAGATTGTTCCTACCTAAAACACCCTTCTCGACGCACACACTTGCCCTTTTCTTTTCTGTTTAGTTTTCACGCCACTTAATACTACGTACCTCCCTTTGACAATACAATCCCGATTATCTATAAAATATATATGATAGATGATGAACAGTATAATTTGATTATATATATACTCTCTATATAATTAATCTCTATTATTGTTTCATACATATGCAAAACACTGAAATGACGACAAATGGATGGTGTGGATTAATCAATCTCCACCTTCATGCCTCTCTCAATCACTATTAAATGAGTTGATTGATTCATTAGCGGCAGCAGAGACATATGTCACGTTCTTATATATATACTCCTTATGATTTTTGAATTAGGTCAAACAACCCACGTAAGTAGCAGACAGAGAGAGAGAGAGAGAGAGAGAGAGACGTACGTTTGGTTTTGTGATATTTTTCAAGTTGATGAGAGGTCTTTATTATAGCTTCGACCTTGTCTGTTTCTGCCCTTCATAGCCAAACTTATCCACAATATTGGTATTATTTAATTAATTATCATCATCTTCCTTAGTAAATGAAGATATTTCTTAATTTCCCTATCAATCAATCCAAACGGTGGCGATGGCCACATTTATTTTGTACTTACCTAGCTAGTTTTTGCAGCCTCGAGCTCAACCTAGCTAGCTGGCTAGCTCTAATTAATTTATATATTGAATTCTTCCAAACAACTTTTTAAAATGTGTGTCCACGAGCATCCCATTTGTGAGAAACTATTCAAGACATGCATGGTGTGACATAGACCTCCCCTTTTGATTCTCTGAGTTGAAATTTCCTCAAAATTCATTAAAATATATATATAAAAAAGGACCACCTTGTATTGTATACACCAAAGTCGAATGTGATATGTAACGACCCAATATTCCCAATCGCCTATTATCTCAATTCCACACGGCATTTTGATTGCCCTCTCACAATTTCATCAATCGCACATATATATATATATATATATATATATACATATATGTATATATGGGGCGTCATCAAATGCAATATATATATATATAACATCAGTTTTAGTATATTGTGGGTGGAGGACGTGCAAGCTTCGTGAGGTGTTATATCCAATGGAATTGAATGCTTGTACCGTCTAAAATATTCAAGTCAAATACACCAAGCAACATTCATAAATTAAAATAATTTATTTGTCCACCATGCATGTTCTTCATTGGATCTTCTACCGACCCAATTGTGTATATAGTTTGTTTTCCACAAATTTATGGTCAATCACTATAAAAAAACAATTGTCTTATACGATGTGGGCACATTGAATTTTAGTACTGTTTGCTTCAGCGGGTGATTCATTGCGTGGGTGTGAATGATTTAGTTTATTGCCTAATTAGGATTTTGTATCATTAATCCTAAGAATGGCCACATACATATTGTATAAATAAACAAGATGACGAGGGGAAAACAACAATAATTGGGCGAGGTCACCTTGGAAGCAAAGGTTTGTTATTAAAGAGAGAAAAAAAGATACGTGAGAGAAGAACTTTCCCTTATTTGATTATTCAAATCCATCCCATGAATGAGTAGCATCTATCCATGAGTTTGAGACAAAACAATTGACCTCATACACGCATAGGAATATATAGCTTTGCTGGGGATATGTGTGTTTGTATTTGTGTGTGTGCGCGCTGGCTGGAGGCTTGATGAAGAAGATATGAAATGGGTTTGTGTCGGAACTTGAAACTGGTTTCCTTGCTCATCAAAAAGATGAGTTAGCAGAGCTCCTCCAATCAAAACCATTTAGATTGAATCTCAATGTTTTAGATTTTATTTTTTTAAAAAAATGTTAACAAGTAGAAAATTTAAAGTAATTAAAGATAATCTCTGGACTATTTTTTTTTAAAAAAAATTATTTTTTAATTTAAAAATCACTAATTAAAATAATTAAATCTAAACCATCAAGATTGAAAGAGTAAAGGATGAGGAGTAAACCAGTGGTGATTTGTGCTACGGGTTAATTAGTTACGAAAACCCTAGATATATAGGAACCTGCGTTGGAGACATAATAATAATTAATACTCTCTCTGTCTTTATTATAAGGCATCAACTAACAAATCATATAAATCAATAAAAACAGTTAAAATCAATAAAGTTATCCTATAATTTAAATAATTTTCAATATTACCCCTACTATTTACACTAAAATTTAATATTATATTATTATTACTCTCACCTACTACCCCTATTAATTATAGGCATACAAGGAAAAAAATAATCAATGCTCCTTAGAAATAAATAAGTGCCTTATAAAAAAGACCAAATATATTTGATAGTTGGTGTCTTATAACAAGGACCAAAGGAAGTACCTATAAATAAATATTGTAATATGGACGGCTGCTGAGGTGGCAACCCCCAACTCCATTCCACTTGACGAGCACGGCGAGTAATTATTAATTCATAAAAATAAGATGGGGTGGGTGGGGGGTGCCGTTCATGAACGGACAGATGGGGTGGGGCCCCACTCCCAGTGCTGGCCCCAAACAAGATCCATCCAAATCAAAACAAACAAAATGTCACGTAGCCAGGGATGGATTGGGAATTAATCAAAATGCAGATGTGTACCGTGGGGGAACAACAACATGGAATAGACTCCCCCGTGGATTTTATTATTAATATATCTCATGTCCGACGTGTCACCTCCTCCCCCCGCCCCGCCATTATTACATACTTCCTTACCTATTCCTCCTCCTTTCATTTTCTTTTTTTAGTGATTAATACTGTTTACTATTCTGATTTTATTTATAAATTCATTTTAATAAAAAAAATGGTCATATTTATAAATTCAATTTCACGTAATAAATAAGATTGTGATGATTTTACCTATATTAATTGTACCCATAAAAGTAGAAAGAAGAGAAAGTTAAAAATACGCAAGAATAAATTAAACGAGGACAAAATGAAAAATTTACCCTCATAATTAAATAAACTACCTCTGTACTTTCTCTGATCTATAAGGCACCAACTACTATTTCTTACAAATCAAAGAATGAAAGTTAACTCATTAATTATGTCTAAAATTAATAAATGTTTCAAACTTCACCTGTACTTTAATGATGTAGCTTTAAATAAATTAGTTAAAAATAAGGGCATAATAAGAAAAAAGTAATAAATAAGTTAGTTAAAATGAGGTTGTGTCTTATAAAAAAGACAAAAAAATATTGATAGTTATTGTCTTATAATAAAGACATGAGGTAATAGGAGATTTGGTAAAAAATAGGGTTATAAACAGAACTTGGTATATCTTTTTATAACCCCCAAAACAAACTTGTTTTCGCACTAAAATCTTGTTCCCATGTTTATTTAGCTGTTCAATGCCATTTCACTTTTTCTCTCCCGTGCCATGCCGCTTTCCAATTCACAGACGCGCTCCCGTCACAAAATTCAACAAATTCATGACATGTGGTTGTTTCACACACTTGCAAATCGCCCCGATTCAATGAACGCAACAATGTGCTGTGCCTGTGCTTGCTCTTATGTACGTCCAAAACCAAAAACAAAACTACACAAGAAAAAGAGCGGACAATGATATATGACTCAAAGAAACTTTTTTTTTTTCTGGGCCACTTTTTGTCGGCAATATTTCCAAAATTCAGGACATGTTAACATGGACGCTGCCAGTTTTGAAGGATCTACAGACAGGACAAGTGTTGAGAGATGACCCACACACAGTACACAGGCACAGGTGCCTGCACGGCAGCATCAGCACGCACGATTCCTCTCTCCCACACTTCCTGCACATTCTGCTTTTCCTCCCTCCCTTTCTCCCTGTTTTCCCTTCTTCTTCTTCTTCCGCCTCCTTATCCTTCGCACCCCAACCTAACCTGCGCCACCCAGCTTCCATGTCCTTTGCCTCGTTGCCTCCGTCATCTCGGAGGTCGTCCACGTCAACGCCTCCTGTGCTTCCGCAGCAGGACTGTGCGTCGTCCATTAGGTCTGTTCCTGCGGGGACGACGGTGGCGCCGTCGTCATCGTTGAATCGACGCTCGTCCTTGAACTGATGATGAGCCAATACTTGCTCGAGATTTGTGCGGAGGGCATTGGCTGTGGCCTCGTTGGTCTGCGCCAATTCCCGCCATATTTGGTTCTCCACGCACAGCGACTTCACCTTCTCTTCCAGAGCCCAGTTCAATTTCCCAATCTTGGCTATCTCTTCTTCCTTTGCCCTGAGCCTCTTCATCATCCCCACTTCGATTGCCTCTAAAATCCTCCTGGCCTGCCTCTTTCGCTTCTCCTCTAAGTCCACCCTCACGTTTTCCATCTGTGACCGAATCCCAATAAAACATATGGATCAGAAACTGAGAACATCCCAATTGGATTGAAATACTGTAAGAGATATGGGAAAGGACGTAAAGAAGGATGTGACTGTATATACAGATACATACGTACGATTGAAGTGACTACTATATGTGGCTAGATTAACACTCACATGATGGGCAATGAGACGGTCGATATCGAGCTGTTGCTGGTGGATCTGGAGCGAAATGTCTTGGCCGAGGAAAGAAAAAGCGGCACAGGTGTTATCATTGGTAGCAGTATTCTTGTAGGAGAGGAGTGGGCCGTAATTGATGGGATCTCTGGAACGCTTTCTGGATAGAACGGGAAGATTGTAGGAGAGGCCACTGTCGGACTTGATGGGAGTTTTCTGATCGACAATGAAAGAATTGTAAGGCGCCGGAAGAAGAGGGGCGTCGGAGGCGGTGGTGGTCCCCGATAATGGGAGAAGGGAGGAGTTATAAGCGTTCATCGGGGCGTTGTACAGATTCATCATACTCGGGTGAACAGAACCAGCAATGTCTCTGCAGGTAAAACAAATTGGATGACGGTAAGATCCAGAGAGCAATATATTAAAAACAACCTGAAGAGAAAGAGAAGGGAATTGATGAAGGGGAACGTACCGATTGCGTAAGAGTTGTGAGGAGAATTGATTGAGATGGTGAGCTTCAACAGCCATGAGAGTTTGAGAGAGAGGAGGGAGCGAAAATTTAAGGATGGTTGAGGAGATGATATGTATATATACGAATACGATGGAAGATATAAATATTTGGGTGGTATATGTGTGTGGGTCAATGGGAGAGGAGAGAGAAAGTGAGAGATTATGGTGGTGGGGTTTATGAAGAGTTTGGCTTTTTCCTATATATTTAATTAATTAATTAACTAATTTGATGAATGTGGAGAAAATAAAGATGAACGATGGCA
Source organism: Acacia confusa (assembly GCA_037074495.1). Lineage (NCBI taxonomy): Eukaryota > Viridiplantae > Streptophyta > Magnoliopsida > Fabales > Fabaceae > Acacia > Acacia confusa. Next base: position 39,033,487 of record CM073509.1, read on the forward strand.
TGGATTCGGTGAGCACAAAGTCCTCTCTGGCTACTTGGCTTTATTCACGTAACCCCGCACTGACTTTCCTATTTATATCCTTCCCTGGTTCCTTTTCACTCTATCCTCTTTTTCATTTTTTGACAACCTCGTTTCTTTTTTTCTTTCTCTATCTCATCCAAAATATCCTCACCTTCACGTATTTATTTCGTCATCCTACTAACTCTTATTTTTTAAAATTTTATATATATTCTTTCTCATGGATTAAACTGAATAAAAATTATTTTGTGGATATTAAAAAAGGTGTGAAAAATTGTAAATATTTGTAATGACCAAAAATCAAAATATAAATTTTCAGCTACAAGATTAAAACTATCATACTCCCTACATTTTCTCAGACCCACCTCAATTATTTAAACATTACCTTTCATATTTGATGATATCTATCTTTGTGTATATTTTAATAAAAAAAACATTTATATACAACTCAATAATTTTATGATATTTTCTTTCATATACCTCGAATTATCTTTAAAAGCTACCCAAGTTAAAATAGCATCTAAAATAGAGACCTACATCTTTCTGGATATTATTACTAGCTAGTATGTTTTAAAAAATTAAAAAAATTACGAGAATTTCTATTATTGCACCTTATCTTCGAATCGTGACTTATGTTTTAGCTTGTCTATTATTATTAAATCAAACTTCCGATGAATAAATTCTAAATATACTAATTAACAGTTAAATAAGGAGAGAGACGACAAAACATGAATTGATAATTAACAGTTAAATAGTTAAGATGAAGTTAGAGAAAATCTAAGAATTGAAAATTTATATTTTTAATTTTGGTCTTTTAAAATAATTATAATTTTTAAGATCCTTATCAATATATATATATTTTCCTGGTCATTCTCCCTAATTTTTTTAAGAAATAAATATAATCCCTGAAAAGTGAGAAATATCAGTTTATAATATCTCCTTCGCAAAATACTAGTTTTTGCATGTTGTTATTGTGAGATCTTTTTTTTCTCAGTAGTTTTAAAAAAATGAATCCAAACAAATAAGGAGAGAATTGATCAGAGGAGAGGCCAACGCCGCTCCCTCTTGTGTCTTGACTCCGGCGAAGGGCGGTTGTATGTCCGGGAAGAACGTGAAGAGGCGGCGCCCAGTGGGGAAACACGGGTGACCTGCCACCGTGGAATGGGCTCCTTTTTGTCTGTTTCAACTTTCAAGTGATGACGGACGCTTCCCTACCACGTGTCCTACTCTTACATTGAAATCCACTGATTTAAAAGGTTTTGTCAGATATATTAGTAAAATAATTATTATTCATTTTCGGAAGCCAAATATATTATCACATTTTTAATCAAACTAGGTAAAAAAAAAAAAAATACACATATGCTTTATTTGTGAAAGTGCCCAGCCACCGTATACTTTTTTTTAGGAGTAAAAATACACGCGTGGTTACCATTTTGGAGTAAAAGTAACATCTCACCGTTATATTACTATTCACATGTTTACCGTGATGAGAGAGAAAAAGATGAAGTGAACAATAATATAACAGTGAGATGTAACTTTTACTCAAAAATAATAACTACGTGTATATTTTTACTAAAAAAAAAATATAATGTTGGGCACTCCTGAAAATAATGCACATGTGTATTTTTATTCCTTTAATTCAAATGACTTCAATTAATAAAAATTTAAAGCCCGCGCTTGGAATCTTATTGTTGGTTACATCGTAAATTATATACATCGATTAAAGTTATTATTTATGACTTGTTAGTATAAGTGGCATTTTTTAAAATTTTGAATTTGAATTATATTTAAAAATATAACATTTTGGTAAATGTAAAATATAATCTCAAATTTGAATATAATACACCATGAATAGACCATTTCAATTGGCCGGAGATCATAATTTATTTTTGTAATTCTTATCATATAAAGTAAGAAAAAGTTTTATATTATTATGAACATCAAGAATATATATATATATATATATATATATATATATATATATATATATGAACTTTATCTATGAAAGAAACCATCCGATATAATCATACGAATTAATAAATATGTATATAGGTAGATGCGATTCTCTTTTCAGGCATCGTATCAATAAACAATGAATACAAATATATGAAATCCACTCCCTTCATGTGATTTAAATGAAAGATATTGCAAGGCGCTAGCTGATCGAGTAAATCCCATTGAAATTTGAATTCAAATTTCACACATGTTTTATATTTTATATATATAACCGCTCTACAAACGTTAGATTATACATATCGCGAATTAAATGTGACAAAAATTATTAACAAGTAGTAAATAAATTTGTGAGATATGAAAGTATGCTTTAACGTACGTACACGTTTCAACAATTGAATGGATTATTTATGGGTTTAATGTTTCTGCTTTTGAGACAGAAACATTTCACTTTTATGTGAGTGAGGCAGATTAAAATGTTTCTGTCTCAAAAGTAGAAACATTAAATCCATTATTTATATATGGTATTGGGTGTAAAAAAAAAATAAAAAAATGGCGTGATACATTACATATAATGTGAATGCGTCCAGATTCAGGTCCTAGTAATTAAAAGCGAAACAACCTCACAGCTTCAGTTTGGGATAGACATCAAAATTTGTGGAATCAGAGCCTCCAGATTAATGTTGGCTTCTACTCCCTCTAATCCTTATTATAAGGCACCAACTATCTTTTCTCACAAACTAAGAAAATAGAAGTTAAGTCATTAATGAGCCTAAAATTAATAAAAGTTTCCAACTTTATCCCTATTTTAATGAGATAGATTTAAAAAAGTTTGTTAAAGTAAGGGCATAATAGGAAATAGTAATAAATAAGTTAATTAAATATAGTTGGTGCCTTATAAAAAAGACCAAAAATTTTGGATAGTTGGTGCCTTATAATAAGGATAAGAGGAAGTATTATTATCCTTTCCCATTTCAATCAATACATTTCACACACACATATGCCCAGACACACACGCATTACTCAAATTAATTGTACAGTAATAAATATAACTAGTTAGGTGATATTTATATACTCCCTCTGGTCCTTATTATAAGGCACCAACTATCTTTTTTCACAAACTAAGAAAATGGAAGTTAAGTCATTAATGAGCCTAAAATTAATAAAAGTTTCCAACTTTATCCCTACTTTAGTGAAATAGATTTAAAAAAGTTTGTTAAAGTAAGGGCATAATAAGAAAAAGTAATAAATAAGTTAGTTAAATCTAATTAGTGCCTTATAAAAAGGACCAAAAATTTTGGGTAGTTGGTGCCTTATAATAAGGACCAGAGGGAGTATCTATCTATCTATCGCCTGTATGTGCTGCTTACTTTAATACTTTTAGCCTCTGAGTTTTCGTGGCACTTTGGATTTTACTTAAATGATCAGGGAATGTTTCTCGCTTATATAATCAATCTTCTTAACCCCTTCTTCTTTCTATAATTAACAAACAAATTAAGCACTTTAAATTTCTATATTCAATAAAAATACATAAAACAACATATACATTAATTAACTAGCACATTATACATATAACTCGATGTTTTAAACTATGATATAGAATATTAGAGTTGGACAAAAAAAAAAAAAAACATTTTCAAAATTAGTTGCGACAAAATAGACGGAAGAGATCGATTCCATTTCCATACTTACAATAATAATGAATGATGCCATACGAAAATACAATTAATTACTTAATTAAGTGAATAGTCTGATCCAAAGACTAATACTTTTAGGCTTTGTTTGGGAGTTTGGACGAGAAGGAAAGGAAAGAGATATAGGGAGTTTGGAGGGGAGGAGAAGGAAAAGAAATGGAAGATATTTCCTCCTCCCGTTTAGGAGTTAAAAAAATAGTAAAGGAGAAAAATGGAGGATTAATAAGTTATTTTTACTATTTTATCCTTTTATTAAAAAATTAATATAATTATTATACTTTAAAAATAAATTTAAATTTAAATTTAAATTTTCTAAAAAAAGTTATTTATGTAATTTTTATATTCAAAAAATATTTTCCCACAAAAAAGTATTTTCTCTCTCTCTCTAAAAATATTTTCCCTACAAAAGTATTTTCTCTCTCTAAAAATATTTTTCCCTTACAAAAGTATTTTCTCTCTCTAAAAATATTTTCCCCTATAAAAGTATTTTCTCTCTCTACAAATATTTTCCCTTACAAAAGTATTTTCTTTCTCTAAAAAGTATTTTACCCTCTAAAAAATATTAACTCTCCCTAAAAATATTTTCCCCTATAAAAGTGTTTTTTCTCTCTAAAAATATGTTCCCATCTAAAATGCATTTTCTCTCTCTATAAAATATTTTCTCCTAAAAAGGTATTTTCTCTCTCTAAAAAGCATTCCCTCTCTCTAAAAATTTGTTCCCCTCTAAAAAGTATTTTCTCTCTAAAAATATGTTTCCATCTAAAAAGCATGTTCTCTTTCTAAAAAGCATTTTCTCTCTCTAGAAAATATTTTCTCCCTATTTTCTCCCTCTAGAAAATATTTTCTCCTAAAAAAGTATTTCTCTCTCTAAAAAGTATTTTCTCTCTCTAGAAATATGTTCTCATCTAAAAAGCATTTTCTCTCTCTAAAAATATGTTCTCATCTAAAAAGCACATTCTCTCTCTAAAAAAAATTCTCTCTCTAGAAAATATTGTTTTCCTAAAAAAGTATTTCTCTCTCTAAAAAGTATTTTCTCTTCCTAGAAATGTGTTCCCATCTAAAAAGCATTTTCTCCCTCTAAAAAGTATTTTCTCTCTCTAAAAAATATTTTTCGTGTGCATTCCAAAAATAGAAAAGAGATCAGAAATAACGAGAGTGCTTTATTTAAACGAGAATAAAAAAATAATTAATCCATGTTCCCTCTTAAAACCCCCCATATTGGGGAACTTCATTTTTGTGAAGAATGAAGGTTTTGGAGGATTTGTAAAAATCCTTGATTTCCTCCCCTCTTATTTTTAAAACTTCCAAACAAATGAAGGGATTACCAAAACACTTCATTTCCCTTCAAAATGGAACTCCCAAACAAAGCCTTATATCTTATATCTGATGATGTGGGACAGACTTTGCTTCAAAATCACAATGATTCACACACACACACATTTGTATGTTATGGTAAATTCCTTAATTAGGGTTTTTTTTTCCTGTTCCTTGTCCATTATGTTCATCTCAATCGAGGCATGCACCCATATTATATGTGTAACTTTCAGGGATTAATTAAGTATTTTATATATTAAATGTTTGGTGTGAGGCACAAGGACAACAAGCTAAGCGAGAGGGATTTTCAATTATATATATATGTGTAGACTGTACGTAGTATTTAATAATAAATATATTATTATATGCTCTGCAAAAGAAAAGGCCATGCATGCTTCCAGCCTTCCAGATTTTTTGCTTGTTTGTTTAACACTTTGTATTTGTTTTGGACGCCTTACCTCGCTTTAAGGAGACAATAATATGACAATTTCTCGAGTCCCTTCTGCTTTTGCCACCCAAGCTCTAGCCTTTATTGGTATATTCACTATTCTTTACTCCTCGATCTCCTTCCCTTAATTAATTCATCCAGCTAAGGATTCTCCAATTTGGTTCTTTGTATGTATAATCAAACTGATAAACATAAATATATATACTATATTTAGCCACGTACGGATCATTTGAGGAGGGTTTATATATATTGATTGATGTATTAACATTAATTAGGGAAAATTCTATTCAAGGCCCAAGATAGGAAAATATTGTCAAAAAAGGTTTTAGGGCTTTTTCTGGTATTATTTCAGAAAGCGTTAATAACTATATCAATAGCGGTTAACAACTATATCAGTCACCGTTAACAACTAAATCAGTATAATTAACAACTACATATTAACAATTAAATTAGTTTCACTAACAACTATATCAGTAGCCATTACCAACTATATCCTTACAATTTTCTTGAAATAATATCATAAAAGGTCCTAGAGCCTTTTCTGATATATGACTTTTCTTAGAGTTTTTTTTAACAATATTTTAATAATTTAGGCCTTAAGTGAAATTTTCCCTATTAATTAGCCACGAAGTGGCTTCATTTTCCTACCCCTCGATGTTCTCAATTGCTTAGTGTGTGACATTAATTTGGCATTAACGTAATCTAGCAATTATTTTGGATTTTGTGTTTGCCAAAACGCTGAGAACGAGTACTAATTTAATTTACTCACATGCATATACTAGATCTGTTACGTTTTGAGTTAGGGAAATGGACGGGACGTCATTACCAAGTTAATTACGTTTGAATCTTGTTCACATGTTGTAGGAGTACAAAATAATAGAAATTAAATATTATTTTAATTGAGAGTTTTGTTTTTCCATGCTTTTATTGATATTGTGATACATGATTGGTGGTACCTATGGATGGCCATCCATCTTTTTTGGATGATCTGAGAACACTGCACACAACCTGTTCAAGCTAAGTATGGTCCCTTGGCACACTACTAGAAAATAATAAATTTGCAATGAAATTTGCGAGGGAAAATTATTCCGTCGCAAATTGCGAGGGAAAAAGTTTCTCCGCCGCAATTTGCGACGGAAAAACTTTTTTCCTCGCAATTTACGATGGAAAATGTTTTTCCGTCACAATTTTCACCGGCACTGGTAGTTTCCCAACAAAAAAATTGCGGTAGAACAAATTTTTCCGACGCAATGAAAAACTTTTTCCGCCGCAATTTGCGATGGATAAATTTTTTCCGCCGCAAACTGTCGGTGGGCCACTTATTCCGTCGCAAAATGCAGCGGTTTGCGACGGAACGCCTTGTTCCGTCGCAAACTGTCGATGCAGTTTTGCAACGAAACGCCATGTTTCATCGCAAACGAGCCGGTTTGCGATTCAACAAGCTGTTCTGTCGCAAACCAATTTTTAAAACCCCCTATTTCTTCTTCTTCTCACACATCTGAAGCTTATTCTTCATTGGAGCTTTCTTCATCCGTCCTCGTCGAAGCTTTCTCTTCTCACCAAGTCCGGCCACCGTCCCACGGAGCTCAGCCACCTCCGCCTTGAGCCCTTATCCGCCTTTCTTGCTCTTCTTTCTCCACCTCAAGCTATGAACTTCAACGGGTATGTTTTATTTTTAATGATTTTTTGTAGAATCCTTAATGTGGGTAACTTATTCTTTCTCCGTCACACATTTGTGCAATATATGATTTCAATTTTTAAATTCTTGCTCTAGTTATGTATAAATGCCTTAGGTTTTGCATATGGTTAAAGAAATTGCCGGCAATCTACTCTAAAATACTTAGTGAAAGTGGAAGAAATCACCAAGAGGGGGTGAACTGGGGATTTTAAAATTTCTTTTCAACTCTTTAAAAATAAAGCTTAAAAAATAAATAATGAAAGAGTAGAGAAAGAAAAGCTCAGACACACAGGATTTATACTAGTTCGGTCTTAACCTTGACCTACGTCCAGTCCCCAGATACCTTCTGGGTGTTTCTACTAGTTCAACAGGTTTTTAACTACAACAATGAAGACAAGACACAATCCTAATCACCTAGGACTTGCTCCCCCTTACACCTTGTAATTAAACAACCCAATTCACAGGTTCCACAACCTTGAGTTTACAAAACTAAATACTTTAAAAGAATTTCAATCTCTCAAAAGAGTGAATATTAATAATCACTGAAGAACAGATAAAAGAATCACAATACAGACTCAAAAATACAAATGTGTTCAAGTGTAGCTTCGTTGTTTTTTTTTTTATTCTGAGTCTTCATAGCCTTTTATAGCCTAACTAGATGAACTAGTCGTTGCAATATCTTCTCCAACGTTCAGTTGCAGATCTGGAAAATGACAGTTGCAAATTTTGCTCTGTTCTCTCAATTCTTTGCTGAAATCCTGGAATATGTTGTTGCAGAACGTCTTCCAGATTCTTTGTCATTCCACAATCTTAATTTGACCGTTTGAGGTGATCTTAAAGTGTTCCGACGATCTGAACTAAACATCTGGGACAAGGGAGAAGAATCAACCCTGTTCTTGGTTCTTTATTAAATGCACTTATTCTGGATCTTTAATTCTCTCTGATCTTGTGATGAACCTGTCTGAAATTTATCAAAAACTTGATCAATAACGTTAGGAATAATAATGCAACAATATATGATAATTTCATATTAACCCATAATGATTTCGCAGATTGATTTGATCTGGTTTTCAAAAATTACCGATGCAAACTCGAGTTTGTTGTTCTAGACTCGAGTTTGAGGTTCATCCAGAGAACAAGATATGTTTGAAAGTTTCCTAAACTCGAGTTGACAAGTAACTGACTCGAGTTTGGTTCTTATAGAGAGGAAAGTCGCGAGTTGGTCTTGAATGAGATTTTGAACACTTGGCTAAACTCGAGTCATTTAGTGACTGACTCGAGTTTGAAGCTTTTATGAAAAACTTAATCTTAAGTTCACAGCTTCAAAACTGGAGTTTAGAAATGCAGACTAGAGTTTAGAAATCATGTAATAGCTCGAGTATTTTCAAATAGTCTTTTGACTCGAGTTTCAGTGTATATTGAAACTTTGAAAAACTTTTCATTTAAGTACAAACTGGAGTTACTGAAATTTAAACTGGAGTTTAGAAAACAAGTATCAACTCGAGTATCTCTGTTTATGCCAAACTCGAGTCTACATAATCCAGACTTGAGTTTCCAGTGAAAACTGAAAACATGAAGGCTATTGCATTTTGCAAACTGGAGTTTGTAAAACTGAAACTGGAGTTTGGAAAACTTGATAAAACGTTGAAGCTTCTGTTTGATCTCAAACTCGAATTTCCAAATCATAGACTCGAGTTTACAAGCCTTTAAACTTTTAGCACATAAACTTTCTTGTAAACTGGATTTTCTCAGAATCAAAGGTAGAGTTTGGAAACAAGTTGAAATTTGAGTGTCACTGCCTTTGATCTAGACTCGAGTTTATAAACACAGATTCAAGTTTACAACTCTTGTAAACTTTGATATCTCTCTGTAACTCTGCAAATTCGAGTTTGCCTAAACAAACTGGAGTTTGGCCAACATTGTAAAATCTGAGCTTCTGTCTGTCAAGTCCAAACTCGAGTTTAGCAACCCAAACTCGAGTTTGCCTTAAACAGAAAGTTTTACAACTTTCCAAGGACAAACTTCAAATTGAGTTTACAATTGTCGGTTATCATCAAAACACACAGAGAACTAACACTTAGGTCCTTAAACATGTTTTGAGGTAGTTAGTGTTATTTTTGCAATGAAAGATTTTCTGGGCAATCCCAACAATATACAAATCTGTTATAGGATATAAACATTAATAATTATAGTGTATATAAACTAATTGTCTTTAAATTCTCTAAATTGAAATAAAATATGGTATTACGTCATTTATTTTGTTCAAAAAAATAATGTTATCTTAATTGCATGTTTATTCAATTAAAAACAATACAATAGTTAAGAAATTAAAAAAGATTGCTATATTATTCCTTGAAAACATTATCAAAATGAAAGGGATAAAAAAATACAAATATTATTTTATATGAATTAATTATACAAGATATTCTTATTTTGCCTGCCTATAGAATGAAATTGGATTTCTTTTGGATTCTGTTGTATGATGTATATGAGTTGGATAATAAATTGAAATTTTTTAAAGGTTTATGTGTAAAAATGTTGAAGAAATGAAAACACAAATGAATGAAATCTATTTATATATTACACGGCAGTAGTAGAGGTGGTCCTGAAGGACAAATAAATTAAAGTAGGACAAATAAATTGACTTTGTAATGTTGGTTTTGCAGAAGATAATAGGGTAAAGGCATTAGAACAGATAGTGAGGGAGCAAGAACAGATGCTTAGTGAAATGCGAGCACTTCTCTAATCCCTATTGAAGGGCAAGGGTACGGGGCTTCCTCTTGATAGTGACGATGACCATACTGCTGTTGTTTAGAGTTTTTTTAGTTTATTTTGGAACATTATATTTGTAATATTTTGTTTTTGCAATGTAGACTCGTAATATTTTGGAACATTATATTTTATTTTTATGATATATAATTTATTTTATTTTCTATTTTTTTTAATTTTTTAAAATAATTTAAAATTTTGTGAGGGAAAATTTTTCCCTCGCAAAATTTGTCAATTTGTGAGGGAAAATTGTTTTCCCTCACAAAATGTGAAGTTTTACGAGGGAAAATTTTTCCGCTGCAAATTTTGAATTTTGCGAGGGAAAACACATTTCCCTTACAAATTGTGAGGGAAAATAATTCCCTCACAAATTTAAATTTTGCGAGGGAAAATTTTTCCTTCGCAAAAATTTTCATTTTGCGAGGGAAAGTTGTTTTCCCTCACAAAATTTGAGATTTTACGAGGGAAAATGTTTCCGCCGCAAAATTTGAATTTTGCTAGGGAAAATGCATTTTTTCCGTCACAAAATTGATTTGTGAGGGCTTTTTTTGTGACAGACACTTTTCCGCCATAAAATTATTTTGCGACAGAAAATGTTTGTTTTGCAACGGAAAAATTCCACCACAAAAAATGAATTTTCTAGTAGTGACATTAAATAAAGATGGAAAAGAAGTGTGTTCGAATCCAATTTGATTAGAAAAATAAAGTACTATCTAGAGGCTAGAATTATTGAGAAAAGAAGAGATTTGACAAAAGCTTAATTATATTATACACATCGTCAAGTTTCTTAAAAGCGAGTGTACGTTAGACTTTTATCAGAGAGATATATAAATTTGAATTGAATTGAATATAGTAGATGTCAAGTAGCTAGAGATCGTTTGATTCCATCCCCTCAACTCTCTTCATTTCCCTTTCAATGCTCTAACTCCACTTTTGTCCATATATATAAAATCTATATATGCATATATATTACCATTTTGACCCCGCTTTGATCTAACCACCAAAACGAAATGAATAGAAAAGTGGACATATGTTGAACAAACAAAGGAGGATTGCGGGAAGCAAAGTCATTTACTTTATTAGAATTGGAGATCGATTTGTGTACGTGTTTGTGTGTGTTTTTAGGGGAGATCATATGTGTTTGTGCTTGCCTCCTTTTTAGGGCAATCGTTCGCATCTTGACTTGTGGGAAATACTTTTCTTTATTATGCATCTTCTCTCTCCTCACTCTCTTTTTTCTCAGTTCAACTTAAAGTTTATATATATATTCTACATCTACATGTGATCTCCACCCCTCCATATATGACTTCACATTATTGAGAATCTCTCCCATTTTTTTCTTTTTGGGAATCTCATTCATCTCCTCCACAATTCAAGCATATAATATGATATATATGATACCAAAACTTTGAATATGTCAGTCTTCTCTTTCTATGTGTCAGTGTGCGTGAGAGAGAAAAAGAGGTTGTTGTTATAATTAATGAATGAGGTACTTCATCGTGAAACTGAAACAAACAGTACTAGTTCCTTTCCTTAGCTTCTCTCTTATCTCTTTCTCCTAGCTAGCTTACTTTTCAAACTTTGGTTTTAGGATAACTTCCAATCCAATATTGATTGCAGTTTGGTACGAATAAGTTTGTAAGTTGGTTCCTTCGATGCCCTTATTTACAGGGTTTTAGTTTTCTGATGTTAGATGAGAATTTTTTTTTTTACACACATATGAAATGGTGAGACCTACATATACATATATATATATATATATATGTATGTATATGTAGGTCCCACCATTTCATGTGTGTGACATGAGAAAATAGTTTTCCTACAATTACAATATGAGAAAATGTTTTCCCTTATTTATATATGATTGATACAACATTTAGTATAAATGATTTAATTATATAGCTTGTAGAAGATGATGAAAAACTTAGAATAAGTTGAGCTATCATTATATCTTGTGTTGGAAACATACCTTACTTGTGGTGATCGATCAGGTAATTGGAAAAGAGGGTAGCTAGCTAGGTTTGAGCAAAAGCAATAATTGACAGTTAGGTTTGAGAGATATTATTATTGCACTCATTCATTCATGAAAAGGAATTGAAGGGTGGAAGAATAAGTGGACTAAGGGGGAAAAAAATAGAGGAAAGGAAAGAGTAGCGTTTGATTCTTTTGGCCGTATGTAACTTTTTACTTATGCGTGTAACTTCACTATCAGAATTCAATTCCCAGTGAAGGGTGATGAGTGGAAGAGAAAGTTGGGGGATTTTTGGGAAATGGTGTTCATTTAGACGTTATAGTGCTCAATGGAATAGTTACTAAAATACTTTCTAACCACTGAACAAAGCATTTCCCAATTAATACATGCTCTGATCTATCTTCTGTCATGGGGCTTAATAATTCCATGTGCTGCATGATATATTAATTCCTTTTCCCCACAATGGAACAGGCAGGTCAGTTCGCATTCATTGGTTTCTTATCTCACACTCACACTCACACTAGGCATGCATTAATAAAAAAAGATGCTCATTCTAGATCGAGGAACCAAATTTTCCTGTTCGGATCATAAGTTTGTACTTTCAGCTTTTGGGTTTGTCTGAGTGAAATATACATATACTAGTGTGTGTGTGTGTGTCTGGTAATATGCTTTTGGGATTCCCTTGTTGGAACACCCACCACCTTTTAATGGCAGTGCTTAACTTTTTCTGTATCAAACAAATACATGTACACGCATGTTTAGGTGCATGACAGACAACTATATGTATGTAAGTATTATGATGAGTGAGATGGGGAAAGATTAAAAAGTTTCAGCTCTTGTTAAGTGGAGGGTGTTTTTTTTTTTTGGTAACCCGACATATGTATATTGAAAGGCTTTTGTAATTTCCACCCAGTGATGAAGTGGGTTTATTGGCCCATTCCACTTTCATAATTCATACTATTAAGAGAAAATAACTTAGGGGCCATGAACAAAAAAAGAAAAATTTGTTTCTCCCCTTAGTACAAAAAATTGAATCTAGTGACCTATCCAATGAACTTTTAGGGGATGATCATTAAGAATATTGTAAGAGAATTAATATAAATTAAAAAAAATGAGGTGATTCAAGTTGTAAATTTCGAAGTTTGAATTGTGAACATATCTTTTGTATTAATTTTGTTATTACAAGATCCTTAATTGTCCTTCATCCAAGAACTATATCTATTCATATAATTAGATTATTATTTTATATTCAAAATATTTAATGTCCAATAATGCCTCTAATCACTGGCGGACCCACACTAGTGCATGGGTCTGCAAGTGCAGACATAAATAGGTGAAGGAACTAGTGAAAGAGAAGAGGATGGGAACACTAGTGGATACAGAGTTGAGGGGAATTTGTGAGGAAGACGAAGTTGAAGAGGTAATAAAAGTGTGTTTATTGACCCCTCGTCTTTGGGTTCAACTGGCGTGAGGGTCGGTTTTCCTCACCTTTAGGGAGGGGATTCGATCCCTGCGTTGATCAAAACGCTAGGGGAGGCATCTCAGGGGTTTATGAAGTAGTAGTAACGCTGGTAGAGGTGGAGACATGTGTACTCTCTAGCTAATATCCCTTGTGGACTGGACTCCAAGCGTCTTGCCCTTGGACTGTAGATGAGCACGACCCCTTTCCTAAAAATTTTATAGCAAAAAAAAAAGTGTGTTTACTGTGCACACAAAGCAACCCATTGAGAAGGCCAAGAATGGCAGAAGTGGTGAGAATGCTGGAAAGTGAGGGTTTGCAACATTAAGAGTGGGGAAAATGGCAGAAAGAGATATTGCAGAAAGATTATGTTTGATTCTAATATCAGTAGCTATCAGGCGGATAATAATCATAATGCTGAATGTACTATTTAATATAAATAAAAATAAAATTTTATTCTCTTCAATTTTTCTCCTTCCATTTTTTTATATATAAGAGAACAATTTTATTCAAACTAATTAAGGTAAAAAAGATACATGTAAAAAATTGAGCTTCTTACCACAGAAGTCCAATTTGAACAAAGCAAATACAAAACATGACTCAAGTAGACATATGTCACTGGCGGACCCACACTGGTGCATGGATCTTATGAAATTAATTTGAGGATTTCTTATGAAATGTTACAAGCACTACAAAGAAATGATCAAGACATTTTAAATTGTTAATTTGCATTTTTGACTCTTGATTATTATTTTTTTATATTAAGTTAAAATTTTATTTCTTTTTCTTTTTTTTTGGTCTATATTCTTTTGTTTTTAAATGCATTTAAAACTTTCCATTAAAAAAAAATTTCCCCCCGAACTCTCCCACTAATTATGTAAATATAAACTTAAAATCCTGGGTCCGTCACTGTCTCAAAAAGAATTACTTCAAATAAGAGAATACTTGTGTTTGGTAAAAAGAAAAACTCCTCTACCCTTATTATTGGTACTTCATCAACCATAATCATAGAGTAAAGTGAATGAGTAAATTAAGAACGATGATTATAATATTATAAAAGTGCATATCATATTAACTAACTTAACTAATTTTTTTAATTTAATGAAATTAAATAAATATATTGTATATTAAAAATCAAAGGAGTATAATGTAAAACAAGAATGATGATAGGTGGCCCAAAAATAAAAAGAAGACTGATGTCAGGTTCGTATTAGATCATTGTCCAAACACAAGTGGACATAAAAAGAAGAGGTCAATGAAGGGAAATAGGATTCTACTTTGACATGTTCGCCAAATTTAAACAATGGAATGGAACACTGAAAAAGACAGGAAAGATTGATGAGATGAGACGTTATGTGAAGAATTGGTTTGAAATTGAGATATGAATTCGGCCAGAAAACAAGTGGAGGGAGGGGCATCGGTTTCACCGTCCACCTGGTTCGCCTGCAGATAATTATATCAATGGCGTTTGTTTTACAAACATATATACAAGCCGATCGCATACACGCTTACCTATATAATTATAAATCGCTCTTCATGATCTCTCATCGGCACAAACATATATAGCCACTGTATCTGGCTTTCTGCTTCATCATCACCATGATGAGTCCCAGCAATAATCAACAACAACCACTCCCTCGTGGGTTTCTCTTTTTTAATTCTTGAGTTTTTTTCATATTAGTTAAATGCTTCATTTTCATCCCAATTCTATTACTAGATATATGTATGAATATTTTTATATGATATTGAGTGAAATTGAGATGTGTTATATACGGTGCAGAAGGATATCTTTCAGCTTCAACACCATCAGCACCACCACCACCACCACCACCTATGGGGTATCCTACAATGGATGCCCCAAATGGTACCCACCAACACCACACTGTTACTAGGGGTGATGACTTCTGGAAGGGCTGGTAAGTATATCTTATGCATGTTCCTACTTTGTATCCTCAATCCCTACGAAAATATGCCAATAAAGATTGGTCCACTTAATAAAGAGTTGACCTATAACCGACAAGATCATTATAGTCCAAATCTCGCTACCTATTTAAGAACCTTATTAGATACTTTTGAAAGAGTTCTTTGAGCCTTAAAACATTAACTAGTAATTTTGGGGAGTTTCTAGGACTTGATTTTACCTAAACTTTTTTTTTTTTTGGTTGAAAAAGAAAGGTATATGACATAAATCCCACAGTGGGAATGTTACTTACAAATAGGTCTTATAAGGTCCTGGAATATCTAACTGAAATCGCTTGCTTTTGCGGTATGTTTTTCTTAAGACGTCGGCTCAATACCGCATATATATCCTGTACTTGATTAAGAAAGAAATAAACTAATGAGATATAACTAATTATTGTTTGCTGTTGTAATTGCAGTCTTGCTGCTATTTGTTGCTGCTGTGTCCTGGATTGCTGTTTCTGATCTCAGCTGATTCAATATTTCACACCTGCACCGGCCCCATCAACTAGTTATAAGGATCTTCAATTTATTCCCTTGGATCTTATTTATATATTCATATGATCCATCTTTTACGTAGTGCTTCTATTATCATCATCTCACCAAGAAGTCTCTTGTGCTCTCACTCTTATGTTACTCATCAACAGATTTCTCTGACACATAAATGGTCACAGATTTCACTTGCATAAATGAAAACAAAAAGCATACTACATAAACACCATCTCAAATCAAAGTTCCAAATCCAGACAGTGCCAGAACAAGGCCTCCAATTAAACAATTATTTCCAATTTCCAAGTACGATTTCATCAACGTAGATGCCATTATGTTAAAGGTTATTAATAGAAAAATTCTAGGTAAACAAATAGCTCATCGATGAAATTTAAGTTCCAACTAATATGAAAAACTCATTTTGAATGAGGATTTAAACAGAAAAAGAAACAAGTGTGACGCACAGTCAGTCCATTAAGGTAAGTAACAAATTAAGCGCAACACGAGGTCACAAAACAAGCGCAAGTACAAGATTCACGAATAATAAGCATGAGAACAAATCTCACAAATATCAAGTAAGCTCAAAGTTAACCATAGTGCACTAGAGACTAACATTATTGTTGTTAGGAACCAACGTTCTATATTCAGTCCTCTCAAAAATGTTTTCAAACATGCTTTGGGCCATGTTTTCAAAACAATAAAAATTCTTCTTTCAAGATAATAATAGCTTGTATTTAATACTTTACAATAGAATTCCCCAGTATGAAGGTTCACAAAAATCATCTTAGATACTTTCCTTTAAATTCCATTTTGTTGACAAAATCCTTTTTAAACATTAAGAACTTGCTTGCTAACATTTCAAATTGCAAGACTATTGCAACATGAAAACTTTTAAAAGATATCTTCAAAGTTTCCTTACCATTTTAATGCATAATCATGAATTATATTATGAAGCAATTGGAGAAAATAAATAACAACAAATAAAATCAAGAATATTTACACATGTAATATCAATGAGAAAATGAGACAAATCTGATAAACTTTCCTTCGTGAAATCATACTTATAAATGTGGCAACTAAGACAAATAGAAAAATATCATTTATAAAAAATATAATATAATATTATTCACTTACCTCTCACTACTCTTTCCACAGCTTCCCAAAAATAATCACCTTTACCCGCCACTTAAACACCTAAATCAAAGAAACTAACAATCTCAATACCTCAATAACATTATCTTACATCTATGCTTTCTAAGATTAAAATCCATATCAAAATCAATATAAAACTTTTCATGAGTGGCTACTAGCAAAAGTCCTTCGTTTGATTTTAATTACATGACAACACAAAAAAATAAAACACAAAACCCTTTATACTCTAATCAAAATTGCCCCCAAGCTACGTACCAATTTAAATCAAGGAGCAAACCATAAATCCACCCTCTTCCCACTATAGCAGCCAAAATAATTTAAGTGAAAGTTTATATCCAATTTCTTGGTTTCAAACCCTCTTTAGACATTTTAACAAACACCTTGAAGGCAAACAAGTTTTTTTTGGTAACCTCATACTAGTAGAGGGAATTGTGAACAAGTAGAAGCAATATGGGCTGTTCAACATGTGGGCTTGGGTTTAAATACATAGGTGTAAGGAGATGTTTCTTTTCATTCTACCTTAATGACTAAATTACTAAATAAGATTTTTTTTTTTTGGAACATTCATATGAGGGTTCTTTTAACAAAAAAAAAAAAAAAAACTCAAAAAAATGCCCAAAGATTCTGTAAATCTTAGGAAATGCCTCAAGGCTTTTTCTAGTATAATTTCATTAAAACGTTAGTTGTTAAGGGGCTGATATAGTTGTTAACGAGGTTGATATAATTGTTAACGGTACTAATTTAGTTGTTAGGATATTATTGTTAATGGTACTGATTTAGTTATTAATGACCTACCTTTAACAACTATATCAGCCCAGTTGCATCTATGCTCTCTCTATCCTGTCAGTTTCAATTGAGGTTGGGAAGATAATCTTCAAGAAACTCTCAAAGCCCTTGTTGCATCTATGCTCTCTCTATGCATCTATGCTCTCTCTCTCCTCTATCCTTCTCGTTTTCGCACGTAGCCGGTATGGGCAAGCTCCGTCCACTGCTAATTTGGGTGCGGAGTGTCAGACTTCTCCTCTCTCTTCCTTTTTGTCTGTCATGGTAGTGTGAGGGGATCAAGCTTGTATCCTATTTCTCCTTCCTCTCTGATTGTAAGTTTTCATTTCTCACTTTTTGTAGTTGTCAAACAGTTTTATTTTCTTGATTATTCATGAGTGGATCTGTCTCTAACTAGACTTTTAATATGTCCAATTTTTATGTGTATTGCACAAAAACTCTTCACTATTTATTTATTTTTGTTAAAAATATAAAATTATTGATGGCATTTTTAATTAATATAAAAGTAAAAATTAGTAGTTTTTAACCAAACTACTTTTTTTTTTTAAAAAAGAACTATTTCATTTATTTACAACAATTTTTTTAAGAAAATAAAATATAAAAGTATCATGTGTGATTTAATAAAAACTTTATCAGAACTCAGAAGTAAATGTGATACTCTTATTTTTTTTTTTATATGAAAAGGTTTTGGAAGGATTCGACATTAGTCCCTCACTAAGGCCAGAGCACGGCCCCGGGCTCTATGAGCACTTACTAGGGACTTACGAGATCGCCTACCAAAGGAGTCCCAACGACAGTAGAGAGGATCGAACCCACGACCCAAGGGCCTAGTTTTAGATCTTTTACCATCTGTACCAACTCTCATTAGCTTAAATGTGATACTCTTAGAAAACCAATCCAACTGAACAAAGCAAATTGGGCTGAGTCATTACTTATTCCAATTTAAGACGACTTGCAGGCTGAATCCAAGGCGAGTTTTGCTTTTTGGACTAAACAATCCAAGTTGAATTACTTTTATCAAAAAAAAAAAATTCAAGTTGAATTGGAGTTTTAATACTATCATTTTCCCCCCAAAATCACTTTAAAACGGAGCCGCGCTATGGAGGGGAAAACCTCTTTTCCCGCGCGAACCTTATCCCTGTCTCTCGAGCCTTCCTCTTTCGTTCTCGGTACTTTGGAAGGAATCGATTCTGGCCTTTATCTGGTATCTTTCTGCCATTTTTGTTTTGCATTTGTATTCACATATTACGAATTTCTTAGATTGGTTTTTTTTTTTCAAGGGTTCTGCTATCTTCGTGAATCTTTGATCTTCTTGTGCCCTACTTGCTTGTCTAAATGCTTTTCATCTCCTCTAACTTGGAATGATTCTGACTGTGGCAAATCATTCCGAGTGATTTATTTTGCCATTACCCTTGATTTTCAACAAAATTACAACCCCAGTGCCAGACCTTTTTGTTCCAGCCTTCGCACCATCTTCACTGTGTTCACGTCGTCTTCAACAATATCGGCAATACTTCCTTCTCCTTCTCCTCTCTTCCAGCTGAACAATCTCTTCTTGTTTCCAACTTCTGAAGTTGCGCTGGTTTTCTGAGATTTGGCATGTATGATTTTTCTTCTGGTGGGTACAAATATGGGTTTGTGTTGAAAAAACAATGAAATCTACTAATTTGCTCTCATATATTGAAAGACGAGAGGTGCTATCGGATCTAATTTTCCATCGGAAGACTTTTTTTTTTTTTGTGTATTTGAAGTTTGAAAGCTTCCTTCCTTCATCTTCTTTCCAAGATCGTATTTCTTTATCTCACGGTCTGCAAAAAACCTTTGAGGGTGTTTGTGTCTGGTTTTGTTTTGTTTTGAATCTGAACTCTTTCATTTGTGAACAATTTCTAGATTGGGTGTTTGTCACCTCGGTTTACAATTGGTGTTGTTGTAAAATAAATCAAGATAAACTTCTCTTTTCTTTTTGGCTTTGATGGCTGAAGACTCCTTGATTTCCTAAAATTCCCCAATCGTCTTGTTCCGTTTTTTCCCTCCGGCTATTTTCTTGAATTCTTCATAAGTCAGTTGCTTTTGAGTTTTTGGAAAGCCATTCTGCTCTGTGATGATTTCTCTTCTTCATCACTTGATAGAAGAAGCAATGCCATTATCTGTATCTGAGTCATGTATGTGTCTGATGCTGTTGCCTCCCTCTATTGTTCTGGAAAACATTCCAAGCAATCACCACCAAGCCCAGTAAACACACGTTTACAGTGCTCTTGCATAGGTCTCTATTGTATTTAATTTTGTTCCCTGCGTCAGATCAATGTACTGTTTCTTTCTTTTCAATAAATGCCATCACTAAGCATTTATCCTACTCTCAACTGATATAACCCTTTTATACCACCCATCAATTCTAATTGAATATCTGTTTCTTCGTACTCTGTTTTAATGGCCTATCTTATTTACAACCAATTAATATAATGACTACCTAAAGCTATTTGTTTTATATAAGCTATTTGATTTTAATAATTAACTTGAAGTGTACTATTATTTTTTGTTTCAATATATAAGTTGATTTCGGTTTCAATGATATTTATGTTAGTTTTAACTATTCCTTTATTTGAGTTTAGAATGGCATCGAAACTAGTTTGTATAACATCTACACAGTCTGAGAATGTTAGTGAAAGTTATGCAAAGGTAAAATGGAATGATTCAAATACTAAAACATAAGTGCTTTCTTTTAATCCAAACAAATATAAAAAAGTGTTTTTATATGCCCATTTCAGTAATTTTTAATAAAAAGGTGATTTTCTATTTTAACATCCAAACAGTTTTTTTTAAAAAAAAAATTTAAAAGTGCTTTTTAAATGGTGTGTCCAAATATAAAATAGCTTTAACTTGTAATTAAAGTACTCTTTTAAAAAGCAATGCAAATGCAAAAGTCCTTATTTTAAAAGCCAATCTGACCGGGCTCTCAGTGCAATGATATTTTTCAAGTGTTTGTATGCAGTTCTCCGCTAAGTCGTCTTTAATGTGTCAAGACTCAATATAAAGTGTGAGAAGAGTAGCAATCTGGAGGTCTACGATGACAAAATACTATGACATTGACGACATTATCACAGAGGAAGAGGTGGTCATCACGCTCTTTAGAATTCTCCATTTACTTTCTTTTATTTTTAGCGTGTCAAATTGAATGGGGATGTTAGTAAGTTATGTTTAAGGATAATACTGTAAATAAATAAATAAATTTAGTAGTTAGCCTAAACTTGCCACGCGGTTGAAGATGTTTTCGACTGCTACTAGGTTTTAACAAGATTGGTCTGGAGTAACAAATATCAGGATAAAATGCAATGTATCATTGTCATTGAAGAATAGGCAAAATTATTTGTTTCCTCTCTCTCTCTCCCATTTTTCAGCTGATGCCTCTGAATTACGCAGTTGCTGATCTGTATAGCTACCCCAATCGATTTCTTTTTCTAATACTATATATCTTGTCATGTTTTTGCTACAGATTGTATCAGTTATATTCCAAAAGGCAGCCTCAGGAGTGGGAATAGATCCCAGTTCTGAAACTGATTATGTAAGAACTGCTAATCATTTATGATTGAAAACCGAATCATTGCTATAATTCTAATGATTTAACTAGACACTAGCATCTTTGACTTTCAGATTGAAACAGGTTCCAAGGTGGAACTGTCTTTCTGGCTTGCTCATGAGCTACAATTGAGACAAGTAGTATCGATCAACGTTCCCCCTTGTTTTGATCAAAAGTAATTATCAAATCATAGCTTTGTTAACAATTTGTAGGCTTCGCTTCTTGTAATATTTAGAATTCATCGATACATCAACAATGATTTAAGAAGCAATGCGAATTTAGCATTATCCGCTTAATTCTGGTACACATAGTGGTTAAGCAAATCACGTTTGTTAGTCAATGACTTTGACTTTATTTGGATCCAATGCTACTTCTCAATTGCTTTATAGAAGTCTTGAACATCATTAACAGAACTTGTTTGCAAATCATCTGCATTTGTGTCCAAATGTACAAGAGGAATGCTGTCGTTAATATTACCACGTTTGTTAGTCAATGATTTTGACTTTATTTGGATCCAATGCTACTTCTCAATTGCTCTACAGAAGTCTTGAACATTATTAACAGAACTTGTTTGGAAATCATCTGCGTTTGTGTGCAAATGTGCAAGAGGAATGCTGTAGTTAATATTGAATTGGTTTTGATTTTGGGTTATAAAGTGTTCGTTTTATTTATGCCTGAATCTGCTCTTAAAAGTTGGCGGTTCTTGATTTCAGGACTAGACTAGAGATTCAGGCTGATTGTGCCAGTGTGGATCTGAGGTCTCGGTGTCCATTCTTCTATGAATTTGGATGCAAGATAGCACCAGTGTAAGTCTCTTATTAACTGTATTTTTCAGTTTCTTGCTGTAGCAAAAGGCTGTTAATTTCACTAAGCATATGTTTGGATGGAGCGAAAATTAGAAGAAAACTAGAAGGGAAACTCCAAAAAATAGTAAATTTTTTTATACCATTTTTTAAAGTTTTCCTTTCTAGTTTCCGCTTCCCCCTATTTTCTCCTCACTTTTCTCTCCATGCAAACATAGCCTAAGGCTCCAAGCTTACAGTCACATTATCAGTGACGTTTTCTTTCTTAGTCTTGTGATCCTATCTCAGTTGATATCATGCAGTTGCTGCCAGCCTCGACAAGTTTTGTTTTGTTTTCTGTTTTGGGTAAATCGTTTTGTTTTATTTTAATGGCAGGGTTGGTGATAGGACAATTGGGTTTCTGCTCTTGTCTGCATTTAAGAATAGGTATAAGGAAGTCCTCACCAAGGCTCATACTGCAGCATTTTCAGCTGCCACCAAATTCTGGTCAATTCTAACAAACGAAGAGATCAATTGTGAGTTTTATTCTGCTGTTGGAATAAAAACATTTTCTATCTTTGTCTACAACTCCACTTTTTCTCTTTTATTGAAGCAGTTTGATCTGTGTAACTTAATTTATTTGTGTTCATGCTTTTTTGTAGTGTATGAGGCGGCTCAATCCTCCATGGCATCCTTTAAAAAGTGGCGAATTGGGGGACCTAGATTCCAAAAAGCCCCTGTTCTTGGAAGAAAGAGAAAATCAACTGAATAGTGAATCCTCAACCTTATTACCTTGTTAGGCGTCTTTCAGCAAGATTTAAATGTTGGAAAAGTGAGTGCCACTAAGTATTTTTCAATTATCCTTTCCCCCATGCATTGTATAAGAAAAAGATGTCAGAGTTTATATCATTTTTTTTTAATATGAAGTTTATATCATATATTGATAAGTGGAAAAACAAAAACAAAATTCTACCTCGTACTAAATATAGCACTCAATTCACTTTTTAAAGTTTTGTTTTAAAAAATGTTTTTCTCCACATGGTTGATAAAATTGTGTAGCTAATAGCTTTTAATCAAGTAACTCTGATTTTAATTGTTCCACCATGAAATTGATTTCGCTTGATTTTTTTGTTTAAAGAAGTGTGCCTGGAATTCCCATTCTTAATAATTAATTGAAGTTGAAGTCGGTTTATTTTTAATAATTAACAATAATTCCACATAATATTTGAATTTCATATGCTCAAACGATCAGAATGTAATAATCATTAGTTGATTCGATTTGTACGCTAAATATGCATAAATAAAATGAACTTCGTCCTGGCTCATCTTTATTTCTGTTGCCTTGTGTCCCAAAATGATCAATGAAAGTAAAAGATAGTGTTGTTATGGGACCGCCAGTTCATACTTGAAATGCTAAGATTTATAATGACATTCCAATTACTGGATCTCATTGTTTAGAATTCTCGGATCACAGCTATAATAGCTTCCTCCTTAGCGTCCAACATATTTCCTTTCCAATCGATAATCATAAATTTTGGCTATTTGCAATTAATTAAACTAAACATCCTTAAATATTGTGTTAAAAAGTCTTGGGTTGGTGGACTCATCGATATTGCTCAATCTGTTAGTCACTTCCTCGCATTATTCTAACATATATAGTTAGCTGGGGTTCAAGACTAACCTAAAGTTTATATCGCCAAATAAATAATTAAAAAAAAAAAAGCATAGGAACTAAGAAAGAAGTGATCCACAAAATTTAAACTTGTTTATATTTATTTTAAAGTAATGGTACAAAAATACACATGTGGTTTTTTTAAAAGTACACCCTATACCAAGTGTTTTTTTTTACCTACAAAAGTGACTATGTGGTTATATAAATTGGGCAAAAATAAAAAATTCTATTAAATATAGACCACAGAGTTAACTTTAATTTAATAGACGTCATCTATATTTAATGGAATCTATGATTTTTTATCTCATATTTGTAAATACATAATCACTTTTATACCTAAAAAAACACTTCGTATTGGTCACACTTTTAGGCAAAAAACATATATGTATTTTTCTACCTCAAACCTTTATTTTATGCAAACATTTTATAAAATACAGTTCCTTATACTTCTAAGAAGTTGAATTTTCCATGTATCAAAAGCACCAAATTCTCGTTATCATCAAATGAACAATCCATGTCTCTATGCCTATTTTGATTGCACTAGATAAATTGATTTGAATCTACTTGATGAACCAGAAATGGAACGTAACGTCTTCCAGATCAAGAACTACTGAGTTTTTTATATATATATATATTAAAAAAAAATCAAAGGATAAATAGCATTATGCATGGTTCTGGCAGAGTCTGAATGGGTTAGTTTCAAAGTGATCTGTAGGCTCCAATTGATCTGCTACACTAAAACACAGAATCTACAACATAAACATATGATTGCATAAAGGCCATTTATTCATTATTATGACAAAAGAATGATAGACACCAAGATATGAGTTAGAACTTGGAACAAAGGAGCATTGTAGAACCACTAGAGATATGCTAATAACTTGAACATACAGGAAAATTAATGCACGAATAGAGTTTTAATTAATTAAAAGACATAGAGCTGTACCAACTCTTCCAATGACTCAGAACTAAAGTTATTAGGATCTGCATTCTCCAGCATCCACAACAGATGATCAAAAAGAACAACCTCGCAGTTCACCACCAAGACATTATTATAATCTTCGTTTTGTTTTGACGACGATTTATGGATGAGAGCATTCAGCAGAGGATGTTTCAGATACTTTGAGCTTATCACATACCTCTTCCTCGCACTCCCAACATATATAGTTACACACTGCTCATGATCTTCTTGTTCTTGGCCTCTCCACACAAGGACGTCGTCTTTCACAGATTTGGATCTGAGGCTACTGTAGGAGGATGATCTTCCCAATTGCCTGGACAAGCTCTTGCACTTTCTGAGTAACAGATTAATCTTCTTCATGGTGTTTAGGTTATTAGTGAGAGAAGCTAGGAATTAGAGGGTTCAAGTAGTGGAGGCTTAAGATACACTCAGAGAAAGTGTGAGGGCTAAGGAGGGTTCCAAAGAGGTGGGTGTGAGGTCGTTGTTTTTTGGTGCCTAGTGTGGGGTCTATTATGGACCAAACATTATTATTAGTGACATAAACAAGGTATCTTTCCAATAAACTATGATGATAATTTTGAGGTTTAATTAGGGTGGAGGCTGAACCGACAATAATAAGCATCCACGTCCATCATTAAATAGCTCATGACCTATGAGCTATACAAGCGTGATCGAGTGATATCCTTTGAAATTATTTTGACTCCCCCTCGGAAAGTGAAATGGCATAATAAAACACATCAGATCCCTTCTAAGTTCTTTTGTTTTTTTTTATACACATAGTAGGGGAGGGGAAGCGTTCGAACCCTGGATATGGGGGAGGGGAGCTAAGCCCTTATGTCACTGTGCTACTAAGGCGCTGGCGATCCTTTTTAAGTTTTAACAATGATAAAACTGGATCTTTTAAATTAAAGCTCCTAGTCCTCTCTACGTAATTTAAACTTGAAATTCATATATGCTCATGTCTACGTTATATTTTAATATTTTGCAACAAGGAAGAATATGGATGGTACGTCTTTTTTTTGTCTTTTCATTTTCTTGGATAGGTGCATGAGCATGACTATATATATGATTAGCTCGGCCAAGTGGCTAAGTTCTTATCACTAATGTGGTTGACTATAGTTCAAACTAATAAGACTACATCTATAGCATGACAAGGCATTACAACTAATTCAAGATAAGGTTTACGAAAGAATATTTAAGGAGGCTGTTAAGATTTTGTCCTTATTATATATATCTTTGTTCTAAATATCTGGATGCTATATATAACTTCAGTTGCACGGTACGTAACACAATCCATTAGTCAAGTTGTACACAAACAATAATAGATATTGCAAGTGAATGGATTTTATATATATATAACTCATAAGAGGAATTCTTAACGATGAAGTCTAAGTTTTACTATTTCATCTTAAAAGGTTTTCTCTAAAAAGAAAAAGGGCAGCCTAGTGCACAAGGCTCCTACCAAGTGAGCCTGGGAAGATATAGATATACGCAACTTTAACCCCACAATTGGAGAAATAGTTTTCAGAATTTTAACATGTGACCTTCAGATTACAAATTACAAAGCTCCCACCAGGGTTTTATCTGAAAAGAATATGACACTAAAAAAATTTCCTTACATTCAATAATATATTTACAAGATGCATGGATGGCGGCACGAGGTGTTATCACAAAATCGCAGGACCACTTCATCTTGTAATCAAGAATTTGCACCGACTTTAAAGTTTAAACACTTATTTCATAAAGTAAGTTTGGGTTTGATTGTTCTTTCCTCTTGCTTAATTATTTTACATGGCTATTTCAAGCCAATAGCTTGGTCTATTTAAATTTCCTATTTTCAATATATGAAAAAGAAAAAAGAGAAACTAGTAGATATAACTAGCTAATATATAGTTGTTGGATATAACTATATATGGAATTACTAATTGCTTCATTTCTTGTCAACAGACAAACTAATTGAGTTGGTAAGAAATCAGCGTTAAGAAGATCGTCTTGTTGAATGGAGATTCATAAAGTTAACTTTTGAGCTTTGAGCCGACAATTCTTAAGTGTTTTCTATTTGATTTAATTAATGAATTGGTTAGTTAACAACTTTTCCAAATTATGTATGTCTCCACTCTCCAGTATTTGGCTTTAAGTTTTATTGTCTTTCAACCCTCTTTGTTTCCATTTTTAGATTATTAAAATAATGATGTTAAATTTAGGTTTAAAGGATGTTGTTGCCTTTAAATTATTCTCTCAAGAGCATTTGGTATCCTAACTGTTAAATAGTGCGATATCATTCTTGAAGTATTAAGAAAAAGGGTCAATAAAAGTTGATCCAGTTCAAAGGGGATTGACTCATAACCATAAGGTTATAAGTTTAAATCTTACAAATATAAAGATTTTATTGGTGGGCGATCTGTAAGTGCTCTTGAAACCCAAAAAACCAACTCACCTAAATTTTTTGTTATATATATATATAAAGAAAAATAGTGTGCTGTTGTGCTTCTGTTAAACATGTTATTTGGACCACTTAATAGTTTAGGATATTATTACCTTGAAAGAATAATTTAAGGCAAAAATGAACTTTAACCGTTGAGAGAACAGTGTAAGGACAAAGATGTGTAGTTGCTTATAAAATAATGTTGGCACCAAACCGGCAAAAATGTTGGTAATAATTTTGTTGGAAGGCATGTTATTTATAATGACCCGTCAATGTCCTGTTATCTTCTCTGGGAACATAACTTCGTGCTTCAAACCATCACAACCAAGAACAAAATTCATCAAACTTTTTTAATTAATTAAAATATTTAAGATCTTAAAATTTTGTAATTTTTAATTATTAAAGTTAATATTATATTCCACAAGACTTGCTACAATATTGTAAAGAAACATTGTTATATTTTAGGAAAATTAAGTAAAATTGTGATAAATATATACATCTATGTGTATACAATTATTCGTAGTATGTATGCAAGTAAAAAGGTTGGCTGATGCCAGTCTTTCTGTCACGTCTTTGATTATTCAGGGTTTGCAGATTCATAAAACTGCTATTAAGGGAATGAAAGTAGGACCTACCACCAGTTTATCATGGTTAAGCTTTCTTCTTCTTTTTTTTCCTGAAAAAAAAAGGCTCAATTTAAGCTTACGTCTTAAGTCATGAGATTCAGACATATTTTTCTAAGCAAGCCAAAATTAATAAATGATGACAGATCAATGGCATTAAGCATTCAATTACTTGGAAGCAAGCTAGTGTTCATCACATCCCATCAGAAACAGTAAAGATATTGAGTGCTAAGCATAATTAAGAATAAATTATTCGAATATTAAATAAGAAAATTATATCACATTCTAAGATTCATACATTCCCATTTAAAAGTCTATTTGTTAACTTGGAAGTAATGCAATAAACATCATATTCATATCCTTTCTAGGCATGTGTACAAGACTGAGCAAATACCTACAAAAGTATTCTGCTGGTAAATACACTCAATTTTGCAACAAAAAGAATGCCTTTTCACTTGCAAATCTATAATCAGCAATTGGCTGAAAAAATTTCTCTATCTGTTGTTGTATATTAATATATCAACTTCTCAGTAGATCTATCTCATCATACGTTGAAACGAAACAACATGACATCTCCTTCTTGTACGATGTAATCTTTACCCTCAGATCTCAGCTGCAAACGTACATATTCAGATTACATAAGAACAACTTTTCAAGAGAATTCAAAACAGTTCCCAGTCCATGATAGTCCAAATCTTCTACATGACAAAAGTGAATGTTTACATTCTAAAAGAAACATGATGAGGGTAAAGATGAGAAGTCTCAAATACAGTAACCCTTTTCTTGTGTTGCCTTTTCCAATAAATGCATATATATATATATATATATATATAGATCCAATTCGTCATGGATGTTGAATTATGCCAAATCTCAATTGGAATCATTCAAAAAAAATTGATATGCCCACCCTAATATTGCCCCGGGCATATAATCATCAAAAGTTTGACTCCTATTATAGGAAATCTCATCCAAGATGGAGGTGTATTTACAAAGCTGGATTAACCAAGAAAGAAAGAAAGAAAGATAGAAAGCTAAGTGTTCTGTATCTAGCCAACTTTTTCCTAGGTGCAAAGAATGATAAGCAGAAACTGAACTCAATTAATTTGTAGACTTTGTGCGCCAATGGTGAGGGAGATGAAAAAGAAACAACTTACAAGTCCTTTCTCTCTAGCTACAGCAAGTGAACCAACTGCAACGAAATCTTCATAAGACACCTAATTTAAAATTGAATTGAAAATAAAGGTGTTAGTGTAGCATAAATATGCAGAAAAGCAAGTCTTTTCCTGCTTTATACATAGCTCCTATATGTATAATGTAAAGAATTTAATAAAAAATGGAGCAAGAGTGGGTTCTCAATATAAGCTTTCCTTGCCTTGTCTCATGCAGCACACATTTGTGTTGAGTACAAGGTAAATTCCAAGACATTAAGAGCTAAAGTTGGACAGATCTAATTAAAGTAGGTTCGTTACTAGCCTATCAACTGGACCAACTGAATTTTAAGCAAGAGAACTGAAAGATAGTTAAATTGGAAACAACATTTTTGAAAGCCATCTGCATTTGCCCACGTGTGATATGCTGCGTGGAGAGTATTATTCTTAACTTAGATCTCTAAATCTAATATATTTTCTTCCTGTATACATTAATTATGATAGTATTACATTTTGGGTTTAGTAATTGGCATGATAAACACACGTGCTAGCAAATAGTAAGATTACAACTAGAGTTTTGAAATGCTAATAATCGTGGGGTAAACAAACCCAAGAGATAATTAGTTATTAGCTGCAACTCCTTATTCTTAACTGATTAAAGAGCTGATGTTCAACAATGTCTCATCAAGTGGTACTCTGAAACCTATTGGCTTGCCTTGCATTTCAGTTTCATAATTTAGGCCCCTAACAAAATGTATAACTCTCACTACTAGTTTAATATTTTTTATAGACTTCAGGGATCGGATATACCAAATATGAATATTACAACTAATTTGGTTTTATTTTACTTATTTATTTATTTGAAGAATCCATATACTATAACAGAGGGCTTCTCTGTGTTTGTTGGTTTTTTTTCTTAATAAGGGCTTCTCATTTTTATGATGCTTGCTTGCATTGCCAAAGTATATGTTCCAACGTATCAATCCAAGTTCAGAACTCTGTGTGTGTGTGTGTGTGTGTGTGTTACTTACTGTTTCTGCTCGAATAAAGCCTTTCTCAAAGTCAGAGTGAATAACTCCAGCAGCTTGAGGAGCAGTCATTCCTAGAAAAACAGGCTGAGTTAGGAATAGGAAAAAAAACAGTACCCCAGTCTCAACAGTGACTATATATCATTACTAATGTCCTATAACAAATATGAGCTATCTAAGATCTTATATAACAAAACATCTTTACCAAACCAAAAAAAAAACATGCTATCTAAACAAAGGATCAGTCAATAAACATCAGTAGATGAAACAAATTTGATGTCAAAATGTGCCAAGTTTATATATCCCCAATTATTTGAACATGATGCTCAGAGCAGGCTGAAGCCAATGATAATAACATTTTATTATAACGCAAATTAGTATGGTCACATGCAAACAGAACCAACCTGCAAGTATTGTCCACGCCTTTGTTTCCTGTGCACACATGAAGGGGGGAAAAAATCAGTTGTGAAGTGAATTATGATGGATATTCAAATACATGCTCCCCGCTTTTTTCTTACCTTCTCACCAGAAGTAAAGTAAGTTCGCAGCCCCAAAAGGCTATAGGTTGCCCTAATTAGATTGCCAAGACCACTCTCACTAACACCAAGGGATTTCAAGTATTCCTGTCTTTCTTCAGTTGGTAGTTCAGTAAGCTCTGCTTCAACCTGCAATAACAAATCATCTTACTAGCTTGCCTCTATTAACAATACCAAGAAAGCCAAGATTTGCTTCTTTCCTTTTCCTCTCCCTCACTAACTTACAAGAGAAACCACTGAACCACCAGAAATTAGCATTAGAAAAATTCCCCAGCACCGTTTCACACAAAAGGGCTGACTCACAAGAAACATGTTCTGAACAGTGCTAATAGTTAATTAGATACAATGCCCCTTTCTAAATGCATACTTGTGCTGAAATTGTCACAATTCCTGATTGCAATTCCGACGCTAGATTCATGACTTCCTTTACATGGTCATTGCTCGAAGGATTAGCTAGTTCAGATTCTGCAACATTAGCCACGTAAATTACAGGTTTCATGGTGAGTAAGCAGAGCTGCTTTACAGCATCCCTTTCAAAATCTGTTAAGGTCACAGAGCGTGAAGGTTTTCCATCCATGAGTGCTTCCCGTATCTTTTCTAGGGCAGTCTTTTCTGCTTCCTCCTAAAATCAAGAAGTTTTAAATTAATTTTAGTAATATATTTCAATCCCATCAATTAACAGGATAGCAAAGTCACAGGCGATAGTTGCCCTCTACAACAGTTACCTTGACTTTAGATTGAGAATCTTTTGCCTTGCCCTTCTTTAGTTTCTCCAGTCTTTTGTCAATCTACATTTCATGGATGAACAGAATTTTCATTTTTTAGTTCTCTAGTTGATTTCACCATAGCAAATCACAAAATGCAGGCGTCTTTACAGCCAAAATTCTGAATGATTGCCAGGGCAGTTAAAAAAGTGTAAAATGAAATTAAATAAGCTGACCTGATCCAAGTCTGAGAAAACAAGCTCCAGGTTAATAACATCAATATCAGTCTTGGGATCAACTTTCCCATTCACATGAACAATGTCATTGTCTTCAAAACATCGCACAACCTAAAGCAATAAGCAATAGATACATAGGAACATAAAATCAACAAATAAAATATAATACTCATTAAAACCTCCATTCATCAAAGATATTCTGGATTTGCCAAACTTCATAAGTGATTAGCAATACAAAAAAAAATGTTTCATTCATCTACAGATGAAAGATAGTTTACAGAATAACAAGAGTAGCAGAAATAATAACAACGAAACAATCTCAAGGAAATGGTAAGGGTTACCTGAAGTATTGAGTCAACTTCACGAATATGGGACAAAAACTTATTCCCTAGCCCCTGAAACACTAGTAATTAGGAACAAGCTCATAGCAGGGAAAAAATGCAGATCAATTATGAAAATAAGTCTTTGATGATACATACACTACAGAGGTGAGATATTATTAGAATACCTCTCCTTGACTAGCACCTTTGACTAGCCCTGCAATATCCACAAATTCTATAGATGCTGGGACTGCTCTCTGAGACTTACTGAGATCAGAAAGCACATGGAGACGAGGATCTGGAACAGCAACAATCCCTACATTTGGCTCTATTGTACAAAAAGGAAAATTAGCTGCTTGAGCCTTTCCATTTTCAACCTAGAAATATACGATCACAATATATCAAGATTTGATGGATTATGGCAGCAATAAGAGCTGTACAGAAAAATTTACACAGAGCATCCACACAACGACCAGCAAATATAGTTATCAGAACTTGGAGAAACTAATATCAATTTTATTTTTTTAAAAAGGTTCTCATTATCCTTTGTTACACAGTTAATAATATACATATCTGCAGGATCCCTGCCTGAATGTTGCTTGAATAAGTATGCCAAAGAAATCTATAAAAAGTATCCAATAAAACATCATTCTTGTTATCAGATTTCAGAGAGAATTTATCCTTTAGATTAAGGCATTAAGCTACCCATAAACCTAAAATAACATAGCCAAAATTGTAGCCTAGATCACTTTTGCAGGTAAGTCCAACTTCAGCAACCTCTTTTCAATCTAATAGGGCGAAATGAAACAGAAACCACTTTGATGTTTTATAGTATTAAAGCGACGGACTAGCAGTATCAAAGCTTCAAAAAAGATTCTCAATGTGGCAGGCAAACATAAACAGAGAACTATCCAAGGCAAATATAAGTGAAAGCTTATATATTTTTTTTAAAAAAAGTAAGGGACCATTTGGAGATTTCAGAAACAAAGAATAACTAACTAGCAATAGATCCCCTCGGCTTTATTAAAAATCAGCACACCTAATATGGCTAGGAAACCAGTCTCTACTTATACAGCAGACTGAAGGAAACTAGTCAAAGATGGTTTCTTCTACTCATTCAATTACATAGGCATGGTTACGGTAATATCCAAGTAAACTGGGAGACACACTTCAATCCTAATAAAACAAAAACATTGAGCAAACGAGCTAGAATCGTGCACTCAACGACTCTTTCTGTATCTGGGCAGCCAAAAAATGGAACTTTAGAAGAAAAGCTCCCTTATTTCAACAGAAACCCAAATTTTTTAAAATAAATGCAGTTTTTATAGTTTGTTCTCAATTTTTGAAACACAAAAGCATAATGACAGAGTAGAAGAAAGGAAATTAATGGCTTACAACGGCGTTGAAGAGAGTGGATTTCCCAACGTTAGGAAGACCAACGATGCCGGCTCTGAGACTCATGCTTATCTTAGATGAAGAGAAGCGCCGCCGATTTCCAAAAATACCTGTAAAGTGAGAGTTTCCGGTGAATAGAGGTTGATTTCTGTAGAGAGTCAACTTCAAAGGATGCACTAAACTGGGGATTAAGTGATTGCAAGCCGCTCTCGCCATTGCAGCTAAGACCAGAGATGCACCCAAGAAAGCGGACGCAGTGCAGATTGTAGACGCGAGATGTTTATCTGCATTGCACAAAATTTGTTGGCTAGTAATATCGTTGGTACTTAAAAATATGAAAATACGCCCCCATAATTCCATGTTTTATGTATGTACTCCGCATTATTAATGTTTTTAATGAACACGAGATTTGTGATTTTTATATTTCAAAAATTATGTTTTTTTTTTTTTTAACTAACAATTGGGAAGTGAATCAGATAAAAAGTAAATAATAAGGTTAATGAATGAAATCCTGAAGAACATATATCTGTGTTGAGAGGTCCTTGAATTTATTGAGGATTATTCCGCTGTAAGACAAGATTCTATTCTGTATAATATCATTAGATCCTATGACAATATGACACCTACAAGATTTACAGATTTTACAAATCTAAAGCTGTACACAATTGCTAATTACATTTATGTCCTAACATTTCTCTCAAATCAGGGGGTGTGACTATCATCTTGAATTTGTTTGTGAACTATTGAAAATGAGAATGTGTCAACGCCTTTGTCAGACAATTTGCAATTTAAAGAGAAGATTGAATATGCCTAATGTGAATGCAACCAAATAAAACTAGGTCCCGTGTAAAATGTATGTCAATCTCTATTATGTTTACTGATGCACCAAATGATGGAAGGCTGATGTAAAAACAAGTCTGGTTCAGTCAATAAGGAATTGAGCCATTTGATTTCAGCAGGTTGATGTACTAGAGACCTATCACTCTGATCCTATTTATAAGTCTATTTTAACCAAATCTCACATACCAAGAAGAGGGAGGTATCTCAATGATTATGGAACAAATTTTCAATTTTACTTCCATTTATGAATGAGTATTTTTCAATCTTTTCTTTTATCTTTTAAAATTTGTTGTCAAATCCCTCTCATCCTTTTCTATTTCCAACATGGCCAACCAATTTAAAGAGGGGGGGGGGGGGAGTGATATGATAATGTATCAACACCTCCTCATTCCCCTGGAAATCATATTGTGGCGCCATTTGAGTGTAAAAATTCTGGAAAAAAGTTGCAATTAAAGAAAATTATAAAAGGTTACCCAAGCAAGAAGCAAGTAGCATTAATAAGGGATGAACCAAGAGGAAATATGAACATGCAGTTTGAGAGGTAATCTAGATTCCAGACTTTATCCCATAAAAGACCAAACGCAAGAGTTGCTCGACTTAAACTTGTTGTTATGCTCGAAAGTTCAAACAGACGGGGTTGTGAACTTAAACATTCACCCAAGTTCCTAGGAGGAAGATGCAGCAATGTTAGATGATGCAAACATGCTCTATTACTATGAAGCAGTAATAGAGAAAATGAAATCGTTCTTACCAGACTTGACCAAAGAAGTGTTGTGTGATGATGACAATGATAATGGTATTCTCATGCCACACAACCCATACTTGGTTGAAGCTCCATCCAATAGTAGCATCGAAAATCCATCCTTAGATTGCCACATCAAAAATGATCTGACTTCTTCAGTGACCAAGATGAAAGACACCTGAACACAACTGTGGAAGATGAATTCTTGTCTGACAATGGCATGGATAGAGACTAAGAGTTTGAGGAAGAACATAACAGAGGGACACATGCAAGTGAAATTGCATCAGACAACTTCAACCTTTCAAAAAGAGGTTTGATACACCTGGAGTTTGAGGAAGAACGTAACAGAGGGACACAAGCAAGTGAAACTACACCAAACGAATGCAACCTTCGAGATAGAGATATGATACACCCAATATTAAAGGGGAAAAAACACTAGGGCAATTGTGTAATAATGCACCAAAAGACTCTTGAGTTTTGATTTAAGGTACCTTGTCAAGTTATCGCAATCAACTACTACGTGAATTGCTCTGGGGAATGGGCTTAGTGGGGTCATTGAATAGGTTCCTAACAACAATAAAATTGGCCAAAAAAAAAAAATCATCACTCTATTGTAGAAAGTCATACCGTGATATTTAGAAAGAAAGCATAAGGAAAGCATAAATAAAGCTATTGTCATAAGTAATATTTTTTGCCAGTAATTACCTTACTAAAAGAACAAAGAAGAAGCAAAAAGGAAAAAATTAGTCCCCCATGTTTACTAATATGAATCATCAGTGCTTCTGGAAAAAATAAATAAAAAATCAAACCATTGTAGAAGGTCATACCATGATATTTAGGAAGAAAGCATAAGGAAAAAAAATATATTCTACTGTGGGATAAGAATAATGTAATATATGTACTACCTCAATTTCATAAAACAAAGCTAAAGGTAATACAATACTATCCATTATAGATATATTATACTAGTTTGATCTGATTTTGTCATTCTCAACATTAAAAATTGATATCATGCAATCATGTATATCACCATAACATACTTTCAATAGTTGAATATATTACTATCATTTCAATGCAAGTTTATTTTGCTTTAAATGGAAATAGGATAATATGAAGTTGGGGTTTCAAGCCAACCACCAACAAAGCGAACAAAATTTTTAGCAAATGAAGATAGACAAATAATAAGTAATATCTTGGCCAGCTCCATCTCATCAAATGGGAAGGTAGAGCTAGAGGCATTTGGCAAGGTGGCTTCAATGTTCTCAGTTTGCACAAAAACTGTTAAGCAAATATGGTATAGAATGAAAGCAACAAATGAACCATTACATAGGAAGACCAAAAATTGTACACTGAAGAGAGTTGAATTGGATGTCCCTGTTCGACAAGGAACCACACTTAAGTATCTATCATTTGCAGTATAAATACATAAAACATCACTTATAAGATTGATGAAGGCCAACATCATACAGCGTTGCACCAATACAATCAAGCCCTTTCTAAAAGATGAAACCATGATTTCTTGATTGAAGTTTTGCTTATCTATGCTTGAAGATCATATCATACCACATTGTCCTACCTTTAAATCAATTCATAACATCATATATGGAAAAATGGTTTTACATGACCAAAATGAAGGACAAATATTACTTGGGAGCAACAAAGGAGGACCCACATAGGACATGTAAAAATAAGAACTACATTGGCAAAATAATGTTCTTAGATGCATTGGCTAGACCAAGATTTGATGATGAAAAAATGAAACATTTTTTTTGGATAGATTGGTGTCTTCCCTTGGGTAACTTATCAACCGACAAAGAGAATGAGTGTTAATAGAGATGCTGGTACTTTAGCAGCAAAGCCAATTTTTTCAATTAACAAAGAAGTATGTAGAAACTTTCTATGCAGCAAGGTATTGCCTGCAATAAAAGTCAAATGGCCAAGTGATGCTGCAGGAGAAACATTTTTCATTCAACAAGATAATGGTCCATGCCACCTAAATGATAATGATGAAGAGTTTCGTGGGGTTGTTTGTGAATGTGGGCTTGACATTCACTTAATGTTTTAACCCCCAGATTCTCTAGACTTAAACGTGTTAGATCTTGGTTACTTTAATGCAATTCAAGCATTACAACACAAAAAATCACCTAAGAGTATGGAAAAGCTCATTGTTGCTGTCAAAATTTCTTATGAAAGGCTCTCTTCTTTCCAAACAAACAAAATATTCCTAACTTTACAAGCAAATATGATGGAAATTATGAAGGCTATAGGCTCAAATAAGTATAAGCCCCCTCATTGGTCCTCATGTATGGTACAAGGAGAAGGTGGACTCCCATATTAATTGGAGTGTGAGGCATCTATATTACAAGCAGTTTTGGCACACTTAGGAGAAATAGTTGATGGATGATAATGTATTATGGGATTAAAGACCTTTTTTTCTTACAACTTTTTGTATGACTATTGTTTTATTAAGTGGTATGTTTATTTCTTCGAGTAATATTTGAAAAATACATGATATTGCTAAAAGAAAACTCCAGTCAATATTAAAAACTTCAAAGAAGAAAAGCTTCATAACTTCATTATATTTGCAATAAAAAACCATCGTAACAACATCAACTAACCTAAAAACCAAAAGACCTAAAACTGTCATATGCATACACTAAATCATACTAATAACATTACCTGACCCAAATACCTAACATCCAAAAACCACAACCAACGATCGATTTACTTCATTATAATACTAACATAAGTGTACACTCAATAAAAATCAGGAAAATAAAGTTTCAACATTGACCTTATGAATCACTTTCTCTCTCTCTTCTTTGTTATCCTCATCGCATTCTTCTTTCGAAAATTTGTTAAGATCGATTTCGCAACCATCTCTCTTGAGTGACATGGTTTCACGATAACCATCTACCATGCTTGTCATCATTGATTAAACTTCCTCCTCCTCTAATAGCTGGTTCAAGTCAATCTGACAAACTTGCCCCTCTTCACGCTCAAGCGAATCTTCAACGACTAAATGAAATGGGTCTCACATCTTCACTATAGTTCACTTATTTCACATCTTCTAATTTCAGCAGATCAAACGGCATATCAAAATCACCACCATCTATTGAATCCATCATAACCCAGCTGTATAGTTCTTCTCTTGTAATGAACTCCTCCTTTCTTATCAAAAAAGTCATGGAGAAGACAAGCAAAATATGAGAATTAGCAGTCGAAAAAATCATTCCAAAGCGATGCATGCATGGGAAATGAAAAAGTGGGGGGGGGATAATGAAATAAATTAATGGATGAAAGAGCAATGTGGTCATTGGAGGATGAAAGAGACGTGTTTTAGGAGCCAAGTCCACTCATTGGAGCATGAAAGAGGCATGTTCCAAGAGTCAAGTAGCATTATTACCTAAATGGAATAAATGATTAATTCATGGATTCAAGTAATAAGGGCAAAATTGTTACAATCTCATTTATTTGTTCAAAAGAGACTTATAAATAGGACCAGAGTGATATACTTAAACACTACACTTGACCTAAATGCTACTTTTTATTTTCGAGATGACCATGATATTAATGTTCCCCCAAAGAAAACACACATTTTAGCCATGGTATTCCTATCATTCTAGCCAATTGTGTGTGTGTGTATAGGGAGAAGCATACTAATACGTCTTTGATTCCTTTTTTTTAATCCTCCACACATATATATTGATATATTTTAATATTATAATACTTTTGGACATAGATCAAGTTCTTATCCGATGCTGTTTTGTTTTATTTATTTTATTTTACTTTTATTTTCTTTAAGAGCATTTAAAATAAATAAGCAGTGGGAGGATAGCTTTGGGATGATACCTCCTAAAGTAATGAACACACACTTTTAAGGCTTTATGCCTTCGAAAAATTATTTGATGTGAACTGATATATCTGTTTTTCCCAAAGTGGTGCCTGACAGGATATTCGGGGCACTAGTAGCAACTTTGGTAAGAGGTGTGCACACTAGGAATAAAATCATTTATGACCAATTTGATGAGTTGTGACTGGCAGGTTTCCGGGTCACAGGGTAGACTGGCAGGATATCTGGGTCTACCATGGTTCTCTTCCCATTAAATAGACTGACAGGGTTTCTCGGGTTTAAACAAATTCAAAAAGATAATGATTAATGTTTGATGCAATTTTATAAACAATAATACATTTAAATTATATATATATATATATATATATATATATATATATATGATACTTTTATTTTGTTTTATTTTGGAAGTATTTCATTTTATTGTATAATTATTTTATTTTATTGCAATTTATTTTAAATTTATTTATTTATCTACTTAATTATTTTATTTTATATTATCTTTACTTAATTAGGATTACCAGCTTTTGCTGATGTTTGTGTTATTGGGCTGTGATGATCCTTCGGGGAGCAGAATTTCAGTGAAACAGGTGCCAAGAGTTGGGGTTAGCAGTGAGAAGAGAGGAAGACGTTCAATAAATTCTCGTTATTTATTTTTCGTTTAGTTCGGATCATGAATAAAACTTTCTGTTTAGGTTTAGATTTATTTAATGTAATTAGTAGCCTTGCACTTGTCCTAATACAAGTGCGGTGGTGACACTCCCTGAATTTGGTTATTTTGGATTTTGGTTATTATTTATAAAAAAATCATTGAAATTTTATGTTATTATAACTGCTAGAAATTCGGGGGTGTTACACTGTAACTCCTTAGGGGATCTCATGTGATTTCCCAAATTAAATGATGCTCTTTCAGAATTATTGATCATGTGATTCTCATAATACTTTACAGGAGCTCATATGATATTCCCAATATCTACTCATTAAAATACTTATGGGTTTTAGGATTACCTTAGATTACTTTGAAGACCTCAAAATTTATGATATCCTCTAATGCCGATTCATACAATTATCTCCTGATTGTCTTGAGAGCTCATTCTTTTTTATTCTTCTCTTTCCCTGAATGCTTGCTAGGCGACAACAAGGTTGATGAGTCAAGGTTCTTGGGTTTTCTTTATCTCTAGAAGATTAGGTTTCTTGAGTTTAGATTTTGGAAAAGAACAATATTGGATTACCTATGGACGATGCCTCTTGTTCCCTTTCTTAGTGCTTTGGCCCAAATCTTCTTTGGTTAAAGAGAGCTCAATATTTCAGTCAAAACCTTAAGGTCTATATATGTTGGCCGAAATTTTCAATACAAATGTGTCGTATGAATTTTTTAGCCAACACCCTAATTAGGGTTCAAGATTAATGATTCGCTAATTGGTATTATCCAAAGAGTTAATAAAATGGATTAAATTTATATCTTGCATTATTTCTTGAATTAATTATTTAAGATAATAGATCTTATCCACATCTTTAATTATTTCTTAGATTAATAATTCAAGATAATGGATCATATCCATATCTTTAATTATTAATTTATCCTTTATTTATCCAATATTTATTGGACATTTATTTATACACACATATAAATATATTAGATAATTCAAAATTATCTTTATAACCTAATTTCTTGAATTTAAAATTCAAAATCAAAATCCGAATTTCAAATTCGATTTGGCTTAAGACCTTGTTTGGTCTTGTAACATATTTAGGCTCACTAGTGGAGAAACTAATTTCCCACTAAGGAACCATCTATGATGCCATTTTTGTATATTGGGTTTCAAGTCTTACTCTAACCCAAATACACAATTCTTTCGAGAAAACCCAATAATAATGATTGGCCTAAGTTTACTAATTTTTAAGCAATAAAAAATAACATTTGTGTGCAACTCATTAGGCCCAATTAATCACTGACATAAATAACATTGGACCAATCAAACTCCTTTAATGGGCCCAAGTTATCCAATGATCACATAAGACACTAGCAATGCTCTGTAGCCCTAAAATTAATTGAGTTGATCAAGTGATCTATATTCTTTCTAATTTAGATACCATACTGGCATAATTTATTACAACGTCATTCACATTCAATTGAGAGTAAAATAGAGTATATTCTCTCTTGGTTGACTAAATATAACTTTTTCACAGAACTAGGAATCTTCTTCTATTGACTCTAAGATGAATCATAACTCTTCATAATTGCTTATTGTGCATAGATCCTTGAGTCAACTAGAAGTCATTCAAGCCTTACCAGTTTTGTGAATGACTAAACCCTTGTAGAGGACTGAGAGTCATTTTGACATGGTCATCTCTATTCATGTATTTGAGTCATACCCAAAAGTACATTGTTCTTCCCATTCTCAGGTGAATAAAGTTATACAGTCAAAGTATAACCCTAGGATACAATGCTCAATGACATCCTCAAGCCTATAATGATCCGCATTACCAAACTTTGAGAGACTTCATTTATCCAATGATACTCACTACAATGAATCTTTGTGGAGTCTGTCTACGGGTCAGTTTAATGCTATTTGTTCTCCAACAAATCCACTCATGACATCAATCAAGGCATCACCATGATTGTATTCCATGAGGTCATTACCTTGCATCTATATACAAGTAAATGATGTCATACTAGTCTTATTGAGATCATCTATGCACTTTATTGGTGATTCAAGACTAGAAACAAGTTTCAAACAATAGACATGCGATGTTCTCAAGCCCTTATGATTATGATCTCTATTATACATCCTTGAGTAAACATTTGTTCTATTCCTAGAGCTTTTATCTTTAAACGCATATTAACTTTAACATAAAGGTAAGATATAAATATGATAAATATAAAATGTACTTAAATACATAAATTATAAAATACTAAATAGAAAAAGATGTTTCTTTGTCAAAACAGATTATCTTTATAATACCTATTTACGTTATGACAATGACACATATAGAATTTACAAATCTTACAAATCTATAATTATACACAATTGCTAATTTCATTATGTCCTAACTGAGTCCCAAGTAAAAGTCACTCTAAACATGTTAGGTCTCATCTTCCATGCTCAAATTTAAAACTCTGTTTTAGCAATTTCAAATCCATTTTATTTGCCAAAACTGCAAATCTACAATTGGTTACAAGATTTCAATTTAGCCAAAGTTATATTGAGTAAATTAAATAAATAGTGATAAAAGATCATTCTGTCCATTCATTCATACGTTGCCAAACAAATGTTTTCAATTACACAAATCATAGCACATTATTTGTTATTTTGCGTAAACTGTAAATGAACATTTAAAATCGATTATTATTATTATTTTTTGCAGAATCTAGGTGGTATCTCAACTGAAAGTTAGTCTCTAACCCTCCCAAGCATAGATACTGTCAAAGTGGGTTTTATCTTTCCCAACAGAGCCTTTTTTACGCACATAGATTGATTCAAATATATTAGATTTATGAAGCTAATTAAATTACTTTAAAATGTTTATATTTTTTTTTATTTTTTCTCTAAACTAATTTATCGACTTATAAACTAATATATAATTTAATCATATACAACAAATGCTCTGATTAAGAAACCTATTTAACTTCCTTAATTTCTTTTTTAAAAAATTAATTAGGTCTTATATTTAGGACGGAATAGTATGACATAATTCTATATATATATATATATATATTGGAAAATTTGCTTTTTTTTAAAAAATATCCGATTAATTTCTAAATTTCTGCACATATATTATTAGAATTTAAAAAATAATAAATACACCATCCACATTCAGTATTTAATATAAGACATAGTGGATTTTTTTGGAGAGATTAAAGAAACTAAATAAATAAATAAATTATAATAAATATTTTGAATTACTGGATTGTATATTAGTTTGAAAAAAATATAAATACTTTAAAATAATTTATTTAGTTTTTTTTTTTAATTTTTACAGAAAAAGGTTAAGTATATCCTATATTTAAGACTTACGTGGGATATAAACAGTCTTGGGCAGACAGTGAAATACAGTTCGGCCCAACTCTGTAGTGTTAAACACGCCTGGGAGGCTGGGACAGGACATTAGGCTATGTTTGGTTTGTGGAAAGGGTAGGGAAGGGAGTGAGAGGGAAAAAATATTTTAGGAGTACATTAACCAAATTGACATTAATGAAAAGAATATTTTTTTTTGTTTAAAGTATATTTTAGTAATATTAAAAATTATCTATGTGCAATTTTATAAAGATGAGAAAAAAAATTTCTCTTTCCACTTTTCCTTCCACTCCCATTCCTCAAACCAAACATTCTATATGAAACCGGAATTTAAAGTTTAGTTTTATAATTATAAACGTGGACACAATTTTCTTTAAATTCCCAAAAACACCCCAATTCCCTTCCCGCCGTTGCGCTCGAACGACTTGAGCGACGGATCTCCCTATCGCCAGCGAGTGACTCCTCTTCAAATTGTACAAGGTGAATCATTTTTATGATTTTTTTCTTCATTTTTCAAGAACCCGATAACTAAAATCTTCATTCAGAAACTGGAAACTCCATTATTCCTAAACCCTAAGTGAGACTGAAAATTGTTACTAAACTTAACTGGTTCTGTTACTGTTGTACAGAAAGCGGAAATTCTCATTCTGTTCATGTCGCTTATTAAACTCATCAGTAGTTGAGATTTTTTCTTCTTTATTGGTGGGGTGAGTGGCAGCAAGCTTTTGAGTTTGCTATAGCTACCATTCTTTTAAGCCACAACCACCTGCAGGTTGGAAACCCCACATCTTTACCGTTGTTACCTTTTGTTTCTATTTATAAATTTGTTTTCTAAAACCTCATGTTGCTTTCCAAAATGAGATCCTGTAAAGCAGTTTTTGTTTTATTTTTTATTTGAGCTCAAGCACTCCATTTGTGGCTGATGGCTTCAATCCTTAATTCTCATGTCCTCCATGCACCTGAATTCTGTAGTGATTGACCACATATCTTGTATTTATGTTATTTAACATGTTGCATGAGACTTTCCTGACTCAGATAGTTGGATTGTTTACAATACACAGTACTGATGGCTGTTAAAAAGTCTATTACTCCCTTTTTCCGTATGGCTGTTCACGAGCTTAAAGTGTTAATTTTGGATGGGATTTTATAAGCAATAAATACAATAATGTCCTTCTCTGTTTTGCTTCAAATGCTTGTTATTCTTCGTAAACCTCATATGCGTGCTTCCAAACTGGGTACCATAGTTAAAGTTGTAACTTCTACTGCTGAGCCTAATGGTTGTTTTAATTGTGGCTTTTTAATTCTCTTTTGTCCCTTTCCAGATGGTTCAATATTCATTTGCATTGTTTGATAATGTTTTGATGTCAAAGATTTCACAGGCCCGAGGAGTAGTGTGGCATTAAGCTAGCTAATACTGAAGTGTGCAAGATGTCAACTGGGCCTGGACTTGAGACTCTTGTTGATCGTAAGTCCTTTGTGTGTTTGTGTCTCTACTAACGTGATGTTTCATATTTCTAATTTCATAATTTTATGTATGCTATATTTTATGCTTACTACTTGCAATTAAGTTAAGAAAACTAGTGCCTCTTTAAATGTTGTTCTCCTGAAATAGATCTTAAGCAAAGGTGGACTTTTGGTCCCACGGTTTCACCACAACTTACGTTTTATTTCCTAACTTTTAAGTAGTCTCACTTCGTTCCTTAACTTTTATGTACTTTTTTCTCTTTTTAACACCGTCAATAAGTTTAAAAAAAGGTGTACGCATGGAATCTGACATAGCTAATCTAGTAAAGCTTCATGCCAAATTTTGATCATCTCAAGTTCCAATTAATCCAGCACGTGCAATGACAATTTCCCAAAACTGCACTGTTCCACTTTATCCCCTCTCTATGTCTAACTTTTCTTCTATAAGTTTCTAATTATTCTCTGTTCTGTCTTCCCTCTTCACTTGTTTAATTCTGTATTGTTTAGTGCTTAGTGTATCCCATGAATGGGGGATAAAGTGCTAGAATTTTTTCCCATTGTTGAAGAACAGAGCTCATTCCTCTGATATTTTATTAAACTTGCAGAGCGAAAGGTTTTATAGGCTCAGTCGCTGCTGTAGAATCTCATCAGA
The DNA here is from genome assembly GCA_037074495.1 of Acacia confusa. Lineage (NCBI taxonomy): Eukaryota > Viridiplantae > Streptophyta > Magnoliopsida > Fabales > Fabaceae > Acacia > Acacia confusa. The sequence goes on from CM073509.1 coordinate 39,078,149, forward strand.
TCCCATATTACGATCAAAATCCCTACAAATCAGGGAGAAAAACTTTCCTAAAGAATTACATAAGATTGACGCAAGAAACAGAATAAAATCAGAAAAAACAGAGTAGGAGTGGTGGCTGAGTGAAACACAAAAGTTATTGGGCTTGGGCCAAGGTAGTCAAAATCGCAATTTTACTTGAGATCGGAAGGGGGTAGCAAGATCGTAAGTCGTGGGATCGGCACGGATCCTAAAAATCTTACTTTTTTAATTTTAGTGATAATAAAAAATATATATGCATATAAAATAACATTTAACTCGCAACTTAATCTTAAAAGACAATTCAATCTTCAAATAAAAATATATAGCATTCAAAATAACATTTAATGAGTCCTAAAAGACAATTCAAAGTGTCAACTTGAGCCACAAATACAAAATACCAAATCACCAAAACAAAAAACTTCAAATCTAATCTATCAAAGCATTCAAATCACAATCATCATCTAGCATCATGGCCATGCCATCTTCTTCTCCATCTTCATCAAAATTTGGTAACTCCAAATCATTACTAGGCTCAACCAAGGCTTCATTTTAAGTTGACACCAAGTTGTCTACATCTAAGTCTTCAATGTTAGATGGACTTTCATCATTTTCCACAATCCAATCATCATCAGAAGAAATATCATCAACATTATACTCATTCACTTTTCTAGCCACCTTCTTCTTGGCCAATCTTGAATTAGCTATCACAAAAAAACATCATTCATAGTTTTTTGTTTCAAACGATTTCTTATTTTGGTATGGACCCAAGCAAATATAAAAAATTAATACAAAATTCATTCTTGAAATGAAATATTATTCATATTTCATATTCATGAAAATTTACCATCTCAAAGGCACTCCAGTTACGCTCACAACCAGAGGCACTGCATGTCAAGCTCAAAACACGAATAACAAATTTTTGGAGCTCCGGATGTTCATCCCCATACGACTCCCACCATTTTGCTGGGTTTTTTTTTTTTGTGTTAATTGCAATCTTTGCTATTGCATTACCAAAAAAAATTCCTTTAATACTTGAATTCTTCAAGTTGAGTATCAATCTTAGATATTTCTTCTATATCCCTCACCATCCTTTCTAAGTATTCATATAATCCATGTTTCACTTCAAAATCATCCTTAAATGAAGAATTAGAATGTAATTGCAGGTTAAGGTAATAGCTTGTAGCATGCAAAGGACGATGAAGTTGCATATCTCATCTATCATCAATGACTTCCCACAAAGGCAAATAATTGAAGAATAAAAAAAAAATTGAATTAGTGTAGAGAACAAAATTACAAATTTAAATCAAACTTGATAATTTACCCTCTTGCTATGTTCTTGAAGGTATGTGCAATTCTCTCTTTAGCCCGATCAATCTCCTCATATAAGAAGCCCATGGCTGGCTTCACGTTTGAATCAACCATACGGAGCACCTTGACCAAAGGATAAGCACCTTTCAAGCAAATAACAATATCTTTCCAAAAATCCTTGTCTAAAACCACATCTTCTATAAGCTTCCCATCCTTTGTCTTTGCAAACCAGCTAGACTTCCACTCTTTGGAGGTGAACATCCGAATCAATACTCCTTTGTTATCATGGAGGCACCCCAAAGTTAGGTAAGATGTGGCAAAGCGAGTGAGGGCTGGTCTCACCAAATCTTTTCCTTCGGTGAAGTGGTGCAATAAAGTAATCAAAGAAGTTCTTGAATAAATGTAGGTTGTGATTTTTTCCCTCTTGGAATGGTATCATGGTGAACTGGTATCCTCTTTTCCAAATCCTCCAAGATTAAATCAATGTGATGTGCTGCACAAGGTATCCGATACAATCTCTTTCTTTTCTCCATTAATATCTCTCCTGCAGCTTTGTAATTTGCTGCATTATCCATCACCACTTGAATAACATATTCTTCACCAACCTTTTCAACAACATCATCAATCATCTTAAAAATTTTATCAGCAGTCTTAGATATGTCAGATGCATCAATAGACTTGAGGAAAACAGTTCCCTTAGGGCCGTTCACTAAGAAATTTGTAATTGTCCTCCTCCTTTTGTCAGTCCACCAAACTGTTATTATTGAACATCCAAATTTCTTCCAATAAATACTACTGATTAGCTCTTTTAGCCATCCTAATAGAACAAATGAGAAGAGAAGAGCCACTTTAAAAATAGAGCAATAATGATTACTTGCATCAAAGGTACATAGGAATTCATGGCTGTTGGAAACCTAAAAGTCGAAGCCATGGTAGTCAAAATCGCCGAGTTAACTTGTAAGTCACCGAGTTTACATGTTTTTGGGAGGAAAACAATCTGGCTCGCCTGCATTATCGGTCTTGTGCAAGATCATTCTGGATCGCTGCTAAAACTCGTAGGATCGTACAATCATTCTGGGTCAACGATCTTGCTCCTTTTTTTGACCCGACTCAATAACCTATTTACCTAGTTTAAACCCATCTGCAAGGCCTAAATCGCGATCATCTACTCAGCCCATTGATCGCGACTTGATTATGTGCCTCTTTCATTTGCTTAGCCCATTGACCACTTTTCTCTGCTGTGACCTGCGACTGGGACTCGATTCTCTGCCTCTTTCGTCATCAGCTTGCTGCAAACAGCAACCAACAAGGTCCTTCAAAGCCCTTTAGTCGCCGGCTCTTCACAACCAGCAAGGCCTCGCGGTTCTTCAAAGGCCATTTGTCATTGGCTCGCCCACCAGTTGTAGGTTACCCCCTTTTTTTTCCTTTTCTTCTGCCAACACATCATCTGATACTCATGCTTTATCTGACTTACTTAATCTTGCCTATACTTGACCTATATGTCATTGTGAATCATAGTTCTAGGGTGTGCGATTTGGGCTCCCTATATTGTTAATTGGTAGTTTACATTTGTGACAAAATTGGGATTCAATAAATGGTTGTTCATTCTGATTTGGATTTGCGATTTGGGCTCCCTGTTCTCAGGCTCATTTTGTCCATCTCTCTTCTTTCTCTATCAGCTTCAGGCCCTTTATATGCACATCTGTATTTCACTATTTCTATTGTGTCCATATTAGATTGTAGTGGTTTAGCATTTGGAAAATGACTTCTAGTGCTGGTGCCAGTAATGATGTTGTTGCTGCCTCCTCTAGTAGAGGAATTAAAATGAAAAATGCTGTTGGAAGTAGGAGTAACCTGGGACGGAAGCATGGTGTTGAAGTTGACAAAAGTGGGAGAAAAATTCAATGCAATTATTGCAAGAAGACAATAACCGGAGGTGTTTACCGATTCAAGCACCATCTGGCGGGAACACAAACAGATGTGGGGGCTTGTAGCTCTGTTCTTGAGGAAGCAAGAAAACAAATGTTTGGAATTGTATCGTCTTTACAAGAGAGACTAATGAAGAAATCAATCACATTCACAGAAGTTGATGATGGTGATGAACTGGGTGGAAAAAGAAAACAAAGTGAAGAGGATGGTGGGCATGATAAAAATATTTTTTAAAAAAGGGGAGTGAGCACTCAAGCTACAATAAATAGCATTTTCAACAAGAATTTGAGAGAGGAAGCATGTGAAGACATTGCCTCTTTTTTCTACAATAATACTATTCCATTCAATGTGACAAGGATGGAGGAATTCTGTAAACTGTTTGAATCAATTGCAAAACATGGTCCAGGATTTAAAGCCACTATCCTACCATGAGATTAGAGTTAAATATTTGAAGAAAAAATATGCCTCAACAATGCAAGATATTGAAGAACATAAAGCTTATTGGAAGAAATTTGGATGCTCAATAATGACAGATTGGTGGACTAACAAAAGAAGGAGGACAATTATAAATTTCTTAGTGAACGGCGCTAAGGGAACTGTTTTCCTCAAGTCTATTGATGCATCTAACATATCTAAGACTGCTAATAAAATTTTTAAGATGATTGATGATGTTGTTAAAGAGGTTGGTAAACAATATGTTATTCAAGTGGTGATGGATAATGCGGCAAATTACAAAGCTGCAGGAGAAATTTTAATGGAGAAAAGAAAGAGATTGTATTGAAAACCTTGTGCAGCACATCACATTGACTTAATCTTGGAGGATTTGGAAAAGAGGATACCAGTTCACCATGATACCATTCCAAGAGGGAAAAAATCACAACCTACATTTATTCAAGAACTTCTTTGATTACTTTATTACACCACTTCACCGAAGGAAAAGATTTGGTGAAACCAGCCCTCACTCGCTTTACCACATCTTACCTAACTTTGGGATGCCTCCATGATAACAAATGAGCATTGATTCGGATGTTCATCTCCAAAGAGTGGAAGTCTAGCCGGTTTTCAAAGACAAAGGATGGGAAGTTTATAGAAGATGTGGTTTTGAACAAGGATTTTTGGAAAGATATTGTTATTTGCTTGAAAGGTGCTTATCCTTTGGTCAGGGTGCTCCGTATGGTTGATTCAAATGTGAAGCCAGCCATGCGCTTCATATATGAGGAGATTGATCGGGCTAAAGAGAGAATTGCCCATACCTTCAACAACGTAGCAAGAGGGTAAATTATCATGTTTGATTTAAATTTGTAGTTTTGTTCTCTACACTAATTTATTTATTTTTTTATGCTTCAGTTATTTGCCTTTGTGGGAAGTCATTGATGATAGATAGGACATGCAACTTCATCGTCCTTTGCATGCTGCAGGCTATTACCTTAACCTGCAATTACATTATAATTCTTCATTTAAGATTGATTTTGAAGTGAAACATGGATTATATGAATACTTAGAAAGGATGGTGGGGGATATAGAAGAAATATCTTAGATTGATACTCAACCTGAAGAATTCAAGTATTAAAGGAAGTTTTTTGGTAATGCAATAGCAAAGATTGCAATTAACAAAAAAAAACTACAGCAGAATGGTGGGAGTGGTATGGGGATGAACATTCGGGGCTCCAAAAATTTGCTATTTGTGTTTTGAGCTTGACATGCAGTGCCTCTAGTTGTGAGCGTAACTGGAGCGCCTTTGAGATGGTAAATTTCCATGAATATGAATTATATTTCATTTCGAGAATGAATTTTGTATTAAATCTTTATATTTGCTTAGGTCCATACAAAAAGAAGAAATCGTTTGAAACAAAAAACTATGAATGATGTTGTTTTTGTGATGGCTAATTCAAGATTGGCCAAAGAAGAAGGTGGTTAGAAAAGTGAATGAGTATAATGTTGATGATATTTCTTCTGATGATGATTGAATTGTGGAAAATGATGAAAGTCCATCTAACATTGAAGACTTAGATGTAGACAACCTGGTGCCTACTCAAAATGAAGCCTTGGTTGAGCATAGTAATGATTTGAAGTTACCAAATTTTGATGAAGATGGCATGGCCATGATGATTGTGATTTGAATGTTTTGATAGATTAGAGTTGAAGTATTTTGTTTTGGTATTTTGTATTTGTGGCTCAAGTTGATATTTTGATTTGTCTTTTGCTATATATTTTTATTTGAAGATTGAATTATCTTTTAGGATTAAGTTGTGAGTTAAATGTTATTTTATATGCATATATATTTTTTATTATTACTAAAATTAAAAAGGTAAGATCTTTACGACCCACTATTTACGATCTTGCTACCTCCTTCCAATCTTAAGTAAAATCGCGATCTTGAATACCTTGTTTAGGTTCTCTTATTCTTCCTGTTAGGATGGCTCTCACAAAGGCTAACCAGATCATTGTTGTCATGCGTGACGCCATACCTCATGGCTCTTTCAGTTCTTTATACAATATGGTCCTTTTCATTTCAAATCAACCGAACGAATGAGAAGAAGAGGGGAACCAATTAGAAGCAAAGCAAAATGGTTAATGGTTACTACTTACCCTAGAGGTGAATGGTAACTCATGGGACGAAAACACAGTCTTTGTATGCCATTCTTAGGATTCAACAAGCCAAAGAAAAAAGGGTACTTAATTAAATGGTGACAGGGCAGATAGAATTTAACTGGAAATGTGAAAAAGAATACATAGAGTGGATAAGTCGGAATAGAGCGGTTTTTGCAACTTAATTTTGCCTGAGGTTGAATCATGGGTACTAAGGTGGCAATGTTATGGCATGAAGCTTTCATAGGCTAGCCTCATCAAATTGTGGTCCATAGTTTTCAGTTAAAATAATGTCGTTAGAGTAGAGGAAATATTTTGACTCATTTTTTTAAGTCAAAGCACAGAAATGCAAACAACTAAAGTTGATGTACAAAATAATTTAACGAAACTAAAGTTGATGTACAAAATAATGTTGTTTAAAGTGTACTCTTGCTAATATCTTAAGCTGGTTATTTGATTAATTGATTTTATTTTTTACTGAAGCTCTTACTTTTTGGCAGAGACCATTTCAGTCATTACAAATGATGGACGAAATATAGTGGTGAGCTTTAGTGTTCTGCGCTAAATTAGCTGTTGACAGTGAGTATAATCTAATCACTGTTATTTCCTGTTCAGGGAATCCTAAAAGGTTTTGACCAGGCAACAAATATAATTCTTGATGAATCCCACGAACGAGTTTATTCTACCAAGGTATGTGAATCTGTAGGGAAACTTATCTGAAGATCATAAAGTCACGACCTCAGCCACATACCTAATAATATTGTGCAATATTTTGTTCCACAGTAGGTTTTTGTTTTCTGATTATAACTTAAAAATAAGCAGTTGTCTTTTAAAAATTGCAGTCTTGGACTGTTATATTTGGAGTATGCACATGGCTCAGTTAAGCGGTTTTCCAAATGAAAATATTTGGTGCAGTTTAGAGTTGCTTGATACTAAAAATGTGGCAATCTCCTCAGCTGTAGATTTTTTGTAATTATACATAATTATAGTTCTTTTCTTCTAGAAAATTACAAATTAGGATCTTTTTCATTTTGATTCAGTGCCTAATGTATCAAAATGAACATCATGTGGGCTTTCCTGCGATTGAACCATTATGGATTTACCACCAAATATGCTATTGCTTAATGGGGCATACCTGTCTTCTGCCCAAGCTAGAATTTAGCTACAGTTTCTTTCTTGAAATTTTAGTTCGATCCTTGAGCTCTCCTCTAGTCCTAGTTTTCCGCACTCATTCTTATATCTAATGACAGGAAGAGGTGCAGCAACACGTTCTAGGTTTGTACATCATTAGGGGTGACAACATGTAAGTCCTTAGTATTGTTTGTCATATACTTTGTGCTGTCACACTCCTCTTCATATTAGTACTCTTTAACCTAACACTGTATGGTTTTCTGTGGACCTTGCAGAAGTGTTGTAGGTGAACTAGACGAAGATCTGGATTCAAGTTTGGATTTGTCCAAGCTTAGGGCTCATCCCTTAAAGCCTGTTATCCATTGAACTACCTTACCAGTTGTTTGTCACCTTCTCGGTGGAAAAATACGAGTCTCTGACTGGGGCGTTGCTAGATTATGAAAGGGAAAGGAAGTTGTAAAATGATGTCCACGAGCAATATGCAATGCAAAGTATTATTTCTCTTTTGTCTTGGAGGTAGTGAGTGACTTATGTGAGTTTTTTGTTGAGATTAATGTTCTACATGCCACACTTGTGAGATCTTATGTGACAACCTTAGACTATTCATTTTGTTAGTTCATGTGACTAATTCTATAGGTCGCTTCTCAGTCCATCATTTGTTAAACTGATGTAAATTAAATCGAACTACTCGTTTAACCAAATCAAATATTTTTGCAGTCACTAAACTAGTAAAACCGTTATACTTATTATTTCTGGCAAAAAAAAAAAAAAAACCCATTATGCATAACGCAAAAGGAGAGATAGAAATGAAATCATTATGAAGGCGAAGCTTAAGGATTTGTTTTTTTTTTTTATTAGCTAATTAACCTTGGGAGCTCGGATTTTCCCCCTAATATTCAAGAAGCATTTTTTACTAGGCACAAATTGTCAAGGATCTTTAAAACAGAAAGTATAGATTGAATTTCTCTGTAACCTTCGTTTGATAGGTATTTCTTTCCTCAAGATATTTTTTTATATTAAAATGCTAATGAAGTAGTTACAATTGAATACAACTGCTCTTGGTGTAGACTTGTGAACTCACTTAGTTTAATAAACAAGAGACTAAGTTGAATAAAAAATATGAAAAATTTGAAATTTGTTATTTAAAAATAGGGTTTAATGTTTCTGTCTTTGAGGCGGAAACATTTTATCTGCCTCACTCACATAAAAGTGAGCGAGTTCCATTAATACGTTCTCTCTTTTCTCTTAATAGTGGGACCCACTCACTTTTATATGAATGAAACAGATAAAATGTTTCTGCCTTAAAGGCAGAAACATTAAACTCTTCCAAATATGGGTTTTAGTTTTCTTATATTGCATGAGAAAACTAAACTTCTAGCACACATATGAAATGGTGGGACCCACATATACATATATAAATTAATATATGTATATGTGAATCCCATTATTTCATGATGTGTGTGTGACATGAGATAATTTTTTTCCTTTATACAACATGAGAAACATTAATCCTTAAAATATACATTCCCTTTTTTGTTATATTTTACTACTATCTAACTTGTTAGTATAACTTTATCTTTCATAGAGCAATGCAAACAAATATGAAAGAATTTTCCTAAAATAAAGTCGGACCATCCAATTGGAGACGAGAAGATTATGACCATTGGCATTAAACGTTCTGGATAACTAAGGAGGGAGTTGTGGTTGCGATAGCGATATCACAGAAGGCCGTGGCAATTCAGAATTGCTTGCCGGTATCTCTCTTTTCTCTTTCTTTCTTCTCTATCCTCTAACCTGAACTGTTGAGCCACTCGACATTTGTGCCTTGCCTCTTTCAATCTTTATTTTTCTTTTTGATGATCAATAATACTTTCTCCATTCTTGAAGATGTTTGTAGTTTTTTCTAGTTGAGCCTACCTAAATCCTTGAGTTCTTTTTTGACATACGGATGTTAGCTAGTATTCAACCATGGCAGCACTGCTGAATGCCGTATCTCCGGCGGCAAATCCTTCACCAACTACGAAAAAGAATGGTTCTAGCTTTCTCTCCCAGATTCCAATCATCCATACCCTTTCCCTTAACAAGCGTTTTTCTAGGGTTTTATCATATACCCCGACAGCTAGTTCTCCTACAGAGACTTTTTCTACTTTGCCCGATTGGAGGATTGGGAAGAACGACCCAAGAAGTAAGGAGCTTAGAGTTAATAATGCATTCCTTCTTCTAGAACAAATGGTAGGCAAAGGCCTCAAGCCTGACGTAACTCAAGCAACTCAGCTCTTGTATGATCTTTGCAGGGCTAACAAAATGAGGAAATCTGTTAGGTTAATGGAGATGATGGTAGGGTCAGGTATGATACCTGACGCAGCTTCCTACTCTTATTTGGTCAATTATCTATGCAAGAGGGGCAATGTTGGGTTTGCGATGCAATTAGTTGAAAGAATGGAGCAACGTGGTTTTCCAACTAATACCGTTACCTATAACAATCTAATTAAAGGGCTGTGCATGCATGGGAATTTAAATCAAAGCTTGCAACTTCTAGATCGATTAACAAAGAAGGGGTTGGTCCCAAATGAATTCACTTATTCTTCTTTACTTGAAGCTGCTTATAAGGAAAGGGGATCTGATGAAGCCATGAAACTTCTGGATGAAATAATTGCCAAGGGCGGGGAGCCCAATTTAGTGAGTCACAATGTTGTGTTAACAGGTTTATGCAAGGAAGGTCGGACTGAAGAAGCTATTAAGCTTTTTAGGGAATTGCCAGCAAAGGGGTATGATCCTAGTGTTGTGAGTTATAACATTTTGCTGAGGAGTTTGTGCAATGAAGGGAGGTGGGACGAGGCAAATGAACTTTTAGCTGAGATGCAAGGAAATAATCAATCTCCTTCTGTAGCTACCTATAACATATTAATTACTTCCCTTTCCCTCCATGGAAAAACTGAACATGCTTTCAAGGTTTTAGATGAAATGACTAGGAGTGGGTTCAAGGCAACTGCAGCCAGCTATAATCCAATTGTTGCCCGCCTCTGCAGTGAAGGGAAGGTGGACGTTGTAGTTCAGTGTCTGGGACAAATGGTACTTCGGCACTGTAATCCTAATGAAGGGACATACAATGCTATTGCTATGCTTTGTGAGGCGGGGAAGATACAAGATGCATTCTTCATAATCCAAAGCTTGGGGAATAAATATAATTCCCCCATGCATGATTTCTACAAAAATGTCATTTCAAGTCTTTGCAGGAAAGGGAACACTTATCCCGCTTTTCAGCTACTATATGAAATGACAAACTATGGATTTACTCCAGATTCTTATACCCATTCATCTTTGATTAGAGGGTTGTGTAGAGAGGGCATGTTGGATCAGGCCATCGAGATATTCAGGGTTTTGGAAGAAAACGAGTACAGGCCTGATATAGATAACTATAATGCACTTATACTTGGTCTCTGCAAGTGTCAAAGAACAGACTTGTCCATGGAGATGTTTCAGAGGATGATAGATAAAGGATGCATGCCTAATGAGACAACATACACCATTCTTATTGAAGGGCTTGCTTTCGAAGGAGAAATGGATATGGCTGCCAAACTTTTGAAGGAGTTGCATTTGAAAGATGTTCTGAGCCAAAGTACTGTTGAAAGACTGGGCATGCAGTATGGCTTCAAGGAATTGACAGAGTAAAGAGAAAACGCCCTCGTATCAGATAGCCGCTCAAAGCAAAGAAGGTCAGGACTTATTTCAGATATGAGTGTAATCCTGGTTGCAGGTTAACTGTTAGTGTAGGATCCTGAACAGCCATTGAAATATTGCTTCCATTTGCTTGGAAATTTTGCTCAATGTGTTTAGAGATGACTAAATAAAGGTGTAAGCATAGAATTCAATGATAACTACTGTCAGCATTCTCTCATGCTTGAGGTTTAACATTCATGTAAAATTTGGCGTCCTAGTATGCAGGAACCAGGATGTTCATGCACTCCTCACTTGTCTCTGTCTAGATTTTCGCCGGAAGAGAACTTTACACCGTAATATGATGATTGAATGACCACTCGTATCATTTTTCCTTGCATTCTATGCTTCTAGACCTGTATCAGTTAAAAATACGTACCTTGATGACTCGTAATTTTCCAATCCCTTGATCTTTTGCTCTTGAAATATCCGAAACACTTCCGAGATGGTGTGTGACCGTATGTATATATGCACTTCTTTTTTTGGATACATATATATGCACTTTTCTTGATAACTTTTGGTTCAACATGACTTCAGATTGCCACTCTGCTGTGATGATTGGGTACTTAGTTTTATTTGTTTATTGGGCTCCAAATCCCGCAGACACCAATGATGAATGCGCTAGGGTCGGGCCTTCGATCTCACACGTGTCCTCTTTTTACATACTACTACTACTACATACGTACACTTTGTGCTGTGACATTGCAAATTTCAAAACGTGTTTAGTAATTGTAAAAAACTTGAGCTCTCTGCATAATTTTGTCATATGTAATCAAGTTTAGATCTTTTCAATTTAAAATTTAAACGAGTAACCCTTTATTTTGCTGGCAAAAAACATCTGTACCACTGATTTCCTTAATTATGCCATTCATTCTCTCATTATTATTTATTATAAGACGATAAAAAAATGTGTTGCCGTGACCATATCCATTGGTGGTGCCACTTCAGAACCAAACCCAAATTTGTGGACAGAAAGTTTATGTCGCTTCAAATTCAGACTTCAGACGCACATAAAGAGGCCCTTGAGTCACCATTGCTGAGAGAAGGAGAAAAAAAAGCCACAGAGGAAACAAAAAAAGGCGAATATATAAATATAAAAGAAGAACCCACTCTCTGCAAATGAATAATGGAAGTAAGATTATGAATATTGGGGGAGGAGGGCACAGAGAGAGAGGTCGAAGGAGCGATGGTGAATGAGATTGTTGTAAGTAGGCTTGGATTTGGACAATAAAGAGTGAGAGTGAGAAGAGTCCAAAGCTCTGTTCGAGAACCCAAATCAAGGTCGCTCTGCTGCGCCAATTTGAAGAAGTGGTTTTGGTGTTGGGATGGCTGATTTGCAGAAACAAATCTGGCTGTGTTGGGAATAGTCCCCACCACATACATTTACTCCAAAATAGAATCAATAATGCGGATCCCTTGCCGTCTTCTTCGCCGTCATAATTGGACTTTGGGACTTTGCACGTACCAGAACGGAACGAACGCAAGCTGCAAGTCTGATTGGGATGGAAAGAGAAAGAGGAAGTTGTTTTTATCATTCAAATGTTTTTAAATTAAAGTTTATAATTTTTTTGCCATGTCAGCTCGCTAGTCATCAAGCCACATCAGCATATTTAATACTGTTAACAATTATCCAAGTCCTTCTTAAATTATAGGGACTAACAGTTTTAACGGAAAGAATTACATGGACCAAAACCTATGGTTTCAAATTACATGAACTAAAACCAAAATAAAGGTAAATTATAAGGATTAAACATTGTATTAACCCATTATTTAATTATATGGAGTTGGGAAGGCTCTCAGGCGAGTTTAGATGTGTATATATATCCAGAGGTTTTTCATTTTGAACTACATGACCATGGCAATAGCAATAAGCAGACCATTGATTGAACTTAAAAATGGTAATCAAATTGGTAATAACAAAAAGTGGTAGTAAGAATATCCTATCTCTTTATAAGGAAGAGATAGAATATTCTTACTACCATTTTTTGTTACTACCACTTTTTACCGTTAGATCAGAATCTTATCTATCTTTATCATTTCTCTCTTCTATTAAAATTCTGATCTAACAATGAAAAAGTGGTAGTAACATTGTAGTAACAATTATATCAAAAAAAAAAAAACATTGTAGTGTAGGAATTATTACAAGGCTTCGACACTTCACACACAAACATATATAAATAATATTTATGTGGATATATATATAGAGAGAGAGAGAGAGCCGGGGAGGAGGCAAAAAGCGAAGCAAATTGAATACAAATATAGTTATCTTTTTTCCCTATTACTATAGTTATCGGCAAATATTTAGGAGGCCGTCTCAGGCTCTTAGCATTTCACCTCACATTATCAAATCAAGGCATATTGATTGAAAATAGAAACATAATAAAAAGAACCTTATGTTATACTGAATTGACTAGTATATATAAAATCAGATCAAATTTTCACAAACTTAGTGGGTCATGCCTGTCTGACTGGGTTTCAAGGCTACCGACACATATGTATTTGTGGAAGCTATTAGAGAAGGACACGAGATCTGTTTCGAGAGCTCCAGATTGATATCAAGCTGTTTTGATTTTAAAGTAGCAAATCTATCTATTCTGGAAGGACATGAGTAATATTGTTTTAGAAGTTTTTTTTATCCCAATATCACCCCGAACAGCAGCGACAGATCTTCATGGTTACAATGGAGGCCAAAATAAAAAAAGTCTCAAATTTTTTATGTAAATTGGATTTTTTTTTTTGGTAAAGGAACACAATTACATATGTGCTTTATCTCCGGAAGCGCCCAGCACTATATGATTTTTTTGGGAGAAAAAATATACACATAGTTACTATTTTAAAGCAAAAGTCACATCCCACCGTTATGTTACATAAGTCATAACGGTAACCCATTTAGAAGACAAGAAGATTACATAAGTCACCGACGTTTGGCGAGATGGAGAATGATTCGGTGGATCTAGAAGGAAGAACTAAACCCATTTAGAAGATAAGAAAAATACATAAGTCACCGACGTCTGGTGAGGCGGAGGATGATTTGACAGATCTAGATGGAGACCTTGTCGAGGATGATTTCGATGATTCAGATCTGCAAAGTAGAGTGGAGAAACACCGCTACCACTACTACCGTTGTTCACCCGTCTGAGGCAGAGGATGATTTGACGGATCTAGATGGAGACCTTGTCGAGGATGATTTCGATGATTCAAATTTGCAAAGTAGAGTGGAGAAACACCGCTACCACCGCTGCCGTTGTTCACCCGTCACCAGCGTCTGAAAAGAAAATGAAGAGAAGACGAAGGGTGACATAAGAGGAAGAGGGAAGGGCTTGATGAAATTGAAAAGGGAAGAAGGATCAGATGTGGAAAGGAAGAGGTAAGAGCTTGATGAAATTGAAAAGGAAAGAAGAAGGATTGGATCTGGAAAGAAAAAAAATAGAGAAAATTGACTTAGAGGCCCAAATTACCAAGATAATTTCAGAAAAGGCCCTACACACTTTCCCATACTAGGGCCTTTTCTGGTATTAACTTCCAAGGCAAATTACCAAAACGCCCCTGTGTTAAAAAAGAAAGAGCATAATCTGTTTTGGTGCTGAAAACGTGAGAGAGAATCAAAACCTGGGTTTTTTCCGACAGAAATGTTGCTTCCATGATCATTTAGCTATCTCTTTCATCTTGCTTTGTTTGATATTTGTGTTCCGTTTTTTTCCTCTGCTGGACTGAAAGCAACTCATCCTAGTTGTAAATTGTTGACTGAACGTGGTGGTTATTGATGTTCATCAACTTTGGAAGTTTGGGTTACTGAAAGGTTGGAGCTTGAACTCATTTATTGTATTATCTGGTAGAAAAAAGGCAAGAAATGCTAAGTTTTTCATCAAGATAGCTTAATCACCATCCTTTCTCGTTTTTAATCTCTGTAGGGTGGGGTCAATAAAATGTTGCTTTGTTTTTTGTCACACAAACATAGGGAAATTTATGTATTTGAGTGGGAATGGGTGAAAGTGATTAAGGAATGAAGTTTGAAAAACGCTGAAATTTGTTAGTTGTTAAAACCTACAGTTTTAGTTGTTAATACCATCTGTTTTTATTGTTAATATGACTGTTTAACTTGTTAATACGATGCTCTGTTTTTTGGGCATTGAAACAGATGGAGGTCTGTTAATGGGAATGTGAAAATACTGATATGGGATAGTTGTTAATACCTACAGTTTAAGTTGTTAATTCCTTCAGTTGTAGTTGTTAATTCTACTTTAAAGTTGTTAATACTAACTCTGTTACATATTGTAATTACAGATGGCTAGTAGTTCAGGGAAGAATATATTATGTTTCTTTCATATGGGGGGGAAGTTTCTACAAGGTGGAGGGGATGAAAGTGATTATGTTGGAGGAATGGTAAAAACAAGATGCATCAAGGAAGGGACCACATATAAGGAGTTGCAAAGAACAATATCATCTTTAAAAACCCAAGTTGATGATTGTTGTTGCCTTGGTTGTTTATTTTTTGGGCATTGTGTGTCACCCTCTTTTGTTGTAAATGGCCATAGATAGGAATCTCCACCATGTTATTTTTTAGAGGTGGTGTGTCAAGTTGTAAGCTCTAATTTATACGCATATTTTTTGATGTAAATGAAAGTTAGATATAACATACAATTGACACAATTGTATCCAGGTTTCATCTATGTAGACATATTAATATTGTTATAAATGTAAATGATGGTGAAAAATTATTGCTACACAATGTTTGCTGATGTTGCTGTCAAAATGGGCTGATTTAGGTGTCATTTTTCAGTGATACTGATGTTAAAAGGGCTTATGTACTTGTTAATGGGGGTTGATTGTGTTGCTAACCGTGCTGATACACTTGTTAATGGGGGCTGATCGTGTTGTTAATTGTGTTGATAGTGTTGTTAATATGGGGCTGATGGTGTTGCTAACCGGGGTGATGATGTTGCTAATGGGGGCTGATGGTGTTGCTAACCGAGGTGATTATGTTGCTAATGGGGCTGATGGTGTTGCTAATGGGGGTGATGGTGTTGCCAATGAGGCTGATGATGTTGCTAGTCTGACTGATGGTGTTGTTAAAGGGGGCTGATGGTGTTGCTAACTGGGTTCATGGTGTTGTTAAAGGGGGTTGGTTGTGTTGCTAACCAGGCTGATGGTGTTGTTAAAGGGGGTTGGTTGTGTTTCTAACCGGGCTGATGGTGTTGTTAAAGGGGGCTGATTGTATTGCTAACCGGGCTGATGGTGTTGTTAAAGGGAGTAGATGATTTTGACAACCGGGTACCTGATCATATTCATTTTTACTACTCCTACATACACAACTAACAAAGAGAACATATGCTAGAACCAATTGTGGTTGTCATTCATATTAAAATGTCAAGTCAACTACATCAATAAATTTACAAAACTAGCTCCTAAAAATGAACTCAAGTGTTTTGTACAATTTGTGTAATCTAATCTGTCAAACATCTAATGAAATTTAGATACACATAAAACCAATTCAGCATATGTATGTAAAAGAATTGCTTCGTAACGGCTAATCTTTCGCTCTTGAGAGTCCTCGATTATCGTTTACACTTTCTCTAGATGTGTATTGCTTGGATGGTTGACCAACCACCACAACATGCATATCCTTGGAGTTCGAATGATCTTTTGCATGAAATGTGCACTAAATATATATCAGGTGACTGTCCCTCCATCCTCCAGGTGATCAGCAACCAAAGTTTTGGCAACCATAGTCATTACCTGAATATGCACAAATGGTCAGCAATTAAGGCCATGTGATAAGTCTAACTTACAATAAATTAGCTTCAGGTCCCATGATATATGGCCTCATAGTGATAGAAAAAACAAGCTTACAAATATTTCATTGTTTTCATAATCATTTGCATCAACAACCTCAGAGGGGAAACACAAGTAAGGAAATTCCATATACAAAACATATACAACTGCATTAGAGCTCTTGGAAATAGAAGAAGTGTGTGGGCAAATATGAAGATTCAAAGAAAGCATAGGCAGTTTTAGATGGGACTGTCTTTAATACAGCTGCCTCCTCATTCAATTCCTCAAGAAATGAAACAAATTGTTCAGAATTAAGGAATGGAGTAATAATATACTTGATCATCAAATGAGCAACTTTAGCATCCTAGAGCATTATTTTAAAATCCAGAATGACTTGTTTAACATTTAGGGACCCCATAACAGCAACTATAATTAGTTTTTTAGGCTGCAACATTTACTTCATCAATGAAACATTCACAGCAATTATACAATATAGATTCAGCGCCTGCATTTTATTGGCCATTTATTTGTACAGAGTCTTTATACCTGCATATATGAGTACAAATACTTTGAAAATAATATGCTGATGATACAAATTAATGCTTTGAAAAATAGTAAGTTGTCTTCAAAATCATATTTTATACTAAACCCTATATCATTGTATCTTATTATAATGTTTTAATATATCTATCAAAATAATATTCATTTATTGGCCAACCCCATGGAGCTAATTTTTTCAGTTTAAACAGAACATAAAGCCAGGCCCAAAATATTAACACTAGTGAAGAGATACTTGATGAAACAAATTCATCCTTGCTTCTTTATTTTTAAAATCTCTAGACCTGATTTAAGTACATATAATATTGATTCAGCACTTAGAAGCATAAAACAGCAAAATCCAAATCAGATTTTAACTTCAAAATGCTCAGTTCTAACAAGAAATAATATTCTCTTCAAATTTCATTGCACAACTCACTGAATTATCATATGATAGGCTTAGGAGTAGTTTCCAATTCCAAGATTTGATCCCCACAGTCTCAATATCCTATAGTATCAACATTTAAATACCAGTTTCAATACCAAAATTATTATAAAAAATATCACATTGCATAATCATTTTAATTAAAGAATATGAAGCCGCCAAGCATAGAAAGACTACACCCCCGCAGCAATGTTCAGCTAGAAACTTATAAAGTTTGACCATGCATTCATGTGTTCATTTATGGTGTGGACACTGTTAGAGTAGTTTGGTTAAACATGACAAAATGCCATAAGTTGTACTATGAAAATTTGGCAAAGAACACATTATAAGAGTAGAAGAGAAAGGAAACAGGGTGAACAATTAATAGATTGACACTTAAAAGCATAAAACAACACTTAGAATATTGATTCAGCACTTAGAAGCATAAAGCAACAAGATCCAACTTAGATTTCAGCTTCAAAATGTTCAGTTCCAATAAGAAATAATATTTTCTTCAAATTTCATTGTACAACTCACTGAATTATCATATGATAGGCTCATGAGTAGTTTCCAATTCCAAAATTTGATCCCCACAATCTCAATATCCTATAGTATAAACATTTAAATACCTTAAAGCATAATTAAACAATTATTTGAACTATTAGGTGGCATCAAATGAAACCCAAATAAATTTCCAGTGCAATGATCTTCTTGAAACATTAGGTGACATCTTACTACTGTACTAATATATATAGTCATACACCTTTGTCTTTTAATCCTCATAGAACCTAATGTTGCCATCAACAAAAATGAGCTATTGTTTTGTTATAACTAAAGGCAAAAAAATTAATTACTTGCAATTACCCAAAACATGTATTTAAGGTGTGCAAATGCTTTTCTTCAAGGTTATTCTCCAAGAACTAAAGCTCATGCCTACAACCTCCGAATCCCTTGTTTTGGTACCCATATTCAGCACATATAAACACATATTATACTCAAACAATAAGCTTTTCGTTCAACTACGACCAATCAAAACAAAATATACACCTACAATAGCTTGCAAACTCATTTTATAACAGATTTTACTACTAAACTCCCCTAATAATGGTTTCAAATTTTAGAATCAGTGTTTCACTATTTCCCTAAATCCCAATCAGCGGCAATTTCAGAAAACTAGAGATGAGAAAGGAATGAAGAGACTTACCTAAACCCAAATCTGAGCTCTTCTTCTTTCTCTGACTCACGCCCTCACGCTCAGTCTCTCATCTCTCTCTCTCTCTAATCACTATAATGTTTACCTTTCGGAGATTTGGACAATGTAGATACCCAACGGCGAGACTTTGGACGATGAGACTTTCCACGGCGACACTTTTAGCTTTCGGAGGCGAGACGACACGACGGCGATACAATGTCACAGTGATGGAGCAGGTTTTTTCTATTTTTTGCTCAATGAGTGATGGAGCAGCTTCGAAGCACAGAGACACGAAAGTGAGGGGATTCAGAGCTTCGTTCTCTTGTCAGTTTATTCAGGGGCGTTTTTGGTAATTTCCCTTTGAAGTTAATACCAGAAAAGGCCCTAGTATGGGAAAATGTGTAGGGCCTTTTCTGAAATTATCTTGGTAAATTGGGCCTCCAGGTCAATTTTCCCAAAAAAATAAGGGCAAGGAAGGAAATTAAAAAAAGTTGGCCATTTTTATTTTTTTAAATAGCGTGAGGCCCACATTACAAGTTAACGTCAGTTAGGCATTTTAACAGCATATGTATTTTTGCTCTTATTTTGAGAGTTCATAGGCATTTTTGCACCTCCTAAAAACATTTAGTACTAAACGTTCCCGAGGGTAAAACACATACGTATTTTTGTACCTTCACCCTTAATTTTATTGTGTAGTCTTTTGGATAGCACATTATATGCTATATATTCACATAAAGCTGTTGTGTATTCACATAAAGCTATTGTGACCTGATGTATTGTGTAAAGTAGATGGAATGAATCATTTAAGTAGTGTTTGGAAATCTTTCAAAACATAAATTTTGCGTAGTACGAGGTAAGTATGTGAGGAGTTTTGTCTCGACTTACGCAAAACCTATCTTTTGTGAGCTATCCAAACAAGCACTCAAATGGGCTGAGCATGGAACCCATAACCCATGAGTCCGCCCATAACCCAGTGTAATTGGGCCATTTTAAACCCGCCCAAAAAGATTCATAATGGGGCAGGTTAAAACCCACCCATTTAAGATTTAAATGGGCGGGTTATGGGCATACCTATGGGCTACTCATACCCGCCCATTAGTGTAATTTTTTTATTAACTATACATCTTATTTAGTATTCTACCATTAAATAAAGGCATTTCTTACCTCCCTTCCTATTCGATATTTTAAGTATTTGGCCGCCTCTAATCCCTAACCATAACAAACACTAACTCAATCTCTCTCTCTCTCTCTCTAGCTCTATTTATTTGAACTTGTGAGTCGCTACTAACTATACGTGTAATGTAGAGTAGATTTTAGAATTGGATAAGTATCTTTAAACTAAATTATTAGGCGTTTGAGATCTAAAATTTGATGTTTTGGTGTGGTGGAAAATGAATACTTTCTTCTGAGCAAAAAAAAAAAAAAAAGTGAATACTTCCAAGTATCAAGTTCTAAATCTGTTGGCACGTGATTTATTAGCTATACCAATATCTACAATATCTTCAGAATTAGCTTTTAGTACTGGGGTCAGATACCAGATTCTTTCA
Source organism: Acacia confusa (assembly GCA_037074495.1). Taxonomy (NCBI): domain Eukaryota; kingdom Viridiplantae; phylum Streptophyta; class Magnoliopsida; order Fabales; family Fabaceae; genus Acacia; species Acacia confusa. The sequence continues at coordinate 39,098,313 of CM073509.1, forward strand.
AGAGTTCCTTATCTTCAAAGATGGTTGAGGCACTGTATGTGCTCAAAATTTGCTATTCAAAACACCCCTTAAATTTAATAACCTTGATATTAATGATTTTGATGTAAAATTCTGAATTTGTATTGTTTCATTTTTTATTTTTTATTAGATTATTTATTATATGTTTTCTCTTCATTTATTTTGTAGAGGAAAATTTAGTGTTTAGAGCTATAGTCCCTTCCTTAAGTAAACTAAAGATGATAGTGAAAGTTGAAGCATGAAGTTCAATAGAAGTATGCCATCTTATTAATTTATGAACTTGTAAAATTGTAGTTGTAATGTTTTAATTTAAAAGTTAACATCAAAATTATGCTATGGTGGTACTCGTATAAATTTATGTTGTTTTGTGTTAATTGTGATTATGAAACTATAAAGATCTAGATTTCAGAAATTAGAATGTTGAATTTGGAGATTTTTAAAGCTTATGTATGTTTTTTTCAAAAGAAAATGAACATCTCAAATGTAAATGGGTTACCCAAAACCCGGTTAGCCCGCCCATTTATATACTAGCCCATTTATACGGGTTTAAATGGGTTGAGGCATGGGTATGGGCTAACCCATACCCATTTAAAATTAAATGGGCGGGCTATGGGTTAAACCTCGGATTACCCAACCCGCCCATTGCTCTGCCCTACACTCAATGGCAAAAAAAAAAAAAAAAGGGTAAACTTTTGGCAGGAATCCGTTCCTCTTTTTCCTTTTTCTTTATCCCGCATTCCTATTGATTTCTACACAAGAAAACCTTGGTTGGATTAATCTCCCACATCGAAGTCGACATTAGCAGGCCCGCCGAATGGCTGAAATCAGCCCGACTTCGATTCTAATGGGCAACAGTAAGATTATGGGAAGCTGGGTAACGAATTAACATACAAAACCATTTTATCCTATTCAGCCTGGGCATCCGAATGAATTTTCTCATACAAGCTATATATTAGTGGTGACTTGGACATCTGGGGTTCCCTTTCCAGGGCTGCAATCACATCCTTAACAGAGATGCTACGAACTACCCGAGTTTGAGGTGTCATGGCCTGATTCCTCCCCAGCTTTCGACCAGTTCCTGTTCCAACAGTAACATTCAAGGAAGTAGAACAGCAATTAAGAAATAGCACGAAATCTACATCACACAACAGCTGCACATGCTTATGCTACAAATATAAGGGAGAGACCAGTATTATAGGAGAGATTGGAACCACCTTCTATGTATTGATAACTCGGAATTACTGTCATTCATTTGACTATAAAATAGAGGAGACGGCTCACGTGAATGAATAATAAGTTTGAATAGAACCCTACCAGAAGTTGCAAAAGATGCTGAAACTCTCTTCTCCACGTCTGTATTATCCTTTGTACTTCTTCCGGATGAAGATGGAGACTTGCGACTCACATCCTTAGGTTGCGCATTAGATGATGCATCTGCCCCACCTTCACGTTTTTGACGGGCTTGCTCCGCCATGAGTTGCCATTTTGACAGCATATCATCTCCCCCAACAGCAGCTCGAGCAGCAACGTTTGCAGCATTTGTCCTCATCTTGTCATCCTCTTCTTTATTTACCTGCGAGATGCCATAAATTAAGCAAAAGATTTCTTATACGGCTTATGAAATAGGGGAGGAGGCATGAATACCTTTGTTGATTTATTACGATTTTCATCCTTCTCCTTGTCACCATCAACCCCAGGATTACTCTCAGCCTGTACAATACACGGTTTAATTGATAAGAAAACATGTTTCAGCAGCAGATACCCTATTCAAAACACAAGCCTGTTATGGGGAAAATTCATGGATACAGCTTCTTAACATGTTTGTATAAATCTTCTTTAAGAAACAATTTAAGCTAGGCACAAAAATCTTCAACAGGTGGAACTCACTTCATTGAGTTTACGAATCTTCTCTGCTTCTGCCTGTTTCTTCTCCCACTCTTCCCTTGCTTTCTTGTTTATTGCCATGATTTGTTGCCGAACATCTGAGGTGACAACAACTCGGTGCCTGCTCTTCTCAAAATCTACTCGCTGATAGGATATTGATTGAGCATAAGAAACTGCTTACATTGATGAAACACCGTTCATGTAAGGAGTTAAGGAGACAACTGACCTGTTTTGAGAGTCTGATAAGGCTGCTTATCAATCCACGCATTCTTTCCTCCACACACTGAACATTTACTTTCAGTCATGAGATTACATGAAAAACTACCACAACGTTAATTGAAAATCTGCACTAATCTCACCAGAGACAAGCATTTCTCTACATCATTGCTCATACCCTTCAAACCACATTTGACCACTGCCAAAATGACAACAAAATGAAGCGTAAGGCTATGAATATATCCAAATAAGTTTAAAGTACACAGAATTGTAAACATATGGACAGCATTAAACAATAAAAAGAAGACTGACTAATATCCATTAATTTGCTCTGCAACGGTTCTTTCTGCAGAATAAGTCTTTCTTCTTCTTCTTGCACAACTCTTCGAGATGCTTCTGAAATACGACTGTCCTCTTTCGGCCCTGAAAATAATTGTTCTTCCTCCTCCTGTAAAAAAGAAATATAGGAACAGTTAGGCTTTTGTAATTTATAATAGAATAAAAACAATCCTAATCTAGAACTACTTGCCCAAGATCAATGACAAAGTACCATACCCTAAGATCAACTCCACTAACAGCAGTAACATCATTAAGCTGTTCAATGCTTTGTTCCAGAGAAGCACCAGACCCTTTCTGTTTCTTACTGTAGGATAATGGGTAGATTATGTCAAGATTAAGAGTTAAATAAACTAGTCCAAAAGCTAGTCAATCATGATTCATTAAGAATAAGACAGCTGACCTTGGAGGAGGCGGTGAGGAACCAAGTCCTTCAAGCGGTTTCTTTTGGCCAGGAGAAGGCTTTTTCAGAGGACCCCTTGCAATAATCCCAGAAGGGTTCGAGGGAATCTGAGAGCTTGACTGACAAAACACAAAACAGAACACGGAAATAGGCATCATTAAGCATAAGAGATCAATATATATTATGAGGCATGCTCTGTGCACAGGATGCCATTTCCTTTAGTAAGAAATATTGTATTGTGAGATAGTGATGATGCCCGAAAAAACAGAAGCCTAAGAACCCATGAAAAGAAACACAGCTTTATGCATTGTTACTCTAGTAGCAACCTGTAATAACCACAGATAAAATTGATTGTTCCTAACCACAGAAACCTAAGGACAGATTACATGCAAAAGTTTGATTGTTCCTAACAACAGCTAAAATTTATAAAGTAGGAGAGCTAGTATTAAAAAGGCAGAGTAGAGTTTCATGGTTGGAAGGAGAATGGGTACAAAACCTAAGTTTTATGCATGTTTAAGCCACGAGCCATTATGCACACAGTAGAAGTATATTGAGTCAAATTTATGGAAATTTGTGGCTGATACAGTACCAGCAAGATTGCACCCCAAAACAAAAATACAATGAAAAGTGATGTGAATCCACATTTTAGCTATTTTAGGACAATATTATCAGCTACGGGAAATAAGCAAAATGTGTAGGCTAAAGTCTGATAGAAACATCTATCAAAAAATGTATTATGTAAGAGAGAGAGAAATCTATGCATAAGATCACTGTATGCAATATGCCATAAAACACATAATGCCAACGAGATTACCAGGCCACTCGGTTCCAGTTGAGCAATCATTGACGGGGTAGCAGAATTGGAATGCAACAAGCTAGAAGTACTTGTAGGTGGCACACTTGTAGATGCTGGAAGACCTCTTGAAAACTCATCCTTTGAAGTTCCCTGATTTCCATTTCCCTGTTCAACCTGAGCAGTGCCAGCAGAAAGTCCATGAAATTTAGACAAATGATGTCTCTGATGATGCTCAGTAGACAGATCACTGGGTTCCTTTTTAACATTCAAAGATTGCCAAGCACTGGATGATTGTTGTGATCCTGCACTATTTCCAACATGAGGAGCAGATCCTCCCTGAAGTCTCTTTGGATCATTGATAGAACTCTGTCTATCAAGTTTTGTCATGCCAATCAGACTCATACCTTGTGTTGGTCCACCTAAGTGATTGGGAGCAATGTTTTGATGAGGAATTTGCCTCAAATGGGAATCATGTGGTGGTGCTTTGAGAGGTGTGGAACTACTGCTTGTCCCAGAGTAAGGATTATAATTAGCACCAGTACTTCCATGTGCTGATGGAAAATGCAGATGTTGCTGCTGCTGCTTAGTAAGTCCTTGCATATGCATGGGGGACCTTTCTGATTCTTGGCTAGCAAAGCTGGAACCGGAAGATGGTAATTGGCTTGGTTGAACAGCTTGGGGTTCTATTTTAACGTCCAATTCCTGAGATCTTTTCACACTACTCTCCATAGTTGGGTAAATTGGTTCATTCTTCACATGGACAGTTGAAGAATTAATATGAGTTTGATTTGCAGGAGTGTTCACACTTCTATGATGCAGTTGTGCTAATGCATGGGGGTCACTAAATTGTGCCACCCCCGAACTAACAGCAGGCATCCTCATTGGGTGCTGCTGCCCAACAGGTCCTTGGTTGGATCTCGCCTAAAACAGTAGAAAAGCAAGGTTCTAAGCATGACCTTGAATTAATACACATTGGCTTTAAAAAATATCAAATAAGGCACCACATAAACCATGCTCTCGGCATACCTGTGATTGCACTTTTGCTAATGCCATTCTGAGCATCTGATCACCTACAATACTTTTCATATGCCTCACAAAACTATCCTTTGGAATTTCATCTTTCTATGAAAACAGCAGAAACCACAAAGTTAGTAACATGGCAAATCCATTCATAACTCAGTCATGGCCCATACCATAAAAAGGAAAAAAAAATCAAAACAAAAGCAGATGGAGAGAAGACGTTTTGATTGAAAAGAAATGCACACCTTCAATTTTGTAAACAAAGTTTGGAGTTGCATGGCTCTGTCTTTGGGAAGCTGTGGAATCATGATAGGTAGCAATAGGCCAAAAGGAACTTGCTTACTACGGTTTATTTGGCTGCTTGGCTGCTCAGTAACTGTCGCCTGTTGATTACTCATCTGCTGCAACTTGATATATTGAGATTCATTGCTAGGATTATGAGTTTTGAATGTCTCATTATTAGGAACCAGATCTTTGCCCAGATTTGGTGTCCCAGTTGTTTGAGGGCTCTGGAGGGAACTTTGTACTGTCTTCCCTTGGTGACCTTCATCTTGAGACTGTTTCTGAGACAAGGGTGGATGATTAACATCCTGAGAAGCAACATTCTGCAGCTGGCCACTGTGTTTGATCTCCATCTCAGACGAAGGTTGCTGCTGCTGCTGTGCAATTTTAGGCTCTTGTTGAGTTTGAGAATCAATTTTACTATCAAGGCTAGAAGTTGTCCACTGTGGTAATGACTGACTGAATGTGTTACTGCCTCCTTGAGACAAAGCTGCAGCAATTATAGCAGCATATGAGATGTGAGAGCAAGTGTTTACCAAGCAAATATTGCAATCATGTAGATTAACAACAATTTGAGCTGATAATTTTCAAAAGATACTTTTCCCTTGATTCCTAAAAGTCTGCTGGTATATCAAACTAGAGCCCGTGATATATGTGAGCATTCATGAGTCAATACAAAGTCTCCCTTCCAGACTGAATATGACGTAGAAAGAAAGTTGTGCAATAAATAATTTCAAGGAAAAAATTTTAGCAAGACAATAAACTTTAGGAAAAGATTTATTATCAATACAAGAGGAGTCAGATGGCTCTCAGTTTGAAAACAAGCAAAAAAGAAAGACAATGGGATGAAATGAATGTTAGCAAAAAAACTATTAATGGTTTATTATGAAAGGGAATGCTGGCATTAATAAATAAATTCATATATTGATATAGCACCTCCAAGACCCGCCAAAATTGTACTCGTCAATTTGCATTTCCAGAAAGATCAAGCCATGTGTCATTAAACTCGCTCTTACAAAGAAACCTTGATGTTTCAAAATCTTCATCATGTTTGGTGTTTTCCATTTCTGTTGTTTATGTACATATAATGGACTCACAGACAAGCTGACAAATAACATTACCAACAAAAAAAGGCATGAAATGTTTTAAACAAAAATTACTGGGGGTGAAATTCAAAAGATAATGAATCAAAGTAATGCATACCTGTATCTGAACCAGAAGGCTGGGAAGTAGACATGTCTCCTCCTATGTCTCTATTTAAGGCAGCCTGAAAGGCTTCCACATCTGCCCCTGAATGCATCGTTTCATCCTGTAGACATCCCAAAACAATGGTAGAATTTAAAATAGAGAACCCTATGCCACAATTAATGAAAGAGATGTTTTTTCTGGAAATAAAATAAAGAAAAGAGAGAATAAAACCTCATCATCTTCAAGAAGCTTTACTATAGACAGGTCCATAACAATTGCAAGGCACCGTTATCTTGGTTCATAAATGAAGCAGCTGAACTGAAATGGAATCATTGATAAATTTAACTGCAAGCAATTTGATCACTTTGTTATACTTAAATAGACACAGTCTGAAATACAATTCAGCACACTTCACTCCAAAGATGATAGACAACACAGAAGGAGAGAAAGAGAGAAACTTTCATGATGAAACAAGTTAAAGAGAGTAAAGTGGGAATGGCAATGGGAGGATATCCAAATTTTGACAGTACCCCAATCTGGAGGAAACATCCGCTACCAACCCCTAACCAAAGCTCCAGAAATTAAACATCTAACATCCTTACCTAAAACGGTCCTATATCCAAAATACTCAATAAACCCATGGTAGATTCTATCCATGAAATTTCATGGATAACAATTAACATTTACGCACAAATTTCCCACCAATGAAAGAATCATCCTATCATAGGCGGACCTACATCACACTCTAGGGGCATTAGCCCCCACTGAAATCTTTGAAATATGCATAGTTAATATCATATCCAGAGGAGGTGGCGGCAGGAGAGGCAGTGGCAACAGGTGAGATCAACGGAGGTTGGCTGCGTTAATCTAGGTGAGGAGGATTGAAGAAGCTGATCGGAAGTGACAAGTGGGGCAGAAGAGAAAAAAAATGAAATTGCTTGAGGGTCGAGGAAACTAGGTTTACAAATTGAGCTTGCGCATGAGGGGAGTCATACCAAGAACCAAATATTCAGACGTATGATAAAAGCATTCTTTGGCAAAATATTCAGCCCTTCCGCCAAGTTTAGAGCAAAACCAAGGATTCTGTTAAGGAATTGAAGTTAAGATTCTAGGATTCATTGACCTGAAACTTTTTTAGTATTTCTCAGTAATAGAGGAGAGTTTATGGGAATTGTAACGGAGTGTTCGTTGAATTTCTAAATTTCTCATAAGTTTGAAGACAAAAAATCAACACTATCTACCTTGTTTCTCAGGAACTGACTGCTTAAAAACATGAATAAAAAGCAAAGGAAAGGGGATTGAGGCCAATGTATACCTGAATCTGAAGATAAAAAAGATGGGAGAAGGGGCTAGGTTAAACGAACCCACACCTACGCCAGAGAAGTCTGATCTAGATGTCACTGGAGTCTAATGTTTTTTCTTTTATTATATAAGTTTTAAAATATTCCTGTTTATATTTTATAATCTCTTTACCCAGTCATGCTGTCAACATATGATTTATGTAATCGAATCAGTTTCCTTAAAAAAGATAGAGTATGTCATTTATCCGAAAATCTCTTGTGCAAATATATATCTCATAATCTTCGAAATCCTCAGATTTTGAATTTGCTAACTCTAATTCTAACACATATAAACCAAAACTTAATACCCGGACCCAAAAGAAACAAGTAACACAAATAAACAAAAAACTAGAGCGAAAGCAAGACAAATACCCAGGAAAAGACTACAAGAACAAAAACATTTCATCAGAACAACGAAAGGTGAAACATAGACAAAGGGTGAACACGCACGAAAAAGGAAGTTGCGGTTGAACCAGGGTAAAAAATAAACTTGGATGAAAAAGAAAAATTTATCAGACTAAGCAATAAAGTCGCAAAAGAAAATTTGGGTGAAAAACAATTAGATTTCTCTTCAATATTCTGACTTTCAAGTTAAACTTCATCAGAGTAAGCAATAAAATTAAATAGACCACAAAAAACATCAAGATTCTCAGTACACACAAGAAGGATCAAATGAATGCACAAGTTAAAGAACAAGAATGAAAGGGATTTTGGTTACCTGAATGAAGGAGGTGGAAAGATGGAGGAGGAGGAGGCGGCAGCGACGTTGGACACCGCTGGAGAGGAACGAAGCAGAGAAGCCCAGTGGAGATGTGAGGTGCGAAGAGGGAAAAAGGATTTCCAGATCAAGCTGGAAACTGATGCTTCCAAGGGGGTTCGCCTATTGCGTCAAAGAGATGTGAGTGTTCATCCGGACAAGAATTTGATTAGGGAAGGTTGCTCGGCAATGGGTTGTGGAGATTTCTCATGTACCTCGAGTTGTGAATTCAATTGCTGATTATCCAGCTAAACAAGCGCTTGGAATCGTACCGGACAAGCGCTCGGAGTTATGCCGGGGGAGGGTAGTGAAACGCGAGGTTTAATGCCTCCCTCGTTATCGAAGACGAAGGAAAGAAATTGGTTCTCTTTCCGAAACTGCGTCGCAATACAAACAAAATTAAAAAATAAAATATTATAATAATAGTCTTAAAAAATATTAAATTTGAATCATTCAACTTTTTTTTTTTGATATAAAAAAGTTTTGAAGGGGTTCGTCCGGGTTCTATGAGAGCTTACTGGGGACTTACGAGATCGCCTACCAAAGAAGTTCTAGCAACGGTAGAGAGGATCGAACCCACGACCCAAGGAGTTTTAGCAACGGCAGAGAGGATCGAACCCACGACTCAAAGGCCTAGTCTTAAATCCCTTACCATCTGTATCAACTCTCATTGGCTCATTCAACTTTTGATATAAAAGTAGAGATAGGGTTATAAGAAGAAGAAGAAGAAAATTGATTCTAAAGGGATGCTTTTCCTTTTTTTACGGAAAAATGAAAAAGGTTTTTATTTTAAAGACTAAGCCTGGAATAAAAAAAAATAGTATGGGCAATTTGATTAGAATGAGACACAAAATTTCTCAATGTACCCCTCCAAAAAATACCCCAAATTTAGAGGGTTGAGAGCAGGGTTATAAAACCCAAACCGAATCGGCTGGTTCGAACCAGCAAACCGGCCATGTAACCGGTCCGGTTAGTCACAGAAACTGAGGTTAGGGTAGGATTTTTTTTTCCAAAAAATGTCTTATAGAGAGAGAGATGGAGAGAAATCGAGATGATGAGAAACAGATCCGGTGAAAGCCAACAAGAAACAGATCCAAATACGCTATGAAGCTCTATTTGTTGGGCTTATATGCTCTTTTGTTCATTTAGGCCCAATTGGGCTTAAATGAGACTACAATCCAAGAACCCAATAACCTATGTGGTTTAGGGTTAGGTTTTGATGTAGTGGTATCTAAGCTCATTTTTCATCTCCTTGTATTAGAAGAAGAAAAGAAGAGAGAAAGAAGGAGGCTCTCATCAAAGACATTCATCATCAAAAGAGGTTGCCCACACAACCTTCCTATCCACCTTGAGAGATAGTCTAGAAGATCAACCATAAGCGAACTACGGTTGCCTTTCCAGGTAATCAAAACGATGAAGGTTCTAATTTTTCCTACATCAAATAGGTTCAATGCGCTTCTGCGTTTTTTATGAGAATCCTACAATTGGTATTAGAGCCATTGTGATGAGGAAAAGAACCTAGTTTTGATATTCTTTTATATTTCATATGATTCTTTTAGAAAATTATTTTCTTGAAAATATGGCATCTTTTTCTATATTTGTTATTTATTTCATGGTGATTATTCGTTTATAATTCATATTTGATATTAGTTTTAATTTTAATCGGTTAATCACTTTAATCCATGGTTAGATTCTCTCATGTATTTCTTGATTTGTAACAAGGAGGCTAATTCCATATGATTATGTTTCCTCCTTGCTGTTTTTGTTTCCTTTTCGCAATTTCTATGTATTTTTTAAATTTATGTAAAAATTGGAGATCAAGAAATTGTGAAGAACATAAACACTCAACTTTGTCAAACACTTTTCGTGGACTTATGAACCTTAGAATTAGACAAACTAAATATGGTTGGAAAGAGGACGGAAAGACGAGCACAGATCTGAAAACCCCGACACCCGAAGCCACCACACGCGCCTCCACAGTATCTGAGAGTGGTCCTCACGCGTCGGCAAAGAAGAGGCGTGTGAGGGCGCGAGGCAAATCCGTTGGTGGCGGTTCCAACGGCGTTGTTCTCGTCTCCCCATGGCGGTCCTTCCCCTGCAGTTTCGTGCTGAGAAGACTTCGTTTGATTATGAGGCAGAAGTGGAGGCTAGGGTTCCTCTTTTGTGTCCTAGGGTTTTTAGCCAAAGATTAGGTTTTTGGGCTTTTGGGCCAATGGATACTCTAAAGGGGCTTGGACAAATACTATGGGCTGGACAAAAGAGGAATTCCAAAGTTGTAGTTTTTTATCTTTTAATTTTTATAGGAAAGCCATGGATTAAATTATTTGTTTAATTATTTAATACTTTTATTGAATAGTATGAATTATATGTGCGATTAACATCATTAGAAATAACATGTCATATAGAATAGGAAGATGCTATATTGTTGCATAATCACATGTTATAACTGCATAGTAGCTATAATGTTTTGAATCGACTAGTATAATAGTTATTATGTATGATTATTTAGATAATCACTAAATTAATTATCAATTATTATGATTTTGAATTCAAATCTAGAATAATAATTGGATTAATTAATTGTGGCATTAAAATCTATGTAACCACCAAATTAATTATCAATTATTATGATTTTGAATTCAAATTTAGAATATTAATTGGATTAATTAATTGTGGCATTAAATTCTAGGTAACCACCAAATTAATTATCAATTATTATAATTTTAAATTAAAATCTAGAATAATAATTGGATTAATTAATTGTGGAATCAAAATCTAGATAAATAATCTGGGAAATTTCTTGGAAATTAAAAATTCTAAATTTAAAATATTGAATGGGTGAAGGTTTTAAATTAATCATTTAATTTTAAAACCTACAGACTCCAATTGTAGGTTTATTAGTGAAATGGTTATCGTTAAAGCCCCATCGGATAAGGATAATCAGATTTCACTAGATTAAACCCTAATATTTTCAAAATTTTAGTAAAGTTTTGCACGGCCCATCATCGGTAATACTTAGACACTAAAGATATTTTTGAAAGTAAACAATGGTTAAATATATTCAACTTTGGTAAAATTGTTAACCCTCCCATCGAGGCTCTGGCAATGGAACTGAAGGCCCAAATTAACAATATTAGTTTTAAAAGTATCTTGCCCATCGTAAGTCTTGTAAAGATAACTAATAGATTGTTAAACAATAAACAAATAGTAGTTATTAGAATCTACTAGCGCTATATTTGTTTGTTGTTAATTATGGTTTGTAATTAGAGTGTTTTACCTTATTTTTCAGAAAAATGACTTCATTCAATCCTTTAGCTACAATATTGAGCCAAAAACCTATGGATAGTACAAACTACAAACAATGGAAAACTAATTTGGATATTGTTTTTCAATATGAAAAGCTCAACTTTGTTCTAACTACCCCTAAGCCAGCGCAGCCTACTAAAGATGCGTCTGATGCAATTCGGACTCAATTTCAACAGGAGAAGGAAAGATGGGAGAATGCGAATGTGGTAGTTCACTGCTATATTTTGGCCAGTCTTGCTAGTCACCTTCAGGAGCAAGTGAGCATGATTGAGAGTGGAGCAACAATGCTCCAGACTCTTGATGACATGTTTGCTACGCCTAGCAGCTCTGCAAGGCAAAATGCGCTGAATGCAGTTATCAAGACAGTAATGTCTGGAGGAAGTGTGCAGGATCATTGTCTCACAATGATAGCAAATTTCAAGAAGGCTGATGACCATGGTATCAAGTTTGAACAAGAAGTGAAAGTTGACATTCTCTTACAATCATTGCCTGAATACTTCAATCAATTCAAGATGAATTATAATATGAATAAGATGAATCTTGATCTCACTCAACTGATGCACGAGCTTGAGAGTGCTGAACAATCTCTAGTCAAGCAGGGAAGTGCACTTTTAGTTGGTGAGGGTTCTGTGAAACCTAAGGGGAAACCCAAAGGAAAGAACAAGAACAAGAAAAAGAAGAAATCAGGTACTCCAGTTGCCAAAACAGTTGCAATGAAGCAGCCAAAAGACAAATGCTTCAAGTGCGGACAAAAGGGGCATTGGAAGAAAAATTGCCCACGTATGAATAAACCAGGTATGGGTAATTTACATGTGATTGAGGCTTGTTTAGTGAAGAATCACAATGATAAATGGATTGTTGATTCAGGAGCCACTAACCATGTTTGTTACTCTTTGCAGTGGTTCAAACATAGCTTGCCTATAAGTAAGGGACAAAGAGATTTGAAGCTTGGAAATGGGCAGCTTGTGTTTGCACAGGCAGTAGGACAAGTTGTTTTATCTTTTGATAATTGCATAACTTTGGTTTTAGAAGACTGTTTATTTATTCCAGATTTGAAGAGGAATTTAATTTCTGTTAGTTGTTTGGATAAACATAGTTTGACAGTTCAATTTAATTCCTCAATTTCTATACGAAGTTCATCTTCTTTTATTTGTTCTGGTATAAAGTTTAATGGTCTTTATTTCCTCAGTCTTGTTCCCTGTGAAGTTAATTATGTTGAATTAAAAGATGATGAGCATATTAATTTTTCAAAGATAAGAAAAGTTTCCAATGAAACTTATCTTTGGCATTTGAGATTGGGTCATATTAACTCTAACAAGATACAAGGTTTGGTGAAAAGTGGGATTTTAAAATCCATGGACTTTGAACCGATACCGGTATGTGAATCTTGTTTAGAGGGTAAAATGACCAAGAGATCCTTTAAGGGCAAGGGAAAACGTGCCACACTTCAGCTAGAATTGGTACACACTGATGTATGTGGACCAATAAATGTCCAAGCCAGAGGCGGGTATCAGTATTTCATCACATTTACTGATGATTACTCTAGATTTGGACATGTGTACTTGATGCGTCACAAGTCTGAAGCTTTTGGAAAATTCCAAGAGTTCAAGGCTGAGGTAGAAAAGCATCTTAGTGTTCAAATTAAGACTCTTCGATCTGATCGATGGGGTGAATACCTATTTGGAGAGTTCAGGTCTTACCTGACTAAAGAGGGGATAGTTTCACAATTATCTTTTTCAGGGATACCCCAGCAGAATGGAGTTGCTGAAAGGAGAAATAGAACACTTTTAGAAATGACAAGATCTATGCTCAGTTATTCATCTCTTTCTGATTCATTCTGGGGATATGCCTTAAAAACTGCTATGTATCTATTGAACTTAGTACCGTCCAAATTGGTTTCAAAGACACCAATAGAATTGTGGAAAGGGTGTAAGCCCTCCATGAAACATATTCGGATTTAGGGTGCTTCAGCACATGTCTTGCAACAGAAACTAGATAAAATGGACTCTCGTACTGAAGTATGCATGTTTATAGGTTATTCTAAAGGAACCAGCGGTTGGTTATTTTATAGTCCAAAAGAAAAGAAGGTCATAGTGAGCACTCACGCGACTTTCTTAGAGGAGAACTATATGGCAAATTATAAGCCAAGAAGTAAGGTTATTCTTGATGAATTAGTCTCAGATCAAGTTTCACCACAACCTCAAGGGGTTCCAGCTTTTATTCCTGTGCTTGTTCAAAGAGGGGAAAATATACCTGATGAACAAACACATGAACCAGAGAATCAACCAGAAGTTCGGCATGATGATGAACTTATGGAAGAACAAAATCATGAATTGGTTAATCCACTTAATGAGGGTGCTCATCTTGAAATTGATAACCCACAAAATATAGATCCCCCTGTAGATGTACAACATCAAGTACGACGAAGTCATAGTGGGAGATTGATTTGTAAACTTGCAAGATATCTCTTGTTGGGTGAGTCAAATTAGGATTCATCATTAATGAAGATGATGATTCCACAAGTTATGATGAAGCACTAGAAGATGTTGATGCTCAAGAATGACTTGAGGCTATGAATCGTAAAATGGATTCTATGTATTCCAACTCAGTTTGGTCTCTTGTAGATGCACCTGAAGGGATAAGACCCATTAGGTGTAAGTGGATTTAGAAGAGGAAGAGAGGATCGGACGGGATGGTTGAAACCTTCAAAGCTAGATTGGTGGCGAAAGGGTATTCTCAAAAGGAAGGTGTGGATTATGAAGAAACCTTTTCGCCAGTTGCCATACTTAAGTCCATCCGGATTCTCTTAGCTATTGCAGTAAATCTTGATTATGAGATTTGGCAAATAGATGTCAAAACTGCTTTTCTAAATGGAAATTTGGAAGAGGAAATCTATATGTAGCAACTAAAAGGGTTTATAGCCAAAGGGTAAGAAAAAATGGTATGCAAGTTACAAAGGTCCATTTATGGACTTAAGCAAGCGTCCATATCATGGAATATCATATTTGATCAAGCCATTCAATCTTATGGTTTTGAGAAAAGTCCTGATGGGCCATATGTGTATATAAGGATCCAAGGTAATGCGATATCTTTTCTAGTATTTTATGTGGATGATATACTCCTTATCGAAAATGATACAGAGGTATTGTTAGGCATAAAAACCTGGTTGAGCAAGAATTTTGATATGAAGGACCTGGGGGAAGCCAATTATATTCTTGGTATTAAACTCCTGCGAGATTGGAAGAATAAGGTTTTAGCATTATCCCAGGCTAAATACATTGACAAAATACTCGCCAGGTTTGGCATGGAGAATTCCAAGAGGGGAATTATACCCTTCAGACATGGGATTTATCTCTCTAAGAAACAATCTCCTAAAACTCCTGAGCAGAGAGAACGCATGAGTAGGATACCTTATGCTTCTGCAGTAGGTAGTCTCATGTATACTATGCTATGTACCAGACCAGATATCTGCTATGCAGTGGGAGTAGTAAGCCGATACCAATTTGATCCTGGAGAGGAACACTGGGTAGCGGTTAAACATATACTCAAGTACCTACGGAGAACGAGAGATTATATGTTGGTATATTCTAGTGGGAGTCTTGAAACCATTGGTTATACGGACTCAAATTTCGAAGGAGATATTGACTCAAGAAGGTCTACCTCGGGATATGTGTACACCTTTAATGGCGACGCCATTTGTTGGAGAAGTGTAATACAATCATGTGTGGCTGACTCTGCAACAGAGGCTGAGTATGTTGTTGCTTCTAAGGCTGCAAAGGAAGCTGCATGGTTAAAGAAGTTTCTTACGGACCTTCAGGTGATACCAGGTGTTAATTGTCCTATCACACTTTACTATGATAACAGTGGGGCAGTAGCACAGTCTAAGGAATCAAGGTGTCACAAGAGACAAAAAAACATAGAAAGGAAGTACCACTTGATCCGTGATATAATTAAAAGAGGAGATACTATGGTAGCAAAGATAGTATTAGACGAGAACCTTGCTGACCCTTTTACTAAGAGTTTGCCAGAACGTGTGTTCGAGAGGCATGTTACTTCTATGGGTTTTAGGAGGATTCTAGATTTGCTATAGCTTTAGGGAATTGTTATTTCACCTTGTTCTTTTGTGCTTTTCAGCAAGACATTATGACATTGCATTTTTTCTGAATGATATACATGAGGTATATAATCATTTATTTCGCACACTATTTACAAACTCTAAGGTCCGGATCAATTGTGGAGTAGATGATTATATGGATACGTTCATAGAGGACATGGTCATAGGTTCTCACAATTGATGAATAAGTTCCCAACTATTAAATTAAGTTGGGCACTTTATTTAGGCTGCAATATTTTATGAAATGGTTTTGTTCGAATCATTATAAAATATTGGTGTGAGTTAATGCTTGCATTGAATGGATCAAGGAGAGATTTGATTAAGGATGTTTTTTCTGTCATAAGGAATCAAATCTCCAGATAACTATAGTCATGTAGTTACTCTTAATCCTGAGTTTATTTTAAATAAGTAGTCAAATAGTTTTCATTCTTTGATTTACCAATAAGTGAGGTTTGATCTATATGACGGCCAATAACTTGGTATTTTAGGATTGAGACTATTTGGTTATCGGTGTTTATGAGATAAACAACATGGAATTTATAGGAAATGTCCCCTTGATATGTTTCGGTACTTGGATATTAAAGACACTGGCTAGTGCAAGTAATCCATTAGAGAAACTATTACAATCAAGGGAATAAATAATTGATTGGGTTACAGAAAACTAGTTAATCAAATTATAGACATTCTATAAAGGGGTAATACATATTCGTGTTATAAGTGTCATTATTCTTGGAGATCACGTTCGGGCTTTTAGTGGAGTAGCACCGAACTAGATAATCTTTTGTAGATTATCATGAGCCTTGATGAATGACAAATGGTAGATCCCCAGGCTAGCTCGAAACAAAGGATGGGATAAATTATCAGATGATGATGGCTTATGAGCTACATGGTCTTGGGTTTACGAACTCAAGTTTGTATCTTAAAGAGCAAGTGGGAGATTGTTGGGCTTATATGTTCTTTTGTTCATTTAGGCCCAATTGGGCTTAAATGAGACTACAACCCAAGAACCCAATAACCCATGTGGTTTAGGGTTAGGTTTTGATGTAGTGGTATCTAAGCTCATTTTCCACCTCCTTGTATTAGAAGAAGAAAAGAAGAGAGAAAGAAGGAGGCTCTCATCAAAGACATTCATCATCAAAAGAGGTTGCCCACACAACCTTCTTATCCACCTCGAGAGATAGTCTGGAAGATCAACCATAAGCGGACTACGGCTGTATCTTTCCAGGTAATCAAAATGATGAAGGTTCTAATTTTTCCTACATCAAATTGGTTCAATGTGCTTCTGCGTTTTTTATGAGAATCCTACACTATTTTCCAGATATGAAGATTGAGTGTGACTTCATTGACATCGACGATGTTCTGAAAGGGTGCATAGGGGCATTGGATACAGGAGCAGATTCTCTCCCAATCCTATTTTCTCCCCATCCCTTATTAGCTAATCTCCACCATTGAGGGGAGAGATTGAAGAGTAAGAGCCAAGGATGGCCAAGATTGAAAGATGATGAGAGATGATGGGAATTGCTTATGAGAGAAACCGGATCCCGTTGGACACCGCGGAGAAGAGCACCAGAAGCGGCGAGGAAAGTGGCGATGATTACATAATGAGAGAAAAAACAGAAAAATGAGGAATAGGGCAAGAGTGAAAGGCAAAGGAGAGAAAGAAGGAACAACTTTTGAAGAGAGAAGGTGATGTGTAGAAGAAAGAAAGAAGGGGGTGAATGGGCTGAAGAAAGAGAAGGGAAATAATAACTTTTGACATGTGAATAGACAATACACTATTCGAGTAGCAGGAGCCGACTTGGGGATGCACAAAGGTCTTGGAAATGACAAAATGATGGTTAAAAAAAATTTGAAATCATAATATAAAATTTAAAATAGATTAAATTAATATTCTTTTCTTTATAACTTCATATTAATAATTCTGAAATCTTAACTTTCTTACCAAATTCATCTCGGTTTAGTTCTTGTTTGACTCTGGTCTGACCTATTGACCTTTGACCCAATAATCCGACCAGTTTACTAACTGGTCCGGTTTTAATAACCTTGGTTGAGAGGGAATGGAAGCATTAGAAGATTAAAAAAAAAAAGAAAAAACAATTCCCACCCTCACTTCCCCTCTTTAGGAATCTATATGATCTTAAATTCTCCAGATTTAATTTAATTTAATTTTTATATTTTGAATAAATTTTTATTTTAATATGTAAAATTGAGAATAAAAATAATCTTATAATGGTCTCTTATCATAAAAATGGATGTATTATTTATAAAACTACAAAATAAAAATTTTAAATTTAGACCATTCAAATTAAATTTAAATCGTTGAAGTTGAGATCCCATCATAGTTATGAGAAATTATGTGAAATGTCCTCATTTCAGTCCAACACACTTTCTTTTTAAACACATTTTCTTTTCGCCTCTAACCCTCCCCTACCATCCAAAAAAACCACAACCAAACAAGGCTTAAATTTAAATTTAACTACTCAACCACTAAACCAAAAGCATGTATTAAATGATCTGAGAGAAATTTAATAATATGTTATAACCAAATATAACAGACAAAATAAAATATTATATTATACATTCAAGTGAGCGCAGTACTATTGTTCCTCTATTATCTTCCATTATCAAGGAAATTGTTCATTTTGAAATGGTAAAGTTTCGCCCTAAAAATTGAAGCATTTTCATGTACTTAAAGAGTTAAAGAGTTGACAGTGAATGATAACTATTCTCTCTTGCTCTTTAATCCTGTAACTTTCTTTTTCTTGTTATTATATATATAAAAAATAGGTATAATTATTAAATTTTGTTTGTTATATAACAGTATTATTTAATTAAAAATTTACTTTTGGGAAATCTTGAAAATAGATTAAGAAAAGTTAGACTGAAATTATACTGCTTAAAGAAAAATGCCATGCCCCCTTGGTTTTAAAAGTTTAATCATCCTATATACATTGAATGCATGAATCAAGTTAGATAAAAAAAAAAAAGTGGGAAGCGGCTAACCTCCTTGACAAGGAGCGCAGAAATTTTACAATGAGAACTTTTTTTTTGTAATGTTAAAAAAAAAAAGGCTTGATTTTCCGCAGAGAACGCTCTTTGTCAAAGAGGTTAGCCACTTCAAAAAAGTGTATGCATGAATAAGAGAGAACCATATGTACACCATCACTAAATACATGGAATTGGTTCCTTTGCTCTTCCAAGTAAAGAGAGCTCGTTCGTACGAATGAGTTCCAGACCGTCCAAATCTCTAGATCTTTTTTTTTTTTTGCATGAAAAAATACTAGTTTAGAGATTAATTTTATTTTAGATTCTTTACCTATTAAAATTATTTTTTACAAAAAAAATAATAAGATTTAGGCCGGGTATGTCCATACGGACAAGCTCTCTCCCCCTAATCATCCAAAGGACAAGTAGGGAAACCAGTTCCCTAGATGCATGGGAAGTGGCTAGAGCTAGATAGATTAACCTTAGTTTGGACCTGTACCCTCCTTAAGACCCGGAAAAAAAACCACTAATGAATAAAAAAGGTGGAGAAATGAGTTTCTCGTGGATAAATGAGGGAGGAAAAGTGAGAGGAAGGAAAAATGGGGAAGAGAATATGGTGTGGACCCACCTCATTTGCCTCCCAAACTTTCTCTCCAAGAATGGAGAAATTTGGAGGAGAAAACTCAATGATCAAGTTTGCCCTTGTATCTACAGAGCGAACTCAATTATCGATCACAGCTTATGGGACATAGAAGTGGTCTGTTCCTAACTTGAAATTAATTTAAACCACTTCCTAATGTGTTGGCATTTCGTTATTTGTTTTATTACTTTGATGCAGAGAAAGCAAATAATTTTCCAAAGAGGGACAATCTTCGTGGCCATGGTCTGTAAGTTCATTGTCAAGGCTTGTGGTACAACTTTTACTTCACTCATTCTAAGTTCGATTATATATTTATATATATATATATATATATATATAATCCATGGCTGGGTGGTGTTGATAGGATGGCGAGGTAACGGATTGTTTGAGATAACGGTAGTAAAAGTGACTTTTATATTTGATGGACTTTTTTTTTATGAACTTTTCTTCTGTTAGAACTTTTTTTGATGTGATTTGTGTTTATTATAGCGGTGACAAAAATGATTTTTTTTCTTATGAGTACTTATTTGACATAGTTTTTGAAAAGATGGTTGTTGGTGGAAAATGACTGAAAATTATATGAATCATATGTGTTTGTGTGTATATAATGTTGTTATTTAGGATAAAAAATTAAAAATAAAAGGCCCAAACTACTGTGATGAAATTTGATAGGATCAAAAGCTTAATTCAATTACTTTAACCCATAAATGGCTTCAGCCCTTGAAACCCATCATATGGTGAAGTTTTCCCAAAGACCCAAAAAACAAGTTTTTACTTTTGATGAGCTTTTTTTAGCATATGATACTTTCTCAAACAAGCTCAAAAACAAAAACTATTCTTAACAGAGTTTTTTAACAGTGTAGGTTAGTGTATATTGAGCAGCAAGGACCAACATGCTTAATACTTAATAGTGCAAAGTTAAAGGACCTTATAAAAAAGGGAAGGGGGAAAAAAAAGCTTTGGGACCAAATTTAAAATCAAGAAAAACTATAAAAACCGTCATATTAATTTGCCCTTTTTATTTTTTTTTTAGTTTTATCCTTAATAAAACATCAACATGTATCACTCTTTAATTGTATATACACATATATTAAGCTAAATTGACGTTTTTTTAGTTAACAATTTTAACTTTAAAATAAATTAACTCATCCATACATAATTTTAGAAAATAATAACTATAAAATTTATAAATAATTTTAAAATAACATATTTAATTATTTTTGTTTAAAAAATTATCCACTTTTTAACTTTAAAAAGTTACATGTTTTACTAAAGTATTTGGTTTTAAAATATAATAACATGAAAATATATCTTCATCAAGTAATTTGATTTTAAATTATGTGAAGTTAATTTTAATATGATTGTTCAATTGCGATATTTAATTTAATTTTAAGCATGGTGTATTTTGATATAAGAGTAAGGTATTTTAGTCAATCAAATATTTCTCATTTTTTTCTCTTGTACATCCAAATAAGAGATGTGATAACATTTTCTCTCCATTGTTCTCTTTCCTCTATTTTCTATCCTCCAATTTTTCTTTCCATCCAAACAGATTAAAGTTTGATGAAGACACAAGTGTGTGAATTGAAGTCCATCAATTTTTTATAAATAAAAGTGAGTACTTTTATTTTAATAAATATAAAAATACGTAGGCTTTAAATGGTCAACCTTTAGTTTTAATAGGTTGACCCTTTTATTTTTGAGCCCGTTGACCCGATTTCCTTTTGAACTCTCTAAAATACAAGTTGAACATTCTACTTAAACATATGAGTTTGAAAAGTTCGACCAGTTTTGATGGCTTTATCTGTCATCTTTTTCTTTATTATATAATTAGTTATCTGCATGAATATCTAAAGTATGGTATTTTACTCTTTTATTAATGCTCTTAATTACTTTTTTGTATGCTTAAAATATGATAATTCCGGCCCTCTGCCTATTTTATTTGATTGTGCATTAATTTTATTTTTTTAATTAAGAGAATATAACTACATGGCATCGTCTGTGGTTGATTCTCTATCTTATTAAATGGATAGAAGCGACATAACTTTGATTTTATGTATGGAGATTAAATCGCCATTACTTTTGATTCTCTATATATATTATTTTATGTTGTTTTATTTATGTCTCTGGTCACAGTAAAGTTTATAAGGATAAATGATAATACTCTCTCAATTTTTCTATCAAGTTTATTAGTAACATAAGCTTCGTGCTACACACCCTCGCAATGCAAACGTGCATCTTGCGTTTTGGGAGTTCCTTATGACCTATATAAGCTCAATTCTCACATATATAGTCACATAAAAGATATAAAACTATCCGAATAATACATGTTTATTTATTATCATTTTGTTTATTCAACTCTCCACTCATTATTACCCGATTTTACAGGGAAAAAACATTTGAAATTTATTATTTTTAACTTTTAAAAAAAGATTAAATATTTGGTAATTAATTTTCAGTTAAGCGTGTTTTGTAAAATAATAATAATAATAATAATAATTTTTTGGGTTCTTGGAAACAAGAAACCAAACAAGGCATTTAGAGTATCTCTGGTGTCTTAATTAATTTTTCCCACTTGTGCCATCATTGATTAGGAGTTTCTATTATATCTATCATTAACAATAGTTGTAAAAAGGTTAAACACCGAATGGATCGCATATTAAAAAAAATAATAATAATAATTTGTGACGAATTTGAGAAAACAAATTAATCCAACTAATTTCTTAACATTAATGAATTAGCCATTTGTTGGAGTTGAGGAAGTGTAGTTTACATATACACAGTAGAGACAGGTATTTTAAATGCCCATTCTCATCAAAGTCTGCAGAAATACGTATAAGTTGAGAATGAAGAATACTGAATTATTGAACCAAAATGGCTGAAGAGTCAAGACAACCCTTGGACAGCACGCTTGTTTTTTCCCCAGGCCTGCACAGTTTTAATGAAGCACATGCCTGAGTGTGATCTGATGTGTTTTTGTTTGGCCAACGGAAAAGACAGGAAGATGATGGAGGAGCCTTGCGCCCTCAATAATTGAGAAATAGTAGCAGAATCTCTCTCTCAAATAAGCTTGAATAGTTTTAGAAGTCCTCCATTTGAAGAATTTTAAACATGAAATGTTTTATGAAAAGACTGAAGTATAACCATACCTACAAGTACGATCTCGAACTCTATTTTGAGAATATGTGATGCTTTGGAAGAAGCTAGGTTGCAGCTGCAGGATTTCTAACTACATTTGGATCACTATTGTCCTCATGACGGGTGAGTAGTGAGTGTTATTGAAAGAGAAAACTTGGTATTATTTTCTGCAGTATTCGTTGACTGCATTTTGCATTACTAGCTACTACTGTGTATTCCTGATGAAATAAAAAGGTGTAGTGGCGTGGTAGCCACCTGAAGAAGCGTGTATTAGATAGATATATAGTAGATGTTTGTAGTTGGCATTTTGCAGCTCAATCATGTCATGATAATTTGTGGTCAGAGATAGTCCAAAAGCAAGTTGGCTATTCTGGCTTTACAGGGAAAGGCGTTCACATATAATTTTGACTTGAAAAGAGTAAGGCACTGTATGCTCGTTGGGACTCAGAACTCACCACTGCTAGAGAAACATATCAGATCAGAATAAATAGTATTTATTGTTGTTTACATTTGTCTCGTGAGTAAGTGTGTGTGTGTGTGTTCAATTGCTACCCCCAAGTTTTGTATAGCCATGCAACTAATCCTGCAGAGAATAAAGAAAACTGCCAAGTATGTATATGGACCTTCACTTAATGATTAGTATATACTCTATATAGTCTTCATAAACTTGTTTTCTTTTAGGGGAGCAGATATTGAGGGGATTTGAAGATAGGGAAGGAAGCCAGCCAAGGCACCATTAGTGTAATCGTTTTGCCTTTTTGATGTGTGAGATTAAACATTAGCCAATTTCCTTGAAAATACTGGGAACAAAATGCATAAAACTGGCTGAAAATAATTACATTTATTCACATTTAGAAACTTGAAAGAGTGGTCGGAAAGAGAAGATGCAGGCATGCAGCATTTTGAGTTGCTGACGTCAGGCGTCTTAAAAAGTGACCAGAAGAAATCGTGTATAATATTTGCTCCTCCTTGGACAGATCTCAGTATCTTGCCATAGTGTTGAAAACCGAAAGAGATGAAAGGAGAAAGACCAGTTGTAACTATTAGACTTCATTTATATTGTCATAGTAACAGTAACTAGTTCAGAAATGAAATGAAGAGAGGGGCCCATCTA
The DNA here is from genome assembly GCA_037074495.1 of Acacia confusa. Classification (NCBI taxonomy): domain Eukaryota; kingdom Viridiplantae; phylum Streptophyta; class Magnoliopsida; order Fabales; family Fabaceae; genus Acacia; species Acacia confusa. The sequence continues at coordinate 39,121,850 of CM073509.1, forward strand.
GTTTAGTGGGACGAAGTTGCATCATTCACAGGGATGGGTCCTACAATGAGGGAATTTCGTGAAACAGGTTGAAAATGAAATGAAAATGAGCTTTTAGTCAGGTGGGTTGTCGTTTTATGGCAGAGGCCAAGAGGGGAAGAAAGAAGGGTGGGTGTCTGTGTGTCTCTGATGTGCTTGCGCAGATACAAAGAAAGGTGACCTCTCTTCTAATATAGCTCACATGTATCCCTTCCTTACATTTGTAACCAACTCTGTACCATCATCCATTTGCATAGTAGCCTCTTTCTATATTCTCATCTTCTGATATATTTACACACACACATGGACCTTCCTGCCCCTTGAAAATCTTCTAATCGTGTACCAAAGATAAGAACAGTAACAAAAGGATTAAGGGGTGAATTAATGAACTAATAAGTGGCGTAGCGTAATTAATAAATAGATAGGTTAAGCAAGTGATGAGAGACAAAGATACAAGGGAAGGTGGGGATTGGAGGGAGGGGAATCTGTGCAGAGAGGCAGGACTGTGCAAGGCCACGTTGTTGCCTCCAAATCCCCCAAAGATTTTCTTCTTTATTTTAAAGGCTGTGTCATTAATATAACTCCACAAGGATGATGGGATTTGGCCTTTTTTGGGTTTGAAGTTGAGGCTGCTTTTGGTGACAACAGTAAAACAGAGCTCAATAAAGGGAAAGGAGGTGATGTAAAGGAAAGCAATTGGTTTTTCCAGTTTGGGGAGTATGTGTCAAACTGGTCTCTCTCATGTTTGTTTGGAGATTAAGTTTTTCTTTCTTTAATTTCTTTCTTCTTTGTTATTATTGTTTGAATTACAGGGGCTGATATTAACTAGTTCTAAGCAGCATTAAACCAGCAACATCCTACTTATTAGGAGCCACTAATTAAGCTATAACGCTATGGTGGTGCAAAATGAGAGAGTTGAGATTGAAACAATTTGGCTTTTCTTTCAGCTGTGTTATCTCCTAGCATGCACACGTATATAGCATTAATCCTTATAAAGTACCTCTAACTATCTCATCAAAACTAAAGAAATACTATTGTTAAGTCATTAATTTTATTTGAAAATAGAAAAAACTTTTAAATTTACCCCCAAATTGATTGATACCATACGTTGAGAGTTATAACAAGGATCATCTATTTCTTGTAGAATGCACCTTGTAATATGGATATGGATTGAAGTGGCATGATGACAAGAATTCTCAGCCTCAGCCTATAAAACAGATATGATACTGGGGATTGGAAGTAGTATTAAAGGAAACCTCTGAAACACTCGCAAACAAATAATGGAGTAGTTGCTGCAACCTGCAATTGCCGAAAATCCTGAGTGTATGATTGTGTAATATTAATGATCTGTGTTGGCTGAATGACCAAACTGGCCTTGCAGAGCACTGACGCACCATAAAAGGTGTACCAAAGAACAAGTCAGAAAAGAAAAGGGTGACCTTCCAACTCGTACTTTAAAATAAATTAAACACCCCTTTCCTGTGCACAATAAATTAGAATTATCATCGTGATATTCGAGGCATTATTTACATGCAAGTGAATGGAAGACGGTGAAAAAATGCTGATTGGGGTAAAGAAGACAAAATTAAAATTAGAGAAAATGGTATATTTAAACTATTCACAAGTGCGATAGAGTAGAGGATATATATAAAAAATGAAGGATATGTTGTAGGGCGAATCCAGAATAATAAATTGTAGTATCCGTTGAGGAAGAGCGTCCAAAAAGTAAGATAGGAGGAGGTGACTGTACTAAAACGACTGGTCAAACAACTCACTCACTACAAAATCCTTGCTGCAAAATCCCTATTGGAGCCCTTATCTTCTTCCTCCTTTCTCATTGATATGCACACATAATACTAAGAGAGGCGCATTTTAGGAGTTGGGTGCCACGACTCTCTTCCTTCACCTTTCTTCAACTTTGACTCTCTTCCTCGCCGACGAAAACTTTCACCATCGCCTATAAGCTTCACCTATCATCTCTCTCTCACCACGTCAGCCAACGTTGGGGATTTATAGTAAAGCTTGAAGAAGCCACGACATTGACATATGTGAGAGAGGGAAAATCGTTAGGAACCATGCACCATCACTACCATTGTTCCTTCATCAGTTTCCCAATGGTTTGAAACTTTTTAAAAAAATTTGTGTTCTATCAACGATGGTGACGGATGAAGAATGAGGGATCGGTTTTTTTGTTGTTGTTATGTTAAGGGTGTATTTTGGAGATTTCAAATCTTATATTTCAATTTCCATTTCCATTTTCATGTCTACCAAACAAAACTCTTATTTAAGTTCCTTTCCAATATTCCCTTATTTCCATTTCCCTCTTGAAAATTTCTTTGTACCAAATGGACCATTAGTGTTCGAATTATACAAATGCCAACATAGGAGTATTACAGTGGTGGACCCAAGAATTTTAATGACGTGTGGTGAACATAAAAAATACTATATCATGAATAAAAATACTTAAATACAATACAGACTTAATATAAAAAAAATTTGAGATAAATCTATTATTGAAATTAAGATCACTTTACTTAACTCATATTCGATGTGTTTTTATATTGTTAAACCCACCAACAATTGAATTTGTGCTACAACTCAAAACAATTTATTTTTCAATGTATGTAATCTAAGATTCATCAAGAAATTGGTCTTTCATTATATTTCAAAGCATGTTCTTGATTATCTTCATAGTAAAGAAAGATCTTCCAATAGTTGATATAGAAATTGGAAGAGTGAGTTCAAGTCTAATCATTCTATCAATACGAAACTAAACGATAGATTTTCCAATTTTTGTTAACCCTTGACATGATTCAAAAATCCCCCTCATAAATATATGTGGTGTTTGTGTGTGTTTATATTTTAAACTTTTAGGGGGCTCCACGATTAGGAGTATATCTTATCAAATTATCATGTAATTTATGATATACTCCTTTTAATTTTTATTGTACGGCACTAACTAACAATTCTTACACATTAAATAAAAACAGTTAAAGTCTATAAAATTATTCTAGAATATAATTTAAGTAATTTTTAATATCACTCCCACTAATTACACTAAACTCTAATATCTTATTAATTATTACTCTCACAAAGCAAACATAAAAAAATAATTAATACTTGTTGAGAACAATCAAATATCTTTTTTATATATACATATATTGTCAAGATCAAATATCTTATAAAAAAAGTAATACATTTGCTAGTTATTATTATAATGATGATATGTTGAGGGGGTAAAAAAAAAAAAAGACAATATGGAGACGGCGGTCACGTGAAAGAACCAAGGTTGCAACAACACGAACGTTAAATCAGGAGCGGCGTTTTAGCCTTTAGACCTCATTTTGAATGATGACGTGGCACCTTGTCCTTATCGCCCCTTCTCCAAACACTAGGTACCACCTCCTACTTTATTTTACTATTTGTAAATATAAATATAAAATAGAGGTGGGTTATCTTTTTAAAAGATTCACAAATTAAATAATTTAGTTAATCATATATTGTATGTTGTATATCTTTAATGATCATTTAGATAAAAATAATAAATTTAAAAATAATTTAATTAATTTTTTTAAATATGTCTAACAAAAATTAATTTAGGAGTGAGTGAAAATTTTGTGCCTGCTTTTCTTTGCTTGCTCCGTTCCCAACCTTTAATTTAAAAGTCTAATCAATTACTCGCCCCGGATATCTCGATGATCATTTCATGGTTTTCCTCACACCACGAATATCTTCAGTCTGTCACAGTTTATATAATAAAGTTTCAGCCCCATATTCCTTATGCGTGTAGATATATATACTAGAAAATATAAGTATTTAACAAAAATATTATCGCACCATTCATTTTTTTTTTATTGTAATTAATTTCCTCAATCTAAATTGTGTTTCCAGAACAAAAGGATTCACCGGAATTAAGACCTTGGGACCCCCATTTAAAATGTCAGATTACTTTTAACCAATCTTAGTCACACACGGAGACTCAAAGTATGGGAAGAGAATAGAATAGTGGGAGGCCAATAGTTTTATAAGATAGTGTATATTTGGGAAATCGTGCATTCAATCTCACTTATAATCTTAAATCATTTAATTCAAAATAAGAAGAGTAGGGGTAAGGCAAATACTTCCTCTAATTCTAAAATTTATGATATATAGTATTAATTTTATTTTATATTTAAGATGGAAGTTAATATTAATTTGGAGTAGTTGTTGACGACAACATATGATGTGTTTGAGAGCAAAAGAGGGCCTACCAATGTCATAGATTCAACATAGAGAAGGAGGAAGGGGGAAGTAGATTATCACAAAAGCAACCCCTTTCAAAATACCTCAGAATCTTATTCATTTATTTTAATTTCTCATAATTTTTTATTGCTTAGATTATTGGGGGAGACCTGATTTAGATACACTAAAAAGATTGGTTATGAGAGAATCTGGACCTAAGGGGAAGGGAGGGGGGGCCTACAAGATCTGAGTCAACTCATATTATTCATTTTCCTCCCAACTTCATAGCTTAATCAAATCTCCCTTTTCCTACTTATTATATCTATGTAGTCTTCCAAGTACACTCTCTGATGTTGAATGCTTTGTCCCTCTCACTCCCTTCCCACAACTATCCCTCCTTCCCCCACATGTGGACCCCCCAAAATCTCCCTATATTATCTTCCTCATATTTTAATTTTGTTATTTACCTCACTCCAATATATGAAATAGTTGTCCCACGTTTACCATCATCCAAAATGCTAATTATGTTATTAAAAAAGATATATACCTTCTTTTTTTAACTGTAATTTTAATAACATCTAATAACAAATGCCATCCATTTTTATTAACAAGTTTAACAATTATAATTTGTAGTGTTTTATTGCAAATATATATATATATATATATATATATGGAATGAATTCTTCCATTTCAATATCAGAATCTCAGTATCATTTCCCACACATCACATGAGTGTCATTTATACATGGTAGACACAGATGATGAGCTCGACATAAAGAGTTCTTCTTTTACAAAAAGAAAATATTCATGCAAACAAAATTATGGAGAGTCAATAGTTTTTTTTTGGCCAGAAAATAACAGAATGCAGAAGCTGAGCATGAAGAACATAAAAATTCATCAGCGTATGTACAATTTAAGGCAGAATAAATGAATCCCGATCAGAAAAATCCTGCACTATGTTCACTCAAGAGTCAAGATGAATGACATGAACACACATTATTCGCTTCTCAGTTTCGATCGCAGCGATTCCTACCCTGGCTCTGTTGTTGGTGCCCTCTCATGCTGCTTCCTTCTTTCTTTTGCGGAGAAGAGAACAGTTGCCCGAACCCAAAAACCGAACCCGATTTGGATGACCCCCTCAGCGAACAAACCGGAACGTTCAGAACCGGAGTCACCCTCACATTCGCCGAGTACGATCGTTCCATCCCTCTCTGCTTGTACTTTGGCCCGCCATTGAACGTACTGGGGCTACTCGAGCTCCTTTCCAAGCTCTGAAACACTATCTTCCCCGACGAGTTCATTCTGGGGCTGTCCACGGACACTCCCCTGCTTCCGACCCCGTCCGATTCATCCGTAGCTAGCCGGACCGGACTCCTCCCGACCCGACGGCCCGATGGATAGTCAGTCAGCGATCTCTGATTATTACCGTCGAACGAGGCCGGCCTTGGCTTCACCATCCTCATCCTCGGGCGAACCGAGTTCGGGTTGCGATGGAGGGAAATCGGGTTCTGGTTGAACCTGTCCGAATCGAGCGACAGCCTTGGGAGATCTTCGTAGTCGTGGCCGGAAGATGACGAAGAGAGAGAGTGACGAGAGGAGATCGAAACGGATTCGGAGTCGGACTCCTTCAGCAATGGGAGACCCAAGGACGCATCTGAAGAAGAGGAGGATGAAGATTTGGAGGTCCTGGGGAGAAAATGCTTGAGCGATTTGTTGGCTATAGAAGACGACGAGGACGATGACGTCGTTTTCTGTGGGTCGCTCTTGGCGGCTGCAGTACTGGTGTGACACAGCCTCTTGAGGCCCAGAAGATCTTTCCAGCGACTGGAACACTTGGGAGCTTTGGGGGAGAAGGAGGAGGGGTGAGTCCTGGAGAGATTCGGGGCGGAGGCGGTGTCCGGCGAAGGGGACTTGGAGACGGAAGAAGGCGGAATCCGGGAAGTGAGGTGGAGGGGAACGAGCTTGCCATTGGAGAAGAGCTGGTCAGCGGGAAGCATGGCGACTGGATCTTGAAGAGAGAACTCGAAATCAGGGGGGGAAGGGCGGGGATCTGGAAAGTGAGGGGGCTGAGATTTGGGCGGAGAAAGCCAAGGGAAGGAGGATGGGTTGGGCGGGGAATCGAGGAAGTTATCGGGGGGCATAGCGATGTTATTGACACAAGCAGAAGCCATGGAAGAAACAGAGAGAAGAGGAAGAAGAGAGAGGGTTGCTGTAGAAGTTGCAGTGCCATTCCATGAGGATTCGGAAGGTACATTTATATAACAGTTGGTGTGTGGAGCTACATGGAAACTCGTTTCCCTTGTCTCCTTCTTCCTTTTTTTTTTTGTTTTTTTTGTTTTTCCTTCTTCCTCTTTTAACCAATTCTCATTTCTGCATCACCACTTGCCAACTATGGCCGGTTTGGATTAGTGCCTTTGTTTGTTTATTTGTTTTTCTTTTTTTCAATCTGATTTTTATAAATTAAGATAGGATAAAAATTAGATTAGTGGTAAAAAAATATCTACATTATGAAAAACAAGCCTTAATGGCTTCTTCTTATAAATAGTTTTTTTTAATCTAAATAATTCATTTTATTACTACCGTATTTTTCCCCTCCTACCATTGTATTTTTAGTCACCAAACCGGCCTTATATTTCGTCACGTCCTTTTCCTACTTGTAAATTATTCATGCACTCCCTTACGCCACATTATGTTTTTATTGAAGTTACCATAAGAGACCTTGTTTAAATAAGATGAATCGTTTCCTCTAATTATGTATTTGGGGAATAGAATGCATGTTTTTTTATTTAAAAATTAGAAGGAATTCTCAATTTTTAGAAAATTGGACAGTCAATATTTTATTCTTAATATGTTTAGTTTAATAGTTTGAAAATATAAAATAGATATATTTTTCTAATTATTGTTATTTTAAAAAATTAAAATACGAACTGCTTAAAATAAATCTCACGATCTTTAGCCCATAATTTTTTTCTCAGTAATCCTGAACCCATGAATGTTTTTCATCTTATTCATTGAATTAATTTATCGACTATTCATGAAAGTAATTTAATTGTCCGATTGATATAGCTGTGGTGGAACTGTTTTTTTTTTTTTTTTCTTTTTTTGAGATAGGCTTTTGTAAACAGAAGATATAATAAAAATTAAATTGTAGATATAATTTGTGTTTGAGATAGCATGACAAAAGTGATTTTTTTTTTTAGATAGACTTTTGTTTGGATTAACGTCTGAAAAATGATATGAATATATATATAGTGATAATTGAAGATAAAATTTTAAATTTAAGTTTGATAAAAAATAAATTATTAATAAAAATTAAGAAACTCTAAGATACTTAATTAAATATATTTGAATGAATAAAGCAAAATGTATGCAAATATATATTTAATAGTATATTAATTGTCTATTAGATTACATATTTTTAACATTTTTCTCCATATGGCTGAAAAAAGTTACATCAGAAGTTGATAAAAGTGACTTTTATTAGAAGTGACTTTTTTACGGAAATCAATTAACATTGAAGCTATCCCAAACAATATAGATTATTTGCTTTAGATCTGTCCCTCGAAATCTCGAATGCATAATGATCTGTTGATGCTCCCAATTGCATGAGGGATCTCGTTTGCAAGTGCAACGAAGTTCACTAATCCTTTTAGTGATTGCATTGTTATAGAATTGTTAAATAAAAAAAAAAAAAAAGGCATATATGAGTGTCCATATCTACGACTATAGTCATATAACCTAATTGAAACATTATATATATATAGATATGAACTTCCTTATACAATATGTGGGGTACCAATTCTTGTTATTATTCTATAAATTAATTCCCACACGTGTCTTAATTCAATTTAAGGCATTCTCATTTTATTTTTCATTAAAAAAATAAAATATTTTTTCATACATTTGAACTACAGTGAAGGGCAAGTGAGAGAGAATCAACTAAAAATGTAGTTTTTTAATTTTTATTTATAATTTAAAAAGGGTAAGTGAGAGAATAAGGGTAGCTAATTTATTACTTAATTTTTCAAAAAAAAAAAAAAATCTTATCAACGAATATGGGTTCTTGAGGGCCTCACAAATTAGTTAATTTTTTTTATATCAAATGATACCATATTGTTTAATTTCTTAAGTATATCTCCTTTTAGAGATATGGGAAGTGTAATAACAAGATAGAATGTCAATAAATCACGACGTTGAATCAAATGGGTAGATGCACCAAAAATGTAGATACATAATATGATACATGATTCATATTCATTCATATCAATCCATGTAGATTTTGCATCCATATTTATATCCATTTTTTTATGACCAATGTATCAACTAAAATTTTGATACTAAAATAAGATGCTTTTAATCTTTTAAGATAAGATAGTAAAGGAGGAAACTCAAGGATATTTGCCGTAATGCAATGGTTTTGTTTTTTGTTTTTGTTTTTTCCTCTACTAAATGTTTGTGTGTTAAGAAGATTGAGTAAGAATGTTTTTTTTTTGTAATTTTAAGATTTTATTAACATTTTCTTCATGCATAATATGCTTGTAACTTCTTTTGTCATCTATATATATATATATATATATATATATATATATATATATATATATATATTTTAGCACCCATTCTCTCTTTTTAATACTTTAATTAGTTTATTTGTTGATATATACAAATACTATATGTGTGTAATCCAATTTTTGTATGTGTCATCAAGCATGTCATATTTTATCCTATATATTAATACATAAACATGATAGTTTCTTTTGTTTTTTTTTTAAATTAATCTTTTGGTTATTATAATTTTGATTTGATTCTAATTCTATTCCTCAACTTTCATTCACTACAACTCAATTTCTATAGTTTTAACCATTTTATAATTTAAACATTGTGTTTTATAATTTAAACATCTTTGAAGGGATAGAGTATTATATATGATTGAAAAAAAATTAACCTTAAATAAGAGGATAGAAGGTCCCTTAATATTTTAAATTTGCAGTAAAATTCTTTAGGACATTTATGCAATATCTCTCAAACATAAAAAAAATCCAAAAAATCCTTAATAAATACACAATCATCCCCCTCTCTTTCTATTTATCAATTGGGTTACTTTTTTATTTTTCATATGCGGATTATATTACAAAAATGTTTCACGAGATTGAGATTTCACTGTAAATTTAAGATTTTGAATAACATTTCTGTTGTAATTTCTCCACTTGGGACTAAAATACAGTTTTCCCTTGTATAATTTAAGATCCCATGGCTCTACTGATCGTTACGAGGAGAATCATATTTTCCAGTTTCATGTTCTCTTTTTTTTTTTTTTTTTTTTTTTTGTGAGATAGCGCTAAATTGTCAAGATTTTAAAGCAAAAACTAGTACTCCCTCCGGTCCTAATTATAAGACATATTTAATCGATTTTGAAAAAATTAAGGAGAGGAGTTAAATTAGTTAATTTTACTCATTTTTCTAAAATGTCCTTATATACATTTAAAATGACATAAGTAAAAGTTAATCAACAATTCTGTCACATATCTCTCTGACCAATTTTCCTTTCCACATGCTTTCTAATTGAAATAATGACCTTACTAGATATACATATATATGTGTATATATGTATACATATAGATCTATCATGCGCACACACACAACCATGTATCTACATAGAGATATATATATTGACACACAAAAACACACACACGCACAGACACACACACGCACAGACACACACACACACACACACACATATACATACATACATATATTTATAGACATACATATGTGTGTGTGTTGCAACCCATATACATATATATTTATCAAAAACCAAACACACTTTGAGATAATAAAATAAGGATATTTTAGGAAGAAATTGGCAAAAACTAAAAAATTGTCCTATAATTAGGACCAAGACCAACCCGCAAATATTGTCTTATAATTAGGACCGGAGGGAGTATTAAATTATTTCTATGTGTAGGCGCACGCACAAATATGATAAAAACGAATCAATAAAACTTTTATGGTTAAGGTGTAAAAATATATATGAGTTTTTTTTCCAAGAGTAAAAATGCACACGTGGTTACCGTTTTGGTGTAAAAGTCGCATCCCACCGTTAAGTCACTGTTCACCGTGATGAGAGAGAAAGAGATGAGGTGAACAATGACTTAACGGTGAGATGTGATTTTTGCACAAAAATAGTAACTACGTATGTATTTTTACTTCTAAAAAAAACATATGTATATTTTTACTCAAAAAAAAAAAACTTATATATATTTGTATACCCAATGTTGGATGCTTTTCTTAGGTCTCAAGAGTCGTACTAGTTTTATATATAACAGAGATATCTCTTTGGCAACAAAAAGTGCACAACTGTTTTTTCTATAAAAATAAAAGAGCATATGCCTCCAAATAAATTCCTACCTATTTTCTTTTTTCCGTTTCCATTATTTGTGTCGGTATTTGACTAGGTGTCGCTTCAACCCACAGAAAATAAGCCGAATATATATGTTTATTCTCAAAGAAACTATTTAAATAATTTATTGTTTTTTTCCCCAACATTTATATACTTTATATTTAAATATAACCCCAAAACCTATAACCCATTCGGTAAGTGACATATTTATACGAGAGAGTCAAATCAAACAAAAGGCACGTGCTCACACAAACATGATAATATAATTTAATTTGGGAAGTAAAGAACATAAATTGAAAATTTGGAGGAATATTTCTCCGATTAATCACTTCCAATGTACTCTGCCCGTATTAAGAAAAATAAGTCTCATTAAACATGTTTTAAAATTTATAATAAATTGATAACATTGTATATTTATATAGAAAAATGTATTTAAAAAAGAAGAATAAGATGGGTGACATAAATAAAAGGGAAAATTACACTTGGGTCTTAAAGACCAGAATTAATTACAAACACTAGAATCTCATTATTGTTAAAATGACAAAAGCCTTTAACAACTGGAAATGTTATATTAACAATTAAAAATACTATGTTAACAACAAAAATTATCACAATTTGAAAAGCCGTATTAACAAGTTGAAAAGTCGTATTAACAACTTAAAATAACATATTAAAAATTGAGAATTTCTGTTGTTAATATAGCATTTCCAGTTGTTAAAGGATTCTTTCATCTAAGGAAATTAATTACAAAAAAGTTCCAAAAACGTTTTTGGGACTTTTCTGTAATGGGAATCTGGGATGAGACTTTTTTGTAATTAATTCTGGTTAAGTGCAATTTTTACTAAATAAAATGAAGAGTATAGTAAGAGAGAGAGGGGGGGATCAAAATAATGGAAGAGCATAGAGAGAGGACAAAAGAAACACTGATAATGAGAAGAAATGATGTCTTATAATCAGCTTTTACCAGACATTTTCCCGACAACATTTCATGCATCCGTATCTATACCTGAACCTTGCTTCCTGTCTTTTTCTTTTTCTTACTATTAATTACTACTACATGACTTTGGATATTATTGCATTTTAATATTACATAACCATGATTTTCATGCCAAAAATCCCATTTGAAGAGAAAAACAGGATCTATTGAAACTGATTCCTTTTCAATGAACCCTCAAGTACCGAGGAAGTTGGACCAGTTCAAAAGCTTTACATAAGAAAGAAAAAGCAAGTAGCTAGTAGTAAGGAACATCTGTAAAGTGAAGTAATGATATTGTGACGTATCACTCCAAACATGAATGATTTCGCTCTCACTTTGTGTCTTGTCTATTTTACAAGATGCTTCTGCTCAACCACACAGCCTTGTACAATAAGAAACTTCATTCTCAAGATGACGCCTTCTTTGACCAATCACGCCCCTCTTCTTCTTTCAAGCTATCTTCAATTCATCTTCGTCTTGTGAATTGAAAGGGAAAGCAGTAGGTGGTACCAGAAAATGAAGCTTGCTTAATTAGCATTCGCATGGATCCGAGCCATCATCGACTTCCTCACGCCCTTGCCCTTCTTAATCATTTCCCATGTCATCAATTTCTTCTCCAAGCTTGTGCTTGGCTGCTAATAAGTGCATGGTGCAAAACAGAGGATCCTGTAAGCGCTTTAACTTGTTAAAAACTCTCTGCTGCAGAGTTCTTACCCATATATAAGGGGTTTAGGGAACTGCAATAGAAACAGGCATTTCCTGTAAAATCCCCTTCAGAAAGACCAGGACGTGTAGGAACTGAAGCTCATGACATAAAATATTTCACTTGATGTTGGGTAACTCCTGTGCTTCATAAGCATATGTTGTTGGCATTTGAAATGCTAATGGTGGTAGTTAGAATGTCCCTAATGCTTGTATTCTTCAAGACAATCAGCTGTCAATATGTCTGATTGTTGATTATGGGTTCTTAATTCTTACGAGTTTATGAGAAGAATTAAATTGGGATGAGACATTTGATGCTGGTGTCTGAAAATGTTCCTTAGGAGAGCATTTACAACACCTCTTGGCTCTTCTGTTTTAGCACCAAGTGTGATGATTTAGTATTTTCCTCAATTTAACTGATCAAGGACGTCTGATTTAAGGTTTGAATTACTTGTTTGGACTATGCTAGGTAACCACACCCCATGAAAGAGCAAAACAGAGTTACAAAGTCTAAAGTAGTCTAAAGGAGTGAATTGTGCCTCTGTCCAGCCTCAGAACCAAACCAGTGAGACTCAACAGTCAACAGAAGAAGAGAGAAGAAAAAATAACCAAGAAATTGAAACCACCCCAAATTTCCTTTAAAGTGAAACCCTAAAACCCTTCTTAATTTTCTCTCAATCATTTCTCCATGAAGCCAGTTATTAGCTTCTTCCTGTCCATATATTGACTCATCTGAAGAATTTCTTCTCTCTCTGATTCCTCACTTGTCTGGGCTATACCCTATAGGTAAACAGTGTCTTAGGCACAATGCTTCTTTCACAGCCTTGCTCAATTGGGGCGCTAACAGATTAGTGTGTATTTTCTTCAATTTCTGCATATTTTATTCCCTGTTCTGTTGGCAAAGATTAGTGCTATATCCTAATCAGGGCAACAGTTATGTACAGGGCTTTGTTAGTCTCACAGCTTCTTTTGTAAATTTTATTCTCTTTTGTAGTGATTACCATTTGTCCCGATAGTGTATTGGAAATAAGAAACAAGATAGACATTGATTTGATAACATGGTAATGGTAACATTATGTGCAGTGTGCATGCTTGCTGTTTACTTTGGTAGAGTGATTACTCTATGGCTTGATCTATCCCAGTTTCTTCAAAATTAAATGAGATGAACATTCTTTAGAGGAAAATTCATACTTTGAGTTGAATCACATGCTGCCATTCTTTTTTAATGTTCAGATTTTGAATTCTGTGAAATTGTAGAAGGTAGAATAATTGCTTCTACAAATAGATTGTTAATTGCTTCAATAACTGATTATAATGCTTGAAAATCTCAATGGCCAAGTAAGTTTAGGGATACAATGGGCTCCAATTCAGATTGCTTGAGCTCAAATTTGTTGTTATATGCAGAAGTAAATCAACACATGCAGTTGCATTAGGTTTTAGGTTGTAGCCATTAAGAAGTAAAGCATTTGGGCAACATGCAGTCTTTCCCATACTCTAGAACATTTTCTCTCAAAGTCCAATAAAAAGAAAGGTAGAGGCCCAAACATTTGAAGCCCAATTTACGTATTTTGTCTATAATCAGTCTTATCTAAGCCTTTACTCTTTGCTTTGTGAAAGATATAGTGTAAGGCTAAATTTCCTGCAAAAGTATTTCTTGTTTCATGTATAGCAGCTATAAGCAAATGCATGTAGTATTATGTGAAGTTACAGATTATATGTTAAATCTGGAACTTAGAAAGATCAATAATACTCTGTTTTAAAGAGAAACAAATATCTTATAACTTTCTAATAATAGCTCATGAGAATCTCTTAGATTAAGTTACCCTCTGAATATTCAATGATTTTATTGATAGACTAAGAGTCAATAAATAGGAGTAGATTTATAGAGAGGGACTCTAGTACAAAATTCAAATAGATAACAAAATAATCTAAATCCTAACAGTTAAATCTATCTAGTTGTGAGATTCCACTTATTTCCTACAGATAATAATAAAAGATGATAATAAAAGATAATTAAAACAGACTCGATTAATAAATTAATTCCTAATTTATTTTAACACGCTTATTTTTCCTAGAATGAATCAATCTATATTGATTTGGATCGCTACCATTTCTCCCCGCCTGGAAAAATGATTTGCCCTCAAGGCAAAAATCAGGAAATTAAGCAGCAATCAGATCATAATTTTCCCATGTAGCATCCTCTGGGGTATTGTGCTCCCATTGGAGGAGTTCCAATTGGTTAGCAGGGGTCCAACAATGTTGAAGCACCTTGGATGGAGTGAGGAGGATCTCAATATCAAGCTAAAATAGGGAGCAGTGAAGGAGAGGAGACAGCTTGATCGAAGGCCTAGAGCAGGGCGTAATAAAGAAACATGGAAGATTGGGTGGATCTTGGCAGAAGAGGGGAGTTCTAACTCATATACTACCTTGCCAATACGTGTCAGAACCTTGAATGGGCCCTAAAAATGTGGAAAGATTTTCTTAAAGTGGGAGCGAGATAAGGATTTCTGGTAGTAGGGGTGAATTTTTAGCTACACAGCATCACCCGGAGTAAATTCAAGATCCTTGCAGTGCTGTTCCGTGTGCAACTTCATCTGATGTTGGGCTTTAAGGAAGTTATCCTTCAAAACATGAAGCATGGGCCTTCTAGTTTGGCCACCAATGTTTTGCCCCTGCACATAAGGGAGTAGTGGAGTGGGGTCACGCCCATAGACTATTTTAAATGGAGTAGTGTTGGTGGTAGCATGATAACCAGTGTTAAAAGAGAATTTGGGCCAACATAGAAATGTACTCCAATGTTTTAGTTGTTCGTGTGTAAAACAGTAGAGATAAGTCTCAAGGCAGTGATTGACTACCTCTGTCTGTTTGTCGGGCTGTGGATGATATGCTGTGCACATGTTTAAGCGAGTGTTGCTCAAACGGAATAGCTCTTGCCAGAAGTGACTAAGAAAAAGTAAGGATGGTGATCCAGATAGTAGATAATCAAATACATGCAGCAGAATACCCTAGTAGAATCTCATAACTAAGAAAAATAAATTGGGAATTAATTTATTAATTAATATCTAGTAGTTGTCGATCGTCTCATCAAATACAGCCACTTTATCCCTCTTGCTCACCCATACTCAGCAAAATTAGTTGCAGCCACATTTTGTCAGGAGATTGTTCACTTGCACTATATGCCTAGATTGATCCTAACAACTAAATCTATCTAATTGTGAGATTCCACTTATTTCCTAAAGATAATAATAAAAGATAATCAAAACAGACTCGATTAATAAAATAATTCCTAATTTATTTTAAGACGCTTATTTTGATGGGATACGTACATGCAGCGGAAGGATTTCATCAATTAAAATTTTACGAATCCTATAGGAGGATCTATAAATGACATTTAAATTAGGTTAGATAGAACCATACCTTTTGTATATTCGTGTGCGTCTATTCAATTAGTTAGAAGCCGACTTTACGAATTCACTCCCTCTACCAATATCCACACCGAACAGCACTCCAATATGAACGGCAGTGTGCTAGCACCTCAAGTTTTGCATCTCATGTTTCTCTTCTAGGGTTTCTTTTGCGACTCTTACGTTATTTTTAATTCGACTAGATCATTATCTTATAAGGTTTCTAAAACCCTAAAGGCACGTATTAAAAATATTCAAAATTAAACTTCATTAATCTTGAAATTCAAATATGGATTTAAAATAATATTAATTAAATCTGTTTAACAGATCTGATCTAATTTATTTATTTAATCCGAATTAAAAGCTAGCAGATTTAATTTAACTTTATAAATTAAATCTAAGATATTATATCTATCTATTTAATTAAATATGAGATATAATATCTTTATTTGTGTAATACCCCCGAATTTCTAATAGTTATAAAACATAAAATTTCCATGATTTCTATAAATAATAACTAAAATTCAAAATACCTAAATTCGGGAAGTGTCACCGCCGCACTTGTACTGGAACAAGTGCAAGGCTTCTTATTACAGGAAATAATTCTAAACTTAAACAGAATGTTTATTTTGAAAAATAAAATTAAAGAAAATAAATGAAAGTAGATAACTAGAGTTTATTGTCTGTCATCCTCACTTCTCACGGCTAGCCCCAATTTTTGAAACCTATTCACTGAAACTCTGCTCCCCCGAAGGATCATCGTAGCCCAAGAATACACACATCAGCAAACACTGGTAATCCTAATTAAGAACAGATAATATAACATAAACTAAAATAATTAAGTAAATAAATAAATAATTTTAAAATAAATTGAAATAAAATAAAACAATTAAAATAAAATATTTACAAGATAAAATATCGTATATTTGTATAATCATAAGGTGTCTGACACAAATTTGTTAATCAAAGCAAATGTATATATATATCATATGATATTTGCATCAAACTTTAATCATTATCATTTTAAATTTTGTTTAGACCCGGAAATCCTGCCAATCTATTTAGTGAGAAGAGAACCATGGTAGACCTGGATATCCTGCCAGTCTACCTGTGACCCGGAAACCTGCCAGTCACAAATCATCATCAAATTGACCATAGATCATTTTCTTCCTAGTGTGCACACCTCTTCCCAAAGTTGCTACTAGTGCCCCGGATATCCTGCCAGACACCACTTTGGGAAGAACAGATATATCGGTTCACATCAAATAATTTCTCGAAGGCATAAGCCTTAAAAGTGTGTGTTCATCACTTTAGGAGGCACCGTCCCAAAGCTATCATCCCACTAATGAATTATTTTAAATAATTTAGACGTATTATTAAATTCCTAAATAATCTTTATTATGTGTAATCAGATATTTATAATAATAATAGAAAAAGAAAATCCTTAACTCATACAAGAAATGGTGAATCTTAATTTGACAAACTCAATAGCTATAACTCTCTATGAGAGCTCGTGGGTTTTCACAAATATAACATTAAAGTTGTTGTCTTTATTTTATCGTGGGATTTCCCAAATTAAACTATAACGTAAATAGTTATGGTTCCTATAAGTCGTTCATAGGAATTTCCCAACACTATTATTTAAACCCCCCCAACACACACACACACACATATATATCAACATAGAATAAACATACAGAAAAACAAAACCACTAAAGGCATAACACATTTGCAATACTAAGCACGCAAGTCGAGGTGAATAAATGTATATATACATTCTTGCGTTTGTACAGATTGTAAAATGAAAAAGTAATGTATATAAGTGATATTATATATATAAAAACCTGCGAGAAGCAAAACGTGGGTGGAGTCATGGCTCTTATACTACGGAAGCGTGATACAAAAGAGAAACAAAGAGTTCACAAGACGAGATAAAATGTGCTGTAACGCAAAATACAAGTAGTGAATGAATGAAGGAAGAGAGGTGAGAGATATGAAAATACTGATAAGATTATATTATTGTGGAGTAAAAACATAGACACCGAGGACAGTGGGAAGAGAGAATGAAACAGGGAGAGTACCTTCTTGAACTAGACAGATAAGAGAAAGCTCTACCATCTATTAATTCCTATTGTCTTAGGGATTAGGATTACAATCAGTCAATATCAATCAATTCCAATCAACGTTCTAACGCTATCAACAATTAATTCTTAGGGATTAGGATTACAATCAGTCAATTCCAATCAACGTTCTAACGCTACCAACAAATAAATTCTTAGGGATTAGGATTACAATCAATTAATTCCAATCAACATTCTAATGCTACCAACATTACTCTAGGGATTAGGATTACCTGGTCTCCGTGTTTGTTAAGTTCCTAGAAGGGAAACTCTGCCGCAAGGATTTTCAGAGAGAGAGCTAATGTACGATGACGAAAGTTAGACGGCTAAATCTAACTTATAATTAGGCTCTTAGGGTTTAGTTATGGCTGGGCTTTGTGGGTTGGGCCTTTTTGTTTTTGTTTTTCTTTTCTTTTCTTTTTTTTACTATTACTAATCTAATGAAGAAAAATAATAAGTCACTTATTAAATTCTAATTTAAATTTATTAATTTTTATTTATAAATTTATTTATAATTATTACTATAATAAATCAGGTGGGAACACTATATATAACAATTAGTGAATTATATAAAACCAACACCTAGGATTTTAAAGATATATATATAATAAATATTATACTCTTAATTATCGCTTTAATAGTAATTTAGATATAAAACTATGAAATAATTTTCAAATTTCAAAGGAATATAATTAATATCAAACAATTAATAATGACATTTATTTTCCTGCATTTTATCACCAAATGAAACAAGCTCTCTATACCGGATGATTTACGGTGGTAATACCATAATCTAGTGAAAGCAATCTTTTTATTTTTCCATTTTTTTCCAAAAGTGTTTTATAGTACATTCACACAAATATAAATTTAAAACCTTATGGTTAAATGATCAAAGTGCAACAACCTATTTAATTTTAATATCTTTATTATTATTATCATTAACAACAAAAATAATAATAATCTGGGGTATTACAATTTGTTTCAGTTATTTAATTTATCAAATAAATAAAATGCAAAACAAATATTATGTAATAATATTATAATCTATATTAAATAATATTATTATATTATTTTTTGAATATATATATATATATATATATATATATATATATATAACATTTATTAATTCTTAGACATATCTAAGATTCAATAAATCTGGACATTATTGTTCGTGTTAGGCTATTTTTATGTGCGACCCTGCAGGCCCACATGAGATTGGTAGTGGGCCAATACTGTATCAGCCCACAAGTCGCAAGCGGCCTCTAGCAATACATTGTGACTACCCAATTCATATGAGGATCGATGATACGATACAATCTATCATAAAATCATGCCATGTCCCTTTTGTCATGGGATATTTGGTCAAAGATGAAGCATGTATAGTGTCATCCTCCTATTCTTAACCATTACTTTCTCGATTTTTGAGTAGTCTAACAATTGAAATATAAACTCTTTTCCATCGTAGTATGGTTATACATTTCTCAGACTCACTCATCGAGGGGCCTAGTATTATCTCTCAACAAATATGAGGGATAAATTTTATCTTGACCATTCACATTCCTCTATATGAAAATCACTAATCCAGATCGAAGTCTTTATCATCATCCGGCCAAAGGTGACTTTCGATTAGGTCAAAGATCAGTGACTCTCATATAGGAATCCATGATATGGTCTCAGGTCAAAGGGTATTGTGACGTAGTTATGCATGAGACACTACCACAAAAAAAAAATAATAATGTCCTGAATATCACACAATTAACGCCCTAAATATGAAAGACGTCTATCAATGGGTAATAGAAAAATTTAATTTTTGCGCCTTGAAAATTATTCAGGACGCCCTATAAAAGGCGCCCTGAATTTAATTCAGGACGCCTTAGTTAAGGCGTCCTGAATTAAATTAAGGACGCCTTATTACTTTTTTTTTTTTAAAAAAAAAAAAACCCAGGCAGATATTGCCATCTTGTGAGCAGATCCGGCGAGGGGAGACGACGGCAAGGGCAGATCAAGTAGGCAAATCTTCTCTAGAACAATCAAAATCCAGATATCAATTAATAGTGGTGAATAGTTTAAAGAATATGCAGAGTAGAAAGATAATACTATACGAACCAAGATTATTTGATGAAACTCCATTTTTTGAGCCTTTCACAGTTGTAGCATCACTGTAAATGGAAATACCGTCAGGGTTAAAAAAGAAAACGCCGAGGGGATTGAAACAAAATCACAAAATTTCTTGCCTTAAAGTAAGATAGATACAATAAAGAAGGGGGGAAGAAAACGAAAAAAGGAAAGGAGAAAAAGTAAGAGGAATACGCAGAAATGTAATTTCGAGTAGCTCTGTGCTTGAGGACTTGAAGCTGTGAAGATTTATGGGAAGAGCTTAGGGTTTTTATATTCTAAGCATGAGTTTTGGCACCTTAAGTATAAGTTAGGACGTCTAAAATATACTTTAGGCGCCCTGAATAAAGTTTAGAATTGACGCCCTAAACTTTATTCAGGGCGCCTAAAGTATATTTTAGACGTCCTAAAATTTTTTTGGGCGCCTAAAATATATTTTTTGGCTCCTAGATAATTTTTTGAAAAAAATTTGGTGCCTAAGTCTTAAAATTAATTACTTTAGGTGTCCTAAATAAAATTTAGGGCGCTTAAAGTATATTTTAGATGCTCTAAACTTTTTTAGGTCGCCTAAAATATAGTTTTTGGTGCTAATTTTTTGGCTCCTAGATAATTTTTTGAAAAAAATTTGGTGCCTAAGTCTTAACATTAATTACTTTAGGCACCCTAAATAAAATTTAGGGCGCCTAAAGTATATTTTAGGCGCCCTAAATTTTTTTAGGGCGCCTAAAATATATTTTTTGGCTCCTAGATAATTTTTTGAAAAAAATTTGGCACCTAAGTCTTAAAATTAATTACTTTCTGCGCCCTAAATAAAATTTAGGGCGCCTAAAGTATAGTTTAGGTGCCCTAAATAAAGTTCAGGGCACCTAAAATATATTCTATGCGTCCTAAACTGATATTTAGAATGCCTAAGTTTTTGCCTATACTTTTTACTCCATTTTTTAAAATAAGGACGTCTTTTGGGGAAGTAATATCCACTTTTTGTAGTAGTGAGAAAAACTTATGACTTAAACCATACAACTTTCTCATAGTGAGTCAGTCCAGCACCTTATATTTTTACAAGTGTCTATAACTTTGATTCATATCTCCATATCTCATCAAAGTTATATTAGTCTTATTTCATTTTTGCTCCCTCGTAGATGACTGACCATGGACATTTAAGATAATCTTTATGATATATCCAAAGATACAATTATCACAATAAGCATACAAATAATATGATCACTAAATGGAGAAATACTTTAAATAACACTAATATTTAAACTTTTATAAGACATAATTTCCACCGTATTTTTCCTAGAATAAATTAATCCATAGCGAGTTGGATTGCTATCATACTGTGTGCCAGAAAGAAATCTAGTACTCTACATCTATAGCATCACTTCATATGGCAAATTATTTACTTGGTTCTTTAAGACACCCTGGTGTTTATCCAACTCAGTGGACAGTTTCCCTAAATGCTGCTTTTGCTAGTGTATTTTCTGAACTATGTCATGTCAGCTAAACTTTGGTAAGGATTACTGAAATCAAGAATTTCGTGTTGTATAGGACACGAACAATACTGGAGATGACCAAGCTTGCAAGTTTCACTTAATTAGTGTTTATTATTCAGAGAAAAGAGGGATGCTATAGCATGCACGTGTGTGTGATGAAGACAGGAATATAATCAAGCAACTTTTCTAAAGTTGTTAACAGAGAGATGGCAAGGACAGTAGTCAAATTTGTCTATGTTTCATTATTGTATTGGTGATTAGTCAATTTTGAGTGAAGAAGATGTGAATGTAGAACAGAGACTATCTCAATCTCCATCAAAAGTGGCATTTTCAGGCCTGTGAGATTAGGTATCAAGTTTTCTGCTGTGGAGAATCATTGAATTTAGGCCGTTGTTTTTCAAACTCTATATTTGGATAACTTTAAAAGCTGTATTTTCGTTTCACGTGTGGGTGCCCTTAATTGTCAGCCTCTTCAGGGGGCCCCTCCTCCAAGTTTTCACCACGCCCAATTTTATATAAAATAAATACTTAGAATGCCGTTCAGATTCCAATTAAAAACAATAATCCATTTCATACGTTGTTAAAAGTAATTGTTTCAATCGTTAATTCTCATTATTCATTTATCAATTGGGACTTTTTTAATATATTAAAAGTAATTGTTTCACTCGTTAATTCTCTTTATTCATTTATCAATAGGGACTTTTTTAATATATATATATTTTTTATTGTGACCACAACGTCATTCTCCCTAAAATAATGAATATGGCCGAAGCTGAGACCAAATCTATGTACAGGTTGATAGCGGCACCCTATCATTCTCAAGGTTGCCCCCAAAAAAAAAATATCACTTTCATGTATTTATCAAGTTAGCCGAACATTTTGATCTTCTTTTTTTCCCTTTAATGTTTTGGGTCAAACATGTTACAGGGCGATACAGTGACCATGTTCTTACTAATTATCATTTCCTATATATTTAAGAGATAACATGCGTATATAGTGAATGCTCATAAATCTGTAAGCTGGTTGCTGGCGGCCTTAAATATAATGAGGTCTCGTTACCTGTCACTATCAGAGCAATCCTATAGGTTTTGTATTAATTAATTAATAATAATAATAATAATACTCAAACTAATGAGTTAGTGTGGAGTAAATAGTACTCCCTCTGGTCCTAATTATAAGACATATTTAACCAATTTTGGAAAAATTAAGGAGAGGAGTTAAATTAGTTAATTTTACTTATTTTCCTAAAATGTCCTTATATACATTTAAAATGACATAAGTAAAAGTTAATCAATAACTTTGCCACATATCTCTCCGACCAATTTTCCTTTCCACATGCTTTCTAATTCAAATAATGATCTTGCTAGATATATATGTGTGTGTGTGTGTGTATACATATAGATCTATCATGCACACACACACAACCATGTATCTACACAGAGATATATATATTGACACACACAAACACACACACACATACATATATATGTTTATAAACACACACACATATAACTATACATACATATACACACACACACACTCACATATGTACACACACACACACAAACACACACATATATAGACACACACACATACATACATATATATGTTTATAGACATACACATGTGTGTGTTGCAACCCATATACATATATATTTAGCAAAAACCAAACACACTTTGGGATAATAAAATAAGGGTATTTTAGGAAGAAATTGGCAAAAACTAAAAAGTTGTCCTAAAAATTAGGACCAAAATCAACCCCCAAATATTATTTTATAATTAGGACTGGAGGGAGTAATAAATAAAAGTGGAAGGGGGAATACCAAAAATGAGTGAAGTCAAGTTGAACACCGACATTAATGGATAGTGAAGAAAATGAAATGAAGAGAATGGGGAAGTGCACGTGAACCCAGACTCCATTCTCAATCTCATACCTAAAAGTAGGGAGCCTCTGTTTACCCATCTCCTTTAGTCAAAGTTTCCCCCTACCTTTCTCTACCCTCCTTCTCTCTCTCTCTCTCTAAACTGCATATTATCTTACATGGTTAAGTTGTACTCAATATTTCAAAATGTTTTTTTTTTGGTGTATTAGATACTCAAATATTTTTTTCAATTGCAATTAACTAGTTGCCCAAAACAATTTTCAGTGCATTTAGCACACTCAAATATTGTTTTTAGTAGTACTTAGTATATATACAAAGTTTAGAGTACTCATTACTACTACGAAATTATACAAGGGCGAAATTGCAACAATGACTCTATGACACAGAGTGCCATTAAAAAACATATCTTCGTTTAGGGCTTTGATGCGACTTGACCCTATATTATATGGTTTTTCTATATATGTATATAGATGGAGTGTGCGAGTATAAATTGCTCGAGTCGTTATCCGAGGATCGGAGTCCAAGGGAGTGGAGTGCTTAATTTTCAACCAGTTTTTAGTCTATACTCTACCAAATATATCCTTATACCTTAGGACGAGGCATCCATATACGGATCCACAATCTAATTTGTTCCTACCTATTTATAATAATATTCCTCCATATATTCTTTTCCCGTCTCGGTCGTGTTATATATGTATATATCACTTTGGTCTATTTATAAATCTACTTTGACAAAAAAAAAAAATTGGTCTTATTTATAAGTCTATTTCTATGTAATAAATGAGATTTTAACAATTTTACCTATATTAATTGCATCTATGAAGATAGAGAGAGAAGAAATAGTTGAAAAATACCCAATCATAAGTGAAGACAAACATGAAAATTTACACCTATAATCATTGTGTTAACTACATCTCTTTGATATGTGAGATTTAGTCAAAATGGACTTATAAATAGGATCACAATGGTAATAATTGAAACCAATTGTCATGATGAGCATGCGTAGAGATATATGCACAGTAGAACAGAAGTTTGATTTGTCAACTTCAACAAAGAGAAAATTAAAAAGTTAAGTTGATCTGAAGTTGCATGCAATGACAATGAAATGAACTTCACGTGTGGTTTGAGACACCTGCCTAACATATATTATTCTCCACCTTAATTCTCTCAAATCCATCAGGAACTTTGAACAATTCTATCACTTTTCATTTTCAATCCACCCGCATTATACTCACTTTTCATCCCCATATATTCTTTTCTTCTACCATTCATGCTATATAACATTTTCTTTTTTTTATTGGATTTCTTTTTATTTGTTTGGAATAAATCCCTTACTCAAACTTCCCCACTTTGATTGTTAATACCGCACCTCAATATCAATATCCAGCCATTGTTTAATACTTCTTTACTCATTTAACTTTAATTTAATTCCCATAATAGGACTCCTCTCTTATCAGTTAAAGGCTACATATATAACTTTCGTTTTGAACTAATAATTAATTTTCCAAGCTAATTTTAATTACTGCTTAGAATATGGTGTATGTGTTTGCATAAATTTTGATATGAATAATCTCATCATTCAATATTTATGCCTTATGTGTTTGTATAGAATTTAATTTTTTTTTTGGCTCGAGGTATAGAATTTAATATGAATAACATCATATCACAACATGGCTTATTTGTTATATAGGGTAGGAGCCATGAGATATTAAGATGAATGTCTGATTATATAGAAAAAGATAAAATTTGTAATGAACAATACTATTTTTAAAAAGAAAATAATAAAAAAATCATTTGAGGTGGTTTATATATATATGAAACCCTCTATTAAAAAGGGATAGATGTAGATTGAAGAGAATACTCAATAAAATTATTAAATATGACTTTTTGGTTGATAATTTATCCAAAAATGTAGCTCTTAATTAATTTGCAATCTATATAGATGACCTCACATAATAGGATACGGTTTATTATTGTTTGTAATATAGATTAGGAGTATATACTATTATCTCTTTACAAAACAACGAAAAAGGGGATATAATTAAGATTAAGATTCTAATGTAGACCACAAAGTCTTATTACTCCCTCTGATCCTTAATATAAGATATGTTTAATTTGAATAAATTAGGAAAGTTAGTCAATGTGGTTAATATGATATTTTTTTTCCTTCTAAAACACTCAAATCATTTTCTTAATTCCCTTAATCTAATTTTTTAATTGATTATGGTTGAAGGAGCATATCAATGGGGTAATTTGAGAAAAGATTGATAAATAAAAAAAAAATATTTCTTATATTTAGACACAATATCAACTTCAACAATTATGTCATATATTAAGAACCAAAAGGAGTATTATATTTTACATCCTTTTAAGTTTTAAAAGGTTTTCTTTACTATTATTTTATATGAAGAAGGAGAAAAAGAAGTTGGATGATCAACAAGCTGTTGGTTGAGGTAATAAAAAGCTTCACCCCCTTAATAATAAAAAGAAGAACATAAATTCAAATCACAGAAAAAATATTTGTTAATAGAGGTGAGAACTCTTTACCCTTTAAGTGTCGAGGGGAAACCTTTGATCAAATAAAAAAAAATAAAGTTGGATGACTACCCCTAATTGAAATATAGGGTTAATAACTTGAGATTATTTAAAAATCAATTAATCATCAAACTTCTTTTAATTTACCCCCATTTTTAACTGTAAAGATATGAAGATATTGATCACCTAACGTCCTAACTCATATATCCTCCTATCAGGGACAAGCCAAAAAAGGACTCTTGCGCCAGAATATATCTTCCCTTAATTTGTCATTATGTGATCTCAATTATTCATCAATGACCCATAAAGAAAATTAACAAATAAATAAACTCTTATAGCTTCGTCTAAAGGTCATGATTCTTGAAATATCCCTGTGGATGACAGCTTATTATCAACAACCAATTTAAATTAAAACAGAACTTATTTAATTCCGTAGTATAATTATGTAGAAAACTTCTAGATTTATTAGTAATCTGATTAAGAAAAATAATATCTTTAATTAATAGGGATAGAGAGACTAGCCAAATGAATCAAGCATAAGACCAAGCAGAGTTGGACAAAAATCAATTAAATTAAACGACTTCATCAGTCAGTCGTGAGCCCCCTTTTTTAAAGTTGATTGGCTCATTATTAATTAATTATGCTATAAGTACTAGCCAGTGCCCATATGAAAACCTGGGCAAAGATTTTAAAATAGGTTGGCTCATTCTTAAATCATTTTTTTTCCCCAAATAACATGTAAACGATGTTATATATATAGAGGGAGGGAGGGAGGGTATATATTAAATTCCAAAAAAAGGATAAATGCAAAAAAGTCTCTCATGTCTCAACAAAAACAAGTGCAATTTTTTCCACTTCTATATTTCAAGATGAGTATATTTTTTATGTCGTCATTCTTAGAGCCATTTTCTGTCATGAGGATGATTTTTTGTTCTATTTTAGATCTAATTATATAGTTGAGTTGAGATGGGAGTTTATCAATCAACGATGGAAAATTTTGAAATAATGAGTTAATATTGTATTTAGGGTGAAATAGAAAAAAGAACATACTCCTATATTAAATATCGGGGTTAGATAATTAATTTGTAAAGATTAAAAAAATTATTTGAGTTGTTTATAATTAAGAAAAGCGTGTCATTAACCAGCATATAGTTGGATTTTTTTTTTGGCACTAGGCATAAATTACAAATATCATCTTATTGATATGGTTGGATACTAAATATTGACATATACATTTCCCAATAAAAATATTAACATAAGTTTGTCACATTGTAAGAGACTAGATTATTTTACATCATTAAACCCTAGTTAGTAGATAGTGGAACGAGTTTCCCTGCTAAACAAAAAGCTTAGGGAAAATTTAGCAAATGTGAGTCATTCATATTTGATTTTGGATGATCAAAATCTGATTTTTTAAATGATAATTTTTAGATAAAACATCATTTTTTGAAAGAATAATAGTTAAGATATTATATCTGTTTTATATTTTATACTCATTAAAATATTTTTTTCAAAATATATATACTTTTAAAAACTATCCAGATTAGGACTGATAGCCTAGATCTCTCACTACTAGGTTTTTTGGCTGGGCAGCGAAACAGTTCCAGTAGATAGTTGTATATATTTGTGGTACAACGCAGAAAAATTGTTTTATTTTCTAGATTTTAAAAATCCGAAAGACTTCACACACACAATACAATTAATGTGAAACAAATATTTTACCCTATCTTATAAACTAGTATCTAATACTCCCTCCGATCTTAATTATAAGATAAAATTAATTTTTTTGGAGAGGTTAAGAAAGCTAATTAAATTACTTTATAGTATTTTTATTTTTAATTTTTTCTTCAAATTAGTTAATTTGACTAATAAATTAATATATAATTTAAGAATACATAACATATAAAATAATTAAATAACTTATTTAGATTCCTTAATCCCAAAAAAAAATTCAACTTTATCTTATTATTAGAATCGAAAGTAGTAACAAACACGGTAGAAAGTGTGTCCCAAATTTTTGTTTAAATTGTGAATAATGCACAGAGGAAATTAAAGACGCAGAGAATCCCAACACTTAAAGATATGTACCGGTCATCAAGTTGGCAGTGATCAGTTTGTCCACGTCATCAAACTCAGAGACTCTCTCTCTCTCTCTCCTCCCAGCCACCCACCCTCCTCCTTCTTCCTTGCGAAATTACTAGTTGACTTACCCACTTTGTGATTCCTCCCTTTATTATTATTATTTTTTTATATATAGCTAGCCTCTCCCCCTTTGTCCTCATAATCTAAGATCTATCTCTCTCCTTTTCTCTCACATGAGTTTCTCATATATCGCTTGAGAATTCATCTTCAACATATATAATTAACCTCATATATATCATTTGAAACAAGATGAGCAATATAAGCATGGTGGAGGCCAAGTTGCCACCAGGTTTCAGGTTCCATCCCAGAGATGAAGAGCTTGTGTGCGATTACTTGATGAAGAAAGCCACTCACTCTGATAATTCCGATTCCGCTCTCATGATTGACGTTGACCTTAACAAGTGTGAGCCATGGGATATTCCAGGTCTGTAATAATTCTTCAATCTCCTGCTCTTTTTTCATCATTCTCTAGTTTCTCTGATCCGTGTTTTTGTTTCCTATAGATATTTCTGCCTCACTAATGGCGAAATGTTACTTTCAGCGCCATTTTATTTGCAATATTGTCGCTAGCTACTTCTAAATTATTTAAGCTTCATTCATTCGTGTCTTTTTCCGACTGTTTGTTTCGTGAAAGATATATATACATATATGTGTGCGTGCTCAGTGCTTTGCAATAATTGCTCAATTCACAAAATTATTTGTTTTCATTACTCCTATATGCAGAGATCGAAGCCAATCAGTAAGCTCTTTGAAAGATTTAGTTGTTTACATGAAACACACACTTAGGCTCAGCCTGCGTTCTTTCTGATCTCTACCTTTATTAATTTCTAGTGTGTGTGTTGTGATCTCCATCTTAAATTAGCTAGCATTCAGAAAAACTTCATCATCAATTATATATGAAAGAAAGCAAGCTTTGATATATAAAATTCACACTAGGGGCAGGGAGAGATGTCATCTTAAATATGTCAAAAGAACAAAAGGAGGATATATCAATTATTGTAAATAAATTAGATGATTAATCAACAATTGAGATAAGAAAAGTGATCAAGAGAAGATATATTTACCACCGGTGATGACATCACACAAGTCATTAATTAAGGAAAATGAATTGTTCATGAACATATGAACAAAATTGATTTGTTTATAATAGTTTTTGTATTAATATTAATGGACAACTTGTAACTTAATTAACGATAAATAAACGAATAGGTGTATAATTGACTCATATATAAAGCTTTTGAACAAATTGACTCATTGCACCTTAATTTGTCCTTGTCTTGAATCAAGAGGTTTATTCTCATGATAATGAAAACATATAATTAATTTTCACTGCAGCTGCTCCGCGGGGAATAATATTGATTTTGAATGTAAATTTCCAAGAAGTCAACATTCAACTCTCACCATCATATATCTAGCTAGCTCCTTGTATATATGCAATCATATCTTATCCTTAATTAATAGCCAAGTTGATATAAATAATTAACAAGTGAGTGATTATATTGAAAATGCAGAAAGGGCACGCGTGGGAGGGAAGGAGTGGTATTTCTACACGCAGAGGGACCGGAAGTACGCGACGGGGATGAGAACAAATAGAGCGACGGCGTCAGGGTACTGGAAGGCCACAGGGAAGGACAGGTTTGTCCTTAGGAAGGGCAAAGTGGTTGGCATGAGAAAGACTTTGGTTTTCTATGAGGGAAGAGCCCCCAAAGGCACCAAGACCGACTGGGTCATGCACGAGTTTCGACTTCATCCCTCTCCTCATTCTTGTAATCTCCCCAACGAAGACTGGGTTCTCTGTAGGGTTTTCTCCAAGAACAGAGATGAACACAATAATGATAATAATAATAATCATGGAAAATATGGCATACGAAGCTCCTATGTGGCCGGCTCTTCGTCTCTTCCTGAATTAATGGATTCTTACATTAGTTTTGATCAGGCTTCTGGTGATCATGCAGCTCATGAATATGAGCAAGTGCCCTGCTTCTCCATCCCTCCTCCTCCAAACCCTAACCCTAGCAGCCTCCATCACACCAACTTATTATCGGCTCCCTCTCCAAATGCAGCTCCAGCTCCATTCTCTGATGACTCCCACGTTCTTAAATCCTTGTTGACACAACTCTCCAACATGGAAACTCAGCAAGGATTGCCCTCCAGCTTTGAAGCTCATCATCATGCTTCTCAGGCCTCCTTTTTGTCTCAACCGCCTATTATTCCCACTTATTTATGGAACAATCACTAGTTTTTAATTATTTACGCACACTTCCTCAGTATCGTTAATTCGATGTTATGTATGTCCCGCTATAACTACCTAGCAATCCATGGGACGACTTGTGGTTTATATATAGCTAGTATTTATAAATATCGCTAGAGTTCATTGTGCTTATATATAGTGGATGGATTTTCGACATTCCATATATAACTGATTCATTTCCATGAAATCGTATCATTGTGTAGTTGGCTGGCTGAATTCATTGAATCATCAGCTGCTAGCTCTTGAAAGTGGGGATTACTTTCTTTTTTGAGTTCAACTTGGTAATAATTAGTAAGTTCTCCCACAACCATGGGCTCAACACAAGCAAAATTTGGATTATTTGGAACCGAAAGTTTTAGTGAACCGCGTGGAATACCAAAAAGAAATTTATGTTCTTATGATGAAATGTGAACGGGTGAGTATATATAGGGTATAATTTTGACCTGGTATTTTTGAATAATTAGTGCAAGATTGTTGAACATTTTGATTTGACGTGAAAAGAAAAGCATCTCACAACCAACCTGATTAATAATTAATTATACCTCT
Organism: Acacia confusa; assembly: GCA_037074495.1. Classification (NCBI taxonomy): domain Eukaryota; kingdom Viridiplantae; phylum Streptophyta; class Magnoliopsida; order Fabales; family Fabaceae; genus Acacia; species Acacia confusa. Next base: position 39,152,653 of record CM073509.1, read on the forward strand.
AATTAATGAATGATTATCTAGCTAACCATATTTATATACATGATGGTTGATGTAATTACCCTGTTGATGACAGTAGCGAAAACAAAGATGATTCAGCAGATATTGAAGATTCTGACCTTAATATAAAACTAATTAATGGGCCAATCTGATGTACAAGCTGTATGATTGAGACAAAATTGAATATGATACTCCTATATGTGAGTACCGTTGTTCTATATTCATATTATATTCCCTTTCCCGCTCTTTGATGTCACCATTTGATATGGGCGTAGCATTTGTTTGGGGAGTGAAATGCGGGTCAAGCGACACGACACTTCAATTATTTGGATTTACCTTGCTGCTTAATTATTTAATTACTTTTCATTATTTATGGCGAAAAGAAAGTATTTTCATTCTATCTTTGGTGTGAGGACTCTATGCCGCCACGTTTGTGAAACAGATTGTAACAAGTGATCAGAGAAGACTAACTAATCCTGACGGAGCTTATATATATATAGCCGAAGGATCGCTGCGTTAACATTTCACAAGTTGGGATGATAAGATTTTAAGCCACAACTCACGCGCCCAATATATTTATAGATTAAGGGTTGAACTCACTTTCTCATAAACTTACAAACTAATTAACACTTACGATTAAGATTATTATTATTAATGAGTTAATCGAGTAAAATTAGTTTGTATATAATAAAATTTATACTCTGATACGCCGAGTGTGAATTAGTTAGTGATGAGAAACGGCACGTGTGAGGAGTAGTAATCATGAAGGAAAGTTCAAAGTTAAGGGATTAGGTTTGGTATGTGAGCTGCTCAAAGTCTAACTGCAAATCTTTGCTTTCCATCACAGGATATTGAAAGCTACCTATCACCTAACTTTACTTTTTTTTTTTGGAAAAAAAAAAGAAGAAATTCCATTCCCTGTACTATACGCAGAGCTCGAATTATTGAATCAATTTTAATTAATCACTCTTATTATTATAAGGTTAACATAAAAAAACACCTTGTATATAATTAAATATATAATGGATATCTAGGTTTTTTTTATAAAGGACAAAATCATATTACTAAAATTTTAAGGTCTTAAAAGGAACCAAAGCAAATATTACATATATTCTGACTAACAAAATCCTTTTAACAGAGCAATAATTTCCTGCCAAGAGATGATATTTAGAAGAGCCTGAAGAAAGCTTTGTTGACACAAGTTATGCTTAGTTGCGGTTGGTGAGATGGTTCATGAAGATCTGAATTTGTAATCCAGAGAATTCCGACATCTGACATGGAATGAATTAACAGAGATACCTGCATTTTTCCAGATGAAGTGGATAAGAAGGAAAAATTGATAGCAAATGTAACATTAGCAAAAATGTCCCCTCGTCATTTAAGATTTAAAGGTGTGTTTGGTTTGAAGAAAAAGGAGGGGGAGAAATTTGTTACCCTCCTATTGACCAAATCGCCTATAAATTTTTTTCAATATTTTAGAATTACACTCCAAAAAATATATATATATATATTCTTCTTATTAATGATGGTAAAAGTTCTTTCTCCACTCTCATCCTCTCCCTTTAAACAACACACTGTAAAAGTGATGCAAGATAACATTCCATTGATAAGTTTTAATAGAGTAATCTATGTTGGCAACAGTTCTTGTGTGTGCTTTGACTATCAAATTTCGATGAACTTGATCTGCTAAGTTGACAACTGAGCTTTGCCATTTGACTTTTCTAATGATCATTTCTGGTGTTGGCCTTTTCCCTTGGGGCAATGCTGCATTTCTATTGGTCCATAAAACATGAATCATAAGAATAATGGAAAACATAAGACTATATTCATTGTTTTGATGCAGATGAAGAAGAGTCTCCTTGAACTAAGATATCAAGGTCTCAGAATCCACTAGAGGTACTCTTATATGAGCAACAGAAAACCAGGCTGCCCTTGAAATTGGGCAATGAAAGAAAATGTGCTGTATTGATTCATTTTCTCACATCCAAACTCGCAACAACCACTAATATTCATATGACGCTTTTGAAGAACATCTGTAGCAGGAAGAGCATTGTGGAGTAATTTCCATAGTAGCAAAAGAAATTTTGGCATGATAGGTAACTTCCATAGCATTTCCCAGAATTCATGATCAGTTGATTCTGGTGAAAGTTATCCATGAGAATTTGAAATCCATCCCTGACCTTATAATACCCTGAGCTATTACCTTGCCAATGAAAACTATTCGGGACATTAAGCAAGGATAAAGGAATGCTGAGTATTTGATTTGCAATTTCCTTTGGGTACGTGATTTGAATTTAAGAATGATTCCATCGAACATGATTCCAAGGAGAAGAGACATGCGTTAATAGATCTCCCACTCGATTGATAAGCCCAGCCGAGCTAGGATCCGATTGCATTAGCCACCTCAATCGGTGGTTGAGTAAAATGGATGAAACATTACCTACTTTTCATTTCAACTTGACAAGAATCAGACTAGCATTGTCAACGATGCCCTTCCATATCCAAGAGGAGTTATGTGGTAGCTTAATAATGGAGTCTGAGTTAAGGTCAAAGTATTTAATCTTCAATGTCTGTCCCAATAATGAGGATGAATCATCTGAAAAAACTCTCCACAACTGTTTGGCTATAATAGCTTGGTTAACCAATTTAAAATGCCTTAATCCTAAACCGCCTTCATCCACGGATTGGAAAAGAATATCCTTTCAGACCAACTGAGTTTTCCTTCTTGTCACTATTTGTTCCCCAGAAAAAAATGCACACGGCAAGAATCTATTTTGTCACAAATATAATTAGACAAACTAATGCAAGATAAAACATGAGTATTTACTGCCGCCAAAGTGGATTTAATCAAAGTTAACCTACAAGCTTGAGAAAGAAGCTTCACCTGCCATGCACTGTTTTTTTTTTTTTAAATTTTTTTATGAAGGAGACGAGTTGCTGATAAATCACTCCCTTGCTTCGCCCAGGATCAATCTCAAGGTATTTACCCAGCTTTGATTCAAATCGAAGCCCAAGTAGTTTTGATAAGGTGCATGGACTATTGAGCAAAAGTGTCATTAGGGCTGAATATAAGGAATGATTTTGATTAACCACATTGCATACATAATGAGGATAATTTTAACACCAATGAATGATCATAATAAAAAAAGTGAGAAATGGGTTGAGCCTGCTGGCTGCTGACATATTTTAACACCCCTTGAAAGACCAGAAGACTCTAACCTGGCTATCATACAAGAGAATATTTACAGCCGAAATGTAAATATATGGGGATAAAGGGCTTGTCTAATGCCTCTACAGGCAGGATCACCTTAGTCAATTTAGTATGCAAACGATATCAAGGTTTGTATACATTGTTAACATTACGTCAAATATTAATTCTTATTTCCCACAAGGCCCATGACTAATATTAGTCTAGGTCTAGTAGGCAGCACATAATGTTTTTATTATGTTAAGCAGTACCGATAATTTAAAAACTGCGTAAATAAAAACATCCAAAGCTTTATGCTCACTTGCGAAGAGAACCCCACAGCTTAAATACAAGGCACATGCATAATTACATTGAATTTTGATGAAATTATGTGTGAAACTTCTTTAATAAGAATGATCGTATCTTATTTGTCAAAACTCAGTAAATAGTCGGTCATATGGCAGTGTTTGCGTGAGGTGAGGCCCCTTATCTCATGAGGCCAATATTCAAATTAAAATATATCACCTAAAGTTTATGATTGTATTAACTTTTCAGACAAGAACTTTAAAAATTTACAGGATAAACATGTAAAAAATTTTATCTCGATTTTTGAAAAATGACTTCTAAAAATAAAAGCAGTTATCCAAACATTTAAGCTACTTAAAAAACTACGAAGAAAATGGAGCCACCCACTCCTCCAAACTTACAGAAACTCATCATATTTAGAGGATTGGGCCAAATTAGATAAAGACATCCACGAAACCCAGAAGGAGAGGCCCATTTAGAATTTATATCAAATATATCAACAGCTGAAATTGCAGAGAGGATATGGATAAGGGGATATATATAATTACATGAAGGAAAACTAGGCTTCATATATAAAGATGAAAATCCAAGCCTGAAGAAGATATATAGAACATGTTTAAGGTACACATGCACAATCACTGGTCTGATTGTAAATAGTGGATGCATTAGCATAGTGTAAAGAACTAATTAATCTTATTGAACCAAGGCACTGGTGTTGTACACAAGAAGGGCACCCCCTGCCAGAAGACCTGCCAGTGTTACTGCCCATATAGCCAACCCAGTGGTTCCTGCATCATTATTTTCAAACATCATTAATTACTGCTCACTTCATTTCTATCTATCACTGCTTTCATTCTCTTAACAGCTAACTCTCAAAATAGGAGTGTTTTGTGCGTGTTGGTGTGTTCATAGACACCACGATGTCTTACCTCCTACGTAGACATCGCCACTTGGAGACCAGTCGTCGGTGTTGAAGATGGGACTGCCAGAACAAAAAATGCAACTTTCATCAGTAATTAACTCTCATGATTCCATAGATGAAACTTGGGATATATGTTTGAGAATTGAATTGAATTACCTGTAGCCATCCACGTTAGCACCGTACTTGTCCACGAATTGGTATACACCCTTCCCCTGATCATTCAAAACCATTCACACCTTCAGTATTAGAATATATAGTCTCATGTTGACCAATTGAAATATTAATTATAGGTATATAGCATTGAGGCAAGTCTTATTAGATAAGCTAAAACTATTTTAATAAAAAGGCAAATCTAGTACATTCCTAGTTCACTAAATTGTAATTGTAATTCTAATAGCAAGTTTAAGGCAAAAAAAATCTGCTAGTAGGTGCAACCAGATTCCAACAAGCAAACCCCCCACACCCACTTTACTTACAATCAACTACTGAGCTATGCTATGGCGTTAAGTCATGTTCTGCAGCAGTCAGTTTTGAAATTAATAACATGATTTAGATGAAATAACTAGGATCAATTTATTTTCTAGTTGCAGGCACAATATTTAGCCGTGTAAAATAGATCAACAGACGTAAAACAATCAAAGCCTATTCTTCACAAGCCATGATATGCTCATGCAGCTCAAAATATTCACTTAAGAGTAGGAAAATAACTCAAAATTACAATTAGATAGCGAGCTGCCTCACAAGAAGGGCGAGGTTCATAAGTTAAAGGAGCTGTCTAATCTTTGATTGAGCTCTCACATAGATTCATAAGTACCATTGGAGGCATCGATTCATGAATAACTATGAAAGTACTTCGACACATCCAAGATGAAGCTAATATAATAATCTTATTAAGCACTGAAAAGGCGATGATGATATATAAATGAGGAATAACCATAAAGATCATGAATTCAATAATCAACATATCATAGTCCACATGCATCTAGTGTTGTACTTGTTGAGAGTATTATTAGGTGATGGTGAGTGTAATAGTAAATGAATAGGATGTAGAAACAAACCTTTCCTTTCCTGCCAGATGAATCAACACCATCTATCAAGTCCATGCCACCGTTGATTCCTGCAAATCATTCACCCCATAAGTACGTTATCCATGTATATGTAAACCAACATCTGTTACTTGCAACTACATATATACATATGAAGCGAGAGAGAGATAATTAACAACCATAGGGCTTGTCGGTTTTGATCTTCTTGCCACCACTGGCTACGACCTTGAAGGAAGAAGAAGACTTTGAGAGGGAAGGAAGGCCTCTCACTGCAGATTTCTCAAAAGCGAAAGGAGCTGGCTTTAGAGACACAGAAGCCATCATAGAGGAGGCCATTGATGAAGCGAGGCTTAGCTTCTGATTTTGTTCCCTCTCACTCACAATGAATGCGGTAAGTGTTTAGATTGCAGAATAATAAAATTAGTTTAGAGAGTGGCTGACTAACACGTGGCACTCCTTCTGTGAAGAGCTTTGGATATCATCTTCCCAATCTTATCCACAGCATGCCACGTCAAAAATATTTTCGTCCACTCGTTTAATTCCCCTCAATAAAATCCTCACCCTCAAGATAGGGCCATGTACGGCCCTATTTTGTTCAGTTCATCTAGAATCTTAAGTGAGACATCACCGTGCAGGACCATATCATATTACTTGTATGAGTCTGCTTGCCCAGGATCGGTAATGCAGTAACAGCCTTCGAAAAAGTAAACAGATGATGTCTAATAATTTAATTTTGGATGCACTATCAACAAGCACCAGTGGTCTAGTGGTAGAATAGTACCCTGCCACGGTACAGACCCGGGTTCGATTCCCGGCTGGTGCACTTCGTGGAGCGATGAAGACTCAGCGCAAACGGTGATGGGATGATTCTATCACCAGTGTCAGATCCTTCTGACGAATATTCGCGCACCTGAGCTCCCTCTTTTTTTTTTCTTTTTTTTTTGGGTCAACGATTTCTCTTTTTATGAAGTATTCTTTTCCTAATAATTATATATTCTATGATTATAGTATATTGAACCTTGAAAATTTATGCAAATTTAAACAGGTCGTTTGATAGGAACACATGTCCTCTCTTGGTTTATTCCAGGAGAAAGAAGACATATGTCTAGTTATTAGGTTTAGGAGAAGTTATTATCAAATTTAGAAGAAGTTACAATTGGTTTGTAGCAGTTATACCCTTTTTATCTATAAAGTAGTTTTTAAGACAGTTATTATGTAGTGACTGAACCTTATATATTTGTATGATGTTTTATGAGAAAGGCAAGCAGAATTATATGATCATTATTGTAAATTTTGGCTAGAATTCATATCCTAGTTCTAAAGTGTTCTTTCTACTCTTTTCTTTATTTTAAAATTACTAAAACCTATCATCGTCCCCCTAGTTTGGTTTGTAGTGTAACCCCAACAATGAGTGACAGTGGAGCAAAACGCTGGGCTCACTTTTTTTTGGATGAAGCTCCCACTTGAAACTTCCAGCTTTTCTTTACCAAAAAATAAAATAAAATCGAGCTTTTTATTTTTTTTTATAAGTTTTTTTTAATAATTTTGTGTGTTTGTCTATTATTTAATCAAATTGGTGTCATTTTCTATCTCAATTAACTTTTGAAATAATAATCTAAACATTCACCATTTTATAAAAAAGCTACTTCTACAAAAACCAAACGAACAATTTAAATACAAATTACATTTACAACTTAACTTTTTCCCTGCCGAGCTTTTGCAAAAATAAAATAAAAATTAAGTCACCGTTAACCCAAACAAGCCTATTGTCTTGTTGCAGTGCTTTTGCCTATTTCACCTACTTATTGCACCCAAACTTTATTGCTTCTACCTTACTATTTCAATTAGTGTTGGGCAAAAACCCATGGTCTAGTTGGTCCTGTTTGACTCGATCCGGCCCGACCCGGTCCAGGGCAATAAAAATATGGTCCAAGACAATTTGACCGGATTGGATCAGACCAAATTGTTCGGGTTAAACCAGACTTCGGTCCAGAGGCTTAGACTTGTTGGACTGGTCTGGTCTAAGCCGATGTTTTGTTTTTAATTTTTTTTAAATTACCACTATATTTAGCCATTTACTGAAGTTTAGACATCCTAATATGCTTTTTAACTTATAAGAATCACTTTTCACTCAATCACTTTTTATTATTTTTGGAAGTCAGGTGAAACCATAGTTAAAATTATCTCCCAAGAAGGCAAAATTTAAAAAAAATGGAAAAAAAAGTGGGATTGCCTGGACTGGTCCAGCCTGACCCGGACCTTGAGCTAAGTTGTTCATCCCAAGGTCCTTTCGAGCCAGACCTCGGGTTGGCCTCCAACCCGGTCTAACCCCGTCTTTGATCAACCCTAATTTCAATTGCTATTACGAGTCACCCACATATTTCATGTTGTTTGACAGAGCTTCAAAGAAAAGGAACATTTTATGAATCTTAAACTATAGCATGTTTGGAGCCTTATGCCTATTTAAAAATAGCTTTTGCTTCCAAATTAAAAGTCATTTTGGCTTGGGGTAGCTTTTAAAAATAAGCTTCTTGCCATAAAATCAACACAAGTTATCTTGATGGTAAAACTGGGTTTTCGATTTACATTTATTTTTATAATTAGAATTTTAAACTTTGTCTTAAAGTTATCAAATATATACTCTTATATATAATATGCATTATAAAGTTTACATATTTTTTTAATCATTTTACATCTAAACTTACTTTTCAATTATTCTAAAAACAAATTCAGCTTATGTAACTGACTTTATATAAAGGCATATCTTAACATGAATATATAAACTTTTATCCCAATGCTTAAACAAACGCCTACTGTAATTAACTTGCGACTTAAAAAATTTTTGTTGTTGCTGATGGAATCTGTCTACAACTAGTTGCTTTAGTTGTTAATTGTCCCAAATATGATTCTACATTATGAATATGATTTCAACTTGAAGATGCATATGATGAGAAAATGCATTATGCTAATAATAAATAGGATTATTTTAATTATTCTACATATTATCCCCACAAGATCCAAGATTTTTGTTGCGCCGTAAACAGCACAAGTAATCAGAATTAAGGATAAATATTAAAGTCAAAATTCTCGTAATTAGCTCCCTTTAGTTTGAAACTTCAACATGATACTATTTTATAAGTAAGGTTGCAATTGGGTTGGAACTTTGAAAAGCGATTTGAAATGCATGTGAAAGCACCATAAAATATAAGTCCTACACGGCATGCAATTACTTGGTCAATTATTGTTTATCAACTTATTTAATTATTAATGTCAATTTCACACATGAATTATATGCGCTTGTTCCGAATTATATAATGTGTTCATAGGTCTTCTCAGATAAAATAAAAGCGGTTTCAAAGATATGCATCGCACTTCATTTACAATCGAAGCACGTGTATATACATATATATTTACCAAATATTGAGTATAATATTTTGCCTATATCTTATTGTATATTATTAATAAACCAAATTTGTAAAATATATATTACTCCAGCTAATCCTATATGATGTGATTTTTTAAAAGGAATGACGTGTTTCTACTTGTCTGAAATTTTTAATATGGTTTTCCTTTCTTCCTATTGATCATTTGTTAGTCTTTATATGATCATTATTGTCTCACCTACTCTCTCTATAAATTAAAGGTGTATTTTTTTGGGGAAAAAATAAGTTGTATTTTTTTTAATATATTTATTGTTTTTATCCAGTTTCAATTAACTTTTTTAACTAATATAATTCCATTATTTGTATATTATAAAAACTGGAAACTTGAGGTTGACTAATGTTCCAGATAAGTCACACGTATAGAATATATAACAGGCAATTTCTGCTAATTCGTTTGTCTTTACATTTAGAAAGTTTAGAGGAAAGATGAAAGTGGTGCAATTCAAAACAGAGTAGTGTGATCATGATTATCTGTGTTTGTTCTTTTCTGCAGAGGAACATGGTTTGGTCAAGCTTGAAATGAAGGCTTTGTAATCCTAATTAATTAAGAGAGGATTGATTGATGACAAAGTCTGAGACTGACTGGTTTTGGTTTTGCTTTCCCTGCACGCAGCGTTTACCCCACTTTGTCTAGTCAATCTTCACTCCTCACCCCCCTCTTAATATAATTATAGCGTAATTACAAGGGAATAATGAACTAAGCAGTAATTATGGAAGCAACAATAAACTAACAACATAATTATGGAAAATGGTATCTGATATATAGAGAGTATGGTAACATGTATTTAGTAATTACTTGACAGAACTTGCTGGCCAGTTCATCTAACATGACACGGTTGCGTTGGACGGAGCTCATGCGCCAAGACTTGGTCGTCGCACATGAAAGCCACACACAGCCAAGAAACATAGAAGAGTCAAAGTAGGTGCGTGTCCCTTCCTAGACTTTGCCAAGATCACCCCAAATTAAATGTCACCTCTCTTTCTTCCTCCTTCAATTCAATCTTTTCTCTTCTCTCCTTGATTTCTTCTTCCCTCTTCTTGCTTTCGCCAGTTTCAGGTTTGTTTCCCTCTATCTGGGTAAATTTACTAGTTTTTTGGTTTTTGGCTCGTGATAATTGGTCATCCCTGTTCTTCCCTCGCTGCAAACAGAATTGTATTAGTTTTCTTTTCCCTTTTTGGTGCTCCAGATTTTGTTGTTGGACTCTGACTGTTTAAAAACCTCGTACTTTTTATCTTCCTTGAGCTGTTAAAACATCACTGATGACCATTCAGGAGATATTAATGCCTGAATATAGCTTGTGATGCGAACCATGGTGCTTAGTGTAACAGAAGTTCAATTGAAAATATATATACAGTTCAAAGTACTTGCTTTGTTCCTGGTCATCCTGAAATTTTATGGAACCCTCAAGCATTTTCGCTGGAGAAAAAAAACTTTTGCCAGTCTACATTTGCCAAATCAGCTAATTTTGTCATAAAAATTTTAGCTTCTGTGTCTCCTGTAGTATAACTATGATAATGCGTTTGTATCTTTTGAAGTACCGCTCGGATCAGAGGACCCTTTTACAATTTCATTGTAGTTTTGGTGGGAAAATTGGAGCTATTATGTCCATTGCTATGGTTTATATCTCACATGTTCTACCTGATGCTATAAACTTTTGTACCTTGTTCTGTTCCTATGAAGGCTTAAAAGTTATGCGTTACCATGTTCAATTAGTTGTTTGTATCTTCCACTTGCATATCCTCTGAGACATTGAAATTTGCTACTTTGGTGGTTCGATCAGGTGGCCTTCGAAGTGTCCACATTTGAAGTGATTGTTACCATTTTATCTTTAAAGCTGCTCACTGGTACTTCATTCGGTCATGACTTGTTTTCCTGTATTATTTGGTAGAAGGTTGCGTTCTTCAGCAAGGCTAGATCCGGACATTGAAGAAGGTAACTGAAATACCTGTTCCATAATAGTCGTGATGTTGAGGCAGAAGAGATCACAGAGCTTCTAGTCACATACATCTAATTATTTTCCTAAGCACATGTTTGTATGCTGTAATCATGATATTTATTGCTTTATAGCTTGGGAAAAAAAAGTTCTACTTCTATTGTTAGATTTTGATTAAATGTACTTGGGTGCAGAGTTTTCCGGTCTTCAGCATGTCAGACTTTATACATACAAAGAACTACGAACTGCCACTGAAGATTTTAGTCCTGTTAATAAAATTGGAGAAGGTGGTTTTGGTTCTGTTTACAAGGTGATTGAAAAACTTTCTTACTTGATGCTTTAAGTATTGCTTGCATTTGAAATTGATTTATCCTTCCTTTCCTTTTGAATGAAAACTTAGAAAGATTCCTGTGAATGGTTAGGGACAATTAAAAGGTGGAAAAGTTGCTGCTATTAAAGTCCTTTCAGCTGAATCAAGACAAGGGGTGAGGGAATTCTTGACAGAGATTAAGGTGATCTCAGAAATAGAGCATGAAAATTTAGTTAAGCTTTATGGCTGTTGTGTTGAAGGAAATAACAGAATATTGGTCTACAATTACCTTGAAAACAACAGCCTCGCACAAAACCTTATAGGTACATGCATTATATCATTTATATTTCGATGACTGTTTGTGTTTAATCCTTTAATTCTGTGTTTGAGATATTCAAATTAATACCATACCTATTTTCCTGGAAAATCATTGCAAGGAGGCATTTGCTATTTTTATTTTGGCCAATTGGAGGAGAATGATATGCACAGCAAGCCTGATTTTGAACAACATGAACGTTTTCTATTGGCTCATTTTGACCCTTGACCTTACACTAATTCTATTTCAATAAATTGCTTTTATTTATTTACTTCTAGGTAGACGACGTAGCAGTATCCAATTCAATTGGCGAACAAGGTCTAAAATATGCATTGGGGTTGCACGTGGGATTGCCTTTCTCCATGAGGAAGTAAGACCGCATATTGTTCATAGGGACATAAAAGCAAGTAACATTCTTCTTGACAAAGACCTCACACCCAAGATTTCAGATTTTGGGCTTGCAAAACTGATTCCAGCAAACATGACCCATGTTAGCACACGCGTCGCAGGAACTATGTAAGTATAGTCATCGGATGCTTTTGATTTCTTTTTTATAGTCTGAGAAACTGGAGGCTTTTGGTTTTAATTTGTTTGATCTTTTCCCCCCTTTCAAACTATGAATTATCCTTCCATTTATGAAGACTTATCCCTCCCCCTCAATTTTCCAGTTTCAAACTCAAGATCTTTCATTTGTCTGGACAGAGGAGTTTCCATTTGACAAGGGAATGTGCTATAGGTTATGTTATCCTGTTTTTTCAATATAGCTAGACTGCTAGAGTCACGTTTTATTGGGGATCTCAGTTATAACTACATCTTACCACCCCATGTCTTGATTTACTTCAATGTAATTGGGTACTTAGTTTATATTCATATATTATTGACAGAAGAGTTTACTTTGGTATAGTCAGTGCTGTGCTGTGCATCATTGCTATTATAATTAGCTACTAGCCTTCCCTTCTTATTTTGTGAAGAAATAGGATTTGATGGCTCTGATTATATATGTTTGTAATATGCTGTTCTTGTAGATAAATTAGTTACCCTGTGTCAGGATTTAAAGCCATATGTTCTGTTGCAGAGGTTACCTGGCACCAGAGTATGCAATAGGAGGCAAGCTAACACGAAAAGCTGATATATACAGCTTTGGAGTCCTCCTTGTGGAGATTGTAAGTGGTAGATGTAACACAAATACACAATTACCAATTGAAGAACAATACATTCTAGAAAGGGTAAGAATCTCTAATGTTAACTTATCACTTATTTTCTTGGTGAAAAGCGCCTGCTTGTGAGGAGATAGAATACACTAACTACACTTGCACATTTCAATATAAAATGAGAATTTCTTTTTTAATTGAATTGCATTAAATGTTATGTTCATAGTTAATGATAATGTGTTATAGCAATGCTACAATTCTTGGTACTATGTCACTTTTGTAGTGATGCAATCTAGAACCAATATATAGGGCAGCTGTAACTTGTGCTACAGGTTCTGATTATATCTAGGGCAACAAAAACCTTAACTTAAGTACTTTTGTGAAGATTATTATAATTCATTTGAGTTTAATAAAGGAACTACAAAGTGGATCTTATATTAAGGATCAGAGGTAATAATTTAGAATTCATAAACCATACCAAGAGCAAGAAAGAAGGCAATGACATCCTCCTTTTGTGTTCTTGATATCACTGATAGAGCTCTTGAAAACGTTGAGATATTAACAGGGGGCTGAAGCATTGCTTAAATCATTACTACAATGTTGCTTTTGATGAAGTGGAGTTGTCCAGTTATCTTAGGATTAATCTTAGTATCAAAAACTGTTAAACAATAGTTTTTCTATTATTTAAGCATTTGATGTGATATATGTATGACTATTATGTTCTAAGCTGCATGTTCTTTTATCTCGCACCATATTATGTTATGCATTATGCGTTAATATATTTCTGGGGACCTTGGGCATTAACAGTGGTCTGTGCAAAATTAATACGTTTGAGTGTCATAGCCTTTGATTTTGCTTCTTGGTGGGAATATGCTTACAACAAAGTGGTTTCCTGTGCTTTTGAATTGCTTGCCAACAGTTAGATCAAAGGACAGTTCCTTCTCAGATGGCTGTTTAAACAAACCAACAAACAAACAAAAAGAGGGGAAAAAAAAGACTGCCGATGATTTTGAATTTGAACTTATTTGAGTCCCCATATGTATTCTCTTTTGCCTTCAAAGTTTTTCTCCTTTTACCTATTTGCAACCTTGCGTTCCTAGACTTGTCAGTTAAGCTTATACTCATGCAATTCTTCATTATTTAGATATGTTCTGTGATTCATCCGTCTTAAATTGTCTCCTGTCTTGTCCGTCTAAAGTAATTATCATCTTTAATGGAAGTTAATCACACAACTAGACAACAACAACAATAGAGCCCTAATCCCACTAGGTGGGGTTGGCAATGTGGATCAAACAACGCCATTAAACTCGATCAAAAACCAAATCTCGGGATAATTTGTTAACAGAGAGATCTCACTCAATAATCACACAACTAGAGTTTCAACAAATTTTAATTCTTTCTGGATTCATCTTCAATGGCAGAATTCTTGTCTTGAAACAAGGGGCCTGTTCTGTTGTAAAATATTTTACATGTCAATTATGCTTACATAAAAGATACAACTTAGCACATGAATAATTGGCTTTTGATGACATTGCTGTGGTTGCGACCTTTAAAAGTAAATGATACCATTCATGTCAGGACCTGCTCTGACTCCAGTTTCTGCTGTTGTTACAGACATGGAATCTTTACGAGCGGAAGGAATTGGTAGAACTGGTGGATGAATCGCTGAATGGGGAGTTTGATGCTGAGGAAGCTTGCAGATTTCTCAAGATTGGCCTTCTTTGCACCCAGGATGATGCCAAGATACGGCCATCCATGTCCTCCGTGGTTTACATGCTCACCGGCAGAATGCGTGTCGACGAGAGGAACATAGCAAAACCAGCCTTGATCTCTGATTTTATGGACCTCAAAGTGAGGAAAAAACCAGTCAGTAGTATAGACATGCACACTAAAGCTTCTTCATCCTCCGCCTCTTACAACCAGGATACTACTTTTTCATCAACCGTTTCAACCGCTGCAACTGCAACCTTCACTGCACGATATGATCAAAGCATGTAGTGCATACTCTCATATCTGTTTCATTATGAAAGGGTTGTTATCTTCTGTAAATTTTTGTAACCGCAGAGTGTTTGTTGGTGCAAGCTAGGAGTTTTGTTCAATATGTATATTGGGATCTGGCTTTAAGGTAGCTAGCTACTATCTCCTAAATATAGGATATAGATTGTAGTATAATTTGTATTATAAACTATGTCCTATATTTATATTTAGGACCCAAGGAGTATGTAATATTTTAAAGATTCTTTCCCCAGTTTTTGCTTGTCCTGCTATTCTGTTTTAATTCAAGGCCAAATCTCAAGATGCCATTTTTATCTTATGATGCTCAACATCTTAACTATAGACGTTGCCCCCAATTTGATATTATCGTTGCTTTAATAGTTTTGGATCTTCTTTTTATTTAATTGTTCCCATTCAAGTGTAATTTTTGGTCATGACTCGTAAGAATTCGATTCCAATGGTCTCAGTCTTAAGTTTTATTTGATATATATATATATTGCATTAAGATATACAAATATTTTGACAAGAAAATAATTTTTGCATTTTACTTCTTATAAAGCAGAAAAAAATAAAAGCACATTGGGGCAAAAAAAAATATATTTGCCTGTTTGGATGACACTTAGAGCTTAGGTTTTGTTCAAATCGAGATAAAATTATTCTCACATATTTATATTGTATTACACAAAACTTAGGTTTTGAAAGGTTTCCAAACACTACTTAAACATGAATAGTCTAATGACTTTTCTCTTTTCCCGCAACAATAGTTCAAATGACTAGAAATTTTAAGCTGTGTTTGATTTGAAGGGAGGAGAAGGAAAGAATATAAATTTATTTTCTTATATTGACCAAATTGCCTATAAAATATTTTTAATATTTCAAAAATATATTCTAAACAAAGAAAGAACATTTTTTTCCCCAGTAATAATAATTTGGTAAAAGCTTCCCTCTTCTCAAATCAAACACACATTGCTATTGCTATTAGAATAGAGTAAATTGAATTTTTTTTCAATGGGCCATCTTACATTCTTACTCAATATAAGAAAAAAAAAAAGAAAAAAAGAAAAAAAAAATTAAAGTTCACTTCACCACGTTAACGAAAAATTGTTCATTTGACCAAAACAGACAAAAGAAATAAAATTTAATAAAAAATGGCATTAAGACGGGGAGGAAGAAGAGAAGGAATATCACAGAGGGGGAGGACGTGACAATCGGAACAAAGACTGTGTTTCGACGCTCCGGTGATCGCGGCAGCGGCCTAACTGCTCCGGTATGTGCTTCGTGCTCGAATTGGATTTGTCGTTTATTTCTGCGTCTTCTTTTCCTGATGATTGATGAACGCTATTCTTCCTTGAATTTTGTTTTATGATATTGCCTCCATCAAGTTTGAGAGTTGGGTTAGCTCTTTAACCCCATGATCAAGCTTCTTCTTCTTTTTTTGAATAACCATGCCAAATTCATGTTTTAGCTGTGATAATTCTGGGGGTGCAAGCTTTAGAATTCACTGTTTGGTCTTCTTGGGCTTTGACATCAAGTTCCTAATGCTTAAAATATCTGATTTCAGAAGGGGCTTAGCCTCTGGAATTGGAATTTATTGTTTGGTGCCGGTGATGGATTTTCTGAACCAATTTCTTTATCCTACTGGAAAATTAATGTCGATGGTATGCAATCAGCAACTGCAGACTTAATGGAAAATGGGAAGCTTCATTCCCTTTCCTTTTATTCTATCACCAGCATCCTTTGACAAGTGAAAGTTGCCGTTTAATCCTTCGTGTAAAAAAATAAAATAAAATTAGTGTTTAAGTGTTAAAAATTTTATTCAAAAAATTCTTTTGGTGCAAAAGAAGAGTTTCCCCCCTCTTTTGGCAGAGAAAAAGTTGTAGCACTAGCTTTCCCCTTTCTACTTTGTAACAATGAAATGATTCCGCCATTATACTGCTGTAGCTTATCGCTTCTTGGGAAATCACAACATTTCTATGAGGAACCATTGTCTGTTAGAGTACTTCCTGGGAAGTTTCATTTCCATTTTTCATCCCTGTGGCATGATTTCTGAAAACAAATAGGTTAAATATAATGAAAAAACATAGACATAATATCATTGTCTAAATCTGACTTGCTTAGGTTTGACTATTATTAGAAACTCTTTTTTCCTTTTATTCTGCATGGCTTTTCACAGCATTTCTTTCTAGTTTCTGTTAACCAGGAACCTGGGTTGATAAATTTTCAGTTAGCATTCCATCTTCCTCCCTCCTGTTTATAATCTTAGCTGTCAGGTGGATGTTGAATTAATTTGAATTCGATGCTTGCATGATGTACTGCCCAGAAAGCTCTGCCCCTCCCTCAATATTCTGAATAGCTCATATATTTGGGTTAAGGGGATTATCTTAGTTAATTTTGATTGTTAGTCGACCAAATATGTTAAGCTGATGGTCCACATGTCATCCACATAATTTTGTTTAGGTTCAAATTTTCCCTGAAAGTCTAGGTGCCATCTACTTCATTTTTTTCAAAGTTATATTTAAAATTTTCGGGACGAATTGACATCTTAACAAAAATAATATGGATGACATGTGAACTGTCAGCTCAACATTTCTAATAAACTAATAGTCAAAATTAACCAAGATAACGGCTAGGCAAAATTACCTCTCGAAAAGCTTCTGAGGCCCTTAACCCTATATATTTTTCATTTGATACCCATGGCACAGGAGTTGCAGTCATGTTTTAGATGTGAGGTTTGCTTATTTTAAATTATAGGTATACATCTCAAGTGAATTGGCAATCTATGCTTCTTGAAAATGGTCAAGTGGGAGGTGCCCATGCTTGCTTTTAACCCTTGTGTCCATCTTTTGTCTACCACCTTGTTATGAAGTGAGCTTCATATTGCTGCCTTACATGTATGACACTTGTTCAACTTCCTGTATGCCTATGGAATAAAGTGTATATTGATGTCTTTTAACTCTGACATTCATATTCACTTCTATGGCATTTTGTGCAAGGGAAAATCATGTACTAAATTAGCATCTGTTGCTGCAGTTTACTTGCAAAAGGACGTTATGTCTAGCATAGAGGATAACAAAGAACAAGGAGTGAATGTGAATACATCTGACGAGTCAACTGATATGCCATCGTCCCAGGAGGAGGTTGTTGTCACTTCAGTTGCTGCAATGTTTTTGTTTTCTTACCAAGAATATACATATTGTTTGAATTATTGATTGAATATATCTTGCAGGAGGAAGTTATAAAGAAAAAATATGGAGGAATGATGCCCAAAAAGCCTCCGCTCATATCCAAGGTACATGCATGGGTTTTCCCCCTTTATGTTTTGAAGAGGGAATATATAAGACACTGTAATCACATCACTATAGGTTTTTCCTGGGATTGTGAGGGGGTGGCTTATAAGTAAAGTAGTTCAGTGCATGTAAGTAACGTGGGTAATGACCATTATATCTGGTGCTAGATGCACTCTCTATAGTTCTTTTAAAAAGGTATTTTCTATGCCAGGACCATGACCGTGCATACTTTGATTCTGCGGATTGGGCACTTGGAAAGGTATTTCTAGAAACCAGCCCTCTAATAGTCTAATATGTGATTTCAATGTAGTAGAATATGCATGTCTTGAATACATCTCTTAATCTCATCTATACCTTGGCATGAAACAGCAAGGTGGTGGAAAGCCAAAAGGACCACTTGAGGCTCTGCGGCCAAAATTGCAGGTATTTAATCAATACTCTCATTTTTTTGGGAAAAAAAACAACAATATATTAATATATTGATAAAATGTAAAATGTAATCATACAAAATTCCTAGCATGATCCTAGGGAGGGGAGGAGGACAACTGAAAGAGATCAAAATCAGGGATTGCAGTTGGACTCCAAGTGGAAAATGAAGTTAGAATTAATGTATTCTCTGCACTCGGATACACTTAGATACAATTGAAGCCAACCTTCTAGGCCTTTTCAACTTTGCTAACTTATGCAATATGCATGGGATTGAGGTGGTGTCGCCCAAAAAAAAAAAAAATGTAAAGCATGCAACAACTAAACCTTTCAATCTCGTTTTTTTGCTCAAAAATAAAACCTTCACAGCGTCAAATCTTGATGTTTATTTCTCTATTACAACCTTCAAACCTTCAATCTGGATTTTGTGACAAATTCCCGCCTGGGTCTTTTTTTTTTCAGCCCACGCAACAGCAAACACGTTACAGGAAATCTCCTTATGCTCCCTCAGATGAAGGTATGCTAATTTTAATGTGGGAATAGTTTTAGTTGATGTTTTTGGGGTTACAGCTTCTTAAAAGAAAGTGCACAAGATTCTCATCTGTGTTTTTTTTGTTTTTGGCATAGAAGGGGGGAATATTTCACAGGAGGATGCACCTTCCAATGAGTAAGCAGTCAGTCTTTTGGTCATCTGCTGACTATTGTTCTGATACCTGAGTTGGTATAGCCTGTCTAAATAAAAATAAAAATACCAAATATGTAGACACATTGGCAGAAGACGTGAATTTGATCTACTGCTCCGCTGTTAAACTTACAAGTGATCTTTGTATTTTCCATTTTATGTTTCTTCAGCTCTTTGAATAAACCAATAAGAAATTGAGAATGAAATGTAACTGGTTATGTTATAACTAGTTCTATTTCAATCCCCATGGCTCACTCCTAAAGATAACTGAATAAACGCCGCACTTGGTTCTTTTATTGTAGTTAGTTCTAATAAAAAATTAACTGGATCGAAGGAAATCGTCCAACAGAACAAGGGACTTGTGGTGCCTTGAAAGAAATTTTATAAAGGGAAGAAATGGAGAGAAAATTGGAATTGGGGCTTTGCCTGTTTGGGAAACTATGAAACAATGATTTCAAAAACCCTTTTCCATTAGTTTAGATAAAACTTAGTTTTGAATGACGTAAAAGAACTTTCAAAAATATAAAACAAAGTGTCATGAAAAAGAAGAAAAATCCAAATAACAAGTATACTTGGTAAATGCATGTCTTATCAATAGACTCAAGTAATCGAGCCATTTCGCCTCATCTTGTTAAACAAGGCAAAATTTATAATTTACCTGAACTAGCTTCTGTTCTGTTCAGATCCCTTATCACAATATTTTGGGATGGTCAACGTGGCAAAGGAAAAATAAGACAGGCAGAAGGAAGCAGGTGGTGATCAATATCAGTTATGATAGTAAAGTGATTAATAGCTTCGAATGGCAATTGGATGGAATTCTGCTAAGGACCCCAATCCATCTAATTGCCTTGAGAAAGAGCCTTGTCTGGTGACAACAACTGATTCAAAATTCCAACTTGGAAGATCAACATGGCAGTGTGTAATCCCTCTTCCTCCTGATGAGAATACTATGATCAACAACTGAATTTCCTACGGCCTCAAGTGAAGTAGATTATTTTAATCACCGCTTATACTTTGGGAGTCATTTGTACTCTCCACTTGGCATTAAGTTGAGCCCCACATCCTCATAGTGTATTTTTTGCATTAGTCGACATCCTAAAGTAATATTATGTATTCAACACTTATAAGGTAATAATACAATATTGCCCTTGAAGTATTTTCTCATTTTCAATGAGCTCCTACTAAGTGCTAAAAACACACTTCAAAGTAATACAATATTATTTTAGGATCCCAATTCATGCAGTGGCCCAAAAAAAGTACAAAATTCTAGCGATTGCATGAAATCATGCGAAAACGCCGAGAACTTCGCAAAAATCTCCTCTACACGTCTTTCCAATATACATCGCAGGATTAATTTAATGGAAAAACTCTAAAAGCAGACATTTGGAACAAGAAGCATCCCCCATACGTTGTACATGGCAAGTACACATGTTCCAGTAACGAAACGGCTGTCCGAATTACTTGAAAATTTCTTTTCTAGTTGCCAAGGGTTGACATCAAACATATCATCCATATCCTAGCAAAGATCTCAAATTGTTTAGAGAGCATCGGTATAGCCATCACGACCACATTACTCGTTGTCAATATTAGTAAAACGGTAAATATTACAGACAAATCACTCGCACTGGTTAATGCCAATTGCCTATAGAGAGATGATAGCCTATTTGGGGTTCCTGAGAACAATGATGACAGAATCTCCACGCAGGAACATTTTACTGATGAATCTATCCTTGTTAACTGGTTGTGCCTTTTTCTTTCCTTTCCCAGTCTTGGGCACCTGGATGCAACACACATGGACTGGATTAGATGAATTTAATTACATGTACAAGGGAAAGAAATCCATGATATAGAAATACAAACCTCAGTCCACATTTCCCGGACATTCTCAAGCACCATGTTGCAGTGCCTATCAAAAGCTCGAACTCTGCCCAAAAGCTTCCTATTGTTCCGACAATTGATCAGTACCTGCATGAGGGAGATGTCTGGTTAAAACGACAAATGCCCTGAACCCCATAGTATTATATAGAAACAAACATACCTGTGTGTTATTCTTAACACTCATCATAAGCACAGACAGCGGTCCTGTGTTAAACTCCTCCTCTTCATTCTTCCCACCCTATAAAAACCAAGAATAATTACAAGTCGAACAATAGTATACATCTTCTAGAGTTGTGTCCAAAAACCCCTTATAATAACACGTTGAACCCCATGTCAGACTTTCAGTGTGATTGCAAATCACAAAAGCATAAAATTATTATTCCGTTCAGATCGAGGGCTTTCCAATGATTATTTTAACTATAAATGATTTGCAATTCAATTTAGAAAAACACACACACACACACACAAATCAACAATTCAAAATCAAACATAACTTGAGGAAATTTTATATTTAGCTGAACAAAAAAAAAAAAACCTTACATCTTCCTCCATTGCCTGGCTGAAAAGAGATAAAAGGGAGGGAAAAACCATGTTAGTGATTATGTAAAAATCTCAAAATATCTTAATTATCAATCAAGATGACCAATTGAAAAATAAAGTATACCTCATTTTGGATAGAACAGATGTTCAGTTGCAAAATTCTTCAAATATAGCAGAAATTGACCTGCCAGAGAACATGCCAATTAATCCATAAATTCGAAGAACAGGACAAGAATATAATGACTAATTTCAGATAAACCATGAGTAGGATGTAAAATGGAATAATATAAACTGCAAATAAAAGAAAACGAAGAGAAGAAAGCTTGTTCTGATAATATAGTTACACTGCATATGAGATAACACATATCATAATAATGTGATTAGATCAATGATAAATTTCATATATAGAATTCTATTTACCAAAAAAATACAATCAAATTTAAGCCCGGCCCAAAAAGAGAAACTGATAAGCCTTAAGCTTTCTTGGTTATAATAAATTAATAATTTTTACGGGGTAGGAGTAAAGACCAAAAAGCCTCCTCAATTTAGGTCCCCCTGAATTTTCCACATTGGCAACCCAGCATGAAAGTGACCATCTGAATCTGATTATCCAAAAGGCATTTTAGTTAGTAAAAGTCACTTCTTTTTTTTTTTTTTTTTTTTTTTTTCATTTTTGCCTTTTTGGTTGAGGTTTAGGAAGCAAGAAGAAGAATTGCAAACAGAAACAACCCCAAACCCTTCCTCACAAGACAGAATACCATAATGGTTTGAGCCACAATGATCCTAAAATCCCCGAATCCTTATCTAATATCTAAGCATATCTCATCCTCAGAAAATAATAATTGGACCAAAATTTTCATTTAGGTCAAGTAGAATTGTAGGTTACTGTAGACTACCATGCTCTAGGAACCCAAGATAGAGATCCAGGTACAAAGCTCTATAAAACGAAGCAAAAATAAGATGCTGCACTAACCAGAGAAAAGGGAGTGACTGTCAAGCAACATTTTATAGGCTACCATGCTCTAGGAACCCAAAATAGAGATCCAGGTACTAAGCTCTAAAAAACGAAGCAAAAATAAGATGATGCATTAACCAGAGAAAAAGGAGTGACTGTCAAGCATCATTTTCTAGTCCCCGAACGCATTCTCGAGATGGTAAGGAATCAATAAGAGAGAAACAATGGATGATTCTCAATTAATTATCGGCCACTCAGACGTCCCGAAGTATTTCTCAAGAAGATAAATGAAAAAAAAAAAAGATATTGATCTAAGAAAAATTGGTGACTGAGAACGAAAGTTCGATGAATGAAAGAGAAACGCAGGTGTATTTCAGTATGTCTCTTCAGTTCAGGTCTCCAAAAGCATTCTTCATGAATAACTAATCAGAAGAACGAAAGTTGACTGAATTTGTTCCTCATCAGAGACGAAGGCTGGTTGAAATCAAATTGTAAAGCAAACACACTGGGACAGAAGCAAAAACTTCCACAAAGGAAGCAAGGGAAAAAAATAAACAACAACAACAACAACAACGAAGCTACAAAATGATGCATACCTCAATTTACAGTCATAAAAAGATGTCGATGTTGAATCTACTGACACAGAGGGGAAGGCGGGATCCTGGGGATACCTTACACTGATAAATCGTAAAACCCTAGCTCCCTGCACTAGGATTTCATTTTAAACCTGACGCATATCGGGTTAGTCCAATTAGCGATACGGGCCATACGTAGTTTTGGGTTTGTGTTGGTTGGGAATTTGGGTTCTGTAATTGGACAGAATGAAATTACCTTGTAATTACTTGTGAGGGTTAAAAAAAAACAATGAAACCCTAAATAATATTAAAAAAAAAGTAAAAATGATTGTAATATTTTTAATTTAGCCGGTGATATGACAGGAATAGGCTTAAGAAGCCTATTGTGGAATAGCATGCAACTGAGGCTTTTAGTCATATTTTCCCAAGCACTGGTAATATTCTCCTCGGGATTGCACATTGCACTAGTTCTGAACATGTTGCTGATTCATGCATTACGTTATTACTACTTCATGTTTTAAATATAAGACTTATATAATATGTTTATTTTAATACTAAATATAATATCTTAATCTACTACCTCCAGTCCTAATTATAAGACAAAGTTAATTTTTTTTTGAGAGATTACGAAAGTTAAATAAGTTACTTAATCATTTCATATGTTGTGTATTTTTAGATTATATATTAGTTTATTAGTTAAACTAATTAGTTTGAAGAAAAAAATAAAAAATACTCTAAAGTGATTTAAGTAGCTTCCTTAATCTCTCCAAAAAAGTCAACTATATCTTATAATTAAGACGGGGGAGTACTTTATTTTCATAATGTATAATATAATTTTTTTTCTTAAAATATTCCTAATAAGTGTACATAGGAAATAGTTTTTATTTAGAGTAGTTATAATATACATAATTAGAAATGAGATGTTGAGGACCAGCGAGAGTATCATATATGGATTGCTATGGTATAAGTAATTAAGAATGTGCTCTTACAGCTGTGTGTGTGTGTGTGTGTGACCATCAATGGAATAAAAGGAGGCATATGACACAGTACACTTTGGATTGTTTTGGTTAGCCAATGCTGTTTTTTATTTCAATTTTTTTGTGCAACAAGAGAAAGACATCGATGTTGGTTTTGTTGATACGGAGATCTAACATGGGAGAGAGTTAAAAAGTTGAGATTGCTACGATTGTAATATCAAGGTTCATTTTTTATATGAGGGTATAAAAAATTTTGAGCTAAATTAAAAAAAAAAAAATAGAGGAGTGGGGTTACAAAATTTTAATAAAAAGAAGATGTCAGGTTAAAGAATAATAAAAATTAATTAAAAACTAATAACCCCACTTCTCTAATTCTTTTTAACTCTAAATTTTTTATATATATTATTATGGCGTATTTGGTTCAAGGTTTATGACTCACTTTCCCACCACAAATATCTTCATTGAGACTTAAATTTAAGACCTAGAGAGATATAGTGGGGAGCTTATACCACTAGACTAACTCTATGTTAGTTGTGTGACTTGATTTTATTTCAAATTAATACAATGGTAACTATATCCACCTATGTACGCAATGTTATTAAAATGCTATAATCTTAATATATTCTATATAATTAACTAATTTAAATTTAAATAACATTGTTGAATTCAAGTAAAAAATTATAATGTTTTATTTAGTCAAATAGGATAAAAATAAGGGTTAAGGTGCGCTGAGTACTTCTGCCCTTTCCTTTCTTTTCTCACTCCCTCAATAGTTTCTTCCAATATTACAATTCTTCAGCTGCCAGATTCCGAACGCTACGTGCTCTATAGACTTATATATATTGTTATAAAGGGAAAGAAGTCAAGGTCAATTGTACTAGAAAACGTCTTCTCTGCAACTCAAATATCCAAATCCACTCTCCCTCTTCATCTCCTCTTCTGTGTTTCATGGCTGTGGCTGCTCATTCTTCCCAGATTTTTCACGACAGAGACAATGGCACCTCTGAAATAAGCAGGCAGGAAATTCAGAGGACCATATCCAAAGCTGTGGAGCTTAGAGCTCCTCATGTTGCTTTATTACAAGGAAGTTGCCCTACCAATCCTAGACTCCCATCTCCTTCACGCTCTGCTTCTCAGTTTTCTGCCCAGGATTACCCTGTTGCAAGCATTCATTTTTTTTCTTCATTCCTCAATTTTAATTCTCAGGTCATGTCTACACTATTGTTTTGTTTGTCATTTCGCACCATTCTTGTGTTTGTTTGCATCCTAAGCCTCCTTTCAAGCCTTATCATTAATATATTTTCTCAGAAGTGCTTCTAACACTTGTGCTTGAAACTTGAATACGCTAGATGTGTACAAAACAATGTTGTCTCTCTTTTATCCTCAATCATTGGTCTATTTCTTTCTCCCGCGGTTAACCTTCATGAAATGCGAAGTAACAATTGACTTTTGACTTCTATCTTTTTCAAAATTGGAGGAAGCAAGCTGGAAGGGGATTTGGAGGAAAGGAAACATGATTATAGGGTCTATTACATTGGACTAAAATGGCCCTATTTTTAATATTTGAGTTGATAAAATTGCACCCTTAAGTACTTTAGGGCCTAAAAAAAATATTTCAGTGCACCTTAACCCTAAAAAAAAAAAAAACTCATTTGAAGATCTACTTTTAATTTTCTTCAATTTTAATTTAGTACCTATGTGTTTTTCTCCATGTTTAAATGCTTTAATTTTGCTCTAATGGTACCATTTGTATAATGGTATTAATAGAACAAAGTTGCAGAAGCTAACTCTATTTTAGAGCAAAATTAGAGATTTAATTAAAGAGGAAAAACATAAAGATCTCATGTTAAAAATTGAATACAAGTACATAGGAACCTTCCAATAAAAAATCATTTTAATTATTCATGCAATTGTAATTTGTAATAATAACTATAATTTTTAAGTATCTTTTCAAAAAGGGAAATTTGTTAAAATAGGGGTCTTTTTGAAAAAAATTGTTAAAATAGGGTACTATTCAAATATTTTGCCAAAATAAGGCAGTTGGTAACACCACGTCAGATGAGGCTACAAGTGCTCCATGCCCCCTTGCTCTGACTTTTGCTGCCACAGGCAGCTTTTTTATAAAGCTGATTGCGGTAGCTATGGGGTTGGGGGGGCTATTATTTATTTATTTTTTTAAATAGGTGGCGTCCCACGTGGCGACGCCACCTGTACAGTGCCGCCACGTCACTTGTAGCGCCGTCTGACGTGGTGTCACCAATTGTTCTATTTTAGTAAAATGTTTGAACAGTGCCCTATTTTGATAGTTTTTTTTCAAAAAGGCCCTATTTTAGCAAATGTCCCTTTCAAAAATTATAACATAATTTAGGATCCTCTAACATAAATATTTAAACTTTTTAGCAATTTTTTCCCTATACTACCACCTCTAGAATCTCAAGTAGAAAGCCAGATGGCAGTTCCTAAGAAGAGCGTGGCGTGAACCTTGGCGGTGCTTTGCAATGTTAGCACGAAGCATCCATGTGAATCTTTACTCCCCCGCCTCGAAGATTTCAAATTTCAAAACCTAACGGTCTAATTTTTCCATTAAGGCTAATTCAATCTGCACATCCTAAAAATAACGAAATTAACGCCATTTCAGTTTTCAGAACAAACTCGCCTTTCTTTTATCTTTTCCTTAGGTCAATGCAGTAGTGAGTAGTGACCTTTCTACGCTTTGATTGTTATTGTTGCTGTAAATTCAAAAAATTGGTATTTTATCAATGGAAGATCGCAATCAATGGCATCTTTACGACCCACTTCTTCTCACTGACGCTTCTTTGCAGCATAAAAACTCTTCTATTCAGTCCATTTGTAAGAACTCTGCACGACCTAGCTTTGTCTGTGCATCTTGGTTTATCCGTAAATTTTTGTCTTTGATTTGGCAGACAATTCACAAACGTCACTGAGCTCTCTAAGTCCAACAATGGCGGATACTGAATGGCAGGACAGCCAAAATGACGGTAAGACTCCATAATATATCAGAAAGATCGATACTTTCTCGTTGCTCGCGAACCCAACTTGGAGTTTTTAATCACCCATCGTGGTTTTGATTTTCTGGTGTAGAATTTTCTTGGAAAAGACGAGAGTTTGAAAAAAAAGATGTGCAATTGGAAGACCCGATAGCAAAAAAAGTGATTGACGGTAAGAGAGACCATTTCTTGCTTTGTTCAGCACAAATTCATCGGCAATAGATCTTAGCTTTTTCAATTTTGGCTCCTAGGGAATCTGATCGAATTGGGAATGAATTTTTCAGGCCGATCACTGTTAGGATATTCTTTAACGTCGCCTGATTTGGTCACCTGCGCTAGCTCACCAGATATTGCCATGGAATCCCCTGAGATGTTGGAAAACAAATCTCGTCAAAAAGTGGAGTCGCCTATGGAGCTTTCTTTAGAGAATGGAATTAATGGGTCTGATGTTGTAAAGCCTCAGAAGATTCCAACTGTCAAATTCTCTATGTTTTGTGAAACCTTCAAAGAGCTGTCTCCCGATGCCTCTTTTGAGCTTTTCCCAGCCCCAGAAGTCACCGGTAAGTCGCCTCAAGACTACCCTTCTAGTTAGTGACATTTTTTGCTTTCTCTCATGTGGATGGAGATTTTGGAATACAACTATGTTAATTTTTTTTTACAAGATTCTACTTTGAATACAGGAGAAAATGAATTGCAAGAAGATTTGAAAGTATCACAAGAGACAGAGTTGGATTCTCCATATGTATGCATTTTCCTAAACAATATCATTTTTATATCCTAGGGATAAAATTTAGAGTGTTTCAGAGCGCACTCAATATTGTTATTGTAGGGTAGCGGAGATAACGAGGAAGAAGAGGATTTTCAGAAGCTGAGTAGGGAATTCAAGTGTCAGAAAAAGGAGCTGGCTGAAACTAGGAGGATGTTGGAGGAACTCAAAAGGGAGAATCAACAGAAGAATAGAGAATGCCAAGAAGCATTGAAGTCTTTGCAAGATCTTCAGAATGAGCTCATGCGCAAGTCCATGCATGTAGGATCATTGGGTATGCATCCCTTTTTCATGTTCTTATGAGCCAGCAGCTAATATTCCACTCATCTGATATAATGAGACTTCCATAATTTGCAGCATTTGCCGTTGAGGGGCAAGTAAAAGAAAAAAGCAGGTGGTTTTCCTCTCTGAGAGACTTGATGAGGAAAGTAAAGGTACTGATATTTTGACAAGTTAGTTAATTCATAAACAAAATAAAACATTAAAATACATACTTGTACTGTGGTAAACTGGTAAGCAATTGCATTGTGCAGATTATGAAAATGGAACACATCAAACTATCAGAGGAAGTAGAGACGTATAAGAAGTGTCTTGCAGATGTGAGTGAAATGGGAATTACTATAAAGTCCAAGAGTACGTAGATTCGAAGAAGATTCATTTTCAAATCTTTATGTTAATTGAAGGTCACATTTTCACATATTCTTATTCCCCTCTTTATAGTACATGAGCAGCTGGAGCTTCACGAAGATCTCAAGACCAAATATCTAGATGGCGCTGGGAAACAAAAAGAACTTTACAATAAGGTTTTGGAGCTGAAAGGTAAGCATGCATTTGGATTTTAATTCTTCATAATAGACTCAGATATAATAGAGCAATTTAGAACGAGTTACAAAATATTCTTCCTCACAGGAAACATCAGGGTCTTTTGCCGGTGTAGGCCTCTTAATGCAGAAGAGATGACATCGGGAGCAAGAATGGCAATAGATTTTGAATCAGCGAAAGATGGTGAACTTACGGTACTGTCAAATGGGGCTTCTAGAAGGACTTTCAAGTTTGATGCTGTTTTTGGGCCCCAAGCAGATCAAGGTAATTTTGAATTAATATGCCAAGAATTCTCTGACATTTTTAAGGTTGAAGACTCATTAAGGAAGCCTTTGCTTTTTATTGTTTGTGTACATATAGCCGACATATTTGAAGACACAGCACCATTTGCAACCTCAGTTCTAGATGGGTATAATGTATGCATATTTGCTTATGGGCAGACTGGAACAGGAAAAACATTTACAATGGAAGGTACAGAAAAGGCACGTGGAGTTAATTTCAGGACTCTTGAGAAAATGTTTGACATAATCAAAGAGAGACAGAAGCTCTATCGTTATGATGTCTCTGTAAGCGTCTTAGAAGTCTACAATGAGCAAATAAGAGACTTGCTTTTCTCAGGAAATCAGCCTGGAATAGCTGCAAGAAGGTTGCTTTTAAGTCACTTAGCCATTTATGTTATGTTCATTCCTGAAGCCCTTCAAATGAACCCACTCTTAAACTTATTTTGATTGATTTTCAGATTAATAGCTGGATATGCTAACTGATGTTGGGTTGAATATAGGCTTGAAATAAGGCAAGCAGGCGAAGGAATGCACCATGTTCCGGGACTTGTGGAGGCACAAGTGAATAACATGACTGAAGTCTGGGAAGTCCTACAAACTGGCAGCAACGCAAGGGCTGTTAGCTCAACCAATGCCAATGAGCACAGCAGTCGATCCCACTGGTTAGTTTTATTGTTTAGTGGTTCACATCCTTAAATTTTAGATAATGACAAGACTTTGGTGAAGCTTCTTTTGGTTTGCCATAAGTTTTTTTGGTATAAATATAAATACAAATTGCAACTTTCTTCAGGTGTTAAGTGTTGCAATTCTATTGATTTGAAAAACTACATAAAAAATGCGTATCTGAAAAATGTCTCTTTCTATACATTACATGATAGAGTAAGAGTGCGTAACTGCTTATGTAATATTGTTCCTTCTCTGCACAGCATTCACTGTGTGATGGTGAAGGGGGAGAATTTGTTGAATGGGGAATGCACAAGAAGCAAGTTGTGGCTAGTAGACCTGGCAGGCAGCGAGCGAGTGGCTAAAACAGAAGTGCAAGGGGATCGACTCAAGGAAACTCAGAATATTAATAGGTCTCTCTCTGCACTAGGAGATGTTATATCAGCTCTTGCAACAAAATGCTCACATGTTCCCTTCAGGTAATCATGATAGATATCAGCTTTGATTATGAATATACATTTTAAAATGAGAGCCCCATATTCTGTATTGTTAGTACTGAAGTTTATGGTGTTCTTCATTGTGCAGAAATTCCAAACTCACACACTTGCTGCAAGACTCTTTAGGTACTTCTGGTTTTTATAGAAGCGTGTTTTTGGATCTGCTTCATTTGCATCTCCATATTTGTGCAAGGAAATATTATTATAGATAATTGACCAATAGACTTACTTTTTAGGAGGAGATTCAAAGGCGCTCATGTTTGTACAGATTAGTCCTAATGAAAATGATTTAAGTGAGACGATTTGCTCTCTGAACTTTGCTAGTAGAGTGAGAGGAATAGAATTAGGGCCTGCAAAAAAGCAAATGGACCCTACCGAGCTTCTCAAATACAAACAATTGGTATGCCTTTTTCGTACTTTTGCATTAATTATCCACTTTCTTTTTTTCATCTATTGCATTTTCCACAATTTTTCTCGTTTTTTCAGGCTGGGAAAACCAAGCAAGAGATGAAGATTAAGGACTTGCAAATCATGAAAATGGAGGAAACAATTCAAGGATTAGATTCCAAGATAAAGGAGAGAGATGTTAAAACTAAAACTCTGCAAGATAAGGTATTGTATTGGAACCCATGATATTTTAGTCTTACTTTCAAATGTCTCTCTTAGCATTATGTGTTTTGGTTCTTGAAGGTCAAGGAATTGGAATCCCAACTTTTGATTGAGAGAAAGCTGGCGCGTCAACATGTAGACTCAAAGATAGCTGAGCAGCATCTGCTTAAACATCAAGAGCAAAACAACACACCAATGAGACCAGCACTTGCAACCAAACCGCTAGGAATTCACAAGAACTTGAATGATTTCATCAGTTCAACTAGACCACTTATGGAGAACAATATGTTAAAGCACCCCTCACTGCCCTTTTCAACGTTGGAAAACTCTATCAAGTGCATTGACCACGCCGAGAAAGAGAACAATCCTGACATAGTTGACAAACTTGTACTGCCTAAAAGGACTGGAAGAGCTTCTATCTGCACAACTACTCCACGTATTCCTTCAGTCACAACTTTAAGGCGAAACTCACTGATACCTCTCCCAACTGTGGCTAACTTACGTCAACTCCCACCAACAGTAATGCCAGTGCTAGAAAGTAGAGCTGAAGAGGAAGAAAGCAATGACGAAGTGGGAAACTGTTTGGCTGCACAGACATATCTTGAGAGTCCTAAACAAAGAATGAGGAGTGAAAGTAAGAAGAGAGGAAGCAACATGCTAAGGCGAAGCTTATATAAAAAGATTCAGAACAAGTCGCCAATTCAACAACATATGAGAAGGGTTGGTGTAAATGTAGGTATGGAGAAAGTGAGAATTTCAATTGGGAGTCAAGGGAGGTTGATGGCAAAGAGGGTGTTGAGGAAAAATGGTAGAAGAAATGGAACAGAAGAGACTCAGCAAAAGAATAGTCAAAAAGAAAAGGAAAGAGGGTGGAATGCAGGTACAGCAGGCAAATCCACTTTTTGAAAGCAAAGTTGAAGAGAAATTCTTAAATACACTAAACCAATATAGAATAGCTATGTGAGAACGTCATAGGTGTAAGGTTTAACGATCCTCATATGCTTGTTCATCGTTGGTTTGGTTTCCGTATTCAGATGGATTCAGCTTAATTATCTACAAATTCCCTATATAGGTATTCATTTTGGCAAACTATTTAGATTTTAGAGTGTGAAAGAATGTCTTTCTGTTTGATGATTCTATCATCTGCTTTATGTTTGTCTTTTATTAAGAATATGTGAGTGTACAAAATTAGTAGACTTTGCCATTGTGAAGTTTTAAACACGCCAACTTCTACTAATTTATCATTGTGCAATGTAAGCTATGTGAATTGGTAAAAGACATGCAAACAAAATTTTTTAAAACAAAAACTTAACCAACTTGTACGATGAAACTATTTGTTCATTTTTTCCTCTAAAATAAGTTACTGTTATAAATATATTAATTATGTGAATGTCCATTGACTCTAAAACTTCCATATTTTATCTCTGGAATATCATATTATAAAGATGTGAGACTCATACACAACTATTCATTTACGAGAGGCATTCACGGGCAAATTATTTCTCACTCTCAACCACCTGAAGGTTCACGGGAAATTTGGAAGTTGGCTAAGGAGGAAATTACATCGAATAGCCCAGAGGTGAAAATTACACTTAAAGACCTAATTTCTTTCCTATATATATGTACACCATTTGGAGATCAATAAGATGAAGAACGACTCCTCCTTCTTTTCTCCTTCCTTTCTCATGTGTTCTCTGTTTAGTTGTCTTCATTTTTATAACAGTTGCATGTTTCACATTTTATTTGGCCATTTTTTTGGTGCCCAATGTCATCCATACTTAACTTGCATCATATTTCCATTATGTTGAACTTTTTACAATAATGATTGTAAAGAACTAATTATTATGCAGAAAAGGCAATACCTTTGGTCAATCATATTGGTTGTGTTATATGATTCAAATAATTGGCGTTTTACTTAAATGACCTTAATGATACAAAATCATTTATAATTGTAAGGTTTTTATTTTTTATTTTTTGAATTAAAGAGGTAGACACTAACGGCTTGAGATTACAAGTGAGATTGAATCTACAATCTTTCATTAAAGGAGAGCTCTCATGCCACTAAGCTATTAAGTCTTTAGCTAAGGTTTATAATTTATGATTGCGTAATATGACTTGAAATTTAAAAAAAAAAAATTATTCAAGTCACTGAATATAGATTTTGCTCAATAACGTTGGAATCAAACATTTAAATCTAAACTTTGGCATTTATAAATCAAGTAAATATTGGTCAACAAGAAGTTGCCTTATTGGCAGTGCAAGCCGCCATACTTGGATGGGTCCTAGGCTCGAACCGAGCGTTGATACATTCGTGTGCGTGCATGCGTTTGATTGTATAAAATGTAAATATTGATGTGCCACGTTTATATTATTTATTTTGGCATGTGAGAGAAACAATAACAGAATTCATTTTGTAACTAAATCTTCACAATGGTAATCTTATGTTCATTGTTGATAGAAGACAATATTTACAGATCTTCCAGCACTATATTATCAGCAGAAACACGACATGTTCCTGAGGAAACTGAAACATGAAGCAAACACGCAGAAACAGAGAAATAACCTTATCACAACTTATGGCAAAATGGATGAGTTGAATTTATTTTGAATGAACCCATCTCATATTCTATACTGATCTATACTGAAGCTTATTATTTGGATAACATATATCTAATATCAATAAGAATTAATTATCTAAAATATGATTCCAATTGAGTTTTTAAACCTTTGAAAGATGCATCATCATGTATCATGTGGGGATTCAGATGTAGGGACTGAAGAAGAATTGCTGACATACTCTCTAGCATCGATCAACATTGCAATGACCTCTTTCATTGTTGGCCTATTGAGAGGAGAGGCACTGGTGCAGAACAACGCAATTTTGAGAACAAGAGACATCTCTTCGACTGTTCTTTGTTCACTCAGATTCAGTCGCTTGTCAAGTAGTTCCAATTTTGGCACTGATGCTTGAATTGATCTTCTCACCCAAGTCACCAAATCACCACCCTGTTCCAGCGGCTGAACTGGTGAACGGCCGGTGACTAGTTCCAACAAAACCACCCCAAGGCTATAGATGTCACATTTCTCAGTCACCTTCATGGTGTAAGCATATTCTGTAAAATAATAATAATGTTCACAAAGATTGTGAAGATCAACTTTTGACGTTTTGATGACAGGTCAAACTTAAAGACTTAGGACTCAAGGCAGGGAAATAATATAATTTCAGAATCTGGAATTGTAATCAGTAGAAAGAACTTTTTCTATCTAATTACTTACCAGGAGCAATGTAGCCAAATGAACCCGCCACGGTAGTCATGGATTTGGAATATGAAAAGTCAATCAACTTTGCCAGGCCAAAGTCTCCAACGCGCGCCTGAAAATTCTCATCAAGTAGTATGTTGTTTGACTTAATATCGCGGTGAATGATTTGAGGTTTGCAGTCATAATGAAGGTAGCACAATCCTTGCGCAGCCCCAAGAGCAATCTTATACCGACAATTCCAATCTAGTGGACATGATTCTGGATTTGCATGGAGTTGTTCTCCAAGGCTGCCATTTTCCATGTACTCATATAAGAGAATCTTTGAATCCTCATGAAAACAAAATCCATACAGCTTCACAATATTCCTGTGTCTGATCTTCCCAAGGGTTGAAATCTCTGCAAGAAAGCTTCTGTCAACATTTGCTCTTTCTCCAGAAGAATTCAGCTTTTTGACAGCAATCACCTCACCGTCAGCCATTGTAGCCTTGTAGACAGTGCCGCATGCTCCATTTCCTATAACTGCAGCTTCTGAAAAATTACCAGTGGCTTCCAAGAGATCCTGGTATGTGAAACCTTCTTTCGGAAAATAATAGTTGTTTAGGGCATGAGGCATTGCTTGCCTTTCTAAGGAGACAAAAGAAGGGCTTTTGCGCTTCATAGCCCAACATATACAGATTATGAACGTAAGAGAAACCAATCCAACCACACCCGAAACTATACTCACTATCATCACCCTGGAAGAACCATCTCTAGTCCAACTTCGGTTTGGAGGAGAAAGGGGGGACTTGGATGAATGGCAATAATAGGAACCTACATGGCACAGTCCATTGTTTCCAGCAAAATTTGTGAAATCCATCTTTTGAAATGCAGGAGTGTTTGGGATAGTTCCAGTCAAGTTGTTGTTAGAAACATTGCAAACCAAAAGGCTGGGCAAGTTACCTATAGAGGTGGGAATTTCACCAACAAGCTCATTGTCATTTAAATAAAGAAATTCCAACATCCGTAAGTTCCCCAAGCTGTCAGGAATTACACCAGATAGTTTGTTATGGCTCATATTAAGGGCAATCTGAAGAGCAGTAAGTCCTCCCAAATGAAGAGGAATGCTACCTGAAAACAAGTTACCACCAAGCTCTAGCTCTGTGAGACGAGTAAGATCCCCTAAAGCGCTTGGTATTGCTCCTGAAAATTTATTATCAGAAAGTTTCAACAATTCCAAATTCACCAGCTTGCCAATTTCACCTGGAAGGGTGCCAGTGAACTGATTCCTGCTAAGATCAAGCCTCTGTAGTTTTACACAGTTTCCCAACTCGTCAGGGATGCTTCCACTAAGAAGATTAGAGGAAACATTGAATGAGACAAGCTGTGCTAATTTTCCAATCTCAGGAGGTAGATGCCCAAAAAAATGATTATCTGACAACAGAAGCCTGATCAAACTCTGGAGTTGACCTATCCCTCGGTTTATTATCCCAGTGAATCGATTCTGATGAAGTTCAAGTGCAGAAAGATTATGAAGTTCATTCAATTCAACGGGGAGGCCTCCTGTCAGCTGGTTGTTTCCCAGCATAAGCTGCACAAGTGACTTGCAAGTTTTCAGATCATACGGAATATTTCCAGACAACTTATTTGACCCAAGGCTTAGAAATTTCAGTTTCTGATATTTGCAAAGATGGGCAGGTATCATACCGACGAGATTGTTAG
Source organism: Acacia confusa (assembly GCA_037074495.1). Classification (NCBI taxonomy): domain Eukaryota; kingdom Viridiplantae; phylum Streptophyta; class Magnoliopsida; order Fabales; family Fabaceae; genus Acacia; species Acacia confusa. The sequence continues at coordinate 39,188,185 of CM073509.1, forward strand.
CAGATAAATCAAGAACACTGAGGTTGCATCTAGCTCCAAGATCAGGAGGTATCTTACCCTCAAGTTGGTTGTCAAACAGCTGCAAATCCACCATGTATGTAAGATTTTGAAACACTAATGGAATAGTACCTGTTAAGTTATTTATTGACAAATCTAAAGTATTGAGTAGCCATAACTGCCCAAGTTCCAAAGGGATTTCTCCCTGCAGAAGGTTTTCAAATAGATGAAGCAGTCCAAGATTAGAGATCTGCCCCAACTCTCTAGGAATCATACCACTCAAAAGGTTCTCAGAAAGATCAATCTCCAAAGCACTTGTAAGGTTCCCTAGCTCCGGAGGAATTGTCCCATTCAAGCGGTTTGTATATACATACAACCGTTGTAAGTGAGATAACTTCCCCAGCTCCTTTGGAATAGCTCCACTGAACAAATTTTGATGCAAAGCAAGTAATTCCAACCTACTGATATTTCCAATTTCTGGGGGAATCTCCCCAGATAGAAAGTTTTGGTACAAATGTATAGTGGTAAGGTTCTGAAGCTTCTGAAGCTCTCTTGGTATTGAACCTTCTAGCTGATTCTGTGCCAATCCTAACAGCTTCAAGCTCTCACACTCACTAATTTCTGCAGGTATTGGGCCTGAGAGACTATTGAAGCCTGCCTTGATAATTCTTAGTTGCTTCAATTGACTTATTGAAGTGGGAATTCTTCCAGTTAAATTATTGCCATAAATGACCAGCTCTTCAAGGGAATTCAAATTCCCAACCTCTTCTGGCATTTCACCGTGCATAAAATTTTCACAGAGATAAAGCTTTCTTAGTGAGGTAATTTGGCAGAAAGGGTTCTCAAGTTGTCCATGAAATTTGTTTGTACAAAGGTCTAATATTTCTAGACTCCTACAAGCAACGAAACCAACAGGAATAGGGCCAGAAATGAAATTCATTGACAGATTCAACTCAACCAGATGAGGAAGGTTGCAGATGATGGGAGATAAAAAGCCAGATAGAGTAAGGAAACTAAGATTTATAGAAGTTACCACTGAATTATTGCAATGCACACCAGTCCAATTGCAAGGAGTCAAATCAGAAGAATTCCAATCATGAAGACTATTTTGTGGGTCAGAAAGGAATTTTTTAAACTCTAAAAGAATCGAACCATCCTCATTAATCGAACTTACTTGGACAACACCAAAACAAAGCAACATCATCAAGAAAAACCCTTTTTGGATGAGGAAATTCCTCTTAAAACACATTTTGGGTCAGAATAAGTGAAAAGCATACAGGGTTGGCTTTATTGAGTTGCAAAAGAAGTGATCAGCTGATATTGAATCAAAAAGCATTTGGCAAATGGAAAAATCAGAAATTTGAGAAATATTTCACAGAAGCAAGAAAGACAAGGTCGAGAAGATTTGGCGGTGAGAAGAATTATATTATTTGGAGAGAAATAGAGACCTACAAAGGCAATGAATATGCATACCGAACGAGATGGTAAGGACAAAAAGAGACGGAGACAGACGATACAGTGACAGAGACCTAACTTAACAGACAAATAGGAAGAGAGGTAGCAAAACACTTTACGCAGAAGAGGGTGAAACTAATTGCTCTGTTCTGTTTGTTCCTCCTCCACCTCCTCTTGGTTCTTCTGGAAATCAACCACCATATGTTCTCTGGCACTGACAACACTATCATTTGAGTTTGAAAGTATCACAACGAAAGGTGTACTTTGCAGAGCAGAGATATTAGTATTACATGACAATCTCCACCATTGTTAATGGGCCTCCAATTGTGGTAGTATTCTAGTACGAAATTTTGCTCTGTTTCTGGCTCAAGTCTCAATAATGGTACTCTCGAAATCATGATCTCGAAGACTAATCATCTCAATGCACTTGGGGTTCTCCTAATAAATTTACATGATGGTGAGATTCTGAAATTCAGCATCAATTTCGGATTTTGGTTTTTTTGTTTTTATTAAACGGTGGGGTAGTAAGTAGTAACATATTAATACCAAGAAGACTCTGTTTTGTTCTGCCGAGTTATGATTAGCATATTTGTGCTGCGTATCATCCGATTATGCATATATTTTATGTTAAAGCCCAGCTATATAGAACTTTTACAACACTGACATGGTATAATTTTATTTTAAACTACTAAGCATAATGGATGGTACAAGAGTGTACTATAATAAAATATAGAATACAAAGTGGAGAATTATGGAATTTAGTTGCCTGATAATTTGGCATCTTCTACTTTTAGAGGAAGTAAATGCTTTGTGCCTCACAATGCCCTTTTGTCGACTTCAATAGCCATAGCCGCCACCTCCTCTTCCTCTCTGGATCAAATCTTTTTTTCCTGATCCTATGCACAATTCAGTACTTGATTGGTACTAAATTATATATGAATGATATTGAATGCAAATAATTTGATGTTAGAGCATAAATGTAGACACATCTATACTTACACAAAAGTAGCAATTTGTTTAAATGAAAATCAAATATGAACTTCATCAATCCCACAAATTTTGCATTCCAATTCCAACTTCATCATTATCATAAGAGAATAAACTTCGAGATTATAATATGTTGGGAAACTTCCATTGGATTAGCCTTTGTCAATGCCGTTAGTGTCATTATTATGGGAAATACCATTACCATTGGTGCCAAATCAAGTATCTTTATCATTACGCGCCTAACATTAATTAGAGGAAAAATCGTACAATTAAATGCCCAATGCTCCGTGGATGCTCTGTGTACCGTTTTCCGTGAAATTTTCTTTTGCCACGTCAAAATTGAGATCCTTGTATTGCATACTTGGATTCACCTTGTTTTTCCACAATAAATTATTAATGGATTTACGAGTCTTTTTATCTCTGACATCACAAAAAAAGTTATTTTAATTTTAAATCTATGACCATGAGATTTATGAATGTTAAGTTTCTGAGAAGCCGTCCATAGTCTTCTTTAGTTTCTTGTCAAAGACGCTTTCCATACTCCGATCTTGCTCAGTTTCTTGTCAAAGACTCATTTCAGAGGCAATTTTTGTTTTTAAACGAATGGCTAACTTCCACTAGAAAGAGCCAAGATATGATTATTCAATAGACTCATGCTTTATGGACATTTTTTATTTTTATGAAATGACTTGATTCGTATCGAACTGGCATATTCATTTTGCATTATATATACACAAGACAGAGAACCAAGAAAATACAGGCGAGACTTGAAATGGAAATACTGTTGGGCTTCTGGACAAGCCCTTATGTGATGAGGGTGAAGATTGCTCTGATGGAGAAGGGAATTGAATTTGAGTACAAGGAAGAAGAAGATATATTTGAGGATCAAAACAAGAGCCAATTGCTTCTCAAATCAAATCCCATTCACAAGAAAGTTCCAGTACTCATTCACAATGGCAGGCCCATCTGCGAGTCCCTCATCATCCTTCAATATATTGATGAGGTTTGGAAGCACAAATACCGTCTTTGCTCTGATGATGCCCACAACCGAGCCAAGGCTATGTTTTGGATTCATTTCTTTGACAAAAAGGTAATGATATTGCATCTAATTTATGACACATAACTTACCAATAATCTTATGGAGTTGAACTGTTGTATTGATGTGTGCAGATCGGTGATTGTGGAAGGAAGATGTGGGCTAGCAAGGGAGAAGAACAAGAGAGTGGGAAAAAGGAGTTCATCGATTGCTTGAAGCTGTTGGAGAATGAACTTGGAGACAAGCTTTATTTTGAAGGAGATCATTTTGGAGTGTTGGATATGGCCTTAATACCAATCACATGCAGATTTTACACCTACGAGAAGATGTGCAAATTCAGCGTGGAGGAAGAATGTCCGAGGTTCATGGAATGGGTGAGAAGGTGTCATCAGAGGCAGAGTGTTTCAGACACACTTCCTGACCCACTGAAGATCTATGACTTTGTGTTGCAGATCAAGAAAAGGTTTGGAATTGACTAAAATTCCTGCTGAATTAATTAATTGCAAGTGTCGTGCTTGTTTTGTGATCAATGATAAGTAAACAATAATATCATAACATGTCCACGTCTGTGTATTTGGTTGTATTTTGGACTACTTGTGGTTCTTCCCTATAATATCATTAAAAGGTTGAGTACTACTTTATGTTTCAAGTTAGGTCATTCTCATTCCTTAAGTATTTTATTGCATGTTCAGCATCAAAGCCAATTGAGTCAAATATGCACATAGGTAAGCAAATTCACAATAATTATAAAAAATAAAAATGCTATGAACCCTTTTTTCCCAAAACAAAGTTCACAAGCTAACCCACTTTTAGATGAATCATTTAAAATTTTGATTAAAGAGAACGTGATTTGTTGCACAAATTTAGTTATTATTTTTTAAATAAAGCAGATAGATTGGTCAGTTTAACAATTGATTGCACAGGCAATTGATCTTTTGTTTTCATTTGGTTTTTCTCTGCAACTAGAAACTGCAGCGTAAAATTTTCTAATTATAATAGGCATATTTATATTATTCCCAATGCGAAATTCGCAGCAAATGCCGTCCTTCAAATGACTTTTCAGACAAAGGTGACATGCAAAAACAGAAAAAGGAATGAAATAATTAGACAGAGCGTGAGAAACAAAGGAGGAAAACAAAAACACAAACAAATTGTTGCGGAAGCGCGATATAGAGTGTAACCGATTATACTAGAAAATTACCCAACTAGAAAACAAAGTTTCTAGACGTAATTTAATAATATAATAAGCACCAACTACTATATTTAAATGCAACTAATAAATAATAAATCAGATAAATATAAGAGAAATATCAGATCCTAAATTCACTCCAAATATTTTACAAGTGAAATACTACAAGAGAAGAAGATATACAAATGTCTTAAGAGACAATTGTGGGGGTGAAGAGAAAGGGAGGAGGGAGGCCTCTATTTATACTAAAACTTCCACCTCCTCCTTCTTCAATTTGGCGATATGGGACTTTGCCACCCGCAGCCAACAAATCTCCACATTGGCAAAATTCCCACATTCTCAATTTCTCCTATTTACAAATTCTAATTGTAACTCCTATTCAAAGTACAATGTTCAACAATGTTGATCAAATCCAAACAATGTTGAAATTTAATAGAAGTCACCACCTTTGTCAACATATCAGCAGGATTATCATCTGTCCGTATCTTCCGTATTATGACTCCACCTTCTTCCAATATTTCTCTTACAAAATGATATCGGACGTCAATATGCTTCGTCCAAGCATGGTAAACTTGGTTCTTTGCTAACTGAATAGCACTCTGGCTATCACAAAATAATGTGATGCTTTCCTGACCAACACCAAGCTCTCCAAGCAAACCCTGAAGCCAAATTGCCTCCTTCACAGCCTCTGTAATTGCCATGTACTCTGCCTCTGTTGTAGACAAAGCTACCGTTGACTGTAAAGTTGACTTTCAACTAACTGGTGCACCTGCAAGAGTGAATACATAACCAGTAGTTGACCTTCGTTTGCCCAAATCACCTGCGAAATCTGAGTCACAGTACCCAACTAGACATTGATCAACACCCTGCTGAAAAACCAATCCAACATCTACAGTATTACAAATATACCGTAGAATCCATTTCACAGCTTGCCAATGCTCCATTCCGGGATCATGCATATACCTACTCACCACTCCAACTGCCTGTGAAATGTCTGGTCTTGTACAAACCATAGCATACATCAAGCTACCAACAACATTCGCATATGGCACCCTTGACATATATGCTCGTTCATCTTCATCCTTCGGCGACATGTCAACATTAAGCTTAAAATGTGGGGCAAGTGGGATGCTAACCGACCTGGTTTCTTCATTCATACCGAAACGATGTAGTACCTTCTTTAGATACTCCTTTTGAGATAAGAAGAGCTTCTTCGATTGTCTATCTCTTGTTATCTCCATGCCAAGTATCTTCCTTGCCTCACCTAAGTGCTTCATCTCAAACTTCTTCTTCAGTTGATCCTTCAGCTTCTCAATCTCTGCTTGATTTCTTGAAGCAATCAGCATATCATCAACATACAAAAGGAGATAGATAAAGGATCCATCTTCAAGCTTCCGCAAATACACACAGTGATCGTATTTGCTTCTCCTGTACTTGTGCCGCAACATAAACTTGTCAAATCATTTATACCATTGCCTCGAAGACTGTTTCAATCCGTATAACGATTTTTCAAGTTTACACATCATATTCTCCTTTCCAGCAACTTTGAATCCTTCAGGCTGAGTCATATAGATTTCCTCCTCCAAGTCTCCATTTAGAAATGCAGTTTTTACATCCATTTGAACTAGTTCTAAATCTAACTGTGCCACCAAAGCCAATAAAATTCTAATGGAGGAATGTTTTACAACTGGAGAAAATACCTCATTGTAATCAATTCCCTCCTTCTGTGCATAGCCTTTAGCTACCAGTCTTGCTTTGTAGCGCACATCACCTTGGTTAGGAAATCTTTCTTTCTTCGCATACACTCATTTGCAACCAATTGCCTTCTTACCCTTTGGGAGTTTGGCCAATCTTCACGTTCCATTCTGATGAAGGGACTGTATTTCTTCATTCATAGCATTCATCCACTTATCCTTTTCTGAGCTCCGGACAGCCCATTTATAAGTTGAAGGAATGCCATCAGTTGCAATTGAAGTTGCACAAGCCACCATATCCATAAAGCGAGTAGGTTTTCTTACTATTCGTCGTGGCCTGCCGGTTGCGATTGATTCTTGTTGCTGTTGAGGTTCCTGTGTTGAAACCTCCCTTTCAACTGGCTCATCTTCTATAGGAAAGTCTTCCCTCGTTTCCCTATCTGTTCTCTGTACAGGGAAAATCAACTCTCCTTCAAACTCCACCTGCTTCAAAGCACCATCCGTCTGTGTGGTATCTACAGATGTTACCGGCTTCATAATTGTAATACCCAGATAATTATTTATCTGAAATATTATATTGACAAATAAATACCTATTGAAAATAGGTGAATTTGTGGTTTCAAAACTAGTGAAATAATTACCTTATTTCTTAAAGGTAATTTCTCATGAAATTAGGAGAAATAACGAACTAAAAATCCCTAAGTGAATTTGTGGGTTATGAGATACCCTGAGAATATTATGATAAATCCCGAGAAGAAACTAAATATTCATTAAAAATTAGAGAGTATGTTGTCTCTAATTTAGATCATTTATGGGATTATTTTCCTTGGGAAATAATAAGGCAAAATTAAATATCATTTTAGGGAAATATAAATTGCCCCATGATTTTTAATATTTTACATAATACATAAATTATCAATATCAGTAAAATAGTTGTGAGATAATAATTAATCTCAATTAAGAAAATTGTCAACAATTAGTAAGTGATTAATTAAATAATTAATGGCTAATTGTTCAGATATAGATAAAAGACATAACCAAAGTTAGTTATATGAAACCCCTAATTTGAGATTAATGACCAATGAAGGGTCATGGTTGGCATAAAGAGTGTTGTTAATTAATTTAGCATAATTAAGAGGTATATTAAGTGAATTACAATTATCCTTAACAAAATAAGCTTGCATTAATTGAGATTAGTTGCATAATTCTTCAAGATGATTAGAGACAAATTAAAAGAGGACTAATTATATTTAAAAATAATTAAGCCAAAGAGAATGAAATAATATCTCAAGAAATTAAATCTAAATCTTCATATAATTGAGTTAGCTAATGGCAAAATATAATTAAGGAGCATGTAAACACTTGATTAATATGATAAATAAGAATTGCTAATTAGTGTTGAAAAGTCAACAATTACATCTAAGCCTTGATTATGTCATCAAGATGACATCACAAGAGCACATGTGTATGTTGTGAGTGTGTGTGTGCCTAAGTGTTGTGCATGTGTGTGTGTGTAGTGGAGGAAAGAGAAAAGATGAATCTAGAAAAGGGGGGAGGTGGCATTTTTGTAAGAGGTGTAAGGGCTAGATTTAAACTTCCTAGTTAAGTTTAATCTAAGGGTTAAAATAGAATGAAAGTTGCTAGGAAGTTAACCAAGGATTGCTTATAAATAGAGAGCTCTCCTATCTTCATTCTTCACACCAAACTCATACCAAAGATTGGAGAGTTTAAGAGGAGAGTGAAGCAAGAAGGAGGAAGGAGTTCAAGAGTCTTCAAGAGGTAAGTTCTAGCATTTAAATTTCTAGTCTTTAGTTTTTATAAGTTCTTAGTATAAATGTTAGTTTAATCTAGAAAATTAGAGAATAAATTCCTATACTTGTTTTTAGGCCTCATTGCATTGAAAAATTCCTGAAGAGGTAAAAACATAATAGGAAATAATTTATGGAAGTCTTAGGATTAAGATTGTGAAAGTTGTAGAATTTTCGATTCTTAAAACTTAGACAGATAGCGGAAAAGATGCTATGATTTTATGAAGCAAATGTAATTATAAAATCATGAAATTTTTCAGAAATAAAGTAGACATGTAGGGCTTTCCAAAAATATAAAATATGTAATATTTTGATCTCTGGTCAAGGAAATATGAATCTTTGAAGTTAAGCCATTTTTACTGGAATCAAATCTGGGCAACGTTAAGAAAATTCAAAACTGGAAATGATATGGTTGAAAATAATTAAAGCTGTTATTTTTCCTTAAAAATAGACTTGTTAAGGGAAATTTTGGCTTTGGTTTCACTTCAAAATGATTTTTCTAGAATTAGTTATGATTTTTCAAAGTTAGACAAAATTCTGCCCATAAATGCTGAACCAGCGTTTTTTCCGAAAATTATGAGGAAATAATTGAAAATAAATCCACCAAGGGTAAAATGGTCAGTAGTGGCCAAAATATCTTTTAGGATATTGTTTGTGAATTAATAAATACAATATTATCCTTATAGGATATTTGTGACAGCATTCCGATCGTCAAAATGTACCGTAACCCGACAACGAAGATACGTTCGTATACTGTAACACTAACTCTGATATTTACAATATGTGTATATGTGGTATGTGTATGTTGTGGTGTGTTGTTTGAATACATGTTGTTGTTAGAAGATAACTGTACATCTGTATACACTGGGAGTGATATATCTGTATTCACTGGGAGTGGTATATTTGCATTCACTGGGAGTGACATGTTTGAAAGTGAATCAATTGCTGTGTTTATATACCGTATATGTAAATATGAGGTTAACCCTTACTTGGAGTCCGTATGCATGGGACCTCAGCTCTTAACATAGCATCAGGGTCAGGAGAACCAGTGACGGAGGAGAAGGGAGAGCAGCATGCCTAAAGACCCGGCGGAAGACTTTCCATTGTTGTTCCGGCAGAAGCCTTCTTTTTGTTCTTGTACATCACTTTTGAAGTACTCGGTTTTTATACCACTGTTGTATCCAGCCAGACTTACGACATTTTGAATATATATCAGTTACTCTTCTGCTCAAATGTTCTACTCTGATGATTTGAAATGATTCTTTTAAACAAAAAGAATTGTTATTCCACTTTTGAAAATTGGGATGTTACAATAATAGCAGTCTCATTAAAAGTAACGTCCCTGCTAAACACAACCTTCTCCGTCTCTGGACACCATAAACGATATCCTTTGACTCCAGAAGTGATCCCCAAGAAAATAGCTTTCTTTGCTCTAGGATCCAATTTTGATTCTTTCACATGATAGTATGCAGTTGAGCCAAACACATGTAAAGAATCATAATCATTAGCAGGCTTACCATACCATTTTTCCAACGGTGTTTTTCCATACGTTATTGCCTCAGCCCAAAATTCTTTGCCCAAGCCAACATTGGACAACATACACCGAACCTTCTCCAGCAAAGTCTGGTTCATGCGTTCTGCCACCCCATTCTGTTGTGGTCTATCTCTCACGGTGAAGTGTCTGACGATGCCATTATCTTCACAAACCTTCTGAAAAGGATCATTCATGTACTCTCCACCATTGTCTGTGCGAAGACATTTGATCCTCCTGCCTGTTTGTGCTTCTATCATCGTCTTCCATTTGAGAAAAATTCCCAAAACTTCATCTTTGGTCTTCATCGTATACATCCAAACTCTTTGGGAAAAATCATCAAAAAGGTCACAAAATAATGTTTTCCTCCCAATGAAGCTGTTTTGGAAGGACCCCAAACATCAGAGTGTACATAATTCAAAATACCTTCAGTATTGTGAATAGCTGTACCGAACTTAACCCTTGTGTGTTTCCCCTTTACACAATGCTCACAAAAGTCCATGATGCAATGCTTCAATCCTTTCAATAATCCTTGACTTACTAAAGTTTTCAAGGATTTTCCTCCAACATGTCCCAAACGCATATGCCACAACTTGGTTGCTTTGCATCCTTCTTACTACTGGATGTCACTGCAGCCGTCCCAATAACTGTACTACCATGATAGTGGTACGTGTTATTGTTCTTCCGAATACCCTTCATTACCACCAGTGCACCAGAAAATATCTTCATTACTCCATTTTTTGCAGTGATCTTGAACCCTTTTGAGTCTAGAGTCCCCACAAAAATGAGATTTTTCTTCAAGTCTGGTACGTACCGAACATCTGTTAATGTTCTGATCAATCCATCATGGTTCCTTAATTTGATTGAACTAATGCCATATGCGGTAAGAGAAGAGTTATCTGCTGTGTGAACAATTCCACACTCTGCTTCTTCAAAATCAGTGAACTAATCTCTGTTAGGACACATATGATGGCTGCAGGCTGAGTCCAATAACCATTCATCCGATGGTTTTGACAGCGTTGTTGTAGCCAGCGAGAAATCTAAATTCTCATCATCACAATCAGCTACATTTGAGTTCATAGCGGCCTTCACATCTCCAAGTTTGGCTTTGTTCTTCAGCTTCGGACAGTCTTTCTTCCAGTGTCCTTTTTCCCGACAAAAGGCACACTCATCTTTGTTGGGTCTGGACCTCGACTTGGATCGCCCTTTCTTTGATCTCTTCTTCTCTTCAGTACATCCTCTAACCACTAGAGCCTCTGCCTCTCCACCTTTTTGTTTCTCTTTCCTTCTCTGTTCATGGCTGTACAAAGAAGAACAAACTTCTTTCAGAGAAACTTTCTGCTTACCATGAAGTAGCGTAGTTTCCAGGTGCTCGTACTCATCGGGAAGTGATCCCAACAACATCAGGGCCAGATCTTCATCTTCAAAAGTCACGTCCAGATTCTGCAAATTCGTCACCAACTTGTTAAAGCTAGTAATATGCTCATTCATTGTGGTACCAGGAACATAAGTGAAGCGAAACAGCCTTTTCTTCATATAGAGTTTATTCTGACAGTTTTTCTTCAAGAACTTGTCCTTCAGTGCCTTCCACAGTCTACATGCAGAAGTTTCCTTTGTGTATGGATACTTCTGCTCTCTTGAAAGGTACGATCTAATAGTACCACAAGCAACACGATTCACGACCCTCCATTCTTCTTCCTCCATTTTATCTGGTTTTTTCTCTTCAAGGGAAAAGTCTAGTCCTTGCTGAAAAAGGACATCCAGAACCTCGCCTTGCCACATGCCAAAATGCCCAGATCCGTCAAAAATTTCAACTGCAAACTTCGCATTTGACACTATTTTTGTCAAATACGATGATGTGAACGACGAACTGCTGACGTCTGCTATGGATACATCACTCTTTTTGTCCGCCATTTTTGCTCCAAAAAATATTTAATAGCTGCCAAAACAAAAGCCCAAAAGTAATTCTTTTCTGATGTGGAAGTTCAGACTAAGCTGCAACCACAGAGCATACTCAGACAGAACCTCGGCTCTGATACCAATTGTTGTGGAAGCGCATTATAGAATGTAACCGATTATACTAGAAAATTACCCAACTAGAAAACAAAGTTTCTAGACGTAATTTAATAATATAATAAGCACCAACTACTATATTTAAATGCAACTAATAAATAATAAATCGGACAAATATAAGAGAAATATCAGATCCTAAATTCACTCCAAATATTTTACAAGTGAAATACTACAAGAGAAGAAGATATACAAATGTCTTAAGAGACAATTGTGGGGGTGAAGAGAAAGGGAGGAGGGAGGCCTCTATTTATACTAAAACTTCCGCCTCCTCCCTCTTCAATTTGGCGATGTGGGACTTTGCCACCCACAACCAACACAAATAACCTTTTTGCCAACATAATCCAGCCCACATGGGATAAAGATGATGTTTATCAAATAGTGAGCGATGAATTCATTGGAGTCAAGAAGAACCCCAAGTTGAAAACTTAAGCCTAGAATTTGTGGTGAGGAAACACCATACGAGGGGTCAATGAGTGATAGGGAAAAAAACTTTTCCAGCGTTTAATGATTTTTGGGTAAGATTTCATTATTGATTGGTCAAGGTTAAGATTATCTTTTAATTACCCTATTTGAATATTTTTATTTTTTATTTTAAAAATAAACTCTCTTGCTCCGTTTTTTGCTGTATTTCCAGAGATTTTGTTTTTCCTCAAAAAATCTCTTTAAAAAAAACAAAAAACAAAATATTTCAATTTGTTTGGAGGCAAATTTATTTATGGGATTAACATATTTGCCTTTGCCTTTGAGGCAGAAAACCTTCTCTGCCTCAGGCATAAAACTACATTGTTTCACTTTTTTTGCATTGTTTGAATTCAATTGGATGTGGGTCACATAAATGGAATCAATTGGGGGCCCACGTATTAAAAAGAATGGAATGAATTGAATGGGAGGTAGACCTAAAAGAAGAGGGCAGAGACGAATGGCAGAGACGCGACAATTGAAAAAAAGCAAGGAAACAGGGAGAGGCAATTCACAGAGAGAGAGAGCGAGAGGAGCGGCGGCTAGAGACCTTCAACCCTCTTCTTCCACTCTCGCTGGCGGCGTGACTCACCAAGCTGCGAGGAGAGCCAGCAGAGACCAGAGGTAGACGACGCTGCTGTTCTTTCTTTTTGGAGCCAAGGTCGTTGGAGCCAGCTGGAAGGGAGACCACGACGGACAAAGTCTGGAATTAGAGGAGGGAAAAGCTAGAGCGATACTGTTCACTACTTTTCTTTTCTTGGGGTTGTTAATTTGTTTTATCTATACTCATCTCTCTTTGATTTTCTTAGTATGACGTTGAACTCTAAATTCCTATTCGCTGAAACGACGTGGTTTTATGCTTGAGGCAGAAAATGTTTTCTGCCTCAAAGTAGATATGTTAATCCCTTTATTTATTTGGGGAACACCCAATGTAATAAATCTAGGTTATTAAATCTGGACCAGTCATGGAACTGATCGAGACAGTGGGTTAGAGTCACCCTGAAAATAATTAAAATAATAAAACAAAGTTAAAAATATCCATGTTTTATTATAAATAATTATATATTTTTACTTTAATTCAAAATGTGCATTAAAAAAAGTGGGACATACTTCCTACACTCTATAATATAAGGCACTTAAACTAACTCATGAGAATAAGAAGTAATTGTTAACTTATTAAATATGTCACAAATTAAATACTTTTATCATTATGAAAAATGTGTTTGAAAATTTAATATGTGGGAAAAATTGAAAATGAGCATTAATTATATGATCAAATCTAAAAAATGAGCATTAACTATAATATGAATGACTTACCACTCTGATTCTATTTATTAGTTTATTTTGATCAAAATTTATTATTATTATTATAAGTTCAGCTTCAAGGTAATAAATGTGATTGTTACAACTTTTTCCCCTATTAATTATAATAAATAAAATGAATTAATTCATGTTAACTTTTAGAACCAATCATAAATGAGGGTAAAATAAAAAATTTGAGTCATAATTAATAAGTTAACTAATTCTCTCTTGTATGTGAAAATTAATTATTTTAGATTTATAAATAGGATCAAAAGAGTGATATATTTTAGGGTTTAATGTTTCTATCTTTAAGTCAGAAATATTTTTTCTGCCGCACTCATATATAAGTGAGTGGAGCCCATTTATTTTTTCTCTTTTCTTTTAATAATGAGCCCCGCTCACTTATATGTGAGTGTGGCAGAAAAAATGTTTCTGCCTCAGAGGCATAAACATTAAACCCTATATTTTATACTAAACTATTCTTCAAGAAAATACTGATAAGTATAATCGCATATCGAAGAAGTTTTAATGGTCTGCTAAATAAATATCAAGAAAATAAATGAGTCTATCGAGAAGTTCTAATGGTGTGCAAGGTGCAATGCCAGTAATGAGTAGTTTCCGTTTGTGTGTTCCTCGTTCTTTGAATGGTGTACTTTTTATTATACTTGGTTGTTTTGATATGAGGATTATTTTAAAATATGTATTATTTTTATATGAAATTAATCTATCTAATTTATAAGTCTATAAATAATCAAATGATAAACAATGTATTTTATAAGGGATAAGCATTACTTTTATCCTGCCTGAGGAGTATTGGGTATTTGAAAGTTTTCTTTAAAACAAAATTTTTTCAAAAGTTAACAAAACGTAGTAATTTTGCCTCGCCGTGAAGTTTAACTAATATGTATATGTGACATGCCACCTCATCAATCAAAATGAAGTTAAGTATCATATTTTTCCTTACAAGTTTTCGCTAAGGAACAATAGATATTAAGAAGTTTTTTTAGTAGCAATTTTGCCATATCATCCCCAATATTTTTTTGATTGTTAAATCATTCAAACAACACACATGTCATGCCATCTCATCACTTAGCCCAATATGAAGCGAAGCAAAGCCAAGAATCAAGGGTACAGAGGAAGAAGCCAACCTTGGAAAGGTCGAATTTAGAGTCGAAAAGAGGGATCCTTGAGACGTTAAGCTTAAGGTGACCAAAATTGGTGAAACAAAACTGGTCAAAGGGATTGGAAAGTTTGTCGCAAAACCTTGAGGAAGCATTACTTATGATCTAAACAAATGAAACGCAAAACAAGATACGAATTGTCCTGAAAATTGGTTCAATAAGACAAAGCAATATTAATAGTATTTACCTTTGTATAAATCAATCAAGGCCACCCTCTCCTAAATCGCTAGAATTGCTAATTTTTGTAAATTTTAGGGGCAAAATTGCTCCTAAAAAAAACTTTTGGATATCCACTACTCCTCAAATAAAACTTTTAGGGGAATGATACTTAACCTTATTTTGATTGATGAGGTGGCAAGAATTAGTGCCATGCGTGCATATTAGTTAAACTCAGTGGTCAAAATTAATGGAAAGGTAAAATTATTACGTTTTGTTAACTTCAAGAGCAGTTTTGCTCCAAAAAAAAAAAACTTTCAGATACCCAGTGCTCCTCATCCAAAACTTTTAAAACAAAAATGATACTTATCACATTTCATAATTAACCATTTTATTTAGTTTTCTAGATATTTCTAAAACAAAATCAACTAAATTGAATTTTATATTAAGGAATGAAGAAGTATTTCGGTAATCTCTATCCTGAAGTAAGGGTGGGAACGGGCCAAGGGCCTGTGGCTTGGCCTGTTCCAAACCTGGTCAGGCCTGACCTGTCATGCTAAAATGCTAGGCCAAGGCCTCTTTCAAGGTCTGTTTTGCTAAATAGGCCTGGCCTAAGCCTAATATAAGCCTGTTAAGCTTGTCAGGCCAGCTTGTTATGAAAGTAAAATTGTAATTACTCCCTTCATTTTATGTAAATAGGCCTGTTTGAAGTAGGCCTATTTTAAGGTGAGGCCTGTGGCCTATTAGAATTCTTAATTTTTTTTTAAAACTACATGCTTCCTTAATAGGCCACAGGCTAGGCTAGGCCTGTATACTGGTCAAGCTCAGGCTGGAAAAAAGCCTGTAAGAGGCTACAGGACAAGCTCAGGTCACTTTGCTTCTTAATAGGCTTGACTTGTTAAGGGTGAAGCTTAACTTGTTTCCACCTCTATCCTTAAGCCTTGTCACCATCGACTTATCAAAGCTAACAACACTACCATCTTTGAGGCCATAGTCTCTCATCAGTCTCCTGCCACTGACTCCGATCAATCTCTCACCGCCCATCACTCCTTCTTGAGCCCCCATTGTCTCTGCCATGTCACATCACGTATAGTTTCTAATCGTCATTAGTCTAAGGTTTTGTTTATTTCTCTTTGATTTCTCATGCACTTTGAAGATTTTTCCAACTACACCCCAAATTTAAGATCTTTGAAGGACTTGAGTTCACGCTGGCCCTCTCTTTCTTCTTCTCCAAATTGTAGTAGATTCAGATCTGCGATTTAAACTTTTCTACTGCAGCCTTCAACCATCACCCTCTTTACTATTTGCACCTTGAGTTGGTGGCTCATCCCAAGCAACTAGTTGAACCGTTTGTCAAGTAAGTCAACTCGGCCAATCGGGTCCGGTTCTATAACCACCTGTTTTATGAAATCACAAGAAGAAATCAAAGAGAATTAAAAAAATCACTTACTATTAAATGCATCTGATTCCATGTTTTACACCTCATTTGTATTTAGTTCATGGCTTCTGTCATCAAATATTCTTGTTGTTTCTTTGGATGCCCTTTGAAACTTTGTGGCTCAAATTACAACTACACTTTGGGGTCCAAATAAAATGCTCTCTCAGACTCTCTCACTTTTGACCCACCAACACCATTCAAACTTGGTCTTTGCTATTTGGCTCATGTATCAACAACTATACACCATATCTTTAAGGGCTCGGCTTCTCTAAAGGATTCTAATAGGACCCTTTTATCTTTAATCCTAAAAGAGATAATCCTGAATTTGTTGACCACTTTAGACCTATTTCGCTTTGAACCATGCCTTACAAGTGTGTTGCCAAATTGATCACTCAAAGGCTTATAAGAGTAATGAATGATTTAATCTCTCCCTTCCAAGCTAGTTTCATAAAAAGGAGGCACATACAAGACAATATTGTTATCGGATAGGAGTTTCTCCATATTATGAGCACGAAAAGAAGCAAGTAAGGTCTTATGGCCATGAAAATCGACCTTGAAAAAAAATGAACGATAGGATCTGTTGGGATCTCCTAAAACATGTTCTTCTTGGGGTTGGTTTAGAAGAAGGCTTTATTCATCTTATTATCGATTGTGTTTCTTCAGTCTCTTATAGTGTGCTTTAGAATGGAAGTCAAACTTTTTCTTTCCTTAAAGGGGTCTACGCTAGGGAAATCCAATATTTTCACTTATGTTTGTTCTTTATACGGACAAACTCTCTCATTTAATCTGTGATGCAGTTGAGGATGGAAGATTAAATCCTATTTTTACTTCTAGAGATGGCCTGAAGGTTTCTTATTTGATGCTTGCGATGATCTTTTATTATTTGGTGTCGCCTCCAAAGACCAGGCTAAATGTATGATGATGTGTTTGGATGTCTTTTCTAAGACATCAGGGGGAAGGTGAATTGAGCTAAATCATCAATCTATTTCTCTCCTAGGGTGTCAAAGGTTTCAAAATGGAAGATCAAAGATTTGACTAAACATATTTCTTATGAGATTGGCAAATACCTTGGTTTTTCTCTTACTAGAAATAGGAAGAGGAAAGAGACTTTTAACTACATCATTGAGCGGGTCCACTCAAAACTAATGGCATGGAAAGCTAATTGCTTGTCTACTGTTAGTTGTATTACTTTAATAAAATTTGTTTTAAGCACCATTATTTTATACCTGATGCAGGTTACTATAATTCATAGGAATGTTTGCCTAGAGGTGAAAAAATTATAGAGGAACTTCATTTGGGGTCATAATGAATCTCATAATAAATTTCACCCTGTTGGTTGAAATATGATTACAAGACCTAAAGAATTTGGTGGTCTCGGTTTGGTTTACTAAAACTTCATTGTCAAATTTGGGCAGAACTTTGGTTCGATTCTCTTTACATCCATTACACTCCTTTTCCATCAAATGACACCATTTTGGTGCCAAAACATAGTTTCGCAACCATAAAGGCATATTTTGTGTATTGCATACGGCTCTACTATGGAATTAGTTTTTACCTTCCATCGAAGAAAGAGAAAAAACCTAGATCGGTAAATGATCCAATAACCACCCTTTTGTTTTTTGAGTAGTTAAAAATACTATATATTATGATACTATGATAATTCCGTTGCTTTATTATTTGGTTTATTATTCAGCAATCCCAAAGTTTCTTTCACCATCATGAAGTACTTTTTTAGCACTAGTTAATACTCTTAAATATTTTTTAAAAAGGCTAACATAGTTTTTAATACTAGTCGGTATCTTTAAATATTTTTTTAGTACCAGTCATTATTTTAAAATATTTTTTTAGTATCAGTCATTACCTCGAATATTTTTTAAGATCCTCAAAAAATTTTAGGATATTGAAAAGTATTTCAAATTACTGAATGATACCAAAAAAATACTTAAAGATAATGAATGTTATTTTTTTAAAAAAAAAGAAGAAGAAGAAGAAGAAGAAAAGGGGAACATTATGTTTTGACACCAAAATGACACTATTGATGGAAAATAAGCGTAGCAGATGTAAAGAGAACTAAACCAAAGCCGCTTGTGTCAAATTTGCAAATTTGAACCTTAATCCAAAAATATGTCATCACATATGGAATTTTATGATCTCCCAACACGGTGTTTGTGAAGAATTAAAAGCAGAATATCCAAAAGATATATTAAATAGTAAAAAATGAATATAGTCAAAAGGACTTTTAGGCTTTGTTTGGGAGTTTGGAGGAGAAGGAAAGGAAAGAGATGCAGGGAGTTTGGAGGGGAAGAGAAGGAAAGGAAATGGAGGATATTTCCTCCCCTTGTTTGGGAGTTAAAAAAATAGTAAGAGAGGAAGATGGAGGATTAATGAGTTAATTTTACCATTTTGTCATTTTCTTTAAAAATTAATATAGTTATTATACTTTGAAAATAAATTTAAATTTAAATTTTCTAAAAAAAATATTTATGTAATTTTTATATTCAAAATTTATTTTCTCCTACAAAAATATTTTCTCTCTCTAAAAAATATTTTCTCCTTCTAAAAAGTTTTTTCTCTCTCTAACAAATATTTTTGTGTGCATTCCAACAATTGAAAAAAAAAAGAAAAAAGAAATAATGAGAGTGTTTTATTTGAACGATGGTAAAAAAATAATTAATCTACTCTCCCTCTTAAAACCCCCCATAATGGGGGAACTCTATTTTTATGAAGAATGAGGGTTTTGAGGGATTTGTATAAATCTCTAATTTTCTTCCCTCTTATTTTTAAAACTCTCAAACAAGGGAAGGGACTACTAAAACCTTTCCTTTCCTTCCAAAATAGAACTCCCAAACAAAGCCTTAAGGTCAAATGTGGTATCCAAACATGCTCCTACTTTCCATTGTACAAAATAAAAATGCCCTGGAGGTTTAAATTTTTTTGAAAAATATTAAAAAACACCATGTTTAGAACCAGACCAAATCTTGAACCCGTTGATGCAGAACTGGGGTTATGATTACCAATTGTGGTTATATTGATATAGTACATACTCTCTAATCTTTAATATAAGATATTTTTACATAATTTGATTAAAATAAAAAAGTTAATTAAGTTGGTTAATAAAACGTGTATTTTTTAAAATAACTCAATCATCTTCTTTAATTCTCTTGATTAATATTGAAAGAGGACCGGTAAAGTTAAATTAAGAAAAAAATTGACAAACAAATAAAAAATGTCTTACGGGTAAAACCAAGATTAACAAGGGATTACATACAAAAGCTAAAACTAAAAGACATAAACACACGATATTTTCAAATCACACTTTAACTTGTCCTCTCTAAATTCCAACTGAAATAAAGTCCCAAACTTTCTAGACAATCACAACTAATTATCAAATTATAGTGGAGAGATTAAAGCAACAACTTCACCCACTAGGGCAAGAAACCCGAAAACAAGATAGTTGCAATCTCAGGTAGTCAGAGTTAAACACCCTCCTACCAAAAAAAAAAAAAAAAGTTAAACCACCCGCCATGTCTCCTATTATTGCGATCCCATTTTCCCTATTTGTTCAGTTTTGTCCTTCGTTCAGGATTTACGTACAATGGATTTTGTTAACAGTAATTATTGATAAGGGTAGCTTGAAAACAGTACAGGAGATTCTGTTCCTTCTTATCATATGATTCATTGAGAAAAAGTACCGTGAGATTCAGGGGCAACCCAGGTCAAAGCAATCAATAGGAAATTAGATGCACTAAAAATCTTAGTTGAGCCAAGTCTTCGGAGGACACATGCAGGAAAAAGGTAGTACGACATGACAGACCGACAAGACATGATCAAATATAACAGAGATCAAGTATCAATCCAAAAGCAACAAACACCCCACTGACAAAACATGATGTATGGCCGACCAAAGGGCCCCATTTTTTTTTTTATATAAAAAAGTTTTGGATGGGTTCAACACTAATCTCCTACCAAGGAGAGGGCATAGCCCCGGACTCTATGAGAGATTACTAGAGACTTACGAGATCGCTTACCAAAGGAGTCCCAGCGACGGCAGAGGGGATCGAACCCACGACCCAAGGGTCTGATCTTGGATCTCTTACCATCTGTGTCAACTCTCATTACCCACCAAAAGGCACATGATTACATAAATATTATTCAAAAGACGGAGCTAGTGATCACTGAAAGATCATTAGTCTCGTATGAAGCTACTCAATGCCTAACCGCTTTCTCCTCTGAAGCACAAAGTCATAGACCTTATGCTGATCAGGAAGGGACTTGGCCACACTCTCCTTCTGCAAACATCTTTTGGCCCAGGCAATGAACTTGGGGCACTCAGCCTCTATGTTCAGGTTACCGAATTTCTCGTAGGCTTCAAACCAACTGTAGAATGGCACAAGTGCCACATCCAAATATCCAAGACTGTCTCCCCCAAAATAGGGCTTGTCTCCCAGCTGCTGCTCCAACAATTTCAGGCACTCTATGAACTCCTTCTTTGCAGCTTCCAGCTCTTCTCCTATGGTTGTCCATACTCTCCTTCCCGCATCATACATCTGTTTCAAATTGACCACAGCGATAGGCGGATGACAATCAAACACCAGTAATGTTAAAAATAATAATTTCTTTTACTAATTTAGGAGTTTTGCTTTCTGATATGCCCCCTCTATTTTTCTCTTCATTTAAAAAGTATTTTCTCTCTCTAAAAATATTTTTTCCTAAAAAACTATTTCTCTCTCAAAAAATATTTTTTCTCTCTAAAAAATATTTTGTGTGCATTCCAACAATAGAAAAGAAAAAAGAATTAAAAAATAATGAGAGTATTTTATTTGAGTGAAGGTAAAAAAATAATTAATCCATTCTCTCTCTTAAACCCTCAGATTGGGGGAACTTTATTTTTTGAAGGAAGAGGGTTTTGGGGGATTTGTAAAAATCTCCGATTCTCCTTCTCTTATTTTTAAAACTCTCAAATAAAGGAATGGACCATCAAAACCCTTCCCTTCTTTTTCTTTCCTTCTAAAATGAAACTCTCAAACAAACCGTTAGAGAAACAATAAAATTGTGGAGGAGTGTTACTTGCTCAGACAGGTTAGTATGCTTTCTTGCCAACATTGAAAACAAAAGCCATCTATATGAGTATGAAAAAGACGACTTTTAAGCACAGCTCAAAACTTTCTAGACACATGCAATTATTAGTACTGAATATTTTTTTCATTGAAATGAAGTAATATTTTTCTGAATACTTTTTTTCTTCTTAATGCAGAGGAATATGAATAGAGGAATATGAATAGGCTTTTTTTAATCCATTTTTTATTTAAAAAAAGCTGTCAGACCCCGAACTCGTTTTTAAGTAAGTGACTTCTTTGAAAATCTAAAATAATTCTTTAGAAAATAATTTCTGACATAGCATTTTGGTAAATACCATGGTTCTGAAATTTGGACCGGGTAATGGGTTAAGGGTTACTGAGTTAGATCGGACCCGAGGCTAAACCGGTGAAAAATGGAAGATTTTTTAATTAAAAAAATTTAACCGGACTGGACCGGTTTAGGCACGGGTTCGCTGGTTTCGGTTCATCTTAAAACCCTGGTAAATATTTCCCAAACGTACTGTTTCCAGTATTTTGTCAAAATTGCCATAAGAATAACACCCAAAACAAAAACACAGGACTTCCAAACTGAGAATTCAGCCCCATATCTTGTTGATGGTGTGAGTCAGCAAGTACGGCTTCCCGTTAACATTCAAACACAGAAGAAATCGAGATGATTTACAAAATCTAAAATAATAAAAACAATAACAGAAACACAGAATCTAAGGTATAAGAAAACAGGAAGTAATGCAGCGGAGACGTTGTATGAATTGTTCAAACAACGTGAAGAAATTATGGCAACCAAAAACAAGTTAAAGTAAAGAATCAGAAAAGTAATGGAGTGGAGAGAGGAACCTTCTTGTCAACGTAGTCGGCCCAGAATCGAGCTTGGGCTCTGTGATAAGGATCGGAAGGAAGCAGAGTGGATTTGTTGTTCCAGAACTCGTCAATGTACTGAACAGCGATGAGAGACTCACAGACGGGTTTGCCATTGTGAATGAGGACCGGGATCTTCTTGTGAACGGGGTTCATTTGAAGAAGCAGAGGGCTCTTGTTTCTCAGGTCCTCATCCTTATACTCATACTGGATCCCTTTCTCAGCAAGTGCGATTCTAACCCTCATCCCAAAGGGACTTGGCCAGAAATCCAACAGAGTCACCTCACTCGCCATGGCTGCACGATCAAACAATTAGGAAATGCTCAACAAGAAATGCAGGAGTGAGGAGAAAGCCCTTAGGCCTTAGATGCCTCTATTTATAGGCAAAGGAACCCTCTGGAAACTAGAAGTAGAAATCAGCTAATGCAGAAGGCGGGGCGGTGAGGGGTTCTAGGTCCACAAAACATACAAAAATAAACAAAAACCCGTAAATCCATAAATATTAATAATTTTTTATTTTAGAATGAAATTCTCTTGCTCCATTTTTCTTTGTTATATGTTCATATATATTTTTCCTTCATGCTTTATCACCAAAAGAAATCAAGGAGAACTAAAAAATTGTTATGAATATACTTATTATGTGGATGTCCATTGACTCGCGGTTTCCAAATATTAAAAGATGATATGGGACCCACGCATAGTGATTTACTATTTGCATAGTACCACGCATAGTAGTTTACTATTTGGTGGGACCCGCACACAATTATACAATCACTCACGGGAAGGAAATCCGTGAGTGAACAGTTTAGGTTTTTGGGGAAAACTACACCAAATGACCCAGAGGTGGAAATTACACTAAAGTCCCATTTTTCTTCTATAAATAGAGGTTTTCTGTAACTGTTCATGTATTGAATGAAATGAGAATCTATCTCTCTACTTTATCTCTCTAGAACCTCTGCTCTTCTTCTTATTATTTTTATCAGTTTTATAACACGTTATCAGCACGAAGACTCTACCAAGGTAAGATTTTCTCACCATCTATTTCATATTTCCATTTTATTTATCTGGGATGATCTTAACCATTATATGGAATTAAATATCTATTCTTACCGATTATTTTAACATCGGGTTCCATGGTTAAGATTTGAGATTATTTACTATTTTACTACGGTAAATAGTAATTTACTATTCACAGTAAATTTACCCCTTTTTCAGTAATTTTTACATTTTATTCATTTGACTCCTACATGGAAGTCTAGATTAATCTTTCTGTAATTTTACTTTATTCACTATTTATAGTGAATAGTAATTTTACTATTCACGGTAAATTTATATTTTATTATTTACAGTAATTTATTTATGTTTATATATTCTTCCCACTTCCTATTCATTTATTTCATGGTGGCGTCATTAAGCTCCATTTGTAATTCTTTACTTACTGCTTTATTTATTTATCTCATGGTGGCTATACTAAGCTCCATACTGACTTTACTAATATTTAGTTTTATGTCACTAACATTTATTTTATTGTTACTAACATTTATTTATCTTTTATGATAACACATTAGTATATTTACTAGTGGGTTCTATTTATTTATTTTAACATTTATTTATTTTTTATGGCGGCAACATTATTTATTAGTGGGCTCCATTTATTTATTTTATTTTACATTTATTTATTCTTCATGGAGGCACACTAGTATCTATTAGTGGGCTCTATTTATTTATTTTATTTAAAGTTTATTTATCTTTTATGGTGGTGACATTTTGTGGGCCCCATTTATTTTAATTCTTTACTGCTTTATTTATCTTTCATGGTAGCAACACTAGTATAGTGGGCACCATTTATTATTTACTGCTTTATTTTTCATGGTGGTAACACTTGTATAGTGGACTCCATTTATTTATTATTTATTTACTGCTTTAAATCCCCTTCCCTTTTTATTTTACCGTTTTCTATATATTATATATATATATATTTACATTTGCATATGCATCTTCTTTCTTATCTTTGGATGAGATAGGTCTCGCTGTGAGTTTACTACCATTCCTATCTCATCTTCTTTTTATTTATCTAGCATGTTTATTTCCAGTCATTTATTTTATTTTATTTATTTATTGCTATATATATATATCCCTCTCCCTTCTTATTATTTATGGCAACGACACTAATATATACATATTAGTGGGTTCCATCTATTTATTTTATTATGTTTATATTTTATTTATTCTGAAGATAAACTGTTAAAAGGCCATATATATTATGAGATCAAAACGCCATAGAGAGATGAGGCATAAATTGGCTTGAGACCAAGAGGCAAGATAGCCTTAATTTCAGAGGCAAGATAGCCTGAAGCCAAGAGGCAAGTTAGCCTGATAACAAGTGACAAATTATGAAACAATATTTGATCCATAAATTTTGTATGCCATCAGTTGTATAAAGGTCTCAAAATTATATATTTGGCATTAAATATTCCCTTAAATTATGAGACAAGGGATTGTATGATCATGATTAATATTATAAATAAATATATTCAATTTGCTATTGTAGTAGCAATATTGTGGATTAATTTCTTGCCATGATCAAACAAATCAGTGAGTTATGGATCATGAATTTTTATCCAACTTCATTCCCAGAAGTGAATGAAGCAAATATATTATTATAGTTGTTATGTGATTTCTATGATTATAACAACTTTTATAAATACGAGAAAAGAATATTCATAAACAAAATAATTAAGCAAAAGGAAATATTATTTCAACAAAGTTTAATTGCGAGTGGCTCAACATCATTACAAACTTTAATCATCTCATTCTGAAGATATTTAATGTCTTCTTCTTTTGCTTCTCTTGAGATGGGATCCAGATGAGGCAAAGCTCTTCGTAATATCGAGATTTGCGTCATAAGTTTCTTGAGCTTCTTGTGTGGCCACTCCGTTAACCCTCCTTTTTGATAGATTTTTTGTATGGTGTGAGTAGACATATTTAATTGTTTACTCGCTTCATCAAGGGTTAAGTGAAAATAATTTCTTAAATCATGGAGCGTTGTTTTCTTTATTCTTTCTCTTTGCTCCATAGATAACCTATATAATTCACCCTGGTTAAGGGATGAAGTATCATAGGGTATACTTACTGCAGGTTGTTTTCCTTTGCCTAATGAGTGTTCAATATTGGTTTGAAATGAACTTCCATGGAGGTCATTTGGATTTATAGCCCATTCCGAACCAACACAGAGAACCTCATGATAGGCTAATACAGGATCACGCATCAAGATATATCCTGATGCTTGTAAATCTATACAATACTGTGTCAGAAATTGTTTGATTTCTTCAAAATTTTTCTTTGTGAAATCAAACATTGGAAGCCTGTCAGTATTATAAGATTTATCCTGTACTTTTTCAAATAAAACAGCATGGGTAATCATACCTGTTCTTCTTCCGTGAACTTCAAGTTTATGGTACTGAAGTCCGTTGGTATGAATAATTTCCCGTAAAACATGACAGCAACTACATTCCAATAAGCTAGTAGTTGCTAATTGGCTTGTAGCTGTTGGCTGGCTAATTGTTGCTGGCTGGCTAGTGGTTGTTGGTTGGCTGATTGTTGTTGTCAGGCTGGTTGTTGCTGGCAAACTGATGATAGTTTGCTGGCTAGTGAATGCTGGTTGATTAACTGCCGACACTATTGGCTGAACTGGATTGGTAGACTCCATTAGTTCTGCCATAGTTCTACACCTCTTAACAGGCCTCCTTGATGAACCTGCTTCAGTTGTACCTTCAATCCTTGTAGATTGAGGAAGAACACTTGTTCTAGGGGGAGAAGTAGGTACATTTGAAGCAGAAGGAGGAATAGTAGAAGGAGGAATAAACATTTCAAAGGGATTAGGAGATAACAAAGAAGTAAATGACATGTTATGCTGATCATCATATAACAAAGCATCAAGTAATGCTGTTTCGGATGTATCAGAAACTGGGATAAAACTGCTTGGTCCTGCCATGGCAATAGAATTTAGAGAAATATGTGTGAGTATCTGGTAGTTGATATTATCAGATGCTTGAGTGTTTGTGAGGCATGTTCGTTTGCCTTCCTCTATTTATAGTTGAATTAAATCCTATTGAATCTCTGCAGATTTGCGTAGTCCTGTTAAATCTCTACAGATTTGCTCCCTATAAAGCACGAGCCTGGAATCTTTTTGACTTTATATGTATACGACAATCTGAGTTGTCGCGCCTGTGATTCCACAGTGATGCGCCTGTGATTACACAGTATTGCGCTCGTGAATCTGCAATTATACACCTGATGATTTTGTATTTAATATATATTTGTTTGTTGATTCTGGAAAATGGAAATTTTATCATGGAATATTGTATGGAAATTTCATGAATTAATTTTTAAGGTCTCACACTTGAGGGGGAGAATAATATATATCAAGTGTGAATATTTATGTGATAATTCTTTGTGAATGTTTCTATATTGATTCCCCCAAAATGAATATTAGATTTGATGATAAATCATATGGAAAGTTGGCATGACTTGTTTGATCATCCGAGTCATATATTATGTGCTGCTTGTTCTCAGATAGACATAATTATTGGAAATGGATCTCTGGAAATATATCAAATTGAAAGTTTACATATGAGATTATAAATCTGCAAAGTTTGCAGTGATGTTTGCAACTAGAAGTTTGCAATATATTATGCGCGCAATTTCCAGATTGAATGATCCAGAAATAATGTATTAAAGTATCCATGAATGGATAGATCAATGATTATGAGAACAAAATTTATATGTTGTGTATATTTGCAGCAATTATATAAGCCAACAGAATTCTCCCCGTATAATTGGTTTTTGGTCAGGAGCCAGATTAATTCCATCTTGAAATGTTTTAAATGTGTAATGATTATTAATCTATTACAATGCACATAGATGGATATACAAAGAAAATTGATGATTTGATGAGGGGGAGAAAAATAAGCAGATTGGGTAAAGATAAAGTGAAATGAATTATCATTGGCTCTTATTGATCCTCGTACAAAGAAATGTGCACTAAAAATTCAAAATGATAATTCAGTTGCTGAGTTTAGTTAATCGAATGCCAGAAGCATTTACTGACCTAAAGAAAGTGACAAAGTCACATGTGCCAACTGCAAATGCTCCTATATGAATTGTTATAAAGCACACCAGAAGTGTTGCAAGTCCATTGATTTTAAAGATAAAAATCCTCAAAAGAGAAAAGGAGCTATAAGAATATAGATGATCATGTTGAGGATAATTAAGAAAAGCTCTAGAAGAGCCATCTCCTGAAGAGATGTTATCTCTAGAAGAGATATTACAAGTAAAGTGTATTGTGGTCCAAGAAGAGACCCAGGTATTTACATTATGAGATCTCAATAAATTATGAATGAAATCCAATGGGATTGAAAATGAAGTCGACGTTAATAATATCTATGATAGCATATGCTACAATGAATGATAATGAGGATCATGAGCCACAATATATTTGTATGTGCTAGAAGCACATAAGGCGCCAAAAACACATATGTCCCAAAAGGACTCAAGATGATAGTGCATATAGCATCATTATCTGAATAAACATTTATTGAATTTCTATATGCACATATATATTTATGAAAAGATTATTATGACTTTACTTGACAGATTTAGATCTTGCAGGTATATAATGAACAATCAGATTGGGTGTTTCTAACAGAATATTTGATGACAGAAAGTATAATATGCTCAGAAAAACATTGAAGCAATATAGTCATCAGGGGGAGCAACACTGATGTAATCAAGAGGGGGAGACGATACACGCTGTACTCTTTTTCCCTTATCTGGGTTTTATCCCACTGGGTTTTTTCTAGAAAGGTTTTTAATGAGGCAGCACTAGAAAGTGTATCAATGGATGATGTACTCTTTTCTTTGGCTAGGTTTTTATCCCACTGGGTTTTTCCTAGTTAAAGTTTTTAACGAGGCACATTCATAAATGGACATCCAAGGGGGAGTGTTATGAATATACTTATTATGTGGATGTCCATTGACTCGCGGTTTCCAAATATTAAAAGATGATATGGGACCCACGCATAGTGATTTACTATTTGCATAGTACCACGCATAGTAGTTTACTATTTGGTGGGACCCGCACACAATTATACAATCACTCACGGGAAGGAAATCCGTGAGTGAACAGTTTAGGTTTTTGGGGAAAACTACACCAAATGACCCAGAGGTGGAAATTACACTAAAGTCCCATTTTTCTTCTATAAATAGAGGTTTTCTGTAACTGTTCATGTATTGAATGAAATGAGAATCTATCTCTCTACTTTATCTCTCTAGAACCTCTGCTCTTCTTCTTATTATTTTTATCAGTTTTATAACAAAAATAAAATTCTTTCCCGAATATCTTAACCTATCCTACAAAGTTCCTTCTTTATTGCCCGCCTCGGGGGTGTGCATTTAGGTCATGGCTTCCGTCAGCAGGTATTTTATATGGGCGTTTCTTTGGGTGCGTTTTGAAGCTCTGTGGCTCAAATGACATCTTCACCCTCTGGGGTCCACATGCAACGTGCTCTCATACTTGTCCCTTGCTTATGACCCCACAATACCATTCAAACTTGGTTTTTGCTTAAGATAGCTTTGGAGATTTACTAGGTAAAAATAACTTTTGGAGAATAGATTTGAAGAATAGTTTTTGTAGAATAACTTTTGAAAAAAAAAATGATAGTGTTTAGATGTTATTATCAAAATAGCTTTTTGAGGGTAAAATTTACCAAAAAAGACATTAACTTTTGATAAAATTACATATAAAAGGATACAGTTGTATCTTAACTATTATAAACATTAAATTTGATAATAAATACCAAAAATTACTTAAAATTGTTAAAACAAAATGGGTTAAGGTGCGCCCAACACAATTAACTATGGCCCTAGGAGCGTTCAGAATAATAAACTTTCAAGTGGACTGTCCAGCACAATAAACTATCAAGTTGGAGCGCCCAGCACAATGCCGTTAATTTGAAATTGACGTCGTTTTCTCACTTAGCAAAAATTACAGAATAGCACCCATATGTTTATGAAACTATACTTAAGCCACAAAAATATTTCAAAATTTTTATTTTAGTCCCTCCACGTACTTATATGAAGGGACTAAAGTGAAAATTATAAAAATTTTATGGGTCTAGAAGATAATTTTCTAAGATTTTGGATTTTTTTTGTGTAATTTCTGTGGGCCCTAAATCCGCCCCTGGTTACAAGCCTTTTTTTTCCTGCTTTAGCCTGGCCTGTGGCCAATTAAGGAGGCCTGTAATTTTAAAAATTTTGTAAACAGCCTAACAAACCACAAGTCTTACCTCAAAACAAGCCTACTTCAAATAGGACAAAAAGATAATTATTTTAAAAAGACCTACTTTAAACAAGCTCTTAGATGTAGGTCTATTTTCGACCTGTTTAAAGCAGGTCTATTTTCACCTTGTTTGAAGTAGGCTTGTTTTGAGTTGAGGCCTGTGGTTTGTTAGGCTGTTTACAAAATTTTTAAAATTACAGGCCTCCTTAATAGGCCATAAGCCAGGCTAAAGCAGAAAAAAAGGCCTATAACCAGGGGTGAATTTCGGGGGTAGGGATGGCCCCGCAAAAATTACAGAAAAGAACCCAAATTTTTAGAATATTATGTTTTAGCCCCAAATTTTTTTTTATAATTTTCACTTTAGTCTGTAATACCCGGATAATTGTCTATCCTAAATGTCATATTTTCATAAATAAAAATAGGTGAATATGTGATCTCAAATTTTGGTGTTGTATTTATTTTTATTCCTAGGCAATTTTCCTTAGAATTAGAAGGCTTAAAGACTAATTTTCTAAGTCTTATTAAGGATCATAAAATATCCTAAGATTATCATAATTTAGTATACTCGAAAATATACCATTTGAGCAATTAAAATCATCAGAGGATGATAAAATCAATTAGAGGAAATTAGCAACAATTATTGGATAATTGGAATTGAAATAATATGAGATACTTTAGTAATTTTTTTGAAATTAGTTAATAATTAATTTATAAAGGTCATAATTAAGGAAATATCAATTATGTTAAGGACCAAATAATATTTAGAAGCTAAGATTAGCATACAAAGAATTGTTAATCATCAAAATTAAATTAGAATCCTTATCAAACTTTTGGTAATTAAGCCTTGTAACCCCTAAAATACCATGTTAGCAATAGTAACCAAGGATTTATTAATTCTCCTTTTAACTATTAAAAGTGGCGAAAATTACTAATTGAAGAGTGGAGAAATTATATTAACCCTTAATCCTAGGTCCTTGTAAAATTAAGTGGACCAACGAGAGATTTTTCTTCTTGAGTTTGTGAGAACATTAAAGCATAAATTGATAATAATTAATCTCAATTAAGAAAATTGTCAACAATTAGTAAGTGATTAATTAAGTAATTAATTGGCAAACTAAATAAGCTTTAGATATTTGCAATAAAGAAGAGATTAACATGATTAGTGTTAATTGGTTGTGCCTCATTAGTCCACATGTTCGGCTAGCATATGTGGAGCAAGGAGAGCCTAGTGGTTTGGGATCTTTTGGGATAATTAAGCTTAAGTTTTGCTTGCCTTGGAGAAGAAGAAATGTTTTATCATATAAAGCTTAATTTGAAAAGTCAACAAAAAGCAACAAACCAATGAAAAGCCATGAATTAAAATACACATTTAATGGTTATTAGGAAGGGAGATTTCGGACAGAATTTTGGAAGGAAGAAGAAAGAATTTATAATATTTTAATATAGATTAGCACATGGGATAATTGAAAAAGAAGACTTGTTGGTTAAGGGGAAAAGATGTGTAAACATGTGTGTCTAAGAGTTGTGTGTGTGTGAGTAGAAAGTCAAGATTAAACTAAGGTGAATAATGGTTTGAAATCCAAAGTGAAACTTAG
Organism: Acacia confusa; assembly: GCA_037074495.1. Lineage (NCBI taxonomy): Eukaryota > Viridiplantae > Streptophyta > Magnoliopsida > Fabales > Fabaceae > Acacia > Acacia confusa. The sequence goes on from CM073509.1 coordinate 39,219,379, forward strand.
GAAGCAAGTTATTCTCCAATCAGATACAAGTGAATGAGAATCTATAGAAATTAAATCATATCTTGAAATATTGAAACTAAGTATTAAATATAAGTAGATATTTGAAAACAGTAAATTATGGGCTTGAACTTGGCTATTCCCAAAGTCATTTTCATATACTTATATTATTCATACCTAAGTGTTTCAGGAAGTTTAAAATTACCATAAATCTAGTTATAAAATTATGATTTCAAAAGTGAAATTAGATCTTGAATAAAAATTTCAACTTAGGCCTAACTAAATTAACATTTGGAAGTAAATAGGAGATGAAGCAAAAATCTAAGAAGAAGGAGGGGAGAAGGGCGGTTTAGAGGAGGTGTAAGGGTGAGATTAAAACCTCTTTACCAAGTTAAAACCAAGGGCTAGGATTAAGTTAAAGTTGTTAGGAAGTTAACTTAAGTTTTGCTATAAATAGAGGCCTTGTGCTTCACAAATTTTCACCAATTCACCAAGCCTAGACCGAAAATTGAGAGAGTGAGGAAGTGAGTAGAAGAGCTTCAAGATCAAGAAGCAAGGTTTTTCAAGAGGTAAGGAAGCTTTGAGTCTTTTAGTTCTAGTTCTTAGTTTTTGTAGTAGTAATGTTAGGAAATGTTATTTTGATCTTTAATCTTCCAATTTTAGTTTTATTCTCATGTTTTTATGATTTCCATTGCCTTTATTTTGAAAAAAAATGATGAATAAGAAGTATGACAAAATTTTTTGGAAGATTATGATCAAAATAGTGAAGCTCTGGCAAAATTTCATCTGTTAACGATTTCAGGAGCCAGTAGCAAAAACGTTAATATTTTATGAAGGAAATGAGGTTCTAAAATTCTGACTAAATTCATGATGAAAGTAGATGTATAGGGCTTTCCAAATATATATAGAGTGTGTCATTTGAAGTTTTTTGTAAAGAGATAAAAATTTTAGAAGTTAAGCTACGTTTTCTGGGGAAAATTCTGGGTAGAGGTTTGAAACGTTGAAACTAGGAATTATTCTTGAATTCTAGGTGAATTCCAGTATTTTTCCTTGAAAATAGAGATCTCAAGGATTCCTGGAAATTTTACAGATCCTCATTTCTATTTTTCTAGAATTATTTATGATTTTTTAAAGTTAGACAAAATTCTGCCCAAAAATGCTGAACCAACGTTTTTTCTGAAATTTTGTGGAAATAATTGAAAATAAATCCACCAAGGGTAAAATTGTCATTTGTGGCCAAGATATCTCTTGGAATAATGTTTGGGAATTAATAGAAGCGATATTACCCTTATAGGATAAACTGTGAACGTGTACCGACCGACAAACATACCCAAAACTCGTCAACGAAGGTATGGACGCGTATTATAACCTTAACTCTTATGCTTATGGTATGCTTATATATGATATTTGTACTCATATGCTAAGACTTTGTTTTGAAATTGCTCTTTAAATATTGAATTGAATATGGGTTATGGTCTTGATAACGCCGTTAAGTTTTCCTAGCGCTGAGGACACGATAGGCCATCGTGGCACTGGTGAATAGTGCAGACTGGGGTAACATACATATTGCAGTGGCTGTGTTTTGTTATCGCCTACATGTTGTTATGTTTTTTAAAGTTATAAATGTGTACTTATTATATGATATCTGTCATATACTGTTTACATAAGCATGGGGTTAACCGTTACCTGAGGTCCGATGGGTATTGGACCTCAGCTCTTACCATAGCTTCAAGTCCGAGGAACCAAGGACTGAAGATAGGAGTAAGCAGAGTAAGTGGAACACATAAGGACCCGACTGAAGATCCTATTTTTAGACGTATACTGTTATAACATCACTCTGATAAATGTACTGTACATTATAAACAGACGGATACGTCACAGTTAATGATATACCAGTTACTCACTCTTTTATTTGCTCGGATGCTCCACTCTGATCAAACAAAAAAAAAATTTATTCCGCTTTTGAAAATTGGGATGTTACATAGTCCTCCACGGTGGAGGGACTAAAATAAAATTTTTGAAATGTTTTTGTGGCTTAAGTATAGTTTCAGAAAGATATGGGTCCTATTATGTAATTTTTGTCAAACCTTCAGAGAAGACGGAGTCAACTCAAATTAACAGCATTGTGCTAGGCACCCCTTTTTAAAAGTTTATTGTGCTGGACGGTTCACTTGAAAGTTTATTGTTCTGGACGCTCCTAGGGCCATAGTTGATTGTGTTGGGCGCACCTTAACCCAAAAAAAATTGGGTCACAAACGATTCTCCGTCATCTTGTTAATAAAATAAAATAATATATAAGTCAAAGGGTCATAATTTTTCAACCAGATGAACTGAGATATTTCACTTTTCCGTTTCTTTCGCTCATTCCAGTTGCTGGGATGCATTGCTATATATGATTGCAGAAGCTTGAAGCTTTTAGGGTTTAGAGAGAGAGATTTTATTTTCAGCACTGGTTTATTTTCTTCTCCTTCTCATCTTCTTTTTCTTTCATTTCATCTTTTCTTTTTCCCTTTTAACTCATTTGTCTTCTTGAGCATTAAAATTGAAGTTTTAGCTCCATTATGAGACTAAATTAGCTTCTGATTTGCCAACTTCTGGTCCTTAATATGTTCTTTTGTGGTTGATTAGAGGTGGATCAATTCCCTTGACTGGAATTAGCTGTGGGTCTCGTCTTTTTATGTTTGAGTTGTGGTTTTTGGCAAGTTATCAAGTGCATCAGCCTTCCTTGTTGGTCACGAAGAGAAACAAGTTGCTTTTATAAACAAGAGGATGAAGATGAGCAGAGAAGGATAATGGATCTGTGAGAGGCGAGTTGCTTTGATGAGCCAACAGAGGAGGACAAATGTGTCTGGGAGAGAGAAAATCGCTGGGCTTCATTGGATAGAATGGAGGGTATTTTGGGGTTTTGTTTTGATGGTGGGCCCCACTTCTGCAAAAGGAGTTTGAAAAGTGAAAAAAAGTTGGATTTTGGAAAACTTAGGTTTTGGGTCCAGAATAGCTTTGGAAAAAAAGACAGGTGTTTGTCAATTTTTTTCCAAAACCTAGGTTTTGGAAACTGCCAAACATGCTTTAATACTACCATTCAAATTTAGTTTTTGCCATTTGGCTCGTGCATTAACACCTAGTATTATATTATGTACAATAAACCTTTTTATTATACGTGCTTTTCCCTTACCAATTAATACACGATATGATTTAATCATGATCTCTTCATCCTTTGTTCACTTATCTTCTTCTCGTCTCATCTTCACTTTTCTCCAAAATATATATGACTATTTTCCTACACATTTTGAATTGAGTGAAATAGAATATGTTAATATATGAGGTCAAAAAATTGTATTATATGTCATTCTACTATATGAATGTTCAATATTAAAATATTTGATCAATTCTTTCCTTGTGCGTGCAATCCCTGATCAGCTTCATAGGAAGAGGGTAAATGTATTCCTTGCATAGGTTTGGTTTTCACACGTTGGAAATTATAATGTACCACTCTGATTCTATTTATAAGTTCTTTTTAACTAAATCACACATACCAAGGAAAGGTAGTTAGCTAAATCACACATACATCGGTAAATGATCCAATAACCACCCTTTTGTTTTTTGAGTAGTTAAAAATACTATATATTATAATACTATGATAATTCCGTTACTTTATTATTTGGTCTTGTTCTGTTGTAGAACAAAATATTTCGGACTTGACCTAGGATTAAATCCCAGGGCCTACGTACCCTTGAGAGGGATCAAAGTCCACGTAGTTCGATATACAGATAGGCGTTTAGCCAGAGGAAGTGGGGGTGTGTGCTCTGTGTGAATTAAAGAGCTAGGGTTAGAGCGTGTGTACCTTACTAGGGTTTTTCCTTATTTATAGGCATACCTGGGCCCTATCTTGATGGGCTGGCGTTATCTTATTATTAAAAGATATAAGATATCTTTTAATGATAGATCCTTGATTTGAGGGATCCTAATAGGGATATTGATAGATTAATTCTGATCTTCTTGATTTGGATAGATTATTTTGATTATCTATAGATGTTGCTTGTTGGGCCATCCTCATAGTGGGCCCATAATTTAGATCCGTAACAGTTGCCCCCCAGACCGGTAGTTCAGGTCTCTGGGCTACCGAGATGTACTGATTTTCTTGTTTGCTTTTATAACAATTTTTCCCAGATAATTACCAGGTCTATGTTCCTACATTTAACAATACGTAAGTAAATCATAATCAATAGAAAAGACTTACTATTTTGCGCAAATCATTCAATTTACTTCTTTCTTGTTGAACTCGAATGCTTGTTCGAACTTGATTTCTTTTTGAATATTCGTCCAGGTTTGACTTCCGTTCTGGTTTTGCATCAATTCCGGTTATTGATAATCATGCTTTTCCACTAACAATTTGTTGTCCACTCTGTTGCCCCCCAGCCTGGTAGGTCAGGTCTCTGAGCTGCCAGGATGTGTTGATTTTCCAACTCGGGCTAGTTGTTCGTGATTGTTAGGATTCCTTGCGTGCTGACCCAAGATTCCGGGTTCATATACTTTAACCCCGAGATTCCGAGTTTATATTCTTCAAGCCCGAGATTCAGGGCTAATATTCTTCAATCCCGAGATTCCTGGTTTATATTCGTTAAGCCCAAGATTTCGGGTTTATATACTTCAAGCCCAAGATTTTGGGCTAATATTCTTCAAGCCCGGGATTCTGGGTTGATATTCTTTAATCCCGAGATTCCGGGTTAATATTCTTTAAGCCCGAGATTCCGGGTTAATATTTTTCAAACCCAAGATTCCGAGTTAATATTCTTCAAACCCGAGATTCTAGGTTTATATTCTTCGAACCCGAGATTCCAGGTTAATGATTTCTGAGGACGGATTTGTTTATCCTTCATACTGTCCTCGTTCTTATTTGCTTTGATCTCGGTTATTGATAACATGTTTTTTCAATGGCCACATTCAAAAAACCAAGATAGCATTATTTGATCTCGGTTATTGATAATGTGTTTTTTGACTAACACTATTCAAAAAATCAAGATAGCATTTGAAAATTCATGTACATCATAAGGGCTTTCATTCCTTCTTCTCATATTTTCATGGCAACTTTACAGCTATCCACTTTCTGCCCCCCAGCCTGGTAGTCCAATTTTTTGGGCTGCCGGGGTGCATTGATTGTTTTTTAACCCGGATCTTCATGTCCGAGTTGTAATGACTTTATTCCCTGGTTCATTCCGTGATTTTATGATAAAGACACTTTAATCTTGCCTAATATCATTTTGTTTTCTACATCCTTTAAACCAAAATTATTTTGTTTTTTCGTGAATAAAGGGAAACTAATCCAGGTAAACAACTCGGCTCAAGAAACCAAGCCGAATATGAAACTCGGTTCTTATTACAAGACTTGGCCAAAGTCACTAATATATTACGCAAAATCCGCTAGATATTCCACCAACGCTAATAAACGGGCATGCTTATTAGTTAGTCGGGCATTCTCATCGAACAGATGATTTTTAAGTAATCACCTAAAACACTTTAACTTGTAAAGTGATAATCCGAGATGGTAGCCATTCATCATATGTTCGGGACTTGGTATATGAAATACCAACCTAAACATTTTGACCTGGTCAGGATCATCATGACAATTGACAAAACCATACCAGAATGTTGTTCCGATGCATCGTAACGTTTATAAGACTTGTTCACAAATCTTATAAGAGCCGGGTTCGCGTCGCCCTGGCTTTTTAAGCTTTACTAGTTTATCTGAGGTCTATTTATGGAGCGCGGATTTAACTGTATAACTTTCAGTTTATCCAGGGTCCATTTAAGGAGCACAGATTTAACTGTATAATTTTCAGTTTATCCAAGGTCCATTTAAGGAGCATAGATTTAACTATATAATTTTCTGTTTATCCGGGGTCTATTTAAGGAATACGGATTTGACTATTTTTCAAACTCAGTTTTACCAGGTTCCAAATTGATCATGGAAGCGTGGATTTAACTATATAACATCGAGACTTCAGGTTTATAATTTTTGGAAACGGGTTTATTTACCCCGAATTCAATTATGCATATAAACTTGATATGATTCATGAAAACGGGTTTGTGCACCTCGGATTCATGCATGTAAATAGACTTGGCGGTATTACCGTCATAATATGATGTATGAAAACGGGTTTGCTTACCCAAATTCAATCATTTAAATAGACTTGGCGGCATTGCCGTCACAACGCGAAGCCCGGATTTTATCTATAATCAGTTAATCCGAGGTCCACCTTCAACAATTTTCACAAAGCCCGGATTTTAACCATTCGGTTTAACCGGGATTCGTCTTAAAAAATTTATACGAAGCCTAGATTTTAACCAAATTTGGTTTAACCGAGGTCCTCATTCATAAATTTATACGGAGTCCGGATTTTAACCAGATTTGGTTTAACCGAAGTGCATCTTCAACAATTTACGTAGAGCCCGGATTTGAACGAGATTCCATTTACCCGGGGTCCAATTTCAAATATTTACTTGGAACTCGGCTTTTAACCAGATTCAATTTAGCCGGAGTCTGGCTTCAAAAATTTACGCGAAGCCCGGATTTGAACGAGATTCCGTTTACCTAGGGTCCAATTTCAAAAATTTACTCGGAACCCGACTTTTAACCAGATTCGATTTAGCCGGGGTCCACCTTCAACACTTTATACTGATTGCTTTTGCAACCATTAATTGCTTTCTCCATGTCCTCATTAATCCATTAATTTTTACAAGAAACATAGGAAAAACTTCCATCTAACTTTGTACTAAGAGAGTAATTGAAAGCTGGGCGCCAAAATGTAAGCAAAGCTGAGCGGTTGCATATATTTAGAAATATTGTTGATCTGGTTGAAAGCGCTCACTCTCAGGGAGTAGCATTGGTTAACCTACGGCCATCTTCATTCAAAGTGCTCCAATCCAACCAGGTCATGTACCTTGGCTTAACTATTCATCAACAGACATCTGAAAGTGTTGTAAATTCTGAAATTCTTACCGCAGATGATTCTTTGGTTAGAAAAAGGGCATTAGAGCTGGTATTTCATCCGTCTCTTGATATGTGATCAAAGAAACGAAAATTTAATGATAGTATGACAGTTGCTGAGAATTGGAGTCAGTTTTCTCCAAGATCTGACATGTATTTTCGAAGTGCTATTGATAGTAAAGGCAATGCAGTTGAACCTCATAGAATGTCTAGCATCCCTTGTATGTCTAAGGTAGGCCCATTGCAGTTGACTTCTGTAAGTGAAAGATTGGAAAACACATGGTATACAAACCCCGATGGAGGCTGCACTAGATCATCAAATATCTACTATTTGGGTGTCCTTCTTTTTAAGTTACTTGGCCATTGCAGTCAAACCCATCAGGTCTTGGCACAGCAGCAGTAAAAGAAGAAGACTTCTTAGTTTTGAAAGCAGAGTTGAATGATCCATTGGAATCCATCTCAATGGTACCAATGCCAACTTTCATCTGATTCAGATCTTTAGAGTCAACATGGAAACAGTCAGAAGATGGACCCTTACATATAATACCCTTATCCTTCAATGTATGCTTGATAAAATACTCAAAAATCCTGACTTGGATATAATTTTTGTTCTTATTCCTTGATGAATTTCACCTTCATCCCCTTTGTTTTCAGCTGTTGTCAAGTGTCCTATGAGTTTGCTCTGATCATCACGAGGTGACTTTTTGGGCAATAATTTTGCCAAGACAGTTCTGAGTAGGAATAGCCAAGGATTTGACTTGAGCAATAATCCCTTTAACATTAAATTCTTCATTCGAGAAAATTCTCTTGTTGCGTACCTCCCAGAGTTTGTAGCAGGTGAGGCACATGCCTATTTTCCAAGAGACAGGGAGGGCTGCAGGTTGAATGATCCGGCATAACCAGGTCTTTATAGGATGATGGAAAAAATCAGCATAGAGGTCATTAGGTAGACCCTTTTTCCATACCGATGAGGCCATGTGACAACACTTGAAGGTATGGTCTAAGGATTCAACATCAGTTTGACAGAAGCATAATGCTTTAATGGTTTCTCTAGCAATAGTGCCCAACAATCTTGCCATGTTAAAGTGTGTTGGCCACTTTCAGTTTCATCTCAATTCCTCTTTTAACATACTCTTACACTGATATCATACCACTGCATGATGCCAATTAAGCTCTTTTCTTGCTTACCTGCAGTAGCTTGTTTTCCCACAACCATATTTGTCCCACAAACACCGATCCCCCAAAGCTCTGGGCATGGTTTTTTAAAATTTTTGGTTACCGTACAATATAACTGGTCCCTTCTTCTTGGCTTTTTAATTGATCAAACAAACCTTAATTCACTGTGCATCTTCTCTATATCATTTAGAAGTTTTGTAGTCTCATGTTACAGCTAAGAAAAATGGTTCCCCTGAGAGCCCTGCACTTCCGATTTAAATTTGGATAGCTTGGCTTCTTGAGTTAGTTCATTTTTCTGCATTTCCTCTTTAGATATGAATGATTATGATGCATTTTCAAAACTGTCTTTCAAAACTTCAGTTATGATCACAGTTATTGCCTCTGTTTGTCAAGCTTTGCAAGATGCTTAGACATTATGGAAGCTTGCTCGTCATTGGAAGGTATTTTATTTTTCAAACGCTTGATATAAAAATCAATGATGTTGGACATTTCTTACAGATATAACAGCACCAACTCCAAGACTATGTAGTAGAGTCAGTTTTTGGTCAAATTTTCCCTTTCTCTTCGTATCTATACCCAAACATGACAACTACAGCTTGGGAAATGGAGCAACATGTAGGATAGACTCTTGAACTATCTTGTTTTCAAAAAGCTCCAAATGGTCATCACCATCCTCGTTGGCATAGTGATTAAGATTGACAAAAACGAATCAAAGGAGATAAAGAAAATGGCATTTATAAGCAATTCACGTGCCAATGTTACGTCTCATTACCTAGAGTAGTTGTGCTCCGTAGAGCATTTTCACCCAGTCATGAAAGCCCAAAATATATTTCATTCTCACATATATTGCACAAAATATATTCAATGAGGTTAAGATCAATATAGCCAGACTTTTAACATAACAAAAATTCCTATGTCTAGAGGCTGTAAATTTGGCGTTAGATCATTTAGAGAAGGTCTTGGTGCACTAACCTCAGCCGTTTATCTTCAAGTGAGTATTGTGAGTCAGGCTCTCATCTTTGCCCTTCGGTCAAGAAGCTGATCTTATGTTGAACACCTTGGTTTGTTGCTGTTGGGAGCCTTCCTCATAACTTAGGACAAAGCTAGCATTTTTAAGATCAGAATTTGTCTTCCTTTTTTAGTTGCAGAGTTTTCATTTGTCCCCACCGATGTGCTTGATTCTTCTGTAAGGGTCTTCCAAAGAAGATGAAGATACTTGTATCAAAGGGAACCTACTTCTCATATTAAGGAAGACAATATGAACGTGATCGCGTTCAACTCTGATGTTTACACGAAGGTTCCATGGGCTTGGAGGCAATGGAGTTATTTCGGTAAAATATTCTTGCGGTGACACAGAGACGAGTAGGTGGCTGGGTCGTTCTCATTCCACCACTCTGCGTGTGCCTCGTACTCTTCACCGATTTATACTTCTTATTCTTCCCTTCCCCATTAACGCCCATGTCGGTTACAGTTATCGCGAAATACATTCCAATTTTCAATTTCTTTGCTGCCTCCGATGGCGTGCTTGCTTCAATGTCTGACCGGTCAGCCTCAAAAGTTTCGCATCTGATGAATTGCCACGTGGATTTACTTTTGCTTGAAAGTTTTGAGGGCCTTTGAAAAAGCTTGAACGAATGTATATTTGGCAAAAGGGGAAGCGCAATTCTTCTAAGGGTTTGCGAACTTTTCCATAAAAACGCTCGGACGCTATCTCATCGCGCGTATCCTCCTCATTGAATCCGTAAACTTTGAATTTTGCTATTGAGGATGATGCTGCAGCAATAGAAGCAGAAGAAGACGAAGATCTTTCCAGAATATCCACCGAGACGTTGATTTCGTTGGGACCCATGATCTTAATATTCTCAAAGATTCATATAGGGGATCCTCAAGTTGTTGTAGTTCTTGATTTTGCGGATTGATTCACGTGCTCGTTCAAAGGCATTTGAGTTGCTTCTTGTATTGACCTTGTATCTTTGGTCATGGGAATCAAAATTCATCGTCCCGACGGACGGCGCCAATGTTCTGTTGTAGAACAAAATATTTCGGACTTGACCTAGGATTAAATCCTAGGGCCTATGTACCCTTGAGAGGGATCAAAGTCCACGTAGTTTGATATACAGATAGACGTTTAGCCAGAGGGAGTGGGGGTGTGTGCTCTGTTTGAATTTAAGAGCTAGGGTTAGAACGTGTATACCTTACTAGGGTTTTCCCTATTTATAGGCATACCTGGGCCCTATTTTGATGGGCTAGCGTTATCTTATTATTAAAAGATATAAGATATCTTTTAATGATAGATCCTTGATTTGAGGGATCTTAATAGGGATATTGATAGATTAATTCTGATCTTCTTGATTTGGATAGATTATTTTGATTATCTATAGATGTTGCTTGTTGGGCCATCCTCATAGCGGGCCCATAATTTAGATCCGTAACAGGTCTATTATTCAACAATCCCAAAGTTTCTTTCACCATCATGAAGTATTTTTTTTAGCATTAGTTAATACTCTTAAATATTTCTTAAAAATGCTAAAATAATTTTTTAATACTAGTCAGTCTCTTTAAATATTTTTTTAGTACCGATCATTATCTTAAAATATTTTTTACCTTGAATCTTTTTTAAAATCCTCAAAAAATTTTAGGATATTGAAAAATATTTCAAAATACCGAATGATACCAAAAAATACTTAAAGATGATGAATGTTATTTTTCAAAAAAAAAAAGAAGAAGAAGAAGAAGAAGAAGAAAAGGGGAACGGTATGTTTTGACACCAAAATGACAATGTTTGATGGAAAATAAGCGTAGCAAATGTAAAGAGAATCAAACCAAAGCCGCTTGTGTCAAATTTACAAATTTGCACCTTAATCCAAAAATATGTCATCACATACAGAATTTTATGATCTCCCAACACGGTGTTCACATGAAGAATTAAAAGCAGAATATCCAAAAAGATATATTAAATAGTAAAAATGAATATAGTCAAAAGGACTTTTAAGGTCAAATGCGGTATCCAAACATGCTCCTTCTTTTCATTGTACAAAATAAAAATGACCAGGAGGTTTAAATTATTTTGAAAAATGTAATTAAAAAACACCATGTTTAGAACCAGACCAAATCTTGAACCCGTTGATGCAGAACTGGGGTTTTGATTACCAATTATGGTTATATTGATATATTATATACTCTCTAATATTTAATATAAAATATATTCACATAATTTAATTAAAATAAAAAGTTAATTAAGTTGGTTAATAAAACCTGTATTTTTTAAAACACCTCAATCATCTTTCTTAATTCTCTTGATTAATGTTGAAAGAGGACCAATAAAGTTAAATTAGGAAAAAAATTAACAAAAAATTAAAAATATATCTTATGGGTAAAACCAAGATTAACAAGGGATTATATACAAAAGCTAAAACTAAAAGACATAAACACACGATATTTTCAAATCACACTTTAACTTGTCCTCTCTAAATTCCAACTGAAATAAAGTCCGAAACTTTCTAGACAATCACAACTAATTATCAAATTATAGTGGAGAGATTAAAGCAACAACTTCACCCACTAGGGCAAGAAACCCGAAAACAAGATAGTTGCAATCTCAGGTAGTCAGAGTTAAACCACCCGCCATGTCTCCTATTATTGCGATCCCATTTTCCCTATTTGTTCAGTTTTGTCCTTCGTTCAGGATTTACGTACAATGGATTTTGTTAACAGTAATTATTGATAAGGGCCATGTTTAACTTGAAAACAATACAGGAGATTCTGTTCCTTCTTATCATATGATTCATTGAGAAAAAGTACCGTGAGATTCAGGGGCAGCCCAGGTAAAAGCAATCAATAGGAAATTAGATGCACTAAACATCTTAGTTGAGCCAAGTCCTCTGAGGACACATGCAGGAAAAAGATAGTACGACATTACAGACCGACAAGACATGATCAAATATAACAGAGATCAAGTATCAATCCAAAAGCAACAAACACCCCACTAACAAAACATGATGTATGGCCCACCAAAGGGCCACATGATTACATAAATATTATTCAGAAGACGGAGCTAGTGATCACTGAAAGATCATTAGTCTCGTATGAAGCTACTCAATGCCTAACCGCTTTCTCCTCTGAAGCACAAAGTCATAGACCTTATGCTGATCAGGAAGGGACTTGGCCACACTCTCCTTCTGCAAACATCTTTTGGCCCAGGCAATAAACTTGGGGCACTCAGCCTCTATGTTCAGGTTACCGAATTTCTCGTAGGCTTCAAACCAACTGTAGAATGGCACAAGTGCCACATCCAAATATCCAAGACTGTCTCCCCCAAAATAGGGCTTGTCTCCCAGCTGTTGCTCCAACAATTTCAGGCACTCTATGAACTCCTTCTTTGCAGCTTCCTGCTCTTCTCCTATGGTTGTCCATACTCTCCTTCCCGCATCATACATCTGTTTCAAATTGACCACAGCGATAGGCGGATGACAATCAAACACCAGTAATGTTAAAAATAATAATTTCTTTTACTAATTCAGGAGTTTTGCTTTCTGATATGCCCCCTCTATTTTTCTCTTCCTTTTCCCTCCATCTCAACATAGCCTTAAAGAAACAATAAAACTGTGGAGAAGTGTCACTTGCTCATACAGGTTAGTATGCTTTCTTGCCAACATTGAAAACAAAAGCAGGAATTGTTCAAACAAGGCGAAGAAATTATGGCAAAGTTAAAGTAAAAAATCAGAAAAGTAATGGAGTGGAGAGAGGAACCTTCTTGTCAACGTAGTCGGCCCAGAATCGAGCTTGGGCTCTGTGATAAGGATCGGAAGGAAGCAGAGGGGATTTGTTGTTCCAGAACTCGTCAATGTACTGAACAGCGATGAGAGACTCACAGACGGGTTTGCCATTGTGAATGAGGACCGGGATCTTCTTGTGAACGGGGTTCATTTGAAGAAGCAGAGGGCTCTTGTTTCTCAGGTCCTCATCCTTATACTCATACTGGATCCCTTTCTCAGCAAGTGCGATTCTAACCCTCATCCCAAAGGGACTTGGCCAGAAATCCAACAGAGTCACCTCACTCGCCATGGCTGCACGATCAAACAATTAGGAAATGCTCAACAAGAAATGCAGGAGTGAGGAGAAAGCCCTTAGATGCCTCTATTTATAGGCAAAGGAACACTCTGGAAACTAGAAGTAGAAATCAGCTAATGCAGAAGGCGGGGCGGTGAGGGCTCTAGGTCCACAAAACATACAAAAATAAATAAAAACCCGTAAATCCATAAATATTAATAATTTTTTATTTTAGAATGAAATTCTCTTGCTCCATTTTTCTTTGTTATATGTTCATATATATTTTTCCTTCATGCTTTATCACCAAAAGAAATCAAGGAGAACTATAAAAAAAATTCCTTCCCGAATATCTTAACCTATCCTACAAAGTTCCTTCTTTATTGCGCGCCTCATGGGTGTGTATTTAGGTCATGGCTTCCGTCAGCAGGTATTTTATATGGGCGTTTCTTTGGGTGCGTTTTGAAGCTCTGTGGCTCAAATGACATCTTCACCCTCTGGGGTCCACATGCAACGTGCTCTCATACTTGTCTTTTGCTTATGACCCCACAATACCATTCAAACTTGGTTTTTGCTTAATCATCAACAACTAGTATTATATTATGTACAATAAACCTTTTTATTATACGTGCTTTTCCCTTACCAATTAATACACGATATGATTTAATCATGATCTCTTCATCCTTTGTTCACTTATCTTCTTCTCATCTCATCTTCACTTTTCTCCAAAATATGTATGAGTAATTTCCCACACATATTGAATGAATCTGTCATTGCGATTGAGTGAAATAGAATATGCTAATATATGAGGCCAAATTGTATCTACTATATGAATGTTTACTATTAAAATATTTGATCAATTCGTCAAAAGGAAGTTGACATAGATCGTAAGGGATTTGGTCAAGTCCCAAAGAATATGTGTTTGATTACTGCTGCCGTCGCTGAGATTCCTTTGGTAGGCAATCTCGTAAGTCCTCATTAAATGCTTAAAGATCCCAAGGCCAGTGCCCTAGCCTGAGTAGAGAACTGATATCGAATCCCTCCAAAATTTTTATTTCTTACCAAAAAATATATATATATATATATTTGATCAATTCTTTCCTTATGCAATCCCTGATCAGCTTAATAGGAAGAGGGTAAATGTATTCCTTGTATAGGTTTAGTTTTCACACATTGGAAATTATAATGTACTACTCCTCTAATTTCGCGGGTACTTTAAATAGAAAGTCCTGTAATCTTCTTCCCAATGCCATGCACGTGGCCGTACATAGGGTTCCGATGATGCAAAACGCAACAATGTATGATATTCTTTTAAGAAATAATTTGTGATCCCTCACCCAAAAAGCCCATTTGTCGCTTCAATGAAAGTACATAATAATATTATTATTAAAATTGAACTTGAATGGCCACAATCAGGGGCGATACAGGGGGGGCTAGGGTGGACCCCGCACCCCCTAAAAAAAAAAGAAAACAAAATAGTAGAAATAAGCATAAATGTGTTGACCAAAAAAAAAAGAAAAGGAATACAACCACACAGCCACAACCAAACACGAGAAATGGGTCCAAGCCACGAGTTTGAAATAAATAGGGAGCCCATCAATTGTCTAAAAGTTGCACAGTCATATATATATATAAAGGAAAAAAAAAAATCTCAGCCCACGCTACACCCACACTACACGTCTACACACTACACTAACAGAGGAATAGAAGATTTGCGTTTAGGTAACTGATATAATTTAATATATAAAAAAAAACTGATATAATCCCTTATTTTTTAGTTGGATGGATTTTGTTTTATAAGAAAATTAGGAATTTGTTAGATTTTGGAAATTTTGAGGCTGGGGATCATTTTGCTTTTAATGGAGCTAATTAGGCTTAGTAAAATTTGTATGGTTTACATTTTTACTTGAGTAGTGGTTTATAAAAAGTTATATGAAGATAATAAAAAACAGGCTTCAAAATCGAATAAAAGACTAATTTCTTGATTATTATTTGATTACATATATTAAAAAAAAAATTGTTATGAGTTTTAACAGAGATTCATTTATAAATGAGTTTAACAATATGAAAACTTGTAGAGTAAGAGTCAAGTGAAGTTATCTTAATTTCTGTAATATATTTTTCTTATTTTTTTTTGTATATTAAGTTTGAATTGTATTTTAAATAATTTTATTTGTGATATAATATTTTATATTCTCGCCCCCGTCATTCAAAATCCTAGCTCCGCCACTTGCCACAATACTAATATTCATTAATTACTGACGGATTTTTCTTACAAAAAATTGCCAACGGAAAAATTCCAGGTAGGAAAATTTCGTTGCTAAATATCGATATATAGGAAAAAAAATTCTTTCTTTAATTGCTGGCGGAATTTTTTGCCATGAGTAGTTACCAATGAAAATTCCATCCGTAAAATTTATAATTTTTTATTATTATATTTCAATAATTTATATACTATAACAAATAAAAAATAAAAAAAAACTCAAACATCATAAAATTAATATTTAATATGATATTAAACATTAAATATAATATATATTATGTTAATATTTAAATAAAATAAGGAAATTTAAAAAATATATTATAAAATTGAAATATATTAATATTTCATTTTTATAATATATATTAAAAATAAATTTAAATAATAAATTTATATTAATATTATATTTATTTTCAATTGTTATATTATATATATAATATGGGTTTATGATATATCCTGTCACTTGATATAAGTTTTTGTCTAGTGAAAACAAAACTACTTTATTTATATCATTGAAAAAAAAAATCACAAAAAAATTGAAAACAAATTCTCCCCTTTGTCTCCTGAACTCAAAAAGTCGCAGAATAACTTCCAGTAAACAAAATTAATTAGTGAATCGTAGAAAAACCAAACAACAAATAGTGTAGAATTATCGATCTTGGAATATTGACAGCAAAACTTCAAAAGATTCAATTAGAGTTGTTACACTAAGATGAAAGAAGGCAAGGAAGGAATGCATAAAGGTATGCATGGATGACAAATCACCCAATGAAGATTGTAATACCCTAGATTTTCATTCTAAATAATAATAATAATACTAATAATAATATTGATATTAAAATTTAAAATTAATAATATAGTAATAATTAAAAATAAAAAAATTAAATTAGAATTTAATAAATGACTTATCTTTTTCTTCATTAGATTAGCAATAGTTAAAAGCCCAACTCACA
The DNA here is from genome assembly GCA_037074495.1 of Acacia confusa. NCBI lineage: Eukaryota > Viridiplantae > Streptophyta > Magnoliopsida > Fabales > Fabaceae > Acacia > Acacia confusa. The sequence continues at coordinate 39,235,799 of CM073509.1, forward strand.
GAGCCTAATCCATAGCTAAGCCCTAATTTCAACTATAAACTTAGGTCTAGTCATCTAACCCTAGCCATAACTCATTAGCTCTCTCTCTGAAAATTCTTTACAGCAGAACTTCTTTTCTAGGAGCTTAGCAAACACGGAGACCAGGTAATCCTAATCCCTAGAAAATCTTTCCCTTCCAATTGAACCTAAATGCTTGAGTTATTATATGATTATGATATGATCTCTTGTATTCACATATATCTTCCTCTCATTCTACGTGAGTCACAGTTCCTTCCGTGTATGCTGCCTTTTCACATGTAAACGCCTTAGGCTTTGTTTGGGAGTTCTATTTAGGAAGGAAAGGAAAGGAAAGGAAGGGTTTTAGTAGTCCCTTCCCTTATTTGAGAGTTTTAAAAATAAGAGGGAAGGGAATTAGGGATTTTTACAAATCCCCCAAAACCCTCCTTCTTTATAAAAATAGAGTTCCCCCATTATGGGGGTTTTAAGAGGGAGAGTAGATTAATTATTTTTTTACCATCGTTCAAATAAAACACTCTTATTATTTATTTTTTCCTTTTTTTTCAATTGTTGGAATGCACACGAAAATATTTGTTAGAGAGAGAGAAAACTTTTTAGAAGGAGAAAATATTTTTTAGAGAGAGAAAATATTTTTTTAGGAGAAAATAAATTTTGAATATAAAAATTACATAAATATTTTTTTTAGAAAATTTAAATTTAAATTTATTTTCAAAGTATAATAACTATATTAATTTTTAAAGAAAATGACAAAATGGTAAAATTAACTCATTAATCCTCCATCTTCCTCTCTTACTATTTTTTTAACTCCTAAACAAGGGGAGGAAATATCCTCCATTTCCTTTCCTTCTCTTCCCCTCCAAACTCCCTGTATCTCTTTCATTTCCTTCTCCTCCAAACTCCCAAACAAAGCCTTAGGGTTCCTTTTGTTAAATAAATTTTCATATACACCATCATAGAAATTTGTTTTATTATCAACTGTATATTTAATTTGTTGCTTTTCTTTTGCCGCAGCAGTTAGTGTTCTCTATGTGTTATTGATTTCTGTCTGCATGGGTGTTCTATTTCTTTTTCTCCAGCCGCCTCTTCTGTAACACCCCAGTTCTCAAAAGCGGAATAACATATATTTATCATAGTGGAGCATGTAATGGAGTATCTGATACATAGTACAACCATGATGTTGCTTAGTAAGTCAAAATAACAGTACATTTAACTAAATATAATATGCGTCCCAAAAGCAGGCATCTCCGGCCGTGTCTTCAAACGGGCCGCTTACCCCTGTCATCAATCTTTGGTCCTCCAGACCCTGATGCTATAGTAAGAGCTGAAGTCCAATACCCATTGGACCTCAGGTAACGGTTAACCTAATGCTTATGTAGAACAATATATATATGATAGATATTCATAACATTACAGCAATAAAACATAACATAAGCACGCAACAGATGCATGATTATCACAACAACAATACATAAGCACACAGCAGTTGTAAAGTTAAACACATGTTTGCACTATCCAGTGCCACGACGGCCCATCGTGTCCTTAGCGCTAGGAAAACTCAACGGTGTTATCAAGACTATAACCCGTATATAGTTGTATGTATATTCAGTGATCTAAGACAGAGTCTCAGTCCATGAAATCATCTATCGCATATAAGCATCAGAGTTAATGTTACAGTACGCGTCCGTACCTTCGTTGACGGTATTTCAGTACGTTTGACAGCGATATGGCAGCGACACAACTGTGGTACTTGATCACAAATATCCTATAGGGATAATATCACATTTATCAGTGATAATCATCATAACAAGCATTTTAGGTACAAATTACCATTTTGTCCCTAGTTTGATTAATCGACGAAATGTTGCCAGAGCTTCGCTACTTTGACTCTAATCTTCCAGAATTTTAACATATCTCTAACTCCATGATAATTTTCAAAATTATTACCTTAATTACCCCTAGAACATGATTCCTAATCATACTTGGAAGATTAAAGATCGACCTAACATTTTTACTACAACTACCGAAAGAAATACTAACATTTAATACTAGGAACCGAAGAACTTACTCAGGATTCTGCTACAACTCTCTTAAGAGCTCTTCCTTCCCTTTCTACTCCAAGATTTCGAAATTTCTCAAGTGGAATTGGTGAGAAATTTTGCAAGAAGTCTTCACCTATTTATAGGGAAATAGCATGGCATTTTCGTAATTCCTTTGAACTTTCCCAGCTCAGATTCTGACCGTAGGATCACACTTCATTGAAGTGGCAAGATCTTGGCCATACACCTCTAAAAGATCATATCATCCTTATGACATCATTCTTTGCTCTACGGTCTTGTACCGATAAAGTTCCCTGTTCAGTGTCCCAATCGCGTAATCCTAGGAGATCTCAAAATTCCAGGAACATAGCCCTAAAGATCTCTTCTTCCTGTTTCAAGATGCTTGGGTTAACTAAATTTTGATCACATTCAGGGCATTCCATTGCTTGCCAAACATTTCCGGACATACGTCGTCGAATACAGAAATGACTTCTGGTAATACCAATTTCTGGATAAAAATTCACTTATCCGTAATATGTCCTGGTCTTAGAAACTTAGTTCATAGTTTTTGAGTTATGATTTAATTTCCATTGGTTCTCATTTATATTATCTGTCCCATTTTCTAAAAATATCTTTTCATCTGATCCCATGATTATGCCGCCGGATACAGAAATAACTTCTGAGATGACCCATCATGGGATAAAAATATACTTATTCATAATAAGTCTTAATGTTAGATACTTAGTTCACATATTTTGAGATAGGATTTATTTTCTATCGGTTCTCATTTCTCTTTACTAAATATCTTAACTTATATTATTATTATAATCAATAAAATCTAGATATTTATTTTGCCAAAACCTTATCTCTTCCTTGATCAAAAATTTCGGCCAGCATTATTATATTTTTATTTTTTTCCAATTAACTATAATATTCTATTTATCTTATATTTATTTTTCACAAAATTTCCCTATTGGTCCATAAGTAATTACATGGATTTAGGCTTTTTAAAATTACTTGAATAATTCCAAACCTTTGATCTTTGCTTTTCAAGATTACATCTTAACCCTTAGTAATTATTTACTTTATCTAATTTTTAATTAGTGCCCTAATCATGTGCTTAACAATTCTTTTAGGATTAGGGATTTTTATGTACTTAATCTCACCAATATTTCTTAATCTTTACTAATTAATTAGCAAGTATATTTTTGCTAATTTTAGCCACAAACATTTAATTAAAAGGGTTCTCACACAATTAACTTGAATATTCTCTTGATTCATGCTTAGATAATTAGCTAATAATGATTTATCTAATCTTCCACTAATTGTTGATAATTTTCTCATTCAGAATTAATCATTTTCTCACAACTATTTGACTGACATTGGTATTTTATGTCCCATGTAATATATCAAAAATCATGGAGTCAATTTTGGTTCCAAAATACTTTTTAATTTTTTTTTCTTTCCATTTTTCAAAGGAAATAATTTATTAAATTGTCTAAATTAAGGACAATATTCTTTCTAATTTTTAATAATTATTTTATCGCCCTTTAGAATTTTTCATAATTCTTTCTAGGATGTTTTATGACCCTAAAATGCATTTTTAAGCTTTTACGGCACTTAATTTCCATTATTCCCTTAATATTTTCCTTTGAAAATAAACTACTTATCTTACACTTTGAGACTATATTTTCACTTATCATAAGTAGCCATTCTATTTATCTTAATATAATATCCTAGATAAATGATTATCTGGGTATTACATCTTCTATTAGGATATTACATTTAGGGTTTCATGTTCAATCCAAAACCACCTATCCAATTTTTAATTGCTGCGGGGTCCACGCATGTTTTATTCAACCCTATTCTTTGATTCAAATGTACATGTGTTTCTGACTTCAATTTTGTCCCTTTCGCTGGGTATTGTGTGGGGTCCACGCATCTTGTTTTCTTTTTAATTCTTGATCCAAAATCTTTGCTAAATCTATTTGAATTGGAATTGTTGTGGTGTCCACATACAAATACCATCCGAATTGCTTTAGGATTTTGATAGAAATATGCCTATTCAAGTGGGGTCCACTTCTTTCTTTTCTTAATTTAACTTTTTGACCAAGCTTTTTTAGATCTCATAATCTCACGTACAAAATAAAAAAAATAGAATATTGATGGATTTTGTATTAAACTTTCCTTATATCCTATAATTAATAGAAAACTATATAAGATATAATTAAATAAGTATAAAATATTAATAAGATCAATCTAATATTCTCGAAATCCATACTTATTTAAGTGTGGAAGTTAAGATCCACACTTTCTTGTAGAATTACGGGTTTTATTATTATTATTATAAATATTTGATTACACAAAATAAAAATAATTTAGGAATTTTATTGTGAGTTTAAATTATTTTAATTAATAGTAGGAGGATAGCTTTGAAAAGGTACCTCTTGAAGTGATAAACACACTTTTAAAGCTTTATGCCTTCGAAAATTTTTGATGTGAACCGATATATCCGTTCTTCTAAAAATGGTGCCTGACAGGATATCCGGGGCACTAGTAGCAACTTTGGGTAGAGGTGTGCACACTAGAAAGAAAATGATTTATGGTCAATTTGATGATGATTTGTGATTGGCAGGTTTCCGGATCACAGGGTAGACTAGCAGGATATCCTGGTCTACCATGGTTCTTTTCCCACTAGAAACTTTAAGAAACCATGACACCTTTTAATTATACATATGATGATACTTTTCTTTTCTTTTATTTTGTAATTACTTTATTTTAAATTTTATAATTATTTTATTTCATTTCAATTGATTTTAAAATTAATCAATTATTTATTTATTTACTTAATTATTTTATTTTGTTTTATATTATCCTTAATTAATTAGGATTACCAATTGTTGCTGATGTTTGTATTCTTGGGCTGCGATAATCCTTCGGGGGAGCAAAATTTCAGTGAAACAGGTGCCAAGGGCTGAGAAGTGAGGAAGACACCAAATTTTAATTATAATTTCATCTAGTTATTTATTTTCTTTTATTTTATTTTTTGAAATAAACTTTCTGTTTAAGTTTAGATTTATTTCATGTAATAAAAAGCCTTGCACTTGTTCCATACAAGTGCGGCGGTAACACCTCCCGAAGTTGATTATTTCGGCTTTTTAGTTATTATTTATGAAAACCATCAAAGTTTTATATTATTTTAACTCTAGAAATTCGGGGGTGTTGCAAAGATGCACGGGATCAGTAAAGCCAAACCTAAAGGTTCGGGGGGCATCTTCTTTTTTTATTTATTTTTTATTATATATATATATATATATATATATATATATATATATAAAGAGAGAGAGAGAGAGAGACACACACACACACACAATAACTTCTCAATGAACAAAAAAAATAGGAATATAAGCAAGAGCGGTTTTACCGATCGAACATAATATATATATATATATATATATATATATATATATATATAATGTTCGATCGGTAAAACCGCTCTTGCTTATATTCTTATTTTTTTGTTCATTGAGAAGTTATTCTATGACTTTTTAGATTCATTGAAAATAGAGGGAAGAATTTATTTTCAGTTTTTTTGTTGTGATTTTTTTTTTTAATGATATAAACAATGTAGTTTTGTTTGCACAAGATAAAAGCTTATATCCTATCATAGGATATATCATAAACCCATATAATATTATGTGAATAAATAAGGCAATATCAATTCAGCTCAACTAGCAAAGGCATTAGAATGTGTGAGAGGGCAAAGATTCGATTCCTCGCTTTGTCATAAAACTCAACAATTATCTGACATGGGATGTGGTTGCTGGTGAGGTAAGGGGCTGCCAGTGACAGGGCTAAAGAGCCACAAGGAATTCTTCCCCCCTTCCCCCCCCCCCAAAAAAAATTTCAATAAAGCAGTGACATGCTATTTACACAGTGTTGTTAAAACGTAGTATCTACGTTGAAAAGGTAAGGGTAGCAAAAACGTAAAAATGGAAAACGTAAATGAAACGTAAGAGTTTACTATGTACTACAAAAAAAAAAAAAAATCTAACATATATAAAACTAAAACACACAAATATATTAAAGTCATCACAAAGTTAAATCCAAAGACTCAGTCATCAATCATCATAATACATATTAAACTCAAAACACTAAGGCAATAAAATTATAAAAGAGATCAACATCTATCTTGCCTCTAGATTATGGGTGAGTTCAAACCTTTTTATAAAATTTTCCTATAAAAAAAATAATTAGAAAAATGGGAAGCCCATTACAACACAATCTCTAGGCCGAGTCATTGGTCATTTGTATACACTATACAAATCTTTGATGGGACACCTGAGGCTCTACAGTGGAGAAGCAGCAGATCCTCCCTCTCTTCTTGATGATTCATCATGGCGACCATGGCAAATTCAGCAACTTCTAAAGCAACGTCGTCTTCAACATCTGCATCCGCCTCATCTTCTAAGCGAGTATTAGGGATTTACACTAGCCTCCGTGAAGCTTCGAACTTCGACCTTCTAGGAGTATTTCGATGAGCGCTGCCGTCCAGCCCTAGCGATCAGAGAAGTAGAGGAAAGGAAAGTCGAGGAAAGTCTAGGGCTGAGGTAGAGCAAATACGTGAATCTATGAACCACCACGCATTTTCTAACCTTTTTGTAAAAAAATTTCAGAACGCCGAATTCGCCGTTTCGAGCGTTTCAACCGTTTCAGATGACGTTTCGACCATTTCGACAAGGTTTTCATTTGAACCGCCGTTTCAACACGGTTTTCCGGCGAAAAACGTCAAAACGTCTGTTTCAATGTTTTGAAATGGCCTTTTCACAACAATGTATTTACATTTTTCAATGAACATGCATAAATAGGTAAGAAAATTAGAATATGAAATTACGAGAAAATTGTTCCAGTTTAACTAGAGGCCTTAAATTTGAATTTGGGAATGCAACGACACTAAATACTCAATGGCAGAGCTTGCGTCCCACGTGGATTCATTCGGAGTAGCCTGTGCCTCAAGAAATCTTCAAGTTAAAGAGGCAGACCTAGGATGCTGGATGCCCAGCACAATATATAAAATATTTTCGAAAGAGATGGTTCAAACAAATTAGTATATGGATTGGCTTCAATAAGCAATCTTATAATATTACATAAATATTTTAAGAATTAAATTATTAAAATTTGTATAGAAGGAAAAACTAATAATTTTATGAATTATTGAATTTCCACCGCTTAATTGTAAGCATGGGATGGTGAGAGGAAGAAAGTGAGAAAAATGGATCATAAGAGGATCCAAATCCATTAAAACCACAGTCATCATGGCCCGAGCTTCGATGTTAAAAAATAGCCTAATGGATCCAAGTTGGATTACTGGTACTATGAGACCCAACACACCATTCCTTTTTTATAGGACAAATTACATCTAGCCCTATAGATAAGACTTTATTTTAATCAGCTCCCAAAAAATATATGAAACGTGCTTGAATTCTTTTGGATCAAAATAAAATTAAGTTTTATAAGTGAAAAGACAATGATACTCTTACTTTATTTATCTTGTGACTATCAATTATTTTTTTATAAATGCTCTTATTTATGTTGTAAGATAATCTTTTAGAAATATAAAGGAAGGGTATTATTGTGTTTTCCCTCCAAAACTTTTCATTTTTATCCAAGAGGTACTGTAAAGTTTCACATTTTTATAAAGTCTCATCTATGGGGCTAATAATAATTCTCCCTTTCTTATATGCAAGGGCAAACACATGCTTTAAATCCATTAATCGCACTAACAGTTATTTAAATTCAGATCAATTATTTAGTGGTCTCTATATACGGTAGAAGGGGTGAGTATTTCTATGAAAACCGAACGCATTTTTAAACACCGAACAGAAACCAAACTGCCTATAATAACATAACTAAATTAACCGAAATATTTTGTTCGGGTTACCAATTTAACCGATTCAAGTTTGCCATCATGTTTCAAGTTTTTTAAACATATAGATAAATTATACAAGCAAGCCCATCAATTACAAGTTCTTTTGGTGGTTTGGTTATAACCGAAGTTTTTTTCCAAACACTGAACCGAACACCAAATATATATATATATATATATATATATATATATATATATATATATATAATGAAGTAAAAACTGAACTGATCGATTTGGTTTGGTTTTCGATTTTCAGTTTTGGTCTTGATTTTCTCATTCTTACGCAGTAGTATGCCGTTATTGAAAATTATGAGCATTTAATATTTCGTCATGTGATGAGTGTTAAAAACTTTATTCATGAAATATCTTAGTACACAACATAGTTTTTGGTACACGTAAGATCTGTACCATCAATGGTCTAGATTTAAAATTAAATAGTTTTTTTATGGTTCAGGGTTCAGGAACTATAGAAAATGATAAGCAATGAAATTGAATCCGTTTCCAAAACAATAACATTAATACTTGATTTATACCAAGAAAATAAAGGGGCGCATAAAGCATTCATCATTGTTGTTTGTGGCCCATCGATTTGCTGATCAAAGACAGATATTGGTTGTGCCATTTGATAATGATATAATGCATACTTACTATCCATCTGGTAAAGGGTTAACTTATAAGGTTATAATTTCTGAGTTTAAATCCTATCGATATAAGGACATTGTTGGTGAGGGATTAAGAAGTACTTTTATAAGTGTTCTTTAAAATTGGAGGTATGACTTGACAATAAAAAGTCTTATGATCCAACTCACCTAAAAGAAAAAGGGTTAGGTGCAAAAGTAACCACAATCTTTTTATAAAGGGTTAAGTACCAATTTTGACTCGGAAGTACGCGCCCAGAAACAATGTTGCCCCTCCGTTAAAAACCCTGACGTTAATTGCTCCTGGGCGCGTACTTTAGGGGCAACATTGCTACGCCATAACGTAGCAATGTTGCCCTTGAAGTATCAAAACATAGCAATGTTGCCCTTCCGTTAAAAACCCTAACGTTGACCATTAGAGTTTTTAACGGAGGGGCAATATTGCTGCGTTTTGATACTTCTGGAGCAACATTGCTACGCCGAAAATTTCCAGAGCAAAATTGCTCCTAAGCGTGTACTTCCGGGACAAAATTGGTACTTAACCCTTTTTAATTATAAAAGTGCACCCACCACCGTAATTTTTTGTTGTTGTAAAAATAACCATAAATTTTCACAAAAAAAGGACAAAAGTGACACCTGTTGAAATAGCTTAACCCGCTTCTTTTACCACTCAAAGTACCAAGATACCCCCATTCCCCCCCCCCCCCCCCCAAAAAAAAAAAAACCCACCCTCCCACCCTCCCAACCTCTCCATCTCATCCTCTGCGTATACTCTGTTTGGACTATACTTAATCCATCATCAACAATCAATCCAAAGAAAAACACAAAACTACTCTACATCACATAATTAATGTGTAGATCCTTAAAGAGGTAAAAATTGGAGCTAATCTACACGTCTCATATATCAATCATTGAAAAAATTGGAAGAAAATAAAAAACACAAAATCCTGAATTGATGAGAAGGATTTTGGGGGGAGCATTTGATGGAGGAAGGGTGCAAACGGTTTGATCGGAAAGAGACGGAGGAGGCGGTAAGAGTGGAAGAGTTGGTGCTGACTGCTGACAGTGGCAGCGGCAGTGGAGGAAAGTGGTGCAAAAATAACATACGAACCTCTACTTCATCATCATCAACACAAATCCAAATGCTTCAAACACATAAGCACTGTACGCCAATGGGTTGAGAATTCTAGAAGCTTCAAACACATGGGGGTTGAGCTTTGAATAAAAGTTTCTAAAGTTTGAATCTTTCTTCCTATAATCAAATCATATAAGTCGAATAAGGCATATTATCATCAGAAAATAAAGACACGCCTCAAATTAGCACAATTGTAGAAATTGATGGTGTTGTGAGAAATTAGGGCATAGAAATAAGATAGAAATGGGGAAGAGGAGGTTGTCGCCTTCTCTCCACCACGCCTTCTCTTCTCTTCTCTCTAACGAAGATGGCCATCCTCTTCTCACCGAGATGCAATAAGGATGACGCAGGAACAATGAAGACGAGGAAGGGGAATCCAAATCTTCACTAGGCTTGATTCGCTCGACGCTAAGATCTGGGAAGAAATTGGAACATCGAGTTGTCCAAAAGTCTACATCAGATGCTTATCTTTTATATGCTTCTCCTTAAAATGCATAGTTTGACTTAGTGGGTTAATGAAAAACTTACACGTGGGCATCTTTTCCCTAGTAAGATTTCCCACCAAAGTAGAAACAAAGTGGAAGAAACCAAAATAACAGGAGAGCTCGCGGGCTCTGAGGTCTTGGGTCTAAACATAAGTCGTAAATTTAAAAAGTGCCCTATTTCCTAGTTTCATTCTCGTAAATTCTCTTTCCCACTTTAGCCTTATAAGAATGGAAATACTATTAGTTGGATATTCTTCTTTGCATGAAACACCACCAATAACTTGCTTAAAACCAATGAGATGCTTCATTATTCAGATAGTTGTAGATTTGTCTATTAACAAAAGGTATGAAATGGTTTCTGAATTTGGTCTTCATGTTTCCATAAATTAATTGCACCGATTATCTTGGCTTTGTTTTCATTTTTTATTCTATGAACAAAATATTCTAGGTAAGGTTAGTGATCCGAGTAATGTTTCAATTGAATTTTACAAGTGGAGTTTTAATATGGAGTTTTACAAGTCGTAGGTGAAGGGGTAAAAGACAAAATAGAGCTCATTTCCTCTTTTTGTCCAAATGCTTTTTTGGTTGTTATAAAAACCTTTTTGATTTAAGTGTTATATTTCATTTTTTCTTTCAAAAGAACACAAAAATTATGATTTTTTTAAGATATGATTATTTTATTGTGTATAGTTGAATAATAACGGATGAACTGAAACCAAACATAGGAAAGGAGTTTGGAAGTTTAAAAGAAGCATGGATGTTTTTGAATGATTATGCTAGAAGAACTGGATTTAGAGCTAAGAAGAATTGTGGTACAAAAAGGAAAAAAAAAAAGTGAAATTATAACATACACGTATGTATGTTGCAAAGAGTGTGTAAAAAATGAAGGCAAAGGAGAGAGGCAATCTTCTTGGGTGAAATAAGGACTAACTATAAGGCATGAATGGTGAGGTATCTTATATTAATTAGAAGTTCAGAATCACTAGATTAGATGAAAAAAACAATCACCCCCTCTACACCCAAGATACAATATATTTGTTGGTATGCCAAAGAAATTTATCAGAAATTGATGCTTGTAAAATAGACCTTGCAAGGAAGTCTGGGCTCCAACAAAAGGCTACATTTGACTTGATGAGTACATATGCAGGGAGTAAAGCAAATGTTGGATATACTCCCATAAATGTGCAAAACTACCTTCAGTCTAAAAAGAAAAGAAGTTTGAAGTATGGAGAGGTGATATGCTTATTTGAATATTTTCAACAACAACTTACTACAAATCTTGCATTTTATTACAAACATCAGGTGGACATAGAAGAACATATTACTAATATCTTTTGGGAATATGCTACAATGTTAATAGATTATGAACATTTTGGTGAGATTGTAGCTTTAGACATAATATATGGTACAAATAGTAGTAATCGACCCCTTGTAATTTTTTCATGCTTTAATAATTATAGTAGTGCTATCATTTTTGGAGCAACATTAATGTTTGATGAGACTATTGAGTCCTTCAAGTGGGTGTTAGAAACTTTTTTGGATGTTCATATGCAAAAGAAGCCTAAAACTGTCTTTAATTTATATACCAAGATCAAGCTATGGCAAGAGCTCTGAATGAAGTTCTTTTGGATACAAAGCATTGTTTGTGTGCTTAGCACTTACAACAAAATGACATTAAGCACCTTGGAAACTTTATGAAAGGTGGGTCGCATTTTTTTTTACTGATTTTTGCAAATGCATGTCTAAAATTACAGAAGTTGATAAATTTGAAGAAGCTTAGAGCCAATTATTATCTTCTTATAACATTTATGAAAATAAGTGGTTGAAATCCATGTATGATATTAAGGAGAAATGTGCTTGGTGTTATGTGAAGACTTCTCGCACATTAGCAATGGGGAGCACACAACTTGTTGCAAGTATGAACGTTGATGTGAAACAATGTATGTCATCAAATTTTGACATCAATGAGTTCTTCACCACTTTTGACAGAGTTATTTTAGAGAAACGAGACAAGGAATTGAAGTTGTAGTTTGATTCTAGGCACAAGATACCTAGGATGGTAAATCCAAGTGCACTAATATTGTGCCAACTTTCAAAAACTTATGCCGTAGGTGCCTTTGACATGTTCCAATAACAATGGGATCTCCAATTTGCTATGAAGTTAATTGAACATGATGATAAAGAGCCTTTATTTGTATACACTACCCATATGATTGATGAAGAGGGGGAGTGGAGAGTTACGGTTAAGCCTGACACACATGAATTTTTTGCACTTGTGGGATGTTTGAGACCACTAGGATATTGTGTTGTTATACATTGAAAGTATACGAGACGAAGGATGTGAGAATTATGCATGAGCAATACATCCTCAAGAGATAGCCTACAGAGGCAAGGAGTGGTGTTGTGCGTGACACTATAGGAAATGAGATAAAAGTAGATACTAAACTTGAAATCACGCGAAGATATAGAGAATTAATGCATAAATTGGTCTAAGCTTTGACTGTATAGAGGGATTTGAGGTCAGATAATGAATGAAGCTCATCTGATGAATTATGGCAGTTTGCACTTACTTACACAGTCACTTTCCCACACTAATATTAATCTCTCACTTTTGTCACATTTATAGGTACTATGCCTCTAAGATAACTGTAACACCCCAAATTCCATGTTTGAAAATCGTGTCGGTCGACACTTAATTTTAGGAAAATCAACAAAGTTTAAGGTGCTACAGTTTCGAGTAATGTGAAACGGAAAGCATGCGCTAATATTTGGACAATGAGTATCTGATATAAAATGCCCAGACATATGCTGATGTCCTGACATAAGCTAGTATATTAAAAATATCTCGAAGGAATATTCATGTGATACAATATACAGAGATTTAAATACATCTCTCTGATAAACCAATTCTTTAACTAGACCCATAACTTGGAATCCAACACAGTTAATTAAACATATTGGCCAGATCGGTGTTTAGTCTAATGGGAGTCTCCCCGTTTTTCACGGCGACTTATGACAACCCACCGACAAACCATTTCTCAGTTTAAGCACCAATTAGTTTGAAATAACTTTGTTAGATTCATGCCAGAAACTAGGCCCTAATATTCTTCTTCTTCTTCTTCAAGCTCTCGTCTTCGACCGGTGCCTCTTCACAGCTCCGTCCATCGATACCTTCTTTATCCCGGTTCCTTTCCTGAACCTTAGACAGATCTGAGGTCCAATACCCATTGGACCTCAAGTAACAGTTAACCTCATGTGAAAAGTATAAACAATATATATGACAGTTATTCAATACATTCAGTGGACAATACATAGCTCACAGCAAATGCATGTCAAAAACACCATACATAGCACACAGCTCATGCATGTACAACCATGTTTGCACATAACCAGTACCACGACGGCCCCTCGTGTCCTCAGCGCTAGGAAAACATATAAACGGTGTTATCAAGACTATAACTCGTGTCAAGCTGAATCCACAGCTATCCTAAATGTAGGCAAATGACTGACACCACAGTCATGCTCATAACACATGAATCAACAATCATATATAGGCATACAAGACATACAAGTGTTAAAGTTACTAGTACGCGAACGTATCTTTCACCGGGTAATTGTCAAATGTCCGACCTTTGAATCCGGCCCTGGACTTCCCGGATGTCCTAAAATATCATCATATTACTTAGAATAATATCCTAAGAGATATTTCCACCTCTATTTACCCATATACCCTTGGTGGATTTGTTATTTACAGCTTTGCCCTTACATTTATTTAAAAACGTAGTGCAGTATTTTCTGGGCAGATTTTTCGGTAACTTTGAAAAATCATAACTAATTCTAAAAAAATTGAAATGAGGATCCGTAAAATTCCCCGGAACCCTTAGGATGTCTATTTTTGAGGAAAAATATTAATTTTCACCCAGAATTAGTGAGTCATTCTCAGTTTTTACGTTTCTCAACGTTGCCCAAATTTATTCCAGTAAAAATGGCTTAACTTCAAAAATTCATATCTCCTTGACCAAAAATCAAAACGTCACATATTTTATATATTTGGAAAGCCCTACATGTCTACTTTCTTTCTGAAAAGTTTCATGATTTTATAACTTCATTTTCTTCATAAAATCATATCATCTTTTTCGCTGCCTGACAAAGATTTAAGAACCGAAAATTCTGCAACTTTCACAAACTTAAACCAAGGACTTCCAAACATTATTTCCTACCATGTTTTTACCTCTTCAGACATTTTTCAATGCAATAAGGCCTAAAAACAAGTATAGGAATTTATTCTCTAATTTTCTAGATTAAACTAACATTTATACTAAGAACTCATAAAAACTAAAGACTAGAAATTTAAATGCTAGAACTTACCTCTTGAAAACTCTGCTTCTTGCTTCAAGATTCCTCCTCACTCTCCTACTTAGAAATCACCTTCTTGAAGTGTGATTTGGTGTGAAGAAAAATGAAGCATGAAGCCTCCTATTTATAGCCAACCATGCATTAACTTCCTTGCAACTCTAATCCAACTCTAACCCTTGGATTTAACTTAACTAGGAAGTTTAAATCTTATCCTTACACCTCTTACAAAAAAAAGCCACCTCACTCCCTTTTCTTAGATATTTTGCTTCATCTTTTAGTTACTCCAAATGTTAATTTAGTTAGGTGTAAGTTGGTATTTTTATTCAAGATCTAACTTTACTTTACAAATCTTCATTTTATGACTTAATTAATGGTTCTCTGAAACTTCCCAAATCACTTAGGTATGATTCACCAAAGTATATGAAAATGACTTTGGGAATAACCAAGTTCAAGCCCATAATTTACTGGTTCCAAATATATACTTATATTTAATACTTAGTTCAAATATTTCAAGATATGATTTAATTTGCATAGGTTCTTATTTTATTTGTTGTCTTGAGTTGTAACTATGTATAATAGATTTTTCATCTCTCCTTTTGATTTTTTTACTACACACACACATGCACAACACTTAGCCACACACACACTCACAACCTCTCTCTCTCTCCATTCTATCCTCTTCCATGCCATTAAATGCTCCCATGCCATAATATCTAGATATTAAACCATTTCTTCCTTCCTCTCCAAAAAACACGTCCCCCCTTCCTTCTTATTTTTTCTTGTTTTTCTCGTGTCTAAATAATGTATACTTAGCCTCTCATTGACTTATGAAGCTTCACATGGATTTAGGTTAATTAAGTAGTTAATTAGGACCATTAGATTTACCTTTATGAAGCTTAATCTTGGCCTTTGATTTTAGCTACCCACTTTGACTTTTCAAAGTTTAATTAACAAGGTTTAATTAACTTCTTAATCAAATGCTTAAAGCTTCTTAATTATAACCATCATTGATTACTTTAATTAATTGAAGACTTAAGCTTAATTAGATGAACATCTCTTGAAAACACTTGGCTTACAAAGCTCCACCATGTACTAGTTGCCATTGTTGACTTTTAGGGCACAATTAATTAATACTAATCATGTGATTAATCTCCTCTTTATTACAAATATCTTAGGCTTAATTACTTGAGATATTATTTCATTCTCTTTGGCTTAGTTATTTTCAAATATAATCAGTCCTCATTTGATACTTTTAATTTGTCTCTAATCATCTTAAAGAATTATGCAACTAATCTCAATTAGTGCAGACTTATTTTGTTAAGGATAATTGTTAATAAATAACAATTAAACTAAATATTTCCTAAAAATGATAATAAATAAATTAAAATTTAAAGACAACATACTTTCTTAAATCACGTCTCATAATTAACCCTTTGTTAATTAATTCCAAAGGAAAATTGCCTAAAATTAAATTAATAATTTTCACAAATTTTGAGACCACATATTCACCTATTTTAATAGGTGTTATTTATCAAAATATAGTATTTATGATAAATAGGAATTTTAGGGTATTACAATAACCCTAAGGGTCAATTATAGGTTTTATAAAGTTTTTTGTGCCTAGTTCATTAAACTCATTTCTAGCTAATAAAGAATTTTTTATATAAAGTAAAACTCACTCATATTTAATATCCTGATAAAAATATATATGTAAAGTGGTGGAGTATTGGTGACAAGCTTCCTTGTGAAATTAAAACTGTAAAACTGGATTGGAAAAAGTGTGTGCGCTTATACTATATGGTTTTCTAACTTTATATAAGGCATCAGTTTAGTTTCTTGATTTTATAAAGTCTTTTTTTAATCAATTAGGTCATCTAACCCTTATATTGTTAGTCTCAAATAATAATTTTTTTTATGTTAACCATTGTTGCAACGACTATAAATTCTTATCCCAATAGTTATGTTAATCAATATTATTGTTATTTCAAAAAATTAAACTTAATATATGAACATTTGTAAATGTTTTATCAACATTTAAAATATCAATACCAGCATTTTTTTTGTTAATTGAACTAATTATGTTTGAGTCAAAAGACTAAAAATAAAGTTTAATTTATAAAATTAAAGAATTTTCAAACGTGTGTCTGTTACACTAGTCTCTCACTAAAGCTAGTTGGACGGTTTCACTCACTTGGGTCCAATCTCTTATCATTTAACAAGTACTTATGTGAACAAAGCTATAATTGGGGAACAAAATTGCACGGCAATGCCTGATCCACATGGGCGAATTAGAAATTGCATACCATAACCTTCAATTTATAATATAAGTCACTCTCTTTCAACTTGATTTGGTCTTAGAGTATTTAATATTTTTCTTTATCTTTTTCTCCTATATACAATTAAACTTTATAAATGAATAAATAATTCATTATAAATAATTTAGTACTGACTTTTGTGATCAATAACATATTTAAAAAGCCGCGCTTTACAAATTATTTACATAGTTAACATTATAATCATCTTTTCACTAATATTTTTCGTGGAAGATGGTTAAACCAAACTAATATTATAAATGGAAGGAGTAATATTTGATTTATGCACCCAAGGCCGTGATTTTTTAACCAACTAAACCCTATGATGCACATATTATTGCTTCATTAAATTCAGTGCTTTACCTAGTCATAGTATTCCTTAATTTGTCTGTCTGGGTGATTATCATACAAATTATTATAGGTTATATATTTTTTATTTAGGGCAATCATGCCTTAGCTTCCACTGTTTTTTATGACACATTATGATCATCAATTATTATATATGTAGAAGGACATTACTTCAGCCAAAATTAATGAGGAAGCATATTTGAGCTGGTCATTAGGCATTGGTGATAAGAGAATCCAAACATGAATTTACATGCACCTTGATTAATTAATTAAGAGAGATATTTTGAGCTGTTGGATTCTCTTTTAGCTGGGTAGTGATCGATGAGTGCAGAAACAGGAAATGAGCAATGAATCGGCCACTATAAAGGATAAGGAGGCACTTTATTGTGAAAAAGGGCCATATATAAATATATAAAATCTCTCAAATCTTTGAGGAAAAGTGGTCGTGGCGGGTAAGCAAAATGGACATTTCTCATCAACATATATAGAAACAGAAAAAGGCCATCACTGATCCTGCGCAAAGGAAACCCCACAATTATAAGACTCAAAAGCTGATCTATCTATATATACAAATTCCGACCCTCGATTATATTCATCAGCTAATTAACACGCACAGAAACAAATATGGTGCTTGATGCGATGTGATGGGGAAAAGGCTTCATTTTTGAGATGATTATTTGTTCTTACTTTGTGTATATTTTGCAAAGGATATGGGATGCATGGGCCCTTCAAGCACCCAGCTTGCTTCCCACACAATTCAATTCCCTCAATAATTGAGTCTCCCATAGATTAGCAGCATTGTTCATGTCTGTATGTGTCAACGTGTTTCTTTCCACCATCTTCCAATCAATCTCTCACAAATTTCATCACTTTTTGCTCATCTTTTTTTTGCCTCAACAACATCGATTATCTCTACACATTGTGTCAAACACTTTACTATATATACTATACAAATTAATATCAAGAGTTGACTTTGATTTTGGGATATTTATATATATATGGGAGCTCCTTAATTATATAATCATATTATTATTGTTGTAGTTGAGATTGCACAGTAATAGCCATCATGTGACACCTATCTGACTCTATGTTTCATCTTGTTCTAGATGCTGCACCTCTTGCCAATATGTTCTCTCCTCATTGGATCCCTCTTCATATATTAACATGTGCTGCTCCTCCCATTTTCATTTGGACTAATTGCTTTACTCATATATTCTTATTTTATGGAATATTCTACTTTCAAATTTCATGTTCTTTTTGGGTTCAAGTTTTTAAATTCCATGTTCAGTTAAGGGAAATTCGCATATATAGACCAAATTTTTTTTTTTTATCAAAATAGACCAGTTCCCAAAAAAATTTCAGATATAACCTAGTTGGTGGCGCCACGTCAGCGGGCGCCACACGTGGCGCCACCTTGTGTGCGTGGGCACGCCACACAAGAGGCATGGCGCCTCTTTAACAAATTTTTTTTTTACTTTTTAATTATTATATTTTTTATTTTTTAATTATTATAATTTTTTAAAATTTTTAATTATTATAATTTTTTTACCTTTTAATTATTTTAATTATTTTTAATTTTTAATTATGATAATTTTTTTTAATTTTTAATTATTATAATTATATATTATTATATTTAATATATATTAAATTTAAATTTAGTGAAAATAAATGAAAACAAATTTAATATAAATTTTTAAATAATTCTGAACTTTTTACACGTTAATTCTGCACATTACCACATTCTCACGATCCTAAAATTGTGGGAGTAGTTTAAACATATAACGTGCAAAAATGGTGGGACAAAAAATTCGGAATTATTTTTTGAATTTAGTGAAAATAAATAACTTGTAGAATTATTTAAATTTAGTGAAAATAAATGAAAACAAATATTTTTTGCACGTTATATGTTTCTGCTTCCGATCTTACAAAAATAATTCCGAACTTTTTGCACGTTAATTCTGCACGTTACCACATTCCCACGATCCTCAAATTGTGGGAGCAGTTTAAACTGCTCCCACAATTTTCACTAAAATCGGTATTTAGTGAAAATTTAAATAATTCTGCACGTTATTTATTTTCACTAAATTCAAAAAATAATTCTGAATTTTTTATCCCACCATTTTTGCACGTTATATGTTTAAACTGCTCCCACAATTTTAGAATCGTGGGAATGTAGTAACGTGCAGAATTAACGTGCAAAAATGATAATAATTAAAAATTAAAAAAAATATGATAATTAAAAATGAAAAAAAAATTATAATAATTAAAAACTAAAAAAATTATAATAATTAAAAATTAAAAAAATTATAATAATTAAAAAGTAAAAAAAAAAATTGTTAAAGAGGCGCCTCTTGTGTGGCGTGCCCACGTGGCACGCCACACACAAGGTGGCGCCACGTGTGGCGCCCGCTGACGTGGTGTCACCAACTAGGTTAGATCTGAAATTTTTTTGGGTATTGGTCTATTTTGATAATTTTTTTTTGATCTATATATGCGAATTTCCCTTCAGTTAAACTCTCTGTTTTTAGTTTAATTACTGTACTGTGGAATCTCAACTACAACAATAAAAACAGAGAGTTTAATTAAACATAAAAGTTAAAAACTTGACCCAAAAACTTGAAAACCCCCCACCCACACACTCTTTCAGTATTTAATATAAGATCTATTTATCTCATTTAAGAAGATTAAATAAATTAAATAAATTACTACCTCCGATCCTAAATATAAAACAAAGTTTTGCACTACAAACTTTGTCCTATATTTAGGATCGGAGGAGTATTTAATTATAGTAACATACATGACATAACATAACCTCTCTAAACTATTCCTATGTAACAATATATTATATATCTATTTATAAGTTAGATAAATTAGTTTGAAGAAAAATGATATACATAAGAAATAAAATGAAAAAATTATATTTATAACTAAATTCACTCTTAAATTATGTCACGGATTCATAAATGGAGGATTATATACTAAAAATTCTATTAAGTTTTCATGAGCGTTTATAATTGTTTCAGACTGAGATTGCTAACCATAAATACGGTGATTCTTCTGCCATGTTAGGGGAAAACATAACCATACATAAGAAGAAAGATTTTAATTTGATACAAGGAACTTCACCTTTTGATTCTTTTGAATAGTAGTTGCATGTGTACTGGAGATTATGCAGGGAATGTCTTTTCTAAATACAACAGAACTTGTATAAATATTGAAATCTTCTCAATACTGTAGGAGGATAGATATTTTTAAACGGGTTTTGGAGAGTCATTAATTAAAGTGATGGTCTTTCTTGTTCTAATGTTTGTTTGTTTTCAAGTTAGCATGGAGCATTTATTTCTTTGAATTTAAAGTTTATAATTAAAATAACTTCGATTTTGATAATTAAAACTGACAAAATGAAATTATTTATTTAATTTTATTAGAAATCTAAGGCCCATATATAACATTAAATTCAAAATATTTAATATCTATAAATAATTAATTCTCAAATTAATTTATTTAAATACAATGAATAAGTTTTTGTACATATAGATTTAAGTATCTCATCACCCATCGTCTTAAAAAAAAGGTGGCTTGAGTACATAAGACCTCACTAGGTAGGGTCTGAAGAGAGATAGTTGTACGCAACATTACTCCCACAATTAGAGAGGCTAATTTTAGGAATTAAACTTGTAAGAGTGACATGGTAGCATCTATAGCACTGATATCACCAATAGTCTTAAAACCATATGTTTATAATGTCTCATAAAAGAGATAACATGTGCTGGGGTTTATAGGCCATACAATGCCAAAAAAATGGCAGATAGAGTGAATTCTGCATTCACTTTTTTGTTTGCTTTCTGATGAAAAAGGAGATGATAGATACAGCTGCACAAAGGTGTGAAGTAAATTATAGTCGTATATTTACATACATGTCATGTAGATGGTAAACACAGAGTATATATATGTATCATCACATTCTATATAATAGTTTATCAGTGAAAAGAATAAGTAGAAACCAGCTGAGCTCCATTGCTAATTAACTATACCATAAAAAGCTTCTTGCTGGTCTCCAAAGATCCTCCCACTTCCATCAGACCCCAATCAAGAAAATGAATAGAAAACAAACATGGAGGAAGAGATTCCGGGGACACATATATATCTATATCTGCAAGCATCCCTCTATGCATCATCTCCTCCACTTTACTTAATTAGATATTAGTCTCAGGCCTGCTTCTGCAAATCCTCTGAGTCTATGAATGTTCCGTGGAATCCATATGGAACTCTGGAAGGAAGCTTAATGGAAGCTTCTAACTTCAAATTCATGGCATTCACAATTCGAAGTTCTGTCCTCCACTCCTTCTCATCATGCACAAATGTTAGGATATAGCCATCGTCTTCTCTTTCTGAATTTTGGTCCCTGGGAAGAAACAGAGGCTCTCCTCCGAATCTTTGGTCCCCATACATATACTCGTTGATCTCTCCAGTTAAAAGGTCCACTTTGGCAAAGCCTGAAACTTTAGGCCATGGTTCCGCAAGTGCCAAATACGCGTACCTTGTTCTCCTCCCGAGCTTGTTCTTATTTACCATCCCTGCTTCTAAATTCACCTGTTCTGTTTCCGATATAATGGGTCGGCGCGTCGACTTGCCGGTCTTCAAGTTCAGTCGAATTTCGCAGAGAACACTCTTCAAACTCTCGTCGCATTCATTGAAAATGGAATCTGCCGGCGTCATGCAGGACCCAATCACCACAACCTCATCACTCTCTGGCTCTTCCCACGCATTCCACAGATGAAAACAGAAACAATCAGGAGCTTCGACCCATCTCACCCCTGACGAATCGCTTATATTCTTGTCCAAAATCCCAAACCGGGACATCTTTTTCTTATCATATATCACCGGAGAGCCACCCCGAATCATCTCAGAGAGCTTGAATATCACCTGCTGATCTGGGATCACCACGAACCTCTCTGTTATGGCGAAATCATGCATCATAGTGGGCTCAGAGAGATTAATAGGAATATCAGGGGATTTTTCACCGTCAGAGGAGACGCGGAAGTACTTCAAGTATGGTTTTTTGACAACATCGTAGCTGAGAGCGAAGAGATCTCCGGTGACAGGGTCCACCTTTGGGTGCGCAATCATTGTCGATTTTAACTGTCCATCGAAGTTGTAACGACCAACGGTCTCGAGGTCTCCATTGGGGGTGACTCGAACATGATAAGGGAAATCGTCTTCAGACATGGCGAGAAGATGATTGTTGAAATACATCAGTCCGGCGTTTGCCACACCCATTCCACGGCTTCCATCGACGAGGCCGAACAGCCCACGAGCGTAGAACAGAAGGAGACGAGCGATGCCAGAGTGACCATGAAGCTCACCGATTGCTTTGGGGAACATGGGGCGACCCAAGGTGTTTTCTTGAACCAGACGGTGCGTTTTAGTGAATCTGCAGGCGTAGCTAGCAGAGCCATCTTTGAATTGAACGGCGTGGACCATGCCGTCGCCATCGAAGAAGTGGTGACCGGCGACCGGTTCGTAAAGTGGATTGGCTCCATTACGGAGGTAAACGCCACGAATGCAAGAGGGGATAGTGCCGGAGACGGGGAGGGAGTGGCGGACGGGGTTCTCCGGCACAGGAGCAAAGTTGCCGGCGATTTGGACAGCGGGGTCGGCAGTTTTGGGAAGTGGGTGGAGGCGCTCGTGGGAAATCAAGGCAGATTCGACGGCGTCCAAGGCGAAAGATGCAGCCTTCTGAAGAAGGTTCCATTTTTGAGGCAGAGGAGGAAGTTGGTGGGGGTGGGAATGGTAGTGGTCGGGGAATTTGAGTGTTTGGAGGGAGCAGAAAGTGGGAGAATGAAGAGAGGGTGAGTGTTGAGGGAGCTTAGGATTGATAGTCCAAGAAGAGGCAGCAGCAAGAGAAGGAGGCATGACTGAATTAGAAGTTGCAGAAGGAGGAGCAGGAAGGAAGGAGGAATGAGGAGAGTGGGGAGGGAGGGGAGAGGTATATATAAGGGATGGAGGAAGAAACCCATCATGTAGGAGGAGACCACGTGTAACTCTCCTCAAATGGGAGGTTAGAGAGAGAGAGTGATGCTCGACTTGCTAAAATGGACTTTGGATTTTCTGACTCCCAACAATTTTGTAAGGAGACAGATAACTTATTTCATAAACTCCGAAAACATGTAATCTTGTCTAGCCTACTTTTTCATGCCACGTTCAATTCAACCACTGCTCACCCATTGGGTATTTTTTTGGGGAAATTTATATGGGGCATTTTTAACAGAAAAAGATAAAAAATAAAAAAAGGCCTACAGATTATGAAAATCTTAGGGCATTTTCTGGTATAAATTCATTAAAACTTTAGTTGTTAACATGACTAATATAGTTGTTAATAGAACTCATATAATTGTTAATGAAGCTAATATAGTTGTTAACGTTTTAATGAATTTATATCAGAAAAGATGTCATTTTCTGATATTTTCAGAATCTTTAAGCTTTTTTTTTTGGTTTTTTCTACTACAAGGGCCCCATATAGATTTTCTCTATTTTCTTTAGCGTCCTCTCCCTCTCCTCTTCATTTATTTTTTTCATATCCTAGGATTAACTTTTAATGGTTCAGTTCTAACATTTTACAATAATAATAATACATTATAATCTGGTGCATAATATAAGGTACTTTAACTAAGAAAATATAAAGTGATAACTAACTCATTAAATATATTATAAGTTGAAAATTTTTCCACCAAACCTCTTTAAAAAATATGTTTGAAAACTTAATAAGTTACTGAATTGAAAATGAAAATTAATTACAGACACAAACTAAAAAATCAAATGAGATTATGAGAAAGAGGACAATGAGAGAAACTTAGCATATACTATTCTTTTCCATTTTATATAAGATATTTAAAATACTGTTTACATTATGGATTTTACTTTCAAAATGTCTTGCGTGATTCTCTTTTTAATTTCTTGAAAAATATATAGAAAAATTTGATCTGGTGCCACTCTTATATGATGACGAAATGATAACCTAATACATTTGTTATTTTTGATATTACAACTAATATATTCTCATCTTGTAGTTAATATAAGAAATATTTAGCTTTTTTAGGAGATTAAAGAAGCTGAATAATTAATTTAATGATAGCATATGTCATTTATCATTTAATTATATATTATAGTTCATAAGTCAGATAAACAATTTAGCATAAAAAAGATAAATATCAATAATTTAAAGTAATTTATTTTAACTCGTCCAAATAAAGTTAATTATATCTTATATTAAAGACCGGAGAAGTATTTCTAATATAAACTCCTTCAATATGTTTCATATAATATGTACCTCTTAATGATATTTTAATATCATATTAAAAATTAAAAAAAAATACTGACATTGGAGCTCATTGTATTTATTTTAATATAAATTTAGTGAAATGGATGTATCATGCATATTGTTATTAATAAACACATAAACTAAAATAAATCAAATTGTTTAGAGAACTTAAAGTATGACCAAAATTGTTAATAGCTTGTAGTCTAGTGATAACATGAAAGCTCCTCTATAAGAAGGAAAGAGTTTGCGAGTTTCATCCGTAATTTTATGCCATTAATACCTACTTTCTTTTTGAAAATAGTGTGAAACCAAAAAGACATATGCGTGAGAGACGATTGTGCTGGTTGGTCGGTTTGTAAGGGAGAGATTCTATCTGTGAACCATATAAAATACTCCTCTGGTCTTTAACATAAGATATATTTGAAGAGTTAATTTTGATTCTAAATATAAGATATAATTTTTATATGGGTTTTGATTTTCTCATATTACATGAGAAGAAGAAAAAAAGTTTCCTACACACACATGAAGTGGTGGGACCCACATATACATATATGAATTAATATATGTATATGTGGGTCCCACCATTTCATGTGTATGTAACATGAGAAAATGTTTTCCCTTTTTATATTTATCCTTATTTTCCTAATTTGCCCGTATTCACATCCCCTCAACAATAATCAAGGAGGAGAGAGTACGAGGGAATTAAAGAAAATGACTATGATTTCTTAGAAAATACATATCATATTAACAAACTTAATCAACCTTTTTAATATAATTAAATGAGGTAAATATATGTTATACACTCTCTGGTCCTTTTTATAAAGCACCAACTACCAATTCTCACAAACCAATAAAGTTAGTTAAGAACATTAAAGTTGTCATAAAATTTAAGTGGTTTCCAATATTACCCCTACTAATTACCCTAAACTCAAATATACTACTCTCTTCCACTACCCTTATTAAATATGGGCAGACATGGAAAAATACATTAATTGCACCTTGAAAACCTACAAGTACCTTATAAAAAGGACCAAAAATACTTGATAGTTGGTGCCTTATAATAAGGACTAAAGGAAGTATATATTAAGGACATGAGGGGTAAGTCACAGTTTTATTTCGGTGTAGTAAACTAGGTAAAGTGATGGTTGGATTTATTAATAAAAAAGAGTGACATGGCGTGATTTTTGGTGAAATTAAAATAGGTTTCGTAGCAGTCACGATAGTTTTGGGGATAAAATTAAAACAATGACTTTGTGGCTTATTGTATGAAAGCTCCTCAATAGAGGGAGATTGTGGGTTTGATCTCATTTATATATAATTTCAGGTTATTAGTATCTGCCTATATAATTAAAAAAAAGGTACGTAGAATAAAAGGAGGATGATAATTATATATAGAATTGGGCTGTATTAAAATGAAACACGCGGCACCAGTAGCATTTGTACGTGTGGTCAGTGGTGGGAGTGATATTGCCAATCTCAGTCTTGAGCGTCTCCCTTAATTCACTGATGCAGAGATGATCATTGAGATGAGTTATTCTGTTAATTAACACACTAAGCTGAGGTAGTTAACAAAGAGAACTATTAGTATTGATTGGTCGTGTCATGTTGCCATATCCACACACACGTACCTGTCCAATGAATCCCGCGTCTCTTCCTCTTTGTTTTAAATATACATATAGTATTATGTCTCCCCATTTACTATCCCTAGTTTATATCCATTAATGACTTTCAAAAATGATGTAAGGCATGATGCAACCATTCCCTCTCATATTAGTCCTTCAATTCTTTCTTTTATTATCTAATTTAATGCTGTGTTCGGCTTGGCTTTTAGAAGCTCAAAAGCCAGGTTAAGAATCCATTAAAGCCAATTTTCCTGTTCGGAATATTAGTGGCACTTGAAAAAGTCATTCATATCGAATTGAAGTTAAAGCTACTTTTCTTGGCTCATGGGGTTGGGTTGCATTGCGTGTCTTCTCCCCCTTCTCTTCTTCATACTTCGGCAACCCATCATCAACATGTTTTCCATTGATACCATTTCTCCTTTCTCTCTTTCATATGTTACGCGGTTTTTTTATTATGTTTTCTTTTTTTATTAAATAGAATTTTTAATTACATATTTCCTCTACCTTTAATCGTTTAATATTTTTTAACCACTTCTTTAATTATTTATTTTTAAATGCCCATTGAGAACATATCTAATTAAGTGTTTTTAGTAATTGGAATTTTTTTAAATAATACATTAACTCTTTATTTTTATAATTTTAATTGTAGTATTTTTCATAAAGTTACCAAAATATTTTTGGCCAGCAAGTTATCAAATTATACTCATATGTATATCATATAAAAATCATGTTCTTTTTAATAATTTTACATCTAAGTATGCTTTTAAATTATATCATTCAAACAAATTTTAGTTTGTCAAACTAACTTCTTCTTCTTCTTCTTTTTTATTTACTAAAGCACATTTAAATATAAATCATATTATACTAATTGATTTTTACTGGAATTTGGATTTTTAAAATTCAATTAAAATAAAAATATCTTTTACAAATATTAATTCAAACAAGTGCTTCGTATCCATCTACCTATTGCCCAATGCGCATACGCAGGGCTTTCATCATATATGTGGTCACCTTCCTGATGAACAGTATATATATCTATATTTGCAAGCAAATCAAGTAAATTATATAAGCATCATCCTCATCAAAAAAAAAAAAAAAAAGATATATAAGCATCATCATGCTAATTTGTATTTGTTCTCAAGCCACCAACTAAAATAATTTTTTTTTTAAAAAAAAATCTTAACCCACCACGCGAGATATCTACAAATTAGAGATGTTTCTAATTGAAAGATAAGATAATTGAGAAGTGTCCCGCATATATAACAAACTAAAATTCTTCTCTTGCATGCGCATGCATACACCCTCACATGTGCATAGATATCATTCACTTTAATTGTCCCACTTACTAAAATAATTACATCCAATTCATCTCATCGCTCAATGTTAGATATCATCCTCTCTGTTCAAGAATCACCATACGTTGTTCCTTTTTCTTCACTTCCCTCTTAGATTCTACGCTCTCATGAGAACTAGGTAGTGAGCGCATATATTCAAGCCAAAGATTAATGGTAGTAAAACAATATTATAATTATAACTATAACATTTCTCGTTAACACCTTATTGTTTTTAATTAACAAACTAATTCTGATTGTATATGATGAATCATACAATAAATCATTGGGAAATGGTCAACCAAGCTTGGGTTTAACTACCACACACACAGTTATGTGTGTTGGTAGGTGTGGGTGTGCACGTGCTCTTGTGAGTCCTCCACAACTTTATACATTACTACCTCACCTAGTCTTTAATATAATAGCTACTTAACTAATTTTGAAAGATTCAGGAAATGAAATAAATTGGTTATTTTCAAGAAATATAACATCATAGTTCTAAGATATTTAAATGTAATACCAGATCATATAACAAGTTATAAGTTAGGTAATAACTTAGTTAAGAGGAAAATAAAAAATATAATAGATAAACTAAATGAAGATCTTATATTTAGAACTAAATATAATCCCTAATTAGATTTTATATTATCGACTAGACTAGCAGAGGGAGTACTCCAACTCTTCCTTTGTCGTTGCAACTTTGAAAACCCATCTAAAACATATATTTTCTATGGTTTGATTCTCTCTTAACCTTGTTAATTTATTACATGAGCATTAAAACATTGACCTACTCACGTTCTCCGTAAAAATGAAGAAACTGCAGTACATCCCCCCCCCCCAATTGCTATATATATGCATGTGTGTTTGGGTGTGAAATGAGCCTTATTAGTTATACCAAACTACATAAATATTTGTATAGAGATTGAGACATGGGGGTAAAGCTAGAGGGGTGGGCAAGTCTTCGAATAGTTTCAGACAGGGCCACATATAGTAATATAATAATATTCATTAATATGCGTGGTCAGGAGTAGAAGACTAATAAACAAAATAATAATATACCTAATCAAATATTTGATTAGATAGAAATGGCACACTTTCGCCCCGCATACATACATAATAGTTTACGCGTATGTCTCAACCAATCACAATTAAACACTTAATTGACACTGTTCTCACATTGTTGTCGTAGTGAGATTCTTACTCATGATTTGCTCTTCTTACGTGCTCACTACTTACCAAGGCCACCCCACTTTGGATGCTTTGATTTGCATTATGTATATATTTTATCTCATAAATCCACTAAAAACCTTAATATAAATTCACAGCCACTGCAAATTAAAATTCCATATCCATAATAAGTACAAAATACAAGTTATTAACTTGCTACTTAATTACAATTCCTCTTGTTGGCCCTAAAGAGGGAATACAAGAGCTCTCTTGTGTTCTAAATATCAAAGCTAAACAGAGGGTTTGCTTTGATATAAAATATAATATTTTAATTTATTTTGTCTTTCAAATTTATAATTTTGTTCCTTAACTATTCCTATTAATTACAGATAGTATGAGTTGGGTTTCCATCCCTGAGTATTTTCAATGCACATGATTAAATATGCTAGAATCAATATTCAAACAATTGTGTGCGTAGGTTTCTTAAAGGTTAATTTCGTTATCAAATTTGAAAAGAAAACAACATAAATAAGGAAACTATTTATAAATTTGTATTCTTTTTTTTCTAAAATTGAAAATGAAAAAGAACTTAATAATAATTATTGATCAAACTGTAAGTGTTATTACAAGTGGGGCTCCAGATTCAAGCCACACGTACAATAATTCACCTGCAACAATAATATACACGGCGAATTTGACAATGAAGACCAAATGCATGATATTGTTCCTCAAGATTGATGAGTAATTAATTTAACCTTTATTAAATTATGTTAAGTTAAGTATATATAACATCATTTATTTGGTCACTGATCATATCGAATAGCATCTGCATGCACATGAAATGAACTGCTATTAGCTAGCTAGGGTAATCAAAATTAAGACGACAAAAGAAACAGTTCTTGAACATTTTGAGTATAATGTATGGAAAAGAGAATCCAATGATTGAACTTGGAAGGCAATGAATATCGTTATATATTGTGAATATTTCAGATTAAGTAAACATTAAGTAGGAATATAATATTAGGGGTCAAGAGAGGAGTTAAATCACTTTAATTGGGCACTGATCATACCGAATAGAGATCCATTACTTCTGTGCCATGGAATTGGATTGACTCACACATGGGGAGGGACCATTCAGAATTATCATTTTGGTTTTGCAATTATCAATATCGTATTATAAAATTTCCATGTGTCCACATGGTAGAACATGCTTAACAATTTCTTCTGTTTTTCCCCATTCGTTCCACCAACAACAATATTCATCTATAATAATTCGTAGCCCTCCAGAACAGCCAAAAATTAAAATGAATATATATATATATATATAGAGGGAGAGAGAGGAATTAACTAATCCACTGTAATAAGCTAGAAGGATTCAAGCTAATTAGTTGCGTTCCAATAAACAGGCCCTATTCAGTGAATAGTAGCGATCAATCCCGTAGGATCCTCGTAGCCAGAAGAATATTTCACAAGCACTCGCGCATACATGCACACAAATTATGCTAATAACATATACAAAAACTAATTAATGTCAACTCTTGGAGCTAGCTTGTAAGTAATAGTCTATAAAATTTGAATTTCTTAAAATTGTTAGTTGATGAGACACATGATTAATTCGATCTCTATGACAGAAAAGCGATCACAAATGCAAAGGGGTAGGATTATTATATTCATGGCGTCATTCTTGTTTTGAAATCATTGTTTCTTGAAGTTAGTACATGACTATATTAACTGTAAGATTAAATGGAAATTAATGATGTAATTTATGAAGATGACAGTTTTAATTGGAAAATGGCGTGTCTAATCTCTAGCTCTTCAATGAGTACGAGCGCTCCATGTGCTCTTGTTAGATTGGTTGTCCTGGGAGAAAGTGGACCATTATCAGCGTCAAGTTATTTAATTTGAATAATTTAAAATTCAGGTTTTGTCAAGGTCTAGATTTAGTTCTACAACTAAATAATATTTCTTCACCATATATTATATTCTTAGTGGGGTGATGATAAATCATTCTGTCTATATATAATTTGGTTACTCATCAAACTTAATTATCCCATGGACCTGGAGATATTTCAGGATTCATTGGTCCATTTTTCTTTATTGATAAAAGCTAGTGTGTGTGTGTGTGTGTGTGTGTACTGCACACATAAAAGACTGTGGATCTATTATAAGGTTGTGCTTATGCATGATTTCACAGCCTATAAAGCAATTAATAGCAAAAGCTTAATCCCCACACCAATTTCAGATCATTCGATCACCTAATAAGTAATGGTGTTCATCAGACTAAACATGCCTGATAATTAAATTAGTGCTCTTCAAACCGAGTTTTTCTCATATTTAGAAATGGTTTCCCTTTTGGTACTGCGACTCAACAATCATATGCGCAACTAGAAATAAATTATAAAGATACAAAAGCTTTGTTCGTTTCAATAAAAAAAAGGATACAAAGGCCATACACATATATATAGTGGCATACGCCTAGGATTAACTACTTTTGTTTTGAAAAAAAAAGTAAATATACATATCAACGTTTGAAAGCAGATAACACGTACGTACGCGAATAATTTTGTGCTCCACTAGCTACTTGTGTGGAATAATTAATTATTTTGAGGAAATAATTGATATGGAGGCATTAATGAATTAATATATTGCAGATCCAAAGGGACACCGACTTTACCAGAAAAAACTACTAACGGTCCCAGGCCAAATGACTAATTTGTGATCAATCCATTGGGATCATTATTAGTATAATTAAATTTTAGAGATGATGTTAGCACTACTACGGAGGAAGGGTTTAGTGTTCGTCTTTAATGTACATTTTCAGAAAAAAGTTACTAAAAAGTAAGCAGTGACAATTTTGCAATTTTTTGCTGGAATTTTGGAGCCATTGGCACCCTTTTTCTCCATAAGGACGCCTAAAGTTTGGCACCAAATGCTTTGGCACCTTAGCCTTTGGTAAAAGGGATGCCCAAAGCCTTTGGCGCCAAAGCTTTAAGTGTCCCTTTTTAAATAGGATTTTGGTGTTTTATTTTTCAAAAAGGATGTCTAAAGCAACCTTAAAACTTCAGTTTTGACAACTCCCTCCTCCATTTGAAAGCTTTCAAGCCTCAATCTTATTCCTTTCATCCTTAAAAATACATATCCATTGACAACAGATTAATACTTGCACAAAATTATCCAGTTTACATACATACCTAAACTTAGAAAATTCATAACTCAAGTTTTAGACCTCCAATTACCACATTCTAAGATTTGTTTTTAACGCTTATGATTACTATTTTTTGAACAAATTTCACAGAGAGACCAGGCCATTTTCTTGGTCAAAACCACACTCAAAATAGAAACCCAAACTTTGGAAAAAAACTAGGTTCATAGTTTCTCTGGTTTACCTTTGAAAAACCATAAATAAATGTACATAGACCAATTGAAGTAGTTATAGAGCCTGACTCTTATTAAGTCTAGATTCAGGAAAAAATAATAACCTTAGCCAATTTGTGAATTCCAAAATTTCTCAATCAACCAAATTGTCCCAAATTGTGTTTCCAGTTCCAATGCCCAAATTTAACAATTTATATCTACCACTATATATAGATCCATTCGACCTATAATATATATTAAATTAAAGTTTAAGATGTCTACCACAATCATACAAAGTTTTAGGGGCACTAAACAAAATTAATTCAATAAAAAACATGATAAAATTGAACTACTTTTAGAAAACAAAATTTGGTGGCACCAACCTTGGCCATAATCTTTGGGTTTTCAATCCAACACTTCTACAATCATGATCAATGCCTATTCTTAAAAAAAATTCCCAAGGAATCAATTTCCAAACTCAAAATTAACAAAATACAATCCCTTCCTATAAGAACTGGTATGGCCGAAATGTTAAGGCTTTTGGCCAAAATTCCATTTTCTCTATCGATACTTTCGGAATTGGTTTCGCACCTTTATCCCATGCAAATTTTCATTTTAAACTCATTGGAAGCATCAAAACTAAAAAAAATAACACTCCTTCATATCAAAACAAGATCTAACCAAAACAGGGCATCACTACAACTCAAAAAAACCTCAAACCAATCGATTCAAATTGAAGCTTACGCTTACCTTTTTGTGATTTCATAGTCGGTTTAGAAATTTGGCGGTACCTCATCCATGTAGACAGCACCAAAAACCTCTAATCAAGATTCCAAAACTGTAGAAATGTTACTCACATCGAGAGGAACAATGTTAGGGAAGGCCTCAAAAGCTAGAAACTCCGAATCGAAGGTGAAATCAGCCCAAAGTGCTTATCTCTCTTCTTGCTCTCATTCTCTCTCACGCCCTCTTTCTCTGTTTTCTATTTTGCTGAACCAACTTGCATGAGATAAGAATGGGAATTAATGAATAGAGAAAGAGTATGAGCTTGGAGGACAAGCCAAGAAAAATTAAAAGATAAGGTGTACATGTTTGACCAATTTGCTCTCTCGTTTTTTTTTTTTATTAAGAAAGGGGGTGAGGTGGCATGAAGCATATGGAAACATGTGTGCGTGCATGTATCTTGACTTAATGAAGGGAGGGTGATTATTATGGTGTTCATTCCAATATAATCTCATTTGACCTTCTTACCCTTCCACAAAACTTTTATTTGCAACTTGATCCTTGTTCATTTTCACACAAGATTCAAAACTAGCAGACTTTTCAACCAACTTTGAAAATTCATATCTCATTTTACAAATGTCCAATTATGGTGATCTCAAAGGCTATGTGACCATTAATAAGTCTATTTTCAGGGAAAAATACCTACCATTGTCAAACACACACCAACTATTCTAGAATCAACATTTAATACACAATGGCCCAAAAAATGAAGGTATGACTTTAATAAGGTATGGAGATACAAATTAAAGTCATAGGCACTTGTAAGAGTATAAGGTATTGGACCGACCTATTATAAGAAAGCTGCATGGATTTAGTCATAAGCTTATCTCATGTATAACCATATCACAACGTCCTTTAACCTGAGATCATCATGGATTCCTACATGATGAGTTGCTCATCTTAACATAGTCAAAAGCAATGTTTTGAAAACTGGACCAAACCGGCCGGTTCAGACTGAAAACTGTCAAACCGGCCGGAAACCGGTCCGAGTTGAGGAGTGACCCCGAGTCCCGAGCTGACTTGGGGTCAACTTGGCCTAACCCGGCCGAGTTAACTGAGTTACAGAGTTATTTAAAAAAAAACAGAAGTCGCAATGGCTCTCGACGGACACTCAATCAACTCACTGGTGAGTAAAAAGCTAGACATTAGCAGGAGAATGAGAAGGAGGAGAGAGACAGAAATCTGAAGATTTAAGAGTTGTGATCAACTTGCCAACTAAAGACTTATCGTCACCGGTGGAGACTGAAGATTGGAAAAATCCAACCACCCGATCAACTCACCGATAGAAGGCTCGTCTTTGTCGCCGGTGAAGGTATTGTGGATCTATGGCTTGTGAGTTGTGACAATGAAGTGAAGCAGGAAGCATGAAGGAGGAAGGAGAAGAGACGAATAGGCTGAAGAGAGAGAGAGAAGGGAAAAGGACATAGTAGTTCAAAAAGTGGGTGAAGGACATTTAATATGATGCTTCCTTTAGCATCCAATGTGACGTGTGGTTCAGACTTCAAAAAGTGGATGAAGGACATTTAATAATTTATTAGATAAGTAAGGGATATGACCAAACCATTTGACGTGACAAAATTGTAGGAAAAGGGGAGAATTTGGTATAAAAAATGGTAGGTTAATTGAGGGTGAGGGAGTGAAATGGTTTTGGACCTAGAGATGGCTATGGGCTTAGTAGTAATGTTTATCATAAAATATTTTTTATTATTTAAAATGATTATTTTTATCTATGTAATTAAATTATATTTTTTAATTATACCGGTTCAACTCCGGTCTGACTCCAGTCTGACCCATTGACCCTTGACCCAATACTTTTACCGGTTTAGTTGCCGGTCCGGGTTTCAGAACCTTGGTCAAAAGTCACCTTTAACCGGGTGATATAAAGCCTATGATCGAGATCAGTGGTTTTCATGCAGAGGAATGTGAATGGTCAAGATGAAATTTGTCCCTCACATTTTTAGAGAGATAATACCAAGCCCCTCGATGAGTGAGTCTCAAATGTATGGCCATACTACGATGGAAATGAGTTTCCATTTCAATTATTAAACTACTCAAGAATTGATAAAGTAATGGTCAAGAACAGGAAGTTGACATTATCCATGCCTCATACTTGACCAAATTATCACGTGACAAAAGGGACGTGACATGGTTGTACGATAGGTTATATCGTATCATCGATCCCCATATGAATTGGGTAGTCGTAATGTCTTATTAGAGGCTGCTTGTAACTTATGGGCTGGTACAGTATTGGCCCGCTACCAATCTTATGTGGGCTTATAGGGTCGTACACAACAATAGCCCAACATGAGCAAAAGTGTCTAGCTTCATTGAATCTTAGATATATTTAAGATTTAATGAATATTGTATTTAATCTATGATGAATATATATATAAATTCAAAAATAATATAATAATATTATTTAATAGAAATTATAATATTATTATATAATATTTTTTTTGTATTTAATTTATTTGATAAATTAAATATCTAAAATAAATAGAGATAATGTATCTCAAATTTAATTTTCGAAGAAAGATATCATATATTTGATTTAATTTAAATTGAAATATAGTATCTCAAATTTAATTAAATAGATAGATATCATTTCTTAGATTTAATTTATAGAGATAAATTGAATCAGATAGCTTTTAATTCGGATTAAATAAATAGATTAGATTAAATCTATTAGATATATTTAATTACTATATTAATTTAATCCAAATTCATTAATACGGATTAATTTTGAATATAATACGCCAATCAAGTTTTGAAAAACCTACGGGACTTTTTGTCAGATGTATTAGAAAAACTGTGAGAAACCCTAGAGATAAAAATAGAGAGACGAGAGAATACTAAAGGCGCTAGTACACTGCCGTCAGTGTTGGAGGCCGTTCATGTGGATATTGGTAGAGGGAGTGGATTCATAAAATCGGCTCCTATTGATCAAGTACGTAGTCCACAAGATCATATTGAAACATACGCTTATTAATTCGTATAGGTACAGTTTCTTTTCTAACTTGATTTAAATGTCGTTGATGAATCCTCCGATGGGATTTGTAAGTTTTTAATTCCGCTGCATGTACGGATCCCAACATTATATATAGGATTAAAGAGCAATTTGGCCAACGAACTTTTACCTCAGAAGCACCCAGCACAAATAACTTTTAAATGAACCAAAAACACCAAAAAAATTTTAAAAATATGCAGTTAGCACAAGAAACTTTTAAAAATGTGCAATTAGCACAACGCCATTAGAAAAAAATAATGTCCGTTATCTAAGATACAGATTGACCAACGAACTTTTATTCCAAGAGTGAAAAAAGTATATGTGCAATCCACCCAAAATCCAACTATTATAAATCCTTACCCAGACTCCCAACCATGTGCATTGGGGTTAGAAAGAGTGAATGCAACAAAGAAATGAAAAATTATATTAATTATCTTATATTTATTATTAGTATCAGTTATCTCAAGCAATTATTGACTATAATATTGCATTATTTACTCTTTAAATTAAATTTTTGTTGTTGTAATTCTTTTCAATCTTTTAAAAATATCAGATATTTAGATGCGTATAATATGCGTAAAAAAATTGATATTTAAGTGCATAAAAATATCACATAGTTTATAGGCCACCTTTATTTATTTGGGTATGTCCTTCTCTCTTGTCTCTACTGATAAAGAGATCGAATTCATTTATATTTATATGTATAAATATATTATTTTTGCTGATAAAATTGATTTACGGCTGATAAGATTAATATACTATGGATTCAAATATTATTGTCGGTTAAGTAGGTATTCTAAGAGTATTACTTTTAAAAATGGGACAAAGGCTTCTAAATTTTTTTTAGGGCAACCGAAAGATCCCATCTCATTAATTATTCTGAATTGATGATAAATAAAACTAAAAAATAAGTAAAGTTCATTTTTTATATTAGATAGTAGTTGTGTAGACAAGTTTTTGACACGTTATGGTGATTATTGTACATATATAGTAGTAGTAATAGTTAACACTTTAATTAGCTAGTGCTGGATATTTTTGTACTATTTGTAAGGACATTTTGGTTTATGAAGAAGTGTTGGGTGATATTTCTGTAGGGTTTAAATGATGGGCATTGAAAAATATAAAGCATATTTTAAAAAAAAAAAAATCCTTTTAGCGTCTGATGTTAAAAAAGGGGCACCATAAGAGACTTACGTTGTTCTTTTTTTTCCCAAAAGTAAATAAGCAACTTACAATATCTCTTTTGTGAAAAAGGACGCCGTAAGTTACACACTTATGGCGTTTGTTTTTTTTTTTTTAAAAAAAAAGGAGCTATATATCTCTTACAGCATCCAATTTTTAACGGATATTATTTTCAGACTTTATTATATCACTCATATAGGTGTTCCCCTAGAAATGGACGTAAAAATGACCTACAAATAAATGTTAAAAGCGCTTTATGTAATATTACGTTCTCCATGTCTACAAGCACTTGTGGACGGTCGTCACAAAGCTTCAAGAGAGAAAAATTTTAATTATCAGACGTCCTGGTTAAGCATTTGCCTAGACAGTTCAACATTCATATTTCTACATAAAAAGCAATAGTATTATTATATAGATCTGCATCAAAACACACATACACACACACACACACATACATATATGTGTGTGTGTATCTATATATATGAGAAGGGGGGGGGCTGGGAGCATGCATGGCATATACATAAATAGAAGGCACATGGAGAGCACAATGGAGAAAAGTGGGGTAGTCTACAACACAACCGTGTATTTGTATAACATGAGGGGAAATATATAATAACAACAACAACAACAACAACAATACAAGAACGTGAGGTGTCTTTCTTTTGTTAGGATTGGATGAATGTGGAGCCTGTCTGATTTAAATAAAATATATATGTAATGGAGATCAAGTTGAGGTGGACGCCTGAGTATCTGATCCAGAAGATACACAATCAATCAACAATCCTTGTATTGTATGTGTGTTTCGATAAATCAATGTTAACGCTACAGAAAATAGAAACAAGAGAAAGTTTTGGTTGATGGATGAAAATTGATGAGAGGTTGTGATGTGTATATTTCACTCTGGCCATTATTATAAGTCCAGTTGAACTAAATATCATATTCTAAGAAATGAAAGGTAAAATATTTAATATATCTTAAATTAATTGGCTTTTCCCAATTTGCTCTTATTTAATAATGAGTATTAAAAACAAGATATTATACATTTTCTCGCACTTATATTTTCAATATAGGTAAAATTTTTAAAATATCATTAATGGATCTCAATGTGGATTTATATTTAGGGAGAAAAAAAAAGTTCTAACAATTTTAACTTATAATAGGACTAGAGCGATATATTGTCTACTGAAATTCAAGGTGTGTTATGGATGGACAATACGTCCAAAAGCATCGTCCTCTCAAATGGGTATCCAGCTAGAGCTAGCGACTTCAGTCAAATGAAGCCCTTTTACAAATTTTATTTTTATTACCCTAATTGATAGTTGATAACTCAGCCTATTAATCTCATAATTATATGAGTATAAGTTGCATGTAAAATTAAGAAATGATGAGATGAGAGAAGATGCTAGCTATATGCATATGTGTGTGTGTGTAAGTACACACACACACACATATATATATATATGAGGGAAGACATACGTAGGTTGTGTGTGTGTGAAGTATATATACGTACTTGTCAAAGTAAGAAAAAAAATGTTTTTAATTAATTTAAGGAACATATATTATAATGACAAGAGTCTATAAGTGGAATTGAATTTGTAACCTCTCCTTGAGTGTTATGTCACTAGATTACAACGCATTAGGCAAAAGCAAAAGTGATTGAAGTGTTCAAAATCAAAAGTTAGGAGGAAAGGGGGTTGACAAAATGGGAAATGGCTCAAAGTAACAAGAATGGATGCAATTAATCAGAATAATGATGATGATACACATCTATGATCACAGATGAAATGTTGGGTTAAATGCATGAGCCTCATAAATTTTTCGATAATTAATGTGCCCACAGAAGATATATGTTATAAATAATGTGTGTGGCTTGCCTATCCCCATATCATGCATCTTCTACGCTTCTGTTGCCTTTGCCATCCAAAATGCTCCACTTACTAGCCACTACTAATACATGCATCTTCATGATTAATAGTATCTCCAATTCTTAATATAAGAGTTAGTTAATTAATTTAGGTAGATTAAGAAAGTTAATTATATTAGTCCTTTACTATAAATATATGTTGGTCTTCCTAAAATACTATCTTTTTCATCATGACTATCATTAATAGAAATTCCTTACTATAAGCAATCAATAAAGATATTTTGAAAAAATACATAAATTTGGGAGACAAGATAGATTAAGGTCTTATACTTAAGACCAGATTTAATCCCCAACTATTATTATAACTAGCCCGGCCTGCATGTTTTAACTCATAAAATGAACAAGCAGATCCTAATAACTACCTCCGTGTATCCTCAAAATGTCATGATTCTAAACTGGCACCCTTATTTTTCTACTCTCTCTCTCTCTCTCTCTCTCTAGGTTTGGATTCGTAAGATCGTCAAGTTATATATATATATATATATATATATATATATATGATTTTTTTTTTATACGGACGAAAACTAATGAATGAAAAACAAACTACAAGTGGGGAATTAATCCCATCGACTTGTTCAACACTAGATCCTGTAAATATATATATGAATTTTTTTTTTTTTTTTTGATAAGAATATATATATGATTTGAGTGCATTGGAATGAACACGAGCACCGCACCAATGGTTTTTTGTTTCTTGTGGGCCTAACTCACATGCATCAGTCAATCCCTACCTGCACTCCTTTGCTCTCTTCTTCCATAAGACCATAAGCATACAGACCACCAAACAATGTGGGTCTATATATATATATATCGATCTTTCCTTTCTGCCGGTTCTTAACTAGTTTATTATTTTTATATGTTTAATATTGATGTGTATATATTATATATTGACTGCCTTTAATCATTAACAAATAAGCCTCATCTTTAATGTCTCCTTTCTTTATTGAATAAATATAATCACTGTTTGGGGGGCATAATCATGAACCTTCTCACAATCCGGACTTCACGCTTGACAGGTTTCTTGTGCTTCGATTTTTTGAACGTTTAATGGTAGGTTTTTTGCGTTTGATTGAGAAATTGAAGAAAGTCCAAGGGTATATATAATTAATTAAGGGGAAAGCATGAGTGCAAAGCAAACGTGTATGAAATTAAGCTTAATTAAAGATGGTACCTACCTTCACACTTTTGACCCCTATGAGTGAAATAAGTTTTTTTTTTTTGGGGGGGGGGGGGGGAAGAGAAAATATTACTTAAATTAATTTGGAAAAAATATATTTTTATCCCTCTTTGGTTTGCTTCTTTAATTTTATGAAATATTTCTTACCCCTCTAACTCATGACATTGTTACTCTAGCTGCAAGACAATGGAAAACCAAGTTGATCAAAGGCATTGATTAATGGGTTACGTGAAAAGCAAATGTGATTATTCTCTTCTACCAAACAGCAAGGAAAAGATTATGTGGTAATATTAGCATATGTAGGTGACGTAGTTTAATCAGTAAAACACAAAAGGGAGCCAACAAGGATTTCCTACATAGAAACTTCAGAATTAAGATGTAGCTCACTAAGGTACTTCCTTAGAATTGATCAAACGAGGATCTAGTATTATATCAAAGAAAATACGCATTAGATTTGATTGCTACCGTGGGTTTAGGAGCTGAAAACCTAGGAATGTAAGCTAAGTAATGAACATAGAAAGTGGGAGAAAGACGAGTTGTTTGGAAATCCCACAAGATGCAGAACTTTGATTGGGAAAGTGTTGTGTTTAACAGTAACTCACCTTGATATTAGTTATTCAGTGCAGGCTTTTAGTCAGTTCATTAGTATGCCTAGAAGATCAGATATAGGGGCAGCGGCAGTGAATGTGGTGCAATATTTGAAAGAAGACCTGGGGAGATAAATATTCTTTTCTTTCAATTGGAGATACAACTTTCGAATGTTTTTGTGATACTGATTGGACTACTTGTTATAATTTAACAAGGTATGTTATATATTATTGTATAAAGATGAGAGGAGTATTGATAACATGGAAATCAATGAAACAAACAGCTCCCTCCTGCCATTAGTATAAAGTCGGGGGAAAAAAATTAAATTTAAGAGACGAGATGGATTAGGGTTTTATATTTATAATTATAATAAATTGTTTATTTAGCTCTTATATTTAGGACCCATAATAATATTGTTTCCAAATCTTCAACTAGGGCTAAACAGAGGGCATTATGAAGTGTTGTCTCTAATGGTACTCTCAAGCCAGCTGAGAAATCTTCATTTAAAATTACCTGCTAATTAATGTTGAAAAATTAATCTACTTAAATGTTTTATCCACCTCACTTCATATTACTCAGTAATGGAAAACAAGACATTATATAAATTATTACTCCTGTATTTTGGTTTCTGTCAAACTATTATTGAATTAACACGGCAGCTTCACCTCTTGAGGAAAATGAAAAGAGCAAAACATTACAGTATGAGGCAGCGCATTCATGGCAAATAAAACCAAATGACACAAACGAGACTTTTTTTTTTTTTTTTTATATTACAAAACGAGACACTTGCATTTTCAAATAAACACACGCATCACTTTTCCAAACAGATTTGATGAAGGTAGTTTTACCCCTCTGCCAATACCTACTAGTTTACTCCTTGTCATTTTCTTTTTGCTCGAGGACTCCTCGTCATTTTCATTTCAGTGTTCTACGACAGATTATGAACACTCAAGTCATGTGAATCAAAGACCATGACTATGTGTGAATATCAAAAGCCCGCTTGTTCCTTTTTCTTTTTCTTTTTTTTTTTTAAAAAAAGTGATTTTTTAATATTGCTAAAATAATCGCTTTTCTATTTTCTTTTTTTTAAAAAAAAAAACCATCTTTGACTTATTGTAATAAACTAACTTCATTAAAAGTTGAGACATGTTTTTTGAACTAGAGAAACCACGCCATAACTAAATAATTGAGGTAGGATTGCCAAGAAATGGTAATCTATGACCCTGCTTTAGGGGGAAATAGGATAAATTGAAACGATCTAACTCATCCCATATACCTATTTAATGAGACCGTAATATTCAATTCAATTAACAGACATTTTTTCTCATTTGATTAAACTTGCAATCCCTCTTCAGAACCCCAACTGAAGCCCTACCGCTCTTCCAGAGGCTTATCTTAAATTATCAAATGCGAAGTCCATCAAATTTAATCCTAAATAAAAAAGGCGCTTGAGTTGTTTAGCACCTCACCCCAGAGCCTTACGCCCCAAAACGACCTCCAGTTACCTTACACTACCCGAGGGTTGATAGCAAGTACAACAGAAAATGCAAGCAACTAAAGCCGGGACGAAAGGAAACGCTGGTAGAGTCCTACACACTAAATTCCTAGAAACATTTTGATATTGTATCGGCTTCAATTCTCACTATATACAAACAGCCGTTAACTGTGCATAGTTTGAAACCAAAAACCTAATACAAAACATGTATCACAACAAAAGTGAAAAACTTATTAAATCTTGCCGGTAAATATTATCATACACAATGGGTTGTAGGCTATAACTTTAACACAGAATCTAGGGAGGGGTAATGTACATGATTAAATTACCAGCAGATTCATTTCTCCGCAAATCTCCCATAAAGGAGCCACGAAGTATTCACATGGCGTCCATCAGGCAAAATCTGCTCTGCTTTCGAAACAGTTTTAACGCGTTCTTTGTTTGAAGATGGAAATGATAACGAGAGAGAGAGAGATGCTGCAACACCATCATCCTCTTGCTCATCTGCCAAGCAATCTTGAGGCTTTTCCCAACAATGCTTCTTCTCTATCTCCCCAACAAAGAAAGGCAGCATTCCCTTGTGTGGTGGTTTCATTTCACCCCCTAAACCGAGTTCTAAATTTGGTATCTCATCATGAAATTGATTATCATACACACGAGGCCCTTCCAACGACAAG
Source organism: Acacia confusa (assembly GCA_037074495.1). Classification (NCBI taxonomy): domain Eukaryota; kingdom Viridiplantae; phylum Streptophyta; class Magnoliopsida; order Fabales; family Fabaceae; genus Acacia; species Acacia confusa. The sequence continues at coordinate 39,278,681 of CM073509.1, forward strand.
CTATTTGGACCCAGATGAGGCAAGCTATTTGGACCCAGATGAGAATCGTTTATGTTATGCGCATCAACAGGAAAGAAAGTTCTTTCCCTTGTTCCCAAGTCTTCCCGGATGATTTTCTCATCACGGATATCACCACATCCTTTGTCCTTGATTGAAGAACCAGTACCAAGACCATTTCCATGTGTTGCAAAATTGGTCCCATAAGAATCGCTACCTCCAGAACTGCTACATCCAAAAGCTCCACAGTCTTCAGTTTTCAGCTTCTTGCTAGAATTTTCTCCATCTTCTAATTTGACATCAGCTTCGCTCCAATGTCTCTTGCATGTAACTTCAGAAGTCTGCATGGCAGTGTCCATCAGATCAATATGCTGAAACCTTTTATCACTTGGCAGCTGAAGTTTCACCCCTTCTGCAGTTAGCTCTCCCTGAAAAGCCGTCTCAATGTCAATATATTGATCATCTTTCTGTTGCTTTATATGCCTTTGTTGATTAATATCACCTGCCATTCTCTCAGAAAATTTGCCCTCACTGGCAGTGCTTGCAACACATATCTCTTGAGAGCGAAGAGGAGGGATCTCTGAAGGCAAAGACTTCTCTTCTTTAACAGACATATTAGGATCAACTTTTGTTTCTATAATCCTAGTAATAATATTTGTTCCCATTGCTCCAGGAGAAGGTGCGGACTCTTTTGCTGGTCCATGTTCCAGGGGACTACCATTCTGCATGGAGTGATATTTCAAAATTTTAAAAACAACAATTCGCAACATCACCAGCTTGAGCTCCATCCCATGATACAAATAATGCACGAGTAAGCCCAGCCCTCATTTTACTTCATTTAGGCTCACTATAGTCCTTATGTTGGCTCAAAAATGGGCTAATTTTATTACAAAATATATAAATTCAGGACCCAACTATATGTTCTTTCTTTCTTTTTTTCCAGGACAGCATTAAATCAGCTACTTTTTTCAGGGAACAAAGGTTTTAGTCTAGAAAGGAAATATTTTGATTACTTGTGACCTCAATGAAACAAGCACCAACAAAGTCAAGAAATAAAACATGCCCAAATAGCAGAAACCAATTTCATCCTGACACATCCAGCAGTAGGCATATATAAAACAAACAAAATTATTGTATTTATTTGCTTTACTCTTCATAGAAATTACCGAATTAGATTTTTCATACCATTCCCATAACCCTCCTTTTATATTTCTCTTGATTAATTCATTATGAATAGGTAGTTTTAACTAAACCCATGACTGAAGTGCACTTTTAGACTGGTGAGTGCGGCAAAGAAATATCGTTTCAGGACCATAAAACAAAACAAAAATTATGGAAAGCTATCTTCACAATAGTCCTAATCTGGCAAACCAAATTAGCAGACCATGTTCTTCACAATATTTGGCAGGAAAAAAAAATAGAGGAACATATATCAGATCAAAACTTTAACACCATTACTAAGTGCACCTAACATAATTTATATCAAGCACAGAGACGAAACTCTAATTTACTGTATCATTCATATAAGGATATGAACATTACCATAGATGAACCAGCAGATTTCAACTCTTGACAGAACTGTGCACCACTAGCCAGACTGCATGATGTAGGTTTGGTGTCAATTTTACTATCTTGCTCCTCTAAGTTTACTTGTGAGCCTGACTGTTTCCGGTCCAGATTAGATTCTTCGCCATCAAAATTCCTACTTAGTGTAGCTTGATCCTGGTCTAGGGAAGTAGATGGGAGAACTGTACATGTCCTATCACCAGCAATTGACTCTTCATCCATTCGCTTTGGTGAGCAGTGCATCTCAGACAAAGTCACAATGGCAGTGGGAAAATCCTTTTTAACCGGCATCACAATACATGTCTTTTCTGCAGAGTCTGAATGATTTATCCTTCCCCCCCTAAACACACCCCATAAGAAAAACAACATATTCCAACCTGCAATAATGATAAGATTGTTTAATAATCTAGAAACATGTTGCCACAAGTGAATTTAAGCACATTTTCTATTTTGAAAAACAGTCATGTACAGATGGAAATTTAACTTCTCACAGACACTTAAAAGCCACATTAAACACATCTACAATACTTGAGGGGAAAAATGATCATCAAGATGCATAGCTAAACTGTTTCTAGTGCCTGAACTAGATGAAGCGATCATATTCTGATAGCGATCCAAATCGCTATTCTAGGAAAAATAAGAATGTTAGGATAAATTAGGAATTAATTATTTTATTTAATCTGTTTTAATTATCTTTTATTATTTAGATTAAGATTTAGATTATTTATCTATTTGAATTAGATAGATTTATCTGTTAGGATTTAGATTATTTATTATCTATTTGAATTTAGTTATCTTTTATTATTTATTTTATCGAGTCTGTTTTGATTATCTTTTATCATTATCTTTAAAGATATTGATATATTTATTATTAGGATTAGGTAGTTATCTAAATCTTAGATTTAGATATATTCTAGATTTACTATTTATCTTTTTTAGAGTCTTGCTCTCTGTAAACTATTATAGATAGGCATATTGCCTTATCAATAAAGTATGACAGATTTCAGAGAGTAAATTAATCACCGGAGTATACTCCTAGGCTTTATTAATTAGTTAAGTTGCAGATCCTAGCTTTCTTAATTTCTAGAGAGACGGCTGTTCCTATTGAAGTAGTGAGATTCTTGCTATTTTTCTAAGATCAGAGATTAATACATTCAGGTATTGAGCGTATTCTAACATATTCTTAATGGCCTTCATGAACAAGAGTAATCTCATACTCAAAACCTAAGGATCTGATAATAAATAAATTCCATATCATAGTATTAGTAACAATTTCTCATTCTCAACGGCCTTCATGAACAAGAGTAATCTCATTCTCAAAACCCAAGGATCTGATAATAAATAAATTCCACATCATAGTATTAGTAACAGTTTCTTAAATTAACAGCTTGTAATTGAATTCACTTTAGTACAGCTACTATTTGTGAAACAGAATATCCAGGTAGTATCACCTCTCAATACATTCCAAAGTTGCACATTAATCAATTCTTTACAGAGCATTAATATAGGCATAAACTTCAACATAGTTTGAGCAAAAAAAAAAAAAAAAACTTCACCATAGACCTCACAGACATAAGAATCCGTTGGCAAGTTGTCTACCCTAGAAAGAAGGAGTGATTTAGCAGAAAAGTCAGAATTATTCCTTACGCTGTGATTTTTCAGGAAGCTGATTGGATGGGAATATGAGTAGTTCAACACCATGAAAGATTCCTTTAAGAGCTAAATCATTCCTCATCATGTGATCCAATAGAGCCCCATAGTGTTTCTCATGACTATCAAAAAATCATTAAGAACATAAAGTTATATAAGCTATAAAATTCATGAAAATGGCTAAAAGCAATTAGCCACACCAATGATTAATTAGGCCATTCCTTTAAGTTCCATCTTTGAAGAACAATATCCATATGCTTACCTTTCAATATCTTGGGCAAAGAAGTAAAGTGCAATATTATTTTCTTTAGCACCACCTTGATGAAACTGTGAAGGCCACGTGCTTGAGCGAGGAACTTCACTAAGAGAAATTTTGGATGGTAACCTATTCACCACTTCAAGAACCTTTGGGGAAGCACAAGTTGACAAATGCGCTTGAATTCCAGGACACAAGTCAGGAGGCTTTCCACTCCTATGCAGCTCAAAGATACCCCTGAATGCCAATAACAGATCTCATAGAACACCTTGACAGTACACATACAGTAATACGGTATAAAACAATCTATAAGTAGAAGACAAAGAAGCTCAGGGAAAATGTTTCATACTTCCAGATGCATTCATATTCTGGAACAGCCATCTTTGGAAAAACACGTGAGATTGCCAGAGGTTGATTAGGAAAGTCTCTCACAGCAATCTTTCCAACAACACCTGAGATTCCTAATTGAGAACAAGAATCAATTCGGCATAAGTTAAGCTGTTTTTCACCAGATGAAAATTTCAAAGATGCAGCTGCAGAGCTATCGATTGCGTCCTTCACATCAAAAATTTCTTCAGCAGATATACTATTCTTTGGCGTGCCAGAACCAAGTACTTGGTCTTGAACTGTGGCTTCACATTTCACGTCTGTGACAAGCTCATCCATTTGATTAGCCACTTCTTTCTTTTTGTACATTTCAGGCATTCTAAGCAATGCTGCTTGGAGAGCAGCTTTCACATTATCACTTTTATGCATCTCCTCTATAGAACTACTAGCGGTAGCAACAGAAATTTCACAACCAGATTCTTGGGTTTTACCAATTGTGCAACATTCTGTAGCATGACCAAACTCCTTACACTTTTGACAGCATCCTTTGGAAGTAGCAATGGCATCTGTCTTCACACGATCGCTAGAGTTATCTCTAGTTTTCTCAACAGGATTGGCTATTTCTCGTAATCGAGGCTGCAAATCTTGTACAGATTCATCACCGCTGGTATATATTCTCCCTACAAAGTTGAAAAAATAACTAAATAAAAAGATACCCTTGGAGATGATATATTTCAACTTGTATTCCAAGGACACAATCAAACTATGCAGACTACTCTCCAACTGATTCTAAAGCAAAGGTACAGCTCATATATTGAATAGAAACCAAAATATCAGCAGCAACACATTGACACAGAAAGAAGAAAGATACATCATGGATGGTGAAATATTTAAAGAAAAAAACACAAATGTTCTTAATCAAGATCTTACCTGAACAGACTTCTGGTTCTACACTCTTACGGCCTACGTTACTAGTAGACTTTGATAAGTTACTTAATTTTCCATCTTGATTCACCTTCAAGTCTCGGTTGTTGCCAACTGATGAAGGTTTAATAGTTTCACTAAGAGTTGTGCTCTTCTGATCACCTTTGGGTGTTGAGACAACAGGGGTAGCCATTGTTGAGCAAGCCGCTGATCGATCTACCCTGGAGAGAATTTTCCTGTCAAATGCACTGGAGTCTTTTGCAAGCCTTGTTCCTTTCAAATCCTGAGCAGGAACAGATTTTGATGAAAGGGGTTTAACTTTTGATGCAGTTGTACTGGAACGACCCAAGTTCATGGATTTAAATGACATAGATTTTCCTATCATCCGGGCAGGTGTCTCCAAATTCTTAGAAGTATTTTCACTAGACCCTTTCAGCTTTTGGGGGATAACTTCATCAACGGGTTTGACCCGAGGCTTTGAATTTAACACGTTGAATGAACTAGATTTCAACAGACCTATTCATAGAAGCAAATATGATGCTGGAAATAATTAAACATTGCAAGTGGAAGACATTGTTTTGGAACATCTTGTCACTTATAAATGATTTAAATAAATACAAATAATAAAAATCAAGCACAATATAGGATAGGTAAACCCATACCCTTTCGAAGTAGACTCCGGGGCCCAGAAGGAGAACAAACTGTTTCCATGTTATCACCGCCAGACTGATTTCGTATAAGCATCTGATTATCAGGCTTCACCTTACCTTTATCTAAGCTCTTCAATGAAGGTTCTTGAGGAAGTGCAACAATTCTCTTGGGGCTTGATGACTTCGGTGAGCCTGAGCTTGATTCAAGAACCTGCCTTTTTGGTACAGGAGCCAGTTCTATATTCTCAGACAGCCTCTTGCCAGAATGTTGTGGTGTTGAACTAAATTTTGAAATTTTTCTGTCTTCAACATCTGAACCATGAAATTTATTCACATAAACAAGTCAGCATATAACCATAGACCCAAAGCTAGCAAGGGCACTTGTATACTTTACTACCCTCAATATCAAAACTGAAGCCATGCATACTCCAGAGCGAGAGAGATCAATATGTCAGATACCATAACTATATCTTCTTGAATTTTACCCACAACTTAACTCTTACCTAGCCTCTGATTTTCTGTCTCTTTGCATTCTTCACATAGCCAATCTCCTTCAGGGACCTTCTGAAGCATTTCCCGCATGCAATAACTGGTTGGAAAAAAATAAGACTGTCAAAACTTCCTTTGCTTCCCTCCGCACCCCCCCCCCCCCCGGCCCAAGAAAAAAAAATAGAGATTAGCACTAACAAATGAAAGCAAACAAAAGATATGGTTAAAAATATCTAGCTTACGTGTGCTCGGCACCATCACTGCACCTACTACATATGGCAAGAAGTTCTTCCCGACCAGCATCTCCACAGATATCACAAACTTTTACCTATTTTCCAATCAATGAACAGAACTTTAAATATTTTCCCCTTCATTAGCAAAGGCCAGGACAAAAAATTCTGATATAAAATGAAAGCAGAAATAGAGATGGATGGAGAGAATTCATCTAGAAAATTAGTAACATTCAAGTTGAGTATACAAAACTGCTGATAGACCGATACAGTACTAGAGAAAATTAATACATTATTTAGAATAATGCATGATGAATTGTAATTTTGAATTATGTAATTAGGGAATCAAAGATTAACTGTTTATTTAGTTCTTAGGTCTTTGAACATTTATCCCTTTAACAATTAACATTTCTATAAAATGGGACTTCATACGGTTATTACAATTCTGTTTTCGAAGTGTCACATCAGATGGCACGTCAAAAAATCTCATCAATTTCTATAAATATAAAACTAAAGATACAAAGTTTTTAGGAGTCATGCATAACTAAAACTGCCAGCGACCCTAAAATCACACCTTTCTGAAGCAGAAATAAATTACAGAATTGTGCCATACTGATCATAGCACCTTAATCCTTTCGCAATTATATGTACCATGAGACATCTCTATTCATGGCATCTTAAACGTTTAATGTTAATGGCTTTTACCCCAAAAGAAAGGAGGCTAATATATCAGTTTTGTACGGGGATTTAATTTTGTCTGAGCTGGGGAATTCCAGCTCTTATTTTATTCTTAATTATTTAGCTGTCTAACCACGTTCTAGGAGTCAACAATGTCCTCTCCTGTTCAAATAGAAACTTCATTTTAAAATCGCAATGTTTGGATGGAGAGAAAATGGGAGTGGAAAGAAAACTAGACAGGAAACTGGGGAGAGAATCAAGTTTCTCCTTGCTTGTCAATTATAAGTGACAAAAAAATGCTTTTAGAATCACATGGAAATATCGAAGCTTATCAACACATTTTCCCTCCCCACATGGAGAGATTTTGGGAGGAAAATGCCATTTCCACATCTGCCCCCTCAGCACAGTGCATCACCTGTTCTGCTGTCCCTCACTTGCCTCTACATATATAGTTGTGGTATTTTTATTCATCATAAGGTATCACATGATTTTATAAGTGAGGGAGGGGCTTTTTTTACAACAGGTTTTGTCTGTATATTTATCCTTTTAATTTGATACTAAATTTTTTCTGTATATTTGCTCATTCTCTTTCCTCTTGTTTTCTCTCATCCATCCAAATGAAAGCGATGATAACATGTTCGCTCCAGTTTTCTCTTTTCCCCCCATCCAAACTCCCCAGGGTTTTTTTTTGGGGGGGGAGCAATTTAAGAATTTAAAGAACATAAAGAAAAGGGTGAGAGCACAAGGAAGGCAAAATTTAACTGCTTCAGTGTCCAATAAAGGGGAGGCAGTAAAACCATTCCATCAAAGCATTACCAATAAACCACAGTAGCTTCAGCATGTATGGACGTCAATTTGTATAGAAATCCGATTAAATATTAGGAATATGACCTTTCTAATGGTCTATTATTCCTAACTCAATTGAGCATAGAGCAAATAAACCAACAAACAACATGTAAGTATAAGAAGGGTACTCACATCATGCTCAACAACATCTGATTCATCACTCTCATCTTCAGACTGAGGCTCCTCCTTGCCAGTTGATCCGAGGGGTTGCTCAGCTTTATCTCGCTCATCTTGGACTGCAGCATTATGAGATTCATCTGGGGCACCCCCATCTTCATTGGCAGCATCAGCTTCTGACTTGGAATATGTTTTAAGTGAAGCCATGTCGCTACCATCAATAAGATTATCCTTATCAGCAATAGGGTTCTCACCAGAAGCAACCGAAGTTGCTATCACTTTTCTCAATGATGAATCAGCATTTTCAGTGCAGCATTCAGGTTTTTCTGGAATAAGAGAATCTTCATCTCTTTCCACATCCATTAACCTTGGAATAGTCGAATGTGACTTAACACTTAGAGACTTTGCATCTTGGCTGTGTACCTTAGGTGAGCTCTCATCGGTATCCACATCTTTAGAAGGAGGAGTCTCAGGTAAGCCAGACATGTCAGGAGATTGTACACTTACAGATCCTTCTGCCCCTAAAATATTAACCGAAGCTGGACTACAAGGTACATTTCTTTTGTCTACAATCTTGGGATGACTACTGTTTGCTAAATTAGCATCACTCGCTCTACTAATACAAGAAGTGTTATCATCAAGACCTTCTAGGTACTTAGACTCCTGACACTTACTTGACAAAGTCTGTTTACTATCCACATTTTCAGATAGAGAGTCATGGCTGGAATTGACACTGAGCATGTCAGCATGCTGAATGCTTTCAAGAGCCCTGCTCCTGAGAGAAGATATATCACCTTCATCCATAGAATAATGATTACTCCCCGCTAAACGGCAATTTTCATCAGAGAACTCAACCTTTGACCCCATGCAAGCACGGTTGAAATGCATACAAGATGAACAAGGAGCTGAACACACATTACAAGTCCCTGATTCACGTTTCATATCAGCGTTCTGAGTAATAGGATATCTGACAATTATATTTCCAGATCCAGGTGATACCTGTTGTGAAAAAATAATAAGTAAGAAGAAAGGTGAAACCTTTGATTCAAACTCCAAATCAACAGAATTTATCTCTCAATAATCCTTTTTGCAAGGTTAAGACTTCCCCCAATGTGAAAAGCTGAAACATTAGATTGAATAGAAAATAGGGACCAACACTAATGATCTGATGGAAGCACAAAAGCCACATCAAACTTAATAAATATTTGTGCATGTATCTGTAAGTTCAACAAATACCAGTTACATAGGCCTGCCTAGCATGGATTACTAGCAGTGGTTTATCCAACTACATTTGGGATCTTGCCAAATCATTTAAAGCGTTTTGGGCAAAGTAATGCTAAAATTATTAGACATAAATTGTTACCCAGGCTACTTTTGTAGGGTAGGCAGGGTTAGTAATCGCCGGATAATTTAAAGTTCTCAACTGATACATTCTTTAAAAGGCTTCTTTGACATACATGGAGAAATTGAATATCTCCCTTGAGCAGATGCCAACTATTTTTTAGTTTTATTCCTCTAGTAATGCCCTCTTAAGAAGGAATCCATATGCTCAATAAATTTACTTTTCACTCATAAATAATATTCAATAAAAACACAAATGAAACAAAAAAGACAAGTCAGAATCGAAGTCTTATCCCAGTAGAATTCAGCATGGATCAGCCCCCATAGCAACATGGCCAAAATAAACCAGAACTCTTACTATATAAATGTAAAGAATGATATACATGAAGGCTAATGTGAGCTGGACAGAAGGAAAGTACGAGACATATAATCTTAGCCACCATGTTATCTCACCATACGCTCCTAAATATGATCTCTTCATCCACAGGTCCTTGCGTACAGAAACTCCGTCTCAGTACTGCTGTCATCTAGAAGGTAAGATTCAAACATCATTAACAACAATTGCCCAACTAAGAACAATGAAACTGATAATAATCTTTCTAATACACTAGCAACCGAAACAATCTCGTAAATATTATTAATCATTACAACCACTAAAAGGGCACCAAGTGGACTAAGAAACCCATAGAAGAAAATTCCATCAAAGGGGATTCAAACCCTAAAGCCCCCAACTGGGAATTCGTTAATCCTATCTGAACAAGTACCCAGCTTCGCCAACATATTCGAATCAAAACCATAAAGAACGACCTTCATATGAATTATAAATAATCAACGAATAGCTAATAACAACTGGGAAATAATTGAGAAACACATACAACAACTAATAACGAGTACACAGATACATAGAACAACTAGTTTGGCACAATCAGAATGAAACACTATCCGGGAGATAATTGACATGCCTCTTGCTTCAAAACCATTTCAGTCGCATTGCAAATATACTCCAAGCTTTCGGTCATTGCCAACGGCAATCAGAGGCAAAGTGAATCCGATGTCGATAACAGTGGAAGAAATCTCTGCCCTAGAAGTTGTAGGATATCAGGGTTTTCACCATCTGTGACGACCACCGAACACGAATTCAAATTAAAAGGTACAGAACAGAAGACAACACCCAGACGAACATTTACTTAGATATGCAAAAAACAGAGGATCTGATGCAATCGTTTTGAATTTATATATAACAATTACTATACCAATAAATAGGTGGATTTTGTTTCTCTACCTTGCCCCGCCTCTGATCTGAAGGTGAAAAAAAAATCTTGCAACTGTATTTTTTATTTAAAGACGAGGAGAATCCATCTAATAAAGCTGGCTTAAACCGCCCCCTTCTCCCTTTATCTTTCTAAAAATTCTGGATCCAGATGTGTTTTAACTCTCTGAAAATGTTTCTTTTTTAACTCACTAAATTTTCTTAAGAAAATTCGGCGTAAATGTAAGTAAATCTGAGCCTACAAATTTTCTTGCTTGTGGAATTTATGCGAGTCTTTCCGTTTAAGATGCTTTTATTTTTATTTTTATTTTTTCGATAATTTGCTTGATTTATTATTATTAATAAGTCAAGGGGAATGAAGGGGACGCTCCGCACGTGTAAGGTTGCTGAAACGTGTCGCGTCAGTTGCGTGTGAATTTGAAGTGAACACGTGAGAAGGGTGCGCGTGAGGGTTGCGTGGGTCAGCAGTAACGCCCCTGTGGCGTGCGTCTCTCCCTCACATTTCCGTTCACCCCATATCTAATTTTTGGTTTTGACCAAAAAAAAACATATCTAATTTTTGGCCAAACAAAACTAACCCCTTTTTTTCCTCCAAGCCTCTCATATGATTGCCATGCTCAACATTATTACAATATTATGTTTTTATTTATATGACTAATAGGCATTTGACATAAAATTTCATTCATAATTATTAGACGTTATAGCTCCAGCTACACGTGAAGATGACTGTAAACCCACGTCAAAAATGAGAATAAGAAATCCAGATATTAATATATTTTTTGTTTTGCGAAATTTTTAAAAAAAAAAAAATATTTCACTTTCGAAATACCGATATAAATAAAATGCGAAATACAAACAATTTTGAGAGATACTCCCAACCCCAACCATGAGTAGGAAACATATTATTAATAGAAGTCATTCTGGTACAAGAGTAGTTTTCCCTGTGAAAGTATAATCAGTATTCTCCAAGAAAAAGCGCAATGGTGTAAATTGAGCTAGCACTTGCCTTGGTCATTCTATACGCATCAGCATCCAAAACACAACACACACAGGCAAATTCTCTACCAACTGAACCATAATTGTGTACTTGACCATTTTTCTTTACATTCTATCATAAGGCTTGTACACTAGGATGATATGCCATCATCTTCGGGGACAGCCAGCCATCAAGCATGGTCTAGAAGCAGTCATCCATCCAAAATATTTCTTTTCTATGCGAGCTTTAACGAGTCACCTTCCACAGAGCTGAAACATTCCTTTTACCCATATAGAAACTACAAATTCAATATCCTTTGTTGCTATCCTTGCTACCAAAGAATCTTCATATATCATCCTCACTGAAGATAGCATCATTCAAAAAAAAAAAATTGCAATTATGAAACATGTTCCCTCAAAATAAAAATAAACAAGTGGTCCTCCGATTTAAAATTATAACAAAAGCAATTAGTTACATACTTACATTAACATCTAATGTACATATGAAAATGGCTCACCCCACAAATGAAACTCTAAGGTCGCTTAAGCTACATGATGTGTTTAGACCAACTTTATATATTTATTAAACATTAAGATTATTTATCTTTTTTTTTAGGGTGAAGATATCGAGAAGGATATTAGAGTATCCTAGTATTTAGTTCCTGAGGTCACTATATTTTCCAGTACAGATCGTGAATATTGCATCGAAGAGCTCTTGATCCACGTATGAATATGTTTCTTCGTGTTACCATACCTTTATCTTTGTTTAGGCAGCATAATTGTCAATTACCTTCAATGAGATCCCATCCCCTTTCTAATTCGCTACAAGAAGATTAGTTTCTAAAACAAAATCACATAATTCTTGATTGTAAATAAAGATTAATTGACAAGACAGTTTAACTGATGGATTGGAGCCAAGGAAGACTTTAGAGAAGAATGTAAGAAGGCAACAGTACAATCAATTACAAAGATGCCACTCAAACCGATAGAAAAGGCAAGTGATAACACTACCATGACAGTACAGAGGACTGTAGAGAAGGCCATACAGATTTAATAATTAATGAAAGCAACCATGGTTAAGGACTCTCAAATGGTTCAGAAATTTGGTCTGCCAAGGGGGAAATTAGTAGGAATTTGGAATACCATGGTCAAAATAAGTAGGTCGTGTGCAATCAGATTTTTCTTCACTTACTAAGTTGTTTTGGTATAGTGGGGAGATGGTGAAGATGCGTCTTGTTTCCAATTAGGTTTCTAATGAATGTGTGATACCAAAACAAAAAAGATTTTCAATGGATGTAGTATAATTTTCTTGTCTTGATCTGAGAGGGCAAGGGACCTTTTTTTGGGTGGGGGTGTATTGATAAGATAATTATGAATAAATAAGATGGTTAAGGTAATAATAGGGTTATTAGCAGTTCACCAAAAAAAAATATATATGTATATATATAGGGGTATTATCAACCGTTGAAGCCTTCTGTTTTTAAAAGGAGGGGATTTGTATGGGTCAACTCTGCTCTACTGCCCCCCCCCCCTCAAAAAAAAAAAAAAAAAAAAAAAACCCAAACAAACAAAAGCCACCCTCCCTCTGACACACACAACCATCTAACTATCTCTCTTCTTCTGCCTTTTTCCTTCTGTCTCTCCTTCCATCCCCTTTTTCATCACTCCCAATCACTTACAAAATAAATTCAAGTTCACCCACATAATTAGATGTCAACCTAAAAGTTTAGTGGCCCAGCATCGTACCTTCATTGACCTTCGAAACGATACAAGCATATAGGTTGTATGCTTCCTGTCCAAAGACAGATGAGAGAGCAATCAGTGAGCAATGCATTGCTTTAGTAACTGATACTTAGCGTGCGCAAAAAATGAAATCACAAAATTATCTGATGGCTCAATTAATAAATGAGAAATTACTCACAGTCAATTGGGTGTTTATCAGTTTGGCGGGATGTATAATGTGCAGACAGTAAAAGCAGTGAAAGGAATGCACTGGCAACAAAAATGGCATCAAACCACCGGTGATAAAAGTCAAATTGAATATCACCACCTAATACATCTGTTATAATAATCCTGCCAATAAAGTCAGATCAGACATTAAAATTGTTAAGACTTTAGAGATAATAATTCTAGGCATACAAGAATTCCAGTCCAATAACTTCATTTACTAGTATTCTAATACTAGCCATGGTTTTCCAACAACATAACATAAATTCAGTTTCACATGATTAGAACATTAAGAGTGTACAATAAAAAATGAAAATATCGCCATACAATCAACTTTAGCCAAATAACACTTGTAAGAATAAGTTCATATAGTTGAGATATTCTGTAACCTGAGAATACACCATCCTATTCACATTTACAAGCTATTTCAAGGAGTTAGAGAATTGGCGTCCCAATACAAATACGGAAAGATGAAAATGAGATGCTCATCAAGCACAACTGATGTAATTCAATTACTCACAGTATGATCGGTTTTCATTGCTCTTTTTCAGCCAAAAGTAGGGTTTGAAGTTTGAAGGAAGGTATATGGTTTAGATCTTACTATGATACCATCTCAAGAAAAGAGAGACAAAATAAGAGATATACCAAAATGGAAGGCACACCAACCACTTGGACCCCCTCAACATTTTTATACATTATTCTAAAAACCAGATAGGACCGCCCAATTTGACCCCAAAACCAGTTGATCAATGCATGTTCAAGTTCTAAGGAGAGGGTGAACCAGAAAATATTATTTAAAAAACTGGTGAAAAATTGATCAAATCAGCCATGAACATATAAAAACTAACAAGAATGGACCAATTGATGGGTTAAACGGTTCAAAGTTAGTTTTCTTTCCCTTCGATTAAAAAGGGGGAAAAGGATCAAGAACCACCATAGGCAAAACCTAACCAGAACCAACAAGAAGATATGAGAAGATGTAGCCAAGAGCTAGACTAATCAAGATATAAGAAAAGGGGGAATTTAGAAATTACAAAGAATAGAAAAAGAAAACAATAGACAAGGAATAGGGGGGAAATAGACATTGTCAAAGAGAATACAGAGGTGAAGGAATACACAACCTGAAGGAGAAGAAAAATCAGAATTTAAAAATAAAAAGATAAAAAAACAGAGAGGAAAAACAGAAGAAATGCAGCAGCCATCATGTTTTATGTATTACAAGTTGTAGTTTGTACAAACTGGCTAATGAATGAACCTATAAGACAAAGCTTAAAACCACTAAGAGACACTTCGTGTAGAGTAGAGCTAAGGCTAAGACTAATAACAAACAGAATGATTAATAGATATAAAATTATAAAATATTACATTACATAGAATTGAGACTGGCTCAAGGGATAAAGGTGAATTGTTGTGTGAGTAAAGGGCTGTTTGGTATGAAGGACTTGGAGGGGAGGGTAAACATTTTGGACTCAGATTTTAAAAAATTAGAAAAGTGGAGTTGAAAGTTTTTAATTAATTTTTCTCAATCTTTTATTTTACATCTTACCTTCATTATTTGAAATTCATTTTTGTTATTACTTTTATCTTTCTAATTAAAAATATATTAATTTAATTATGATTAGTTTAATCTAACGAGTGAACCATAAACCAATACCTCAATTCAGTTTTCATAACATTACATCTATATTAAGGCACGAAATAAACAGACATAAATGCCTTAATACAGAATTCAAATATGCAAATCATATTCTGACAGAGATTTCTACAAATACCTGTATTCAGTTGCTAAGCTTTTCCTGATTAAAAGAATAGATGATATAAAATACATTCCCATTATCTCAGACAGAAATAGTACTACATTGCTTGAAGACCCACTTCCAACTCGGGAAACAGCAAAAAAGAACTGCATGCAGAAAAAAAAAAATTACACAAATAAATGAACAAGCTCACATAAGAAGTCAGCACAACAAACTATTACTTCACTGTTATTTTGGTTTTCCAATAGCATTTTTTAAAATTTTTTTGGGTGCAGAAGTCCTTTGCAAAAAAGTTGCTAACGAAAAGACAGAACAATACAGTAACAGAGGACAAGTGATCCTCCTGATCAAAAGAAAAATCTGCAGCATGAATATTTTTTTGGAATACTACAAAAATGATTTTCTAGTCAAAATGCTGAAATTTCATTATGAGACCAAACAAAACCATTACTCAATCCCTTTCTTTTAACACAAATCGTGTCACTTCTTTGACAATAAATTAGCTTTTAATTGTTGATTCTCCACTCTGTTTCAAGATAAAATGATGTTGCCGCCTAAAGCTAGCTCAGGGAGTTGGGAAGGAGGGGATCTCAATAATGAATTGCAAGCATCATGTACCGGAAAAGATAGGTTAGGAAAATAGTTCATGCAGTGTCCCAAAAGTAAAGGGTATGAGCTCATTGTTTGAGGTTGATGAGTCCACGTCATACACCATAACCTAGCCTCAATGCCGTGCATTTGCATGAAAATACAGCGTTGATCATATAAAAATAAAAAAAGAGGCAAATTCATTTTTCAAATAAAACGATAACAACATCAATTAGTACAGTTACAATATTTACTTTTTCTACTTTTATATAATATATTGAATCTTTCAATGATATTTACTTAGCCCTTTATTTTTGAAGTAAAATACTCTAACTTTCCTTACGTTTTGCCTTAATTACACAAATCTCCTCTCTATTTTTAGAACATAGATTTAAGTCCAAACCATTAACTCCAATAAGAATATTCTAAAAATATTTTTTTAATTAAAAATATTAAAATATAATTTTTTTACTAGTTTACCCTTAGTCATATTAAATTCTTAATTTTGGCTAAATATTTTTATAGATGTTTGTAGCAAAAAAATATGTTTAAAAATTTAAATATTTATATAGCCTCTCAAACTTAAATCATTTATACTATACAATAAACAAAAAATATGTGTTTGAAATATCTTTTAGCCATTCAAAAAACAATAATAAGTCTCAATAAATATGATGGAAAATTTAAATAACAAAATTCTCTAATATAATAAATTTTATAACATATTAAAAAGTTTTAAAACATATGCATCAGAATTATTTTTTGGTTGTATTAAAAGCAATTTTTAAAAAATAAAACAGTTTAAATAATTCTTTTGTTAAGGAGGGTATTTGGTCAAAATAAAAGTTTAAAAGTCAAACTTAACTGTCAAATAACACTTGGGTGGATAGAAATCAAATCTCAAATATACAAGGAAGGTTTGTGTAACATATATTTTAATTCTAAGGGAGGTTTGTGTACATTTTCACAATAAAGGAAAGGGAAAATTGCATTAAGGTCCCACGCTACGGAAAATAGTACTAAAAGGTCCCTTAAAATCTCTAATTTGCAGGCCAAGTCCTGTGGGACTTTTGGGTAGTATAACCGAAATGTCAAAAGACCAAATTACCCTTAGTGTTAGCTGTCTTACTTGTCAACACAAGCACATAGACTCATTAATAAAAAAAATCATTGACATGTCCATGGACAGCTATTGACTAGTAAGGTAGCTGATACCAAGGGTACTTGAGTCTTTCGACATTTCAATTATATTACCCAAAAGTTTCACAAGACTTGCCTACAAATTAGAGATTTTAATGGACCTTTTAGTAGTATTTTTGCTAGTTTGGGAATTTAGTGCAATTTTCCCTAAAGGAAAGATTCCTATAATGTATGTCAAATAAAGGGCTAGTTAATGTATTTTACTCTGTCTTTTTATCCTTGACTTGCTCTCCCGGTATCAATGAGACAATTATATTCATGAATCACTTCACAGAACTGAAATCAAAACATCCTTGGATAACTTATCAAAGCAAGAAATCAAAGGAAAAAAATAGGCAATTTAATGCTACAGAGGAATACCTTCATTAGATTTGTTAAGAATCCACGCACTGATATCACAATCAGCATTCCAATGAACAGTAAGGAAATGTACTGTAAAAGAGAAGCAAAATTACTAAATTGTAGCCTCAAGCCATGTAAAAAATACAAACTTGATAAGTTGACATTACACACCCACATAAGGGCAAACAACGAAGAAAGTAGAAATTTTTACAATGTCAGCTTTTGAGAACCTGTCAGAGTTCCAAATCTTATGAGATGTAAAACTAAAACATTCACGATAGATTTAAGAAGTGACAAATAATTGGACAACTTATAAAATTAACGTCGATAGTAACATTTTCTATTTGGAAATTAGGCATTAGCACCTGTGACACAATTAGAGCAGTATTCATATCCAGATTGGCAAAACTATCCAGCATCATTTTGAATTATGAATTTTCTAGTCATCAGGGAGGTCTAGTACGTGAATTAAAAGGTGAAAAACAAACCTGCCCCATCTTTTAAGAGGTCTAGTATGACATGTAAAGATAATAAAAGGTGCTGGGAGGTTTAGAGCTTGCTTTAAGTAAACATTGTGGCAGTATTGTGGTGGAAAGCAACTGTGTTGAGGTGGTCTCTCTACTACAAAAGTTGCATGCTGGGGATGAGGCAGAGATACGACTACTGATAATGATCAAAGAGGCAATAAATAAGTTTTCCTGGATCATGTTTGCTCACGTATATAGGGAAGGGAATACATGTGCAGATGGCCTTGCCAGTTTTAGCTTTGTTCAGGAGAATGTATATGCTAGTTTTGATACTCCTCCTCTGTGTATCGTTGATTTGTTGTCTAGGGATGCTATGGGTGTTTCGTACCCAAGGTTTATTTTGATGCAGGAATAATACTAGGCTGAAGGCCTCGTTTCTTACCAAAAAAGAAAGATAATAAAAGGATTAAGAATTAGTTAGGGGCTGTTAGGAATTAGATTTGTTAGGAAGTTAGTTAGTTTAGGATTGGCTTGGTCATTAAGTCACTCTATACTATAAATAAGGGCCTAATCCCTATTGTATGGAGATTATGATTACTCATGGAATAATAGTTGAAGAGAATCAAATGAGAGAATAATTGTGTTTTATTCAGATGAGAGAACAATTACATTTATAGACAAGAGATCTAGATTTGAAATTTGAAAAAACTAATCCAAACAATAATCTCCTATAATCTCTAGGTTTAGTTAATCCCTATAATTATGGGACTAATAAAATATTCTAATAACAGATTCTACACTCCCCCTCAAGTTGGACGGTAGATGCTAATCAAGTTCAACTTGCCAATTAGATACTCAAATCTGTCCTTGGCCAATCCTTTGGTGAGGATGTCAGCATTCTGTTCTTTTGAAGGTATATACCTTAGATCAATGATACCCTCATTGACCTTTTCCCTTATAAAATGTCTGTCTATCTCCACATGCTTGGTTCTGTCATGTTGAACTGGGTTATGAGCGATTTTAATTGTAGCCATATTATTACAATAGACCTTGATTGATAGAATTATGCATTTCCTTAAGTCTTCTAGGACTCGCTTTATCCATATGCCTTCATGGATCCCTAGTGCTACAGCCCTGTATTCAGCTTCAGCACTACTTCTTGCAACTACACTTTGCTTTTTACTTCTCCATGTAACCAAGTTACCCTACACATATGTACAATACCCAAATGTTGATTTCCTGTCATCTTGATCGCCTGCCCAATCAGCATTTGTAAACAACTCTACATTCCGTTTGTCAGTTTTCTTAAATAGCAAACCCCATCCTGGAGATCCCTTCAAATAGCGAAGAATTCTGTAGACTTCATTTAAATGCTTCTGTTTAGGGTTATGCGAATGCTGGCTGATAACACTTATTGCAAATGCAATGTCTGGTCTAGTATGAGACAAATATATTAGTTTTCTTACCATTCATTGATAGTTCCCTATGTCCACTGCTTTACCGAGATCTGTGTCTTCATCTACTTTATTAACTTATATAGGTGTGTCACTAGGTCTGCTACCTATCATCCCTGTCTCCTTTAGGAGGTCTAGTACATACTTCCTTTGGGAGATTAGATTCCTCTCTTGGATCGAGCTACTTCCATCCCAAGAAAGTATTTCATTTCTCCAAGATCCTTGATCTGGAACTATCATGCTAAGACTGCCTTGATTTGATTAATTTCTACTTCGTCATCTCCAGTAAGAATTATATCATCAACATACACGGCTAACACAGCCATCTTACCCTTGTGATGTTTAACGAACAAAGTGTGGTCGCTCTGCCCCTGAGTATACCCGTGTCTCTTCAGGACTCGAGTAAATCTGTCAAACCAGGCACGTGGAGATTGTTTCAACCCATATAATGATCTCTTTAGCTTGCAAACTTGATTAGCCTTTTTTTCCTAGGAACCCTAGAGGTAACTTCATGTAGACTTCTTCCTTGAGGTCTCCATTGAGGAAGGCATTCTTTACATCAAGTTGGTGTAGATCCCAGTCTAGATTTACTGCAAGTGATAGGAGAATTCTGATGGTATTCAACTTGGCAACCGAAGCAAACATTTTAGTGTAATCTTCCCCATATATTTGAGTGAAGCCTTTTGCAACCAATCTAGCTTTGTATCACATGTTCCAAAATTAAAGTGTAATTTATTATCAGTGAGTTGATTAGCTAATGATGAACGATGTTAGGCTAACTTCTTCGCTACTTACTGTATTTTTCAGGATTTGCCGACAGGGATGATGATTAGGAGTGCTAAAGAGTTTGATGGTCTCTATTACCTTGATGAATGTGATAGTCGTAAGATTAAATCTTGCAATAAAGTATCTCGCCCTATGATTAGTGATGTGGAGTTATGGCACAAACGTTTAAGTCATCCAAATTTCAATTATATGTCTCAGATGTTTCCATCTCTTATTTCCAATAAAATTGCCTCTGATACCATGAAGAGAATTAGATGAGAGAATAATTGTGTGTTTTATTCAAATGAGAGAACGATTACATTTATAGACAAGAGATCTAGATTTCAAATTTGAAAAAACTAATATCCTAGCAATAATCTCCTATAATCTCTAGGTTTCGTTAATCCCTATAATTATGGGACTAATAAAATATTCTAATAACAGATTCTACAATAGTGTTTTCTATTTTCTCTGTCTCTTCTCCTATTTTTGTTTAGTGTATCTCTTCTACCTCTATTTCTCAAATCTATTGTAACAACCATATTAGTGATATCATAGCAGTCCTTCCTTGGTTGTCTCTTTCATTGCTGATTCTGCTTTCTTTCTGAACCTCTCTCTTCCATTTCTGCTTTTGGTATATTTCTGATTTCTAGTTCTATTTTTGTCGATTTCAAAAAAAGAGAAGAAAAGAATGTCCCAACATGGCTTCTACATTCGCGTCTCAATTTCGTCCAAGAAACTTCGTTGCCAACAAACAATGAGGCGACTTCAGCTATGGCACCTTCAACAAGAGGGGTCTGTAGCGGATTTCAATCATGCCTTCGATTCCCTCTCAACCAATCTAGATATGCTAGAAGATTATCTCATTGAGACATATGTTGTTGGGCTGAACAAAGAGATTGCTAACTCAGTCGAATTGTTTAGTCTGATAACCATGCATCAAGCTCAAGTATTTGCAAGAATAGAGGAGACATTCTTGCGATGGTGAGACGAGAGGACAAGAAAAGCTTTAAAAGATCAAGAAGACAACAAAGGTCTTAAATCCTCTATTCTTGAGGAAGAAACAGAAACCAATGATACCACTTGAATCACGATAGATGCATCACTAGTTCAAGAGGACTGCCATGGTGATTTAATGGACTGTAGTTCACCTTCCAATTAGAAGACTCTAAGCATTTTGAAGGTGAGTGAGATTGAGACTAAAATGCAAACAGCAAAGGCAAGAAAAGAATTGGATGATCAAGAAAAAAGTGGGTCTTGTTCAACCTGTTGCGCAAAGAATAATCTGAATTCCTTATATTGATTCATGTATATAAGGTGTGTATTTATACAAGAGGAGAGAGCCTTAGTATTAAAGACTCTTAATGATAATTGATCCCTAATTCCTGATTTCCTCAAATTTCTAATTATCCTTAAATCCCTTATTGTTAGGGATACTAATTACATTGATTATTTCCTAATACTATTATTTCCTAACACTCCCCCTCAAGTTGGAGCATATCATGCCCAACTTGTTACAAAGATAAACCCAACTTGTTACAAAGATAAAAAACGGATAAAAAAACTTATTTCATACACTCCCCCTCAAGCTCAAGACAACTTGAATGTAAGCAACAACTTCACCAAGAACCTAATCAGCAAAAAAGTACCAAACCAGAGTTGAAGCAGCAGCAAACGATCTCACAAGAGACCAAACCAACAACCGAAACACCTCAAAAGAGGCAAAGAGCAAACGGGTCGCACAAGGACCACCAAACAGCAAATAATTGCCCAAAATAGCCAAATGACAGAAGATGCCAACATGCCAACTCACAACCTGGAATGAAGAACCAGATCCTAAAACCCAATAAGCAAACCACAGAAGCCAACCACAAGTACGGCGCCAAATACAAAAGAGAACTTCACGAACGTGCTGGAAAACATAACAAAGAAAACATCCAGCCACCAGAAACAAGTGAACGTGCACAAAACAAAACACCGACTCTGTTGAAATAGTGGACACAACTGAACTAAGTCTCACAACACAACCTTCGAAGCAAAGAACCGGCCTATACACACTGGCAATGAAGATTCAACGTCGGAGAACATAGCACAACCAAAAAATAAGGACAGCAAACATCACATTAGTGACCAAATAACACACTTCCACAACCAGGAAGCAAATAACCACCAAACCAAAAGCAAATTGACTAGAAAACAAACTTCACAGATCAAATCAAGCACTGCAAACACAAGAGAGGAAGAAACTTTCTTCTCCTCCATCACCAGCAAGTCAGCAACCTTCCACCAAGTTTTCACTGAACTCTTTCCACCAAACCAGCAAACAGAGCCACAAACATAAGCTTGAGATCTGACCATCACCTTCACAATTCACCTTCACCATCATCTCCTCGACTGAATCCTGCAAACTATGCTGGAAATGCAGATCACTACTGGATTACAAAGTCGCCGAAATCTGGAAAAGTTCGCCGGAAACTGGAAACACTCACCGGAAAGATCGCTGAAAAATCCCAAACATCTTCGGAAAACACCAAGCCTCGGGAAATAGCCAGAAATGAGGAGATGAGGCTAGATCAAGAAGCTACAGGCGAAAAATACGTGATGCGCGCCTTCACACGCCGTCACCGTGAAGCTGCCAGCGGAGCACGTGAGAGCCACGCGCCGTCGTGTAGGCGTCGGACTGCCACCAAAATTCAGGCGAACGCCGATCAGAGGGTGGATATTCCAGTGGAGGGGCGCGTGTTCCAAGAATATCTCTGGAATTCAAAACGAATTTCTCACCCTCTTGCTCACGGTTTGAGACTTTCCAGGATGAACAAGTTCACTGTTCACGCGAAAATGGAGAACAAACCAGCAGATGAAGAAAGACAGATAATGGCTCTGATACCATGTTGCGCAAAGAATAATCTGAATTCCTTATATTGATTCATGTATATAAGGTGTGTTTTTATACAAGAGGAGAGAGCCTTAGTATTAATGGCTCTTAATGAGAATTGATCCCTAATTCCTGATTTCCTCAAATTTCTAATTATCCTTAAATCCCTGATTGTTAGGGATACTAATTACATTGATTATTTCCTAATATTATTATTTCCTAACACAACCAACACCCAAGATGGCCTGGTCGACCAGGCAACAACTGCAGAGTTCATGAAGAAGATGAAGTTCTTGAACCCCCTATTTCTAAGCAAGAAACCGAGAGTGAAGATGAAGGCCGGACCAAGCAAGGACCCGAGATGAATGCAAAACTTTCATTTGGAGACAATGGATCTTCAAACCTCAACTTTGGTGAGAATTTTCAGGAGAAATCGCACAAGAATTCTTTAGTTTCGGCGCCGTCAATGACTACTGCTGCTCTCTCGACGCCAATTTTGCCTTCCAATTCGAGTTCTTCGCCGGCTGTCTTTTTTCCTTTCTCATTGTCAAGTCCTCTTCCGTCACCGTCGCTACTTGCTTTGCATCTATCGCCGAACGTTTCAGTTTGGTTCATGTCGCTCACTTCTCTTCTTTCATCGCCGGCTATGATGGTTGCTAGGTCGTGGGTTCATGACTTCGTGCACATTAACAGGGGTTGATGTGATGTGATTCAGTGAAGGAGGAAGAAAGAGTTGCGCGAAAAGCTAAAATGTTTTCAGAAACTGATTTGGGGTTCATGTGGGTAACTAAAGTACAAGTTGAAAAGTCAAATCAGCTAGCTCCCATTTTTACTAAGTGTCAAAGGTCTTTAGGTTTTTAAATATGAGTATTAGATGACCCAATGTGTTTTGAAGGTGATGTCCAGCTATCATCCATCTTTCCAATCCTACTACACCTTCCAAAACCTTCAGAAATACTATCTATATTGCTCAACAAATTGTAATATACAATGGGTAAATGGACCTGTATGCGGCCGCAAATGGAATGGCCCAATTACTTGGCAGTTGGGTTTCATTATTATGAGAGCTCTACTACAAATATGGTTCCAAGGGACGTTGATTGTAATGCTTTTTGGGAGGCTTTGTCTTCTGAAAAAGAAAGGGTTGGAAAAAAAAAAAAGAGTGAAGTATGCAGCGGCTCCAGTACCAAATTTGTATTTTTGTTGATTTCAGATTTGTGTTTTGTTGTTCCACATCCTTGAGGGCAAGGAAGTTTTGGGGAAGGGGTATTGATATGTAAAGATAATAGAAGGATTAAGAATTAGTGTTGTTAGGAACTAGATCTGGTAGGAAGTTAGTCAGTTTAGGATTGTCTTGGTCAGTAAGTCACTCAAGACTATAAATAAGGAACTAATCCCTATTGTATGGAGATTATGATTGATGATAGAATAATAGTGTTTTCTGATTTCTCTGTCTCTTCTATTTCTATCTATAGTGTCTCTCTTCTACCTATATTTCTCAAATCTATTGTAATAACTATATCATAGTACTTGCAAAGCTCTGTGAAGGTCAACTGACAGTGAACACTGAACACAGAAAGTTCAAAAACTACAACAAATAGGTTCACAGCAAATCGTATAACTAACAGAACCTTATCTCAACTTGATTTTTCATAGAAAAGTGACCAGGTTTTATCTTTAATGTAAACATGCATTACGTGTCAGTGACAAATTAAGAAGACCACTAACTGATTCCAGACAAACTAAAAAATATGGCATGCAACAGGACTCTAACCTGTGATAATAAGGTAGCATTGATTCCAATGTCAAAGAACTGTAAGAATATACTAATTGCTCTTGTTACAGGATCAACAGAACCATCCTGCCACAGAATTAGATTATTATAAATGACGCCAATTAGAGAATCTTAACAACATCTAAAAAAGGTTAAATCTAAAGAATTATTGAGGGAAAAGCAATACCTGTTTGAAAACAACACTTTGCAATGACTGCAAAAAAGAGATTCAATCAATTAGCCAAGTCAATGCGAACTAAGATGAAAGAAAACAAAAACTCTCAAGTTCAAAGAAAAATCAACCAACTAAAACCATTATTATCATGACCAGATAGATTTTATCAACAGAAAACACTGATAAAACCAGATGCTTAGCCGTCCTCTTTTAATCCTTTCTAGATCATCAATACCATTTAACAGGGGAACTCTTTTTTAGCTTTCAATACCTCTTATCACAAGTCATAAATTCATTAGGGCTTCAATTCATGTTATTTAGCAATAAGAGGGTATTATCCTAAAACCTGACGTCTCCTTGTAGAATTAATAACAGCATAGTGTCTCAATCTTGTGCATCTTAGAATTAGTTTTTAGAGAATAGCTTTTACGATTGATGCGTAAATATGTGAGGAATTTTATCCCGACTTGTGGAAAAAGGCTTCTGAAACCCTGGTTTCGCATTTACCCAAACATGCACTTATATGGATTAGGAATTTATCCCAAACCTTGGTGTATAAGCTACAGGATGTCTAATTAAAGGAATGTAAAGCTTTATTTTCCATGAATGGCATATTATATGAGTGCTATTAACAAATTACTATCTGACTTAGCCCATCAGACCACATCATATTTCCCTAAAACCACCCATGCCCTAACGTACCAATATCTACCAATTATCAACCATTATTCACTCCAAGAAAGCCTAAACTTAGCCAATAGATAACAATTACTCCAGTCAACCTATGTTACAATACCTTGATCATTTTATACACACAATAGACAGAACAAGCATAGCCAAGTAGATTCTGCATGTGCCCCCACCAAGTTCGAGAATAAGTTGCAGCTTCCTGCAAAATAACAAGTTTTTCTACTAAGCAGACTTGAGAAAGAAATACAAGTTTAACGACGCTCAGCCACATGCAACATTCCATTAACTGAAGAATTGGATTTCTTCAAATATCCAAGTCAAATAAATAAAACAGTAACAACATAAAGGCCTTATCCCACTAGATGAGGTCAGCTATATAGACCGCATGGCCCCATTGTGCTCTGCCAAAGACCAAATCTTTTGATAGATTGATGAAAACAGCTGAGTTCAAGTCTACCTCCTAGCCTAAAGGATAATAAAATCTAGGTCAAATCCCGTCATCCCTTAAAGGATAAAAGAAGGATACATAAACAGACTGAATAATAAATGGATAAAAACATATTCCTATAATAAAAATAAAATTGTTAGGACCCTCTCCTAAACAGAGAAAATAACAAATTGAAACTAGAAATAAACAACAGATACTGGCCGATGGCTTGAAAGTGATAATAGTATTGCTGTCAAACTCAACCAGATTACAAGTAATAATTAACTTGATACAACACAACACTAAGACACGTGAAAAACAAATAAAATAATGATTACAGACTGAAAATAACTGAACACAGATACACAATGACACACAGACACAACTCCCACACAACTCCCACACAAATCTCACAGCAGGAGCTACACTTTAACAAACACACAGGTTGCCAACAAGCACATAGGTTGCCAATCTTTCGAGAGAAATGGCACTCTCCACCCAAAGGGCCAAGACCAATTTTGAATTCTTCTCTTCCCTTTCTCTGACATGTAAAGATAATAAAAGGTTAGGAGTTAGTTAGAGATAGTTAGGAACTAAATCTCTTAGGAAGTTAGTTAGTTAGTTTAGGATTGGCTTGGTCATTAAGTCACTCTAACCTATAAATAAAGGCCTAATCCCTATTGTAATTCAGATTATGATTGATGATGGAATAATCTCACTTTTGTTCTGTTTCTGTTTATCTCTGTCTTCTGCTTCTTCTACCCTATTTCTGGTTTCTTCTCTCTATTTCCCTCTTCTTTCTCATTACAGAATTATGATTCTGTATCAGTGGTATCAGAGGTCTCGTTCCTCCGCCCTCTTTCGCTGTTTCTGTTCTCAACTCGCTCTGTTATAATTGATAAAAAGAAAGAAAAAGGAAGATTGGCTCGGTTCTGTTTCACTTTTACTAGATTCAGAATTATGAGCAGCAAGAAAAGATTCATCAAGAATTTCAAGAAAACCATAAAGATTTGCAGTTCTGGTTTTTATGGTCAGTTCTATGATTGTTTGAGTGTTTTTTGTCATCTTTAATTCTTGTATTCTGGTTCTGCCTCTCTCTGTTTTCTAGTTTCTGGTTCTACTTTTTGTTGATTTCAAAAGAAGAAAAGGATTTCCCCATATGGCTTCAATATTCTCTTCTCAATTTCTTTCAAGAAGTTTTGAAAAATGTGTCCAACAAGCAAAGAGGAGACGTCAGTTATGGCGCCTTCAACAAGAAGGTTCTGTAGCAGATTATAATCTTGCGTTTGATTCCCTCTAAGCCAATCTAGATGTATCAGAGGACTACTTGGTTAAGACATGTTTGTGGCTTGAAAGAAGAAGTTGCAGAATCTGTCTATATGTTCAACCCTCTCATTATGCTTGAAGCTAGGCGTTTGGCAAGATTGCAAGAAATTTACTTGCAATGGCGAGCCAAGAAAGCAGAGAAGGTAAGAAAAGAATCGGAAGATCCAAGGAAAGCTTGTTCGACCAACACCCAAGAAGGCTCAATCGACCACATAGCAGCTGCCAAAATTCAAGATGATGAAGGTCTTAAAGCCTCTATTCTTGAGGAAGAAACAGAAAGCAAAGATGTTGCTGGAATCATGAAAGGTGTGACGGAGGAGATCCGAAACGTGAAGTTTCCATCAAAGGGCGCTGGACCAGAGTTGCCGACTATAAAGGAACGAAACAAAGGACTGTTTCGGAAGGAGTCGTACAAGGAATCTTTAGTTTCGGACCGTCAATGACTATTTCTTCTCTCTCAACATCGATTCTCACTCTGACTTCGAATTCGAATTCTTCGCTAGCTGTCTTCTTCCCTTTTCCACCGTCAAGACCTCTAGTCTCATCGCTATTTGAGTTTGATGGTATCCCTCCAAGTCTTGATTTCTGACTAGTCGAGAATAATAGTTGTGCTTTAAAGAAAAGCTTGTCTAAAGGAGCTGAGTGGAAAAACTTAGGGGGTACGTGGCTGTGTGTTTATCATGCTGAAAAGTCAAATGCATCAGCTGTTTCCATGGGTGAAGGACAGATGTCTTGCATTTCAAGTGGGCATTGCATGTGTGATGTCATGAGTCGAAGCCAGCTGTGGTCCACTATCGATTCATGGGTCCAATGGCCAACTAAAGTGGCCAATATCATCTACATAAGCCCAATAATGAAGGGAATTCTCAGCTGGGCTTTAATCACTCAATTTCTCCCTACCCATTTGTTCATTCTGATGTGGTACAAAGGAAAATTAATTAAAATGCTTTTGGGTTATGCTTTTGTACAAGATCCAATGGATAATGGTTTGGGGGTTATGCATCATATGGGAAGGGCAACAAGAAGTGAAGTGTGCAGCAGTTAGTGAAGAGTGCAATGGCTCCAGTACCTGTTTTCTTCAATAACTAGAAGAGAATTCAAAGTTTCAAGTCTATGATTTTGTTGATTTCAGATTTGTATTTCATTGTTCAGCATCCTTGAGGGCAAGGATGTTTTGAGGGAGGGGGTATTGATATGTAAAGATAATAAAAGGTTAGGAGTTAGTTAGGGGTAGTTAGGAACTAAATCTGTTAGGAAGTTAGTTAGTTTAGGATTGGCTTGGTCATTAAGTCACTCTAGCCTATAAATAAAGGCCTAATCCCTATTGTAATTCAGATTATGATTGATGATGGAATAATCTCACTTCTGTTCTGTTTCTGTTTATCTCTGTCTTCTGCTTCTTCTACCTTATTTCTGGTTTCTTCTCTCTATTTCCCTCTTCTTTCTCATTACAGAATTATGATTCTGTATCATTCTCTAAATCAGTATGAGAATTTAAAGGCCCCAAAAGTAACTAACATAGCCCTCTTCTAATAGACTTAGACCATAGTAACCCTATAGCAACCCTACCTCTCTATTTCTTTCTCCTAAATAGCAAGTCAAAGTTCTGGACAACAATAGTAACTTCCCCCTTTTCATGTATTTTCCTAAGTTTCCATACGTGGTCCTTACAAAAATAAACAATAAATAATAAGTAAATGCACTAGAAAGACAAAGCTGACTCCTTTTCTATTTGAGACGCACCATTCAACAAAATTGACTGCATTGTCAAAAACCAATTCAACCTAATCCATAATGTGCGGGACCCAAAATGGTTTTGCTAACATTTCAAACAAGTTCATAGTTGTCAACACTGCCTAGAACATTGCCACAATACCTGAAGCCAATTTGCTGCATACCAACATTAAACTGCCACATACATAATATTACATAATCCAAAATACAATACACGGATATAACAACTGTGTGTGAAAAATTCCACTCATAATAACTCCAAAAATCATCAAATAACAACACCACAACAAGCCTTATCCCACTTGTGGGGTCGGCTATATCAATCACACGACACCATTGTTCTCTATCTACAACTAAATCCTTAGATAGGTTGTTAACTGAAATGTCTTATTCAATGACTTCATTAAGCATTCCTTTTAGTCGCCTTCTGCCCCTTTTCACAGGACATCATATTGTCTGAGCAGTTCCTCCTATGACCTTCTTTGTACATGTATAAACCACCTCCAATGTTTTTCAACCATTTCTCTTCAATAGGCACCACAACTACTCTTCCTCTTATATCATCATTCAAATTTAAAAATCATCAAACAAAAATGTATCAAATTTAAGTCATAACATCAACCACATAAATGGTTAACATGTCAAAGTTAAAGGATTTAAGATTGCAAATTCATTTGATCTTGGAACTAACCAAACATACCATATAATTTGTTCTCTAACATGCTGAAGGCATGATTCCCATTACATAGGAGTTCTATACCCTTCAACAATGAGTTCTCACTCGTAAAGTTGTGATAACTCCAATTATAACTACAAGGAAAACTTCAAACCAAGTGTTCCTATTATTAAGTTCTTAATCATTAAGTGACAAGACATCTTAGTTTCAAGTAGGATTAGTTTGAAATTCATTCAAGAATGGGAATGAAATTGAAATTTGAGCTTGTTACATTAAATTAGCAATTAGTTATGGATGGTTAAGATGACCAGTTATTTAAGAAGCAAGATAATGATCAGCAAGAAGGAAGAACTGAGAAGAAGACACAGATCTGCCTAAAAGAGGAGGAGGAAAACAATGTGATTAGGGAGGCAAAGAGTGAACATGATGATTGAGGAGAGAGTGCAACAAAGGCAGATGAGTTCAAACATGATAGGATACCAAACCATCATCTTCTTGTTTATTCTAGGAAGAGGCGTTTGGATAAGGCAAATTAAGGGTTGTTAGGAAGTTATGTTCTGTATGTGTTTGGATAAGACAAATTAAGGGTAGTTAAGAGGTTATGTTTTATGTGAGTTTTATTATTTAGGGGATTATTGTTCGTTTGGTTTGTCAGTTATGTATTCCTCTATATATATTTCGTTATTCGTAAACAGAAGAAGACAGGCAGAAATATATATTGAAAGTATTGTCTTACTTGGTCAAGACTTTCAGATTCTGGTTCTTGAATTCCTATCCTAGATCCTAATTCTCAAGATCTATCAAAATATTGATTTGATAGAAAGGAATATTTTACAACCATTCTGATTGTTATATCTATTGCTTTTGAAGAAAGCTATGAGGTCAACCCAAACAAGTTGAACGATGATGAAGGAATTTTCAACCCAAAAGGCACCGAACAGAGGCCACAAGATTGCTTTACCCGCCATCTCTAGCTTGTCATCACATCAACCCAAGCTTCAGTAACAACATTTGAAAGATTGCTGAGTACAACAGGATAATGGATGATATGGGGAGTTAGAAAAACATTAGGAATAAATATTTCTTAAGTTCTTTTAGATATTTTCTATTTTATTTTGGCTACTTTTCAAGTTTGTTGAGTGGTCCTCAAGTTTAGGAGTAGTGGGTTATGATACTTGCAGATTAAGTCAGTAATTTTTATTTAGTTATTTAGTTATTAGATAGTTATCCCCCATCATGAGTTGTTGATTAAAGGAAATATTTTAAGGAGCCTTTAATTATTTTTGTCTATATATATTATGTGTCACATCTTGTAGAAATCATCTGGAAATTAATTTTATCATTGGAGATTCTCCTTGAGCTTTATTAGTTGGATGAGTTTAAGATCCTTGCTCATCTCCTGCCAAGACTTTTCCTCTTTATTAACTAATGAAGTTCGATTCTGACTTCTTAATTTAATGAAGACTTTTCTTCCTTATTTCCCTCTATCCAATCTTGGGTTCTATCAACATTCTCGAAGTTGCATCAACTAACAGTCACTCTTTTAGACAATTCAAAGAGGACAGTAACCAGGGCTCATTGCTCTTCAATAGCTATCACACCACCAAGTAGCAGCGCTTACAGGCAGCTCAGGCATTTCAGCTAAAACTAGTTCAACAACATGAATCCAAAACTTTCAGAAGCCACCTCAAGATCAGACCTTCACCAACAAAGCTAGACAGACATCAATAGGAAGCCATCGAAATTTCAAATTGGCGAACAGCAAAAAATGGTGTTAGTTTTCCACCACTGCTGCTTCTTTGAAGGTCTTTTGAATGCTAGCAAGCCACCAAATTATGAAGGGGGCGATGGGAGACCACCAAAAGGTTCAAGCCAGCAAGCCACTTCACACCATGCACGATGGGTACTTTCTAATCAAATCCAAGAGTCATTGGAAGGACAAGCCAATCCACTAATTATGTGGGTTATAAGCCTCAGTTCAGTTACAGAACTAGTTCAAGGAAGCCATTGAAAGATTGGGCCCATACATGAGGCTAACTAACTCAACTTCAAGCACCCAGGTGATGTAGAATGAAGGACGCCCATTGCAGCTCTAAAGAACTGACGCCTATTACGAGGATTAGAACCCAAACCTCTACCCACATCCCACCCAACCCCTTACCACCTGCCAGATGGCTCTAGTGGCACTTTTCCAATCAAGAGGGACCTGACCAGATTTACAAAAGTGGAAAAATGGAAATTAGAGAGGCCACTACTGCTGCTTCTTCAAGGAGGTACTAAGCGTTGCCCCTCATTTCTAGCCTTTTTCCTAATATCCATATGACCAGACTACAAACCATCACATTAGGCAACCTCAAAGTAGCGTTGGATTAGAGAAAAAGACAACTGGCCCAACAGGGGAAGCAAGGCATGAAGCCAATTATAAAAAAAAGTGTCATCTAAGATGTTTTATACTTGTAAGGGGTCAAACTACTGCTTTCTATCATCTTGGACTCAACCTAGAAGATACTAAAGGCCATGTAAAACAATGATGTGGGCAGGAACAGGCAGATGGAACCAGCCTAGTACATTAGGCACCTCAGATTCAAGGCAAAGAGGCCCTTTCTTATTCTAGTAGATCACAAATATTAGAAGGACCAATTTTTTTACCGAGGTAATGTGAAATAAGAGGATCAATGATGCAACTCGTTAGGTTCATCAAATGCCAAATAACAGAAAAACAAGAACTACAAGCATAGCATTCAAACATAATTAACAAACATGCTTTGAAAGTGCTTATTGAAAGTGAAAGAAGAAAAGCATAATACTAAAAGCAGACCTTGGCTTGGCGAAGCTCATAAATCTCCAAGAACAATTGCTTTGAAAGCTCCTCTAGAGCTTGTACCTCTGCTTCCATGCCTTTGATATCTTCAGATATAACAAAATCAAAAGAAATTGTTGGGTAAAATATATACTAGTACACACACACAACAATATATATATATATATATATATATATATATATATATATATATTACTCAATGATAGCATAATAGACCATAAAATTAGATAATCAGGAAATTTAAAAAAAAAAAAAAAGAATAACCATCAAATGTTCATAATTCAAAAATATATCCGAAACATTTCCCACTTTTTCAAAGAAAGTGGAACTGAAAACCCTCTGCAGACCTATCCTAGGAGAGAGAAACATGTTTCAAGAGAGAGGCAAAAAGCATCAGCTGTGCCATTTCTTGACTCAGACCAAGAAACATTAGGAGCACGTCCTCAATCTGACCAGGGAGAGGGCTTTCTTAGTGGGAGAAGCTACAACAACGTGGCTGTCATGGAATATGGCTAAAAGCCACTAACAAATGAATGGAGTAGCGGGGAATTAGTCCTGCAAATTTAGCAAGCGGTGTTTCTTTTTCTCTCTTATAAATGGCAGATCTTAGATAGTAGGAAGACATGGTCGATTAAATATCTTTAAATGTAATTCATTATATTGCAGTATAAGTGTTTAAAATTCTTCCACAAACATCTCTAGAAAACATCGTATCTCTATTTTCTCAAGATTAACTATCAGGAACTCTTCCCCAAAAAATCAGAGTATAGAAACAACAGAATGGCTAGATCAAGTTCCAGGGTGCAGGCTCACCATTATTGCAGAAAAATGGTTTGATCTAATTCAATAATAAAGGAATTAATCAAATGCTTGAAAATGCATAAGAAAAGGAAAAGATAAAAATGAACCCAAGAAACAGTAGCATAAAATATGCTTCGCAGATGGCAATGAAAATTCTACCCAATAACATTCAATGCCAAGAATACAAACAAAGAAAGCTGGAGTTGTTAAAAAAACAACTGGGTTATGAAAACCATGACTTAGTCATAATCTAATTCCGAGCTGTCAATCATAGTAATATAGATTTAGAAGCAAAATGCCATTTAAAGAGTAAAAAAACACTGACCTTGCTCCTTTTGGTCCTCCTGCACAGATCGAATGACTGTGCCAACTATACGTTTTACAAAAGATCTGGCATTTAACTTCTGCAACAAACAAGTTGAGATCAGTTATGAAAAATAGGATTAAAAGAAACGGAATTAATAGAGGTTTTCAAACGGAGATAAATAGTAAAACGCAGGAGAAAAAAGAAACATCAACAATTTCAAAGGTTGACCAAAAAAGACACATAAAAACATGATGCTAGCAGAAAGAAGAATATAAACCTCCTCAGATCCTTGGCCGCTCTCCATCTCCATTTGACAAAGTATAATTTTCTTTTTTTTTGAAATAGAAGTCTCAATTGACTGCATCAGTTGTCTCTCCAAGCCTTTAATCTCTGCTTCCTCAATCTCTCTGATTAATAAAAATATGTAAAGTCAATAAGCAAATGAAACTATAATAGTTAACAATATCATAATATCATGAATCTGTGAAACTTGCTAATTTTTTTTTTTTTTATGGAGAGAACTTCCAATACTTAAAGAGAGTACAGAATATCCTCTAAAACCTAATGCTTAGAATGATGATGATGATTGGGTCTAGAAGCCCTCCAAAAAACAAAGAAAAATCAGAAATATACTTCTTTGAATGTCACAGCAGAAATATCACTGAATGAATTATGAACCCATAACCCAAAGTGAAAAATGCAGAAAACGATAGTAACATGAAGGGATAGGTCTAAAACCAAAACATCTCAATACATTGTTACAATTTTACAATGAAGCTGATTTCACTTTTTTTAATAAAAGAATCATTGGGAGGAAGGAAAAACAAATAAGTAAAATGAGACACTAAAGTAACTACCTGATGAAAAGTGATAAATAACTGTAGGGTAAGTTCACAGCACCAAAACCAGATAGAACAGCCATAACGGTCACACCAATCACCCCAATTCTACTGACCAGCTGAGGCATAGTGAAGAAACCTAACAATTAAAAACGATCAGCATCCAGAATAGACTCAAAATATCTTAATCAAAAATAGGACATATCCAAAAACTCTAACCAAAAAAAAATTCCCAGTATATACACAATCTCAAAAGCCAAATTAAAGTCACAACATAAATCAATTCAGATAGCATAACTAATATTCTCTCAGAGCATGAGTATGTATACCTAATACAATATTTCAAAGTTTTTATGAAGCTGCAACAACGAATAAGAGAGTGAGAGACAATGCAGAGACATAATCCTGATAGAGCAAATCAGTACCTTTATCAGGCGATGGCATTGGAAAGTGAATGCCCATGCGCCAAAAGGCATACAGAAATGCCAGCAAGAATAATATAGCTCCAAGAGCTGCCCGTTCCTTCCTTACACCTGAAAAGAAAATAAAGAAATAGTGACTGACAAGAAAATGCCTCTTAAAGACTTTATAAACAGTATTCCATTGCGTAAATGCTACAGCTTAAAAACCATAAATAGCCGTGCCTAAACAATTCACTCCACTATTATTTTGCATATGAAAGAAAGAAGAAAACATCAAAACAAACAAGAAGAGGAACGGATCCCCGCCCTGGGGGCAATATTTTATTAAAAATAACATGGGGAAAAAGGCACAAGCCCCAAGTATCATAACTAAAGCACATAATAAGTAAATCCCTGCCATCTCTGTTGTGTGATTTCCTTGAAAACCTTGACACCAGAGCGTCTTAAGGATGGAAAATGATTACAACAAAGGGAAATTAAATAAGACATGCTTCAATTCAGCCCTCCTAGACATCAACGTGGAAATGCCATAAGAAGTTTGTCTCAACTCCACAATGTTCCAGCTTCTTATAGTGTTTAGCAGTGAAGACCTAATAGATCTATCAAAATGTTGGAACAGTCAATAACAAAACTACTTCATGCAT
Source organism: Acacia confusa (assembly GCA_037074495.1). Classification (NCBI taxonomy): domain Eukaryota; kingdom Viridiplantae; phylum Streptophyta; class Magnoliopsida; order Fabales; family Fabaceae; genus Acacia; species Acacia confusa. Next base: position 39,314,028 of record CM073509.1, read on the forward strand.
ACAGATTGAAAAAAGAGGGAAAAAACGGTTTTGAACCAATTGGTTATATGGAAAGGATCTTTCATTTAATTGGGTGGTGTTAACATTATTATTAAAATATAGAAAGTGAAATATCCAAGAAAATCCAAGGACTGAATAAAAAAGTCAAATGTCCAAAAAAAAATCCGAAACTATCCTATCTTATTAGAAAGTGAAAAGAATTCAATAGTTCCAACAGAAACGCATCAGAAATGCCACTATTACTGGGTTCTAAAGAAAATGAAGATTCCAAGAGAGGTAGGAGTCTGGCTGAATAAAAAAGTTAGGGATGGAACAAAATGAATGGAAGAAAGCCAGCATCATTAAGGATTAAAACATCAAAAGTCAAATACCTTCCCAATTAAGCAATGTCCTAGAAGTGTAAAGTTCATTCAAACCCAACCGAAGGAAAGAAATAGCCAAATAATAGACAAGCAATTGCAAAAAGCTTGTGTCACTAATAATTGAGCATGGAAAAACATGAAAAAGCTACATGCATATTAGTAAAGAAAGTGAAGATTGGCTTACCACTGTTGCAGAGCATCAGATAGCAATGATAATAGGGCAGCATGAAGACCAGTAATAAGATCAAACAAAATAAGTCCACCTTCCAGTTCACAACTCTAGCCCTACATTCATAAAGAAATTAAATTTCTATTAGATCATGGAAACTGTATGGTCATGTATCATTTTCAATAAATCAAGCCTATTCAGCAAGGCCAATATGACCAGCAAATGAAAGCTAACTAGTTATACAGAGAAGCAGAAAATGTGGAATAAAGGATAACCATGTTACAAGATTCACAACCGATTTGAGGAAAATGTGAATCCAATTGGACACAATAGGGATTCTAACCGGTTTTCTATTCTCTATAGTTCTATAATTCTATGAGGCCTAAAAGAAAATTAGCGCACTAACCCAAGCTCACATGTGCATCCAATATCGTTTCTTTACCTAAAGTCATTTCCAAGGAAATTTAACATACATTTCATCCGATGAAAGTAACGCTAAAGATGAACAAATAGCATAAATCTCATAATTCATGAAATGGGCAGATTCTGAAAGGGAACAAAAAGTGGAATTGAGAAGCTTACTCTTTGGAAAGGATGGGAATGATCTCGAAGAGAACAAGCTGGAGGAGATTGCAGGAGAAGGCGAAGACAACGCTGAAAATGATCTGCACCAGCGCGCGTTTCTCTTCGTACTCTTTGTAGAGACGACGATTCAAGAACCAGAGACCAGCCCAACCGAGTAAACAAAGAGATCCCAGCACCACACCTCCTTCATACATTGCCCTTCCCCAACCCATCTTTGGTATTTTTTGCGTCTCTGCGGTTTGGATTCAGCGACTACTCCTAAAGTCTAATGAAAAGCAACTGTCACAGGAGTAAACTGTTTGAGTTTCAAAGTCGAAGCACAGGGATTTCGATTTGGGAGGTATCTGAGAAGAACAATTCTATCATTCATTGGATTAAAAATCATTGTCCCAGGACCTCGGGGAGAACTGGAAATGAGACTAAACAACTTGCAAGAAAGTGGCGATCCAGTAAAATTGTCGCCACCTTGCCTATAGGTTCGTTTTTTTTTTTTTTTTGTTCAAAACCTTGCGGATGAGTTCGACTTTACCATAAACAACTCTATTTTTTTTTTATAGAGGGTAAACAAAATAATTTGCTTGAGACTGTGACACTCATTTTGTTTTTTTATAAGATCATTTTGGTTTGGGAGAATAATATATAAATACTAAATAAAATTTCAAAACCTAAAAATTTCTACTAAAAAAGGAAAATGACAAAGAGGTAAAGAGTTAGAAATCGGATTTTGAATATTTTGGTAAAAGATTAAATTATCCTTCCTTTCATTCTTCTCTCCCCTTCCTTTCATTCTTCTTTCCTTACTGTGAGAGGGTGACTGAAAAACACCACTATCACCACATTCTTCCTCAAGAGTAACAACGCAATTAACTGAGGAAGGGGACTCGAAACAATGAAAAGGTGGAAAGGCACAGAAAAGGAGGCAATTAATTGAGGAAGAGGACTCGAAACAGTGAAAAGGTGGAAGGGCACAAAAAATGAGGTTGAGGATGAAGAAGAAGAAGGTAAACATTAAATAATGAGTTTGACTTTCGTAATTAGATTCACAAGTTTAATAATGGTTTTAACAAGTCTTGTAATAGGATTAACAAAAATGTTTTCTAATTGAAAAAAGAAGTTGAGGAAGAAGAAAGTGAATAATAAATAATGAGTTTGACAAGTTTCGTAATGTAATTCACAAGTTTGATAATGGTTTTAACAAGTCGTGTAATTGGATTCACAAAAGCATTTTCTGATTGAAAGAATAGGCTGAAGAAGAAGAATGTGAACACTAAATAATGAGTTTAACAAATTTTATAATGTGATTCATTAGTAATGGCTTTGACAAGTCTTGTGATTGGATTAACAAATGTTGGTAAATCCTGACTTGTATGTTTTCATTAGTCAACACTTTTATTAATCATATTACAAGACATATCAAAACTATTACTAAACTTGTGAATCTTATTATAAAACTTGTCAAACTCATCATTTATTGTTCACCTTCTTCTTTCTTAGCCTCTTTTTTTAATCAAAAACCGCTTTTGTTAATATCGTTATAAGACTTGTTAAAACCATTATTAAGCTTCTAAATCTCATTATGAAACTTGTCACACTTGTTATTTACTATTCATCTTCTTTTCCTCAACCTCTTTTTTACTATTCACCTTCTTCTTCCTTGGCCTCCTTTTTCATTCCCTTCCTCCTTTTTTACCATTTCAAGTCCCTCAGCCTTTTGCATCACAACTCTCAAGATGAGGAAGAAAGTGGTGATGGTAGTGATAGTGGTGTTCTTTAGTCATGACAACTCTCACGATGGCGTTGCCATAGTGGCGAGGAGAGGAGAGAGAAATTGTGTCACGAATCTCACAATAAGGAAGAAGGTGTTGATGGTGGTATTCTTCACGCGTGGCGCTTCTCATGGTGGCATTGCCATAACGGCAGGAAGAGGAGGAGGAAGAGAGGGAGAGAAGAGAGAAAGAGAGGGCATAATAGTAAATACATCAACATTTTAAAATCTCAATTTGATTCCTATCACATTTACATCCTCTATAAATATTTATAGACCTTTTCGGGTTTTGGAATTTCATATGATATTCATAGTCATTCTCCCTTTTGGTTTTTTACCAACATATCTCCCAATATTAATCCACTCAAGCCGAATGCTAGATGTTGGCTCACTTTGATTGAAAACATCGTTCACTAGAGCTAAACGGCTTCCCTTCAAAAAAAGAAAAGAAAAGGTTATTGGCTCCACGTTTAGCTCACACCTTCTAAAAAGGACGGTCAACTTTGTTACAATCTGAATTTTAGACTCCATATTTCATATCTTCCCGTTGTAGTGCTCATCAGTTTTTATGTTGTTCTATTCAATGTGTCAAACTCATGAATTTAAACAAACTTATGATAGTGACGTAAATTCGGAAACATAAACTCATAAGAGTTTACCTATATTAATAAATAAAAATAAAAATTATATGATAAAATAATTCAAATATTAAAAATGACAACAGTTTTGTTTAAATATATTTTAAATCCAAATTACTAAAATTAAATTCATTAACATTCATAGTAAATCATACTTAACATAAAAATTTATACGAAATTTATGTATTAATATAAAGTCACTAAACATAATTAAATAAAAATAATTATAAATTCAACAAACATCATCAAATGTTGAATTATCATTATCTCCATTGTTTTCAAATTCTTCATCTTCATCATTATAATGTCCATTTACACCACTCGTATCATCATTATCATTATAATTTGCCTAACATCGTCAATGTTAAAATCAACATTAAGGTTAACACCAAATAATAAATTAGCCCATATTCTCATTAATTTCATAAGGTTGAAGAACCTCATTATCATCTTCCTCCACTTTGTCTCCATCAATCCTTCCTTCAATAATTCATTCATCATCCGAATATATATCATCAAAATTATAATTGAAAGCTCTACTATTTTGCTTCCTTGTGAGTTTCAAATTGCATATGACAAATGCCAAAGTATTCATCTTCTTTTGATGCAAACAATTTCTTTTTTTTTTTCCCTTTTTGTATGAATCTAAAAAAATTAGTTTCATAATGAAGATGAGGATTGAGGTAGTATGTCGCTACATGCAAAGGCTTATGTAGTTGAGCTTCTCATCTTTCATTACTTATATTCCATATAAATTCATAACTATCACAAATCACAATCAATAACAAAAACAATCACTTAACCAAAAAGAAAATCAAATTATAAAAAACATAAATTTGCATAATAAATTAAGTAAAAAAATTTAATTTAATACATGCCTTTTTTAACACTATTAAAATTTTGTTTGATCTTTTACTTCACACTTTCTATAGCTTCATATATGAATTACATAGCTGGCTTCTCTTCTAAATATACTAAGCGAAAAACTTTAACAAGAGGAGCCCCTTAAATTTTTTTAAAAAAATAGAAAACCCCTTCCCCCTTACCTATGGTCCCTCCTCACTCATAATTCTTTTTCTTCCAAACTTTACAGCATAATATTGTGTAGGTTTACTTGATTGAGTAATTGAGGGTGTAATTCTTTTTCTTCCCGACTTCCAATGGCATAATTCCTTAACAATGAAGATCTTTTTCTTCCATAGATTTACTTCATTTTTCCAATCCTTTCTGCATTTTTGTGTGGTTCATTCGATGTATTGATGATTATTTATAGCTTTTTTTTTAATTGTTTTGTTCATTGTTTAGATCTTTGCAAATTGCAAGTTTGTTATGAAATTATAATTCTTTGTTTTGCTTCTTACAATAGCTTCTCTCTATTTTTATGTAATGATGTTTTGATAATTAATATTTATCTTCAAGGAGGGTATCGTCTTCTCTCTAATTTGTTTTATGTATTTATTTGAGAAAAATAAAGTTAGCATTTAGTTAGAAAAGTTGTGATGTATGATATGAAGTTTGTGGTATGCAATTTGTGTTATGGAATTTGGAAATTAATTCATGCTCTTTGCTATTTATGGAGAAGAGTACAACCATTGATATGCATTTCAAGAGAAAGAATAGTGAGTCTTTGCTCTCGTCTACTCCTAATGTTAAATTGTCAAATACTGAGACTCCTTCTTCAAAGTCTCCTAGAATTGAAAATAAAGTGGTAGTTAAAGAAGTTGATCTTGCTTCATTGGAAAGAGATCTTGCACTGCGCGCTCCAATATGAGAATATCCTATGAATCAACAAAATGAAATTCATTGTGCTTATCTTAAACTTAGGTCATTTCAGTGCAATCTTCAAAATTATCCTTTTCTGGGCCATAAAAGAATCGACGTCATTTTTGCTCTTCTAGGTTTGATTTGTATCCATCTTGGTTAGAGTATTCTCCAAGTAAAGATGTTGCATTTCATTTTCTTTGTTATTTATTTAGTAAACCAAGTGGTAGTGGTTGTTTTGGACTTAATACATTTGTTGTTGAGGGATTTAGAAATTGGAAAAATGTTAATGATGGAGAAAATTGTGCTTTTCTAAACCATATTGGAAAAAATATTATCTCAATACATAAAAATGATGTGAGTTAATGTAGTAATCTTGTGAACCAACCTTAACATATTGAGCTATTGGTTGAAAAACTTACTTATCAAGAGATTGTAACTAATCATTTGAGACTATATTTTTGTGCATGTGACAAGATTACTTGCTCTTCAAGGATGTGTTTTTAGAGGTCATGATGAAAACTTAGATTTACTTAATCGGGGTAATTTTCTTGAGATGATAAAGTTTTTAGCTTCCTATAATCAAGAAGTTGCAACAATTGTTTTAGAAAAAGCTTCTCAAAATGCATCATATAATTCCCCTCAAATTCAAAAGAAAATTCTTCATGTTTTCTCTCAAAAGGTAAAGAACACAATACAGGAAAAAATTTCCAATGCGAAGTTTTGTCTTATTGTTGATGAAGGTAGTGATGTATCTAAAAAAGAGCATATGGTTATTGTTTTGAGTACATCGATAAAGATGGTTTTATACATGAAAGGTTTTTTTAGTCTTGTACGTGTGGAAGATACAAGTGCTAAGACTTTGAAATAAGGAATATTTAACACTCTTCATTACCATAATATTAACGTTCAAATATTTGAGGACAAGGCTATGATGGAGCTGCAATATGCAAGGTGAATGGAATGAATTGCAGGCGTTAATTTGTGCTGAGCCTTTATACTTATTATGTCCATTGCTTACAACATTTTGAGCTTAACATTCCTAAACATTTAGATTTGATTAATTTATCAACTACATTTGAATTATGTCAAGGGCTAGTAAGAACTGGAAAGTCCATCATTTATCCTCTTTATTAATAGAGTGATTAGACTTTTACTCACTCTTACATACTGAAATATCTTTCTCTACTATAAAGATAACCAAGAACATGTTTCAAAATATAATGGAAGACCAATTTCTTGATGATTCTTTAATTACATACATTGAAAAAGAAATTGTTTTGAGTTTTAGCACGGATTCAATTATAGATGAGTTTAACAATATGAAAACACATAGACTAAGAGTCAAATGATGTGATCTTAAATTTTAATTTCTGTAATAAATTTCTTTTAATTTTTTGAATATTAGGTGTGTATTGTATTTTAAGTATTTTTATTTATGATATAGTATTTTTATTTATTTTTGTCCCTGTCATTAAAATCCACCACTGCTTGTCACAATATTCTTCCACAAATTATTGTCTATAGCACTTTTTACTACTTCTTTTCCATCTTTGTGTGCACATCCACCCTGGGAGGAGAGGGGAGAGGATAAACACTATCAAGAGCCTTCTTCTGATGGTCGATTTTTTGTAAGTTTCTTTTTGCAGGCACACACTGAAAGGGACATTCAATATGGAAGAAGTTGTGGAGATGAGTGGTTCTAGAGAAGTTCAAGTCTTTCATGTGGATCTTTGCACATGGTCGAGCTCATACGACACAACTGAGAGTTTAGAGAGGCATTGAGGAGTATGTCAAATGCCAGTTTGGATGCGATTAGGAGGAAGACTTAATGTACCTTCTAACGGACTACAATAATGCTAGATAAAGATAGATCTCTTTAGTTACATCGACCTTGTGGGAAACATTCACATCTCTCCAAGGCTCAGAGTGGCTACAATGAAACCTTACATAAGAAGCGGGTAGGGAGTTCACCAGAAAATACAACAGGCCACTTTGTTTAGATATATTTGCTAAGACATTTGGGTGGCATGATGCAAGGAGCTATTTGGGGAGGAGATTGACATAGATATTACAAATGCACATTCCAGCTTATTTAGGGCAAGCTGTGATAGGGATTTATGTTGGAATATTCAATTTTATTCTTACTAGAGGAATGTAACACAAGTAAGACAGGAACAATGTAAGGGTTTTTTCACTCTTGAAGTTGATGCTTCAGTTCTTGTATAACACCCCCAAATTTCTAACAATTTATAATAACATAAAATTTCCAAAATCATAAATAACTATAAAATTTAAATAAACCAAATTTAGGAAAATGTTACTCTCGCATTTGTACTAAGACAAGCGCAAGGCTAATTATATTAAAATAAAACCAAAGGCTAAGGTTCAACTAAAGGAAATATGTCTAATGCATTTTATTGAATTCATAAAAAATTATGTGAAGTCTAGTTAGAAATCTATGAGTCGTTATCCTCACTGGAGGTAAGCATGGGCAGGGCTGGGCAGGGCGAGACTTTTGCCTGATGCCCTGCCTGAAGAATCACTAGGCAGTAAAATGCAGTGTGATACTCGACCCTACTCGATAGAAGCCTTAACATTTTCGAGCTGGGCAGTAATGGACTGGGCAGGGCAGGTTTCCCATGCCTAAACGATGATATCTTACCACACCCTATGTGGAAAAAAATAATTTTAATCATACCTAATAAACAATATTATAAACTTCAAATGTAATCGATAATTATACACATTAGAATATTCCAAAATAAATCTACAACTTGAGTCTTGAAATTAAAAAAAGTTCCATATGTCTTAACAAATAATCAAAACACATACCTGAAGAATTAAATAACATCCATAGTACATTAAATACAAGGCAGCATTAGTAATATAATGGACTAATGGTCAAATACTCAATGGATATATTAGAGTATTAGTAAATATATAATATAATATAAGTTTATTAACTATTATATAAAAAAATATTTATATCAAATATAACACACACACATACACTGGGCAGGGCGGCATACCCTGCCCGATGCTTGACCCAGCCTGTAAAAATGCCTAGCCTGATTATGCTCATTTTTTCTGGGCTAAGCAGGGCCATTTTTTGTTGGGTTGATCCGGGCGCATTGTGAAACAACCACCCTTTTAATTACCAGATTAACTACATATTTAACAGAGTAATAGTCAAAGTTTACAGATAATAGGTTTTACGCGGAATTTACAATTTTTAGAATATGACAAAATATGCATGTTATGCCCTAGTGTGTGGCAATATACAATTATCCATACATCAAACAATAAACAGAAGCCCTACTTGATTAAAATATATTATACTTCTATCGGCTTCCTTGCAGGACTTGAATCGGACTGGTCACCTGGGGAAAAATGTTGTAATCATCAGTCCAGCTCATTACGAATATCAATGAGTGCAAGTGAGGTGCCAAGTGGAATAAACAATTCAGTCCAAAACAAAACAGATTCATTTCAAAATAACAATTCATCTACATCCTCTCTATCCATTATTACTTTATAATTAAGTATCATGATGGGTGTCATAAAACTATTCAATTTCAATACCCAAATACCTCCCATTAATCCATCTGAACCGCCATACTTCCACGACTAGACCCATGGGCTAAGTTACACCCATATTACTGGTTATTCCAAAAGCTCACTGAGCAAGTGATGAGGATCGGCCAAAATCCCCAGAGCACCTGTCCCAGACCATGGGTCTTTTCCCCTCTTGAACTGTTAGGGTGTCGTAAGCCCTCTTGAACTGTTGGGCTAGTCCCTCTTGTACTGTTGGGACAATAAAAAGCCAACCATCGTACACCAATGGAGGCATTCACCACGTGGTGTAAATAACTTTCCATCTTTTCTCATTTCTTCTCATTCCATAATTATCATGATAAATAAATGCATATATCTTAACTCATAAAATTCCACAAGGCAATTTTATTTAAAATAATCATAATCAATTTAATACATACTCAATAGCAGCATATTAATAATCATAACAAGTGGAAAGTGGTTACCTCTCGCCCGAACTAACTACTTTCACACTGCTCCTAATTTCAAAGATCAAATACACCACAACTCAATCTACCAAAATCAATACACTAACAATTAATAACATCTTAAAATTCCACATATTAAAAATTATTTGTAATGAAACATATACTAATAATAATACCTTCATCATTTCTTTTCATTGTTATTTAGTTTCTTATTCCTAATAATAATGACACATTATTATTTAATTTGAATCATCTGAACTCCCCAAAACATGGTATTGACACCTTAAATAGACACATATTACCATATAATTTTTTTTCTAACGTTTCTTATAGTTCTCTAAAATATATGTTATTGATTCCCTTTAATAACTAATAATCTTATTCATTTTTCTCTTTTTCATGATTATTATTATTTGTTTGCTCTCGTGATTATTATTGTTATGATTATTATTATTATTTTATAATATCCTTTATACTTGGCTTCCCTCAATTCATCTTAAACGCATACACACAGATGCCTACACAGATATGTTATCTTAATTCCCTTTTTCCTTCCTTTATACACACACAAACATAAATACCTACACCTATACATTAGCTATCTTTTCTTTTCCTTCTTTTCTTTACACTCTCACAACACATAAATATATATAGTTATATATAAAATGAAAGAAACAAACTAACTTCTCCCTCCTTAACTTAAAGACAGCCACCTCATGTATATACATTACAAGTTCTTCTTCTCAATCACGGATGCACCCAGAGACATATTTTGGCGTCTTTCCTCCTCACACCGATAAACATATCTATTTAATCATTCAATGTATATCCCTTACAGCAACTCCCATTATTAAAACTTTTAAACTCTTTATAATCATCAGTTTTATTTCAACCCCACACACACACACACACATATATCCATGACAGCTCCCCCCCATCTTTCTTTTCGGTTTTCAGCGTTTTCTCTTCTACAAGCATTAAACACGTTCAGGATTATCCATGCATGAGGAAATCAAAACAGAAATGACAGCAGGTTCATTCAAGTCTATACAGAAGCATTACTAAAATTAACAACTCTCCTTTGTTTAAGTTTGGTTTCGGTTTTCAGTGGCTTATATGCATAACCTTGGTTGCATTTTCAGTGGTTTATGATCTTGGTATCCACGGCATGTTTCAAGCCATATATATGACAGCAAAATGACATAAAGTTTTTCAACGTGTTTTCATGCAACCTCATTTCTTCATTCGGTTAAAACAGCCCCTGTTTTAAGCTTTCAGTTTTCAGTTTGTTTTAGGCGGCTTCACTTCAGATTCTTTTAGGTTTATCCTAACAAGACCTATGACAGGTAACGAAAGAAAAGGAAGGATGGTAATCACCTTCGGTTTCCAAACTTCAAAGGTGATAAATCGTTGCTGGTTTACTCCTCTGTTTGCCGATGCCTTGAGCAGGGGAAAAATGATCAGCTCACTCTCTTTCTAACTCTCACTTCCTCTCTTCTTCACTCTCGGCTCTCTCTTCTTCCTTCAAGCTTACTCTCGTCTCACTCTCACTTTCCTGTTTCTCTTCTCTGGTTTTGGTTTCTTGTTTCGGTTTCTGTTTTTTTTTTTTTTTTTTTGCGAAGTGAAGAGAGTGAAGGAGGTGTATATATATTAGGCCGAATAAGAATAATGGAAATGAGAAGATGAATGGCCGAAGTGATTAAATCAAATGGGAGAAGAATGAATATTGAGCAGAAGTAATGTGCTGTCAAATTATTCTTCCAACACGTGCTCGTCATGCAGGAGGAGGTTTGGGCCGAAAACAATAAAGGGTAATGGAAGATTGTATATTGCTTCTGTTTCTTCCTGGTCTGTCGTGAGAGAGAATAATAGGATGGATTTGGTTCTTGTTTCTTCGGCCTTCACGTGTTGCTGAGAGAGAATGGTTCGTTGGAAGTGAGTTGGGTTTGTATATATGTATGGGCCAGGGGGTGTAGGACGAGTTGGGCCCAAAAAGACAAAATGAAATTGATAGATTTTGGTTTTTAATGTGAAGAAATGGGCTTGGCATATAGGTATATTTTTTTTTATACTTGGCATATAGGTACATAAGTGTATAAGTATTTTCTCTGGTTGTATGAACTAGGAAATAATTTCATAAATTTTAATTAATTATTTATTTATTTATCTCAAACAATGACTTTAATCATTAGGCTTAAAATAATCATTTCCTTAAATTTACCATTCTTCCCAAATTAATTTAAGGAAAAGAAGTTTTTAATTTCAAATAGTTTAATTTTTCAAATAATTAAATTTTGTAATTATGAAGTCCAATTTAAATAATTATCATTTAAATTCCTTATAATATTCGCACTTAGGTTCTCAAATTTTTGGGATGTTACACACTGGGCTCCCTGGGCTTCATGCATAGCCCTAATCCTCATAGCCCACTGCTAACCCCATCCTCTGCACCCTGTTTCATTGAAAATCTGCTCCTTTGAATGATCATCGTAACCACACAAACACAAAACTTAGCAAAGCTGGTAATTTTAATCAAAACACAATTTATATAGCTCAATTATATTAATCAAATCAAATATATAATCACATAGTAATTGAATCAAATATCAATTCCAATATTTATCATATCTATATATTCACATCAAATCAAATAATATTAATTATCTTTTTAAATTTATTTAGCATAATTAGTGGAAAGAGAACCATGGTAGACCCAAGAAACTTTGCCAGTTTATCCTGTCACCTAGGAAACCCTGTCAGTCACATCACAAATCATTAAATTGACAATCATCAAAACGTCTCTTTTTAGTATGCACACATTTTCCCAAAGTTGCTACTAATATCCCAAGAAACCCTGCCAGACACAACTTTTTGAGAAGAACAAATAATATCTTTTCACATCATATAAATATCGGAGACATAAAACCTAAAGGTTATGTCCATCGCTTTAGGAGGTATTATTTTAAAGCTATCCTCCCACCATTAATTCATTACAATCACACACAATCAATAAATTCAATCTTGTCACAATTATCAAATTTCTTCATTTAATATATTAATTGCTCAAGGGCATCATAACTTTCCAAACTATTCAAGAGTATAATAATTCAAATATTCAATATAATATCCAACCCATATTATAACTCAAATATCTGAGTAAAGTTCAAATCCAACTATCATTTCAATCATCATGACTTGTAGGGTATTAAGATCATAATTTTCCTATTAAAATATTAACCTAAGACTTTTAGGGATAAGGATTACCTAATTTTTGTGCTTCTAGGAGGAAAATCGATCAGAGAAGAGAAATAATTTGAAATAAGAAGGAAGAGAAGAAGAGGAGAAGAAAAATGAAGAAATGATGAGGATTGAAAATGATTCGGTTTGGTTTGGTTAAGCCCTATTTATAGTTAAAATTTTGTAACTAAGACATTAATTATCATTGGTAATATAAAAAATCATCATTAATTATCACAGATAATATCAATGGTCATCATTAATTATCACAAGTAATATCAATGGTCATCATTAATTATCAATGGTCATCATTAATTATCACGGGTAATATCAATCGTCATCATTAATTATCATGGGTAATATCAATCGTCATCATTAATTATCATCAATGTTATTTTATTTTATTTTTCTTGGGTTATCACATCTTAACTTAGGGAAAAGCAGCCGCAGTAGAGTTATTCATGGAAATGATATGAGATGGATATACAGATATATGTGCAAACTCGCAATAATACCTCTAGTAATAGCAGAGATCATTGTGATTATTAGGCTTACAATTGTGTTGGAATAAAGGGTATCGAAATGTTGTAGTCCTATCAGATTGTATTGAAGCTATAAATATTTTGACTAGGGGCCATGACCAATCACACCCCTTTAGGGAAATTGTAGATGATGCCAGACTATGATTATGTAGGAACTGGTAGATTTTGATTAGTCATATCCCTAAGGAGCACAATACCTTAGCGGATCATCTAGCTAAATTAGTACATAACATTGTAGGAAACTTTTCTTTCCTTGATTAACCACCACATTCTTATTAGGAGGCAGTAGTTGATGAGGGATAATAAGTTGTTTTATCTTTGTTTTTTATTTGCTCTTTGGAATTATTAATGGAATCCAGTTTTCATTTTTTTTTTTTAAAAGGCCCAAACCATGGTTTTGAATTAGGAAGCACTTTTCCAAATTACATGTTTGGCTACCCTAAACCCAAACCATGGTTTTAGAGAAAAAGTGATTTTTTAAAGTATTTTGAGCTTGTTTGAGAAGATGGTGTGAGGCATAAAAAAGCATGGTAATAGAGTAAAAAAAGACGGTGAGATTTTTTCTTTTATGTTTAGGCATCACGGTGAGGTTGAGATGAGTCACGGTCTCCCTTTTCCATTCTGGCCCTTGGGCATCTCCTGCAACTAGAGGTGAGAATGACGAGAGATTGAGACTATATACTGGAATGGTCTACCCCATTTTTTAGCTAATAAAGCTTTGATTAAGACACCTGGATATCATCTAACACCCACGGAAGAATTGTAAATCCTTTTGAGGTATATTCCACAAATAATGGGTAGTGTATGGAGTAATATCTACTTTGTTTTAAGAGAGTGTCAATGTGAAAAAAACAATTGAAAGGAAAAAAACTTACGATTTATCATAATATATAATTATAATATAAAAATTTAGGTCTTTTTTAATCATTTTCTATGTAAGCTTTTTTATTTTTTTAAAAATTAGTAATCCAAACAAGTATTAGTAAAAAAAAATTACTTTTACTACTATCAACCTAAACATAAATTATATTTACAATATAATTTTTATTTTATCTTAAATTTATAAAAATCAGATTAAAATCACGTCTGAGCAAATATATATTTTTTTCTTAAGGTCACAGCTAATAATTTGCTATATGGATCCGTAGATGATATCGTAACGTTATCACTTTGTGCCCCGGGATCCTAGTTATCAGTTATTTCGTTTTTCCCCGATGGATCCTCGTTGTATCGAGTTGGTAAGCTCAGGCCCTTGTGCCCCGGGAAGTCCTTGTCTCCGCTGCTCCTTGTTTTCTAACTCATAAAACACGGAGTTTGGCTGTCCTTCCATTTGATGTAGAATGGGAGCTGTTAGCTTTGAAATTAGTAGAAATTCAGCTTTTGCTTTGCATTGTTATGGAAATTCGTTTTCTTCCGGGGTTACTATATCTTGGAGACCCTTTCTTGGTGCATCTTTGAACACGAGAAATGCAAGTAAAGGTCAAGTTTTTCATGCCCAAAAGCTCAATTACGAACCAGTTTGTGCTTCGTTGAAGAGTGGCTTCAAAGCTGGGTTGATAAATGATGGTCTGCTTTCAAATAAATTAGAGTTTAAGCCATCATTCGATGATTATTTGAAGGAAATGGAGTCCTCAAGAGAGAAGCGTGCTACCAGTACTGAAAAACAGAAGAGGGAAAAGGTTATGTCGAGGAAACCAAGGTTGGAAGGAGTTGAAAGAAGTACAAAATTTGGAAAGCTTGCAGGGCGCGTTGATAAAGCAAATGAATTGGGAATTGCTGAAACAGTCATGGCCAAAGAAAGCTCCTCCGTAGGTCATATTAAGCTCAGATCACGAGGAGCTAAAAGATTTGACCTTGAGTGTGATGGCGAAGAAAGCAAACTTGATATTACTATGAAGGAGAAAAAGGAGGGTGAGGTAATGGAAGACAAGTACCGGAATGATAGATCAAAACCTGATTCTGACAGAAATTTGATTAAAAGGGAACGTAGAAAGACAGGCAACAGCAAGGCTTCACTAAATTGGAATAGAAACCGTGGCAACACCATAGAGGTGGAAGTCGGCTATAAAGTACATACACTAAAGACGGCAGGAGGAAAGGATGTTACAACCAGTCAAATATACTGCAACTCAAAAGGGAAAATGCCTATCATAAACAAAACTGTTGTTAGCAACAATGTCGAGCATAATGGACTTGAGAACAGCTACACAAAAACTGAGAACGCGGGGAAAGAAAATGGACTGGAAAATCTCAACTTGATTGGAAGCAGTAGATGTTATGATTATGACAACTTGGAGATGGAAAGAGCAGCATTTAAGACTTTTGAAGAGTACAATGGTGTTGTCAACAAGCCACAAGTTTCACACAAGGAAGTGGAGGATAGAATCCAAAGGCTGGCAAATTCGTATGGAGTCATTTCCTTCTTCTTTGCTCATGGAATGCGTAAAAATAGAAAATATTTACTCAGAAGTCTAATGTATTATCGATTTTTATTACATTATTACTTTCATTCATTAACTAGGAAATTGAAGCAGTGTGAGTTAGGAATCAGCAGAAGCCATATACTGCAGAAAGGAAGGAAAAATGGATAAAAATATGATATAAATAGGATTGAAGATCATTAGTTGGATGTCTCAATAGCCGTTGAAGTATTCTTGGCTTAAAGATTAAATTAATAGTAAAGCTCATCTCCCAAAGATGAACTTCTGCGATTTTAAATTTATTGTTTCCTTCTTACATTTCGGGAGTGGACATTCACTTGCTTCCAACACCGTAACTGATAACTTGAGAATAAATTGTTATCATGTGATGTATTCATCTTTTCCTTTCATTTTGTGGTCTTCCATACTTGATAAATGTATGATTATAGGGTTTTTTTGGTTATTTCAATCATACTAAATTGTGTCTTTTTGTATCCCCGTGATCATTTTCCCAAACAGGCTGAATGGTGCTGATATAAATATTCCTGAATGGATCTTTTCTAAGATGATGAGAAGTGCAAAGATAAAATTTAACGATTATTCTATTGTGAGGGTTATCCAAAGATTGGGAAAACTAGGAAACTGGCAGCGGGTAATACAGGTCATTGAATGGCTTCAAAGGCGTGAGCGTTTCAAATCCCATAAGCTAAGGTAGTATATCCTACTCGGAATCAACAGGTCTTGTGCTTGACATTGTAGTTAACATTGTGTGTCATGTATTATCTTGGGCATGTAGCTCAGTTTGTATGATAACCTTATTTTAAAAGCTTTGTTACTGTTGGCTCTTCTGAAAGGGCCTGTTACACTTTCAGGCTAAATTGGAATCTTTATGTTATCGCACTTTGTTCTTATGTGTTCCCTTTTTCTTTTCTTCTTGTTACTAGAGGTTCATGTTTTCATCCTTCATGCATTTGACTTTGTTTTTTTTGTTTTTTTTTGTTTTGCATTAAAATTTGTTTTCTGCATGTATGTAAAGGGATCTTGAAAGTTTAGGTGATTTTTTTTGGCTAGTCCTTGTCTTTGTTTTCTTTGAGTATCTTTTAATGCGTGGTTCTCTAACATCAGGCATATATACACTGCCGCTCTTGATGCACTTGGAAAGGCAAGAAGACCCATAGAGGCCCTAAATGTATTTCATGCCATGCTGGTAATGCATGTGATTCATGCATCATGCTCTTTTGTTGGGAAATGTGTTTTTATTGATATTGAGGTTAGAATATGGAGTTTGCATTACTTTCCTAACTCACTTTCCATTTCTTCCAGCAACAAATTTCCACATATCCTGATTTGGTAGCCTACCATAGTATTGCTGTCACTCTTGGACAAGCAGGGCGCATGAAGGAACTCTTTGATGTAATTGATATTATGCAGTTGCCACCTATGAAGAAATTCAAAGTAGGAGCACTTGGGAACTGGGACCCTAGGCTGGAACCGGATGTCATAGTTTATAATGCTGTAAGTTGTAGTCAGTGAATAATTTGTGCAAGAGATGGCAGTTTTACTTCTTGCAATTCTTTGAAGGTTTTATCTTAGATTGAATTGAATGGACTTTGGTCCAAATTCTTAATTTCTTGAGTTTAGAAGTTGAAGCTTTGATGGAAACTTGGATATACTTGTTTATATGGAAGAATCACACCTCTTCAACGGGACATAGAAGAGGAAAATTAATATATCATAAGCAATGCCCTCCCATTACAGCAGCTAATCACTCTCGAAAACTAGAGAAATTGTGAGAAACTAGAATGAGCCATGGGTAGACCGGAATGAAATATTTGAGATGGACAAATGTTGTACCATTTAACTTCAAATAATTCAAATTTAGATGTCTCAATCACTTATAAACACAAACAGCTAAATCATGCCGTCCAAGAAACATTATTCACATGTCAAGACATACCATTTGGCTTTGCTAGGATACGCTCAATACTTGAACGTATTAATCTCTGATCTTAGAGAAATAGCAAGAATCTCACTACTTCAATAAGAACAGCCTTATCTCTAGTAATTATGAAAGCTAGAATCTGTAACTTAACTAATTAATAAAGCCCAGGAGTTCACTCCGATGATTAATTTATTCTCTGAAATCTGTCATGCCTTATTGATGAGGCATCATGCCTATTTATAATAGTTTACAGAGAGCAAGACTCTAAAAAAGATAAATAATAAATCTAAATAAAAGATAAAAGATAAAATAACTACCTAATCCTAATAAATCTAATAATATCTTTTAAAGATAAAAGATAAGATAACTAACTAATCCTAACAATAATTAAATAAGATAACTAACTAATCCTAACAATAATTCTATCAATATCCTAAAAGATAATAAAAGATAATGATTAAAATAATAAAAGATAAAAACAGACTCGAATAAAATAAAAGATAATTAAAATAGATTAAATAAAATAATTAATTCCTAATTTATCCTAATATTCTTATTTTCCCTAGAATAGTGGATTGCTATCAGGCTTCCTATAGAATTTATATATCAGTAGATAAAACAGAGAGATAGAGCAAGCAAATCAATTGATAGAGCTCCCTTGACTTTCAAGAGGCCAGACAACACTAAAATTCTTGCTTGCCTCAACTCTGCAAAACTACAGCCTGTAAACATGTAGACACACTCACACTCCCACAAACAAACAAAATACAGATGCACCAGCTTAGTGACCACTTTTGGGACCCCCCCCTCTTTTATTTCCTCTCTGTGAGTCCAAGCATACACATTTCCCCACCTTATAGCAGATGGTTCTCTGGTATATCCTCTTATGTAGACTTGGCCTGATAGACTATTAGGGTTTCCTTTGAGTTTCACCTTGTCCTTAAGGCGAAATTCAGGAAATTGATTTGCTATAACTTTAGTATTCTATCAAGTGATATCCCAATTAGGAAGATTCTTCCATTTTGTTAGAGCTTGAGTTCTGCTATTTGCCATCTTCACACTCTTTAGACACTCTGGCTGAACTTGCAGTTCTAGCTCCTCAAGTAGGAGAGGAGGGAGTTTTTGGGCTAAAATTGAGGGGGAAAAGAATTTTTTTTAGAGATGGGACACATGAAAAGTGGGGTGAATTTAAGCCCCTGTAGGTGACTCTAGCTTGTATGTTACCTTCCCACACTCTTCCAGCACTCTGAAAGTTTTGTAAAAGAACCACCTAGATGGTGTATGGATTCTTGAGTTGGGCAGAGCAAGTGTGATTTACCTGCACCATATAATTTGCTGGGTTTCATCTGTAATAATAATAATAAAAAAAAAGATCAATAAAATTGAGGGAAAATCTTCTCATTGTACTTTTTAGCTGATGTCTCTAGTTTGGAAGGCTTAAGTTTGAGATAAACTATATCTCCCACTTCAAACTTGTGGTAATTATATTATTTTTTGTAACTAATATTATAAGTTTGCTATTATCGAATTAAGTTATTATCCTAGGTTAGTTAAGATTAGATTCCCTTGTTGTTGAATTTTGAATTCCCTAGAAGTTCTCAGATATGTTATAACAGATTCTACTCCCTTGTAACCTTTATAACACATGAATAAACTAGGAAGAATCACTGGACTCTATAATTAAGTCTTATTATGCTACATGGTATCAGAGCACCGTAGCAACGACAACATCGGTGAGATGAATCTGTCGGAAACCTCGACATTGATGGGGTTATCCCATGACAGTCCTTCACCCCATCAATTCCTCAAACCCAACGAAACCTATGCCATTACCAATTCAACTGATAACCACTTGGTTTTGGAAAAACTAAACCTACATGACCACTATGATTGGGCTCGGGCAGCCCTACTCGCCATTGAAGGACACAACAAATGCAAATTCCTTATTGGAGAAATCCTGTCGCTGTCAGACCCAAATTCTCCTGCCATGGTTTAGTGGGAAACCAATAATTCCCTTTTATGTTCTTGGCTTATTAACACCATGTCACCTCATATCAAACACAATTTCATGTATCTTCTCATTGCCAAGGACATCTGGGAGGCAGTCTGAGATTCTTATGTCGATGCAAAGGATTTGTCTCAGTCATTTAATCTTCGTTGCGGAATTTGGAAATCATCTCAAGGCTCCTAGTGTATTGCTGAATTCTAGTTTGAACTCGTCGCTCTCTGGCAAAAAGAGGATCGGATGGCGGACAATGAATGGACATTATCCCCAGAAGCTGCCCGACATCAACGGAATGTCAACACTGATTGTGTTATGATATTTCTCACTTATTGAGTCACTCCTCTTCCACCACTACGGTAAGTTAACTCTGAAATACACCGTGAGGAATCCCGCTAGCATACCATGCTTCTTAAGGCCATCTCTCTAAGGTCAAAAGTTTCAAGCTAGGTAAGTAAGTACATTTACTTAGGCTCTACCCCTAACAAACCTCATCCGTTGTGTGATCATTATAAAAGGGTTGGTCGTACCTGGGACAAATGTTGGGTAATTCATGGCAAGCCAACATATTGGAAACCTCACAAACCAAAACCACCTTCTACTCACCAAATAATTGTCGAGGCTGAACCTACATTTGAATCTGTGCCATCTTCCTTCAATCCAGAACAAATAAGTCAACTCTTAGACATGTTGAAAAGCTTACAGGCCTCTTAAGGGCCAGTTCCTTCTATTGCCAAGCAAGGTACTGATGCCATTACTCTTATAACATCTTCATCTCTGTCCAAATGGATAATAGATACAGGAATCTTTGACCACATGACCTCAAAATCTAGTATGTTTACCTCTTATTCACCTTTGGTTGGTATTGAATGAATCCGCACTACCATTAATACTTGTGCATCCATTGCTGGCCCTGGTATTGTGCCGATCACAAAAAATCTGAAACTTGATTCTGTACTTCATGTTCCCCATTTGACATATAACCTTCTTTCAATCAGCAAATTGACTAAACAAGCAATCTGTTCTGCTCATGGTCTTGCCACTCATTGTGTATTTTAGGATCTATCCTCAAGGAAGATGATTGGCACAGCTAAGGAGCATGGTGGTCTCTACTATCTTGATGATTCTTCTATGAGTGCCTTGTCATCACAAATAAAGAGCTCTGTTTCCTCTACTTTAGACAATAATTTGATGTTGTGCCATTAAAGGATGGGTCATCCTAACTTCAGTATTTACAAAAATTGTTTCCTCAATTTTCATTGTGATACTTGTGAACTAGTGAAACATCATCATCTTACCTTCCCCCTACTATGTATTACTTCACTTGTCCCTTCTCCATCATTCGTTGTGATGTATGCAAGGTAGTTAAAATCGAGTTTTTACGTTAAATCGGAAGAGGGATAAAAAATCGTAAAACGTAAAATTGTGATGTAAAAAAATTGTAAAAACATAAAAGCGTTTGGAAAATTAGTAAAATCGTTTTAATGAAAAAAAATCATAAAAACGTAAAATCACAATAATAAATCGAGATTTTAACTACCATGGATGTATGGAGCCCTTCTCGAATTCTTAATCGTATATGTTCGAAATACTTTGTCACTTTCATAGATGATCACTCTAGAACGTGTTGGTGCACCTCTTAAAAGGAAAATCTGATGTCTTCAATATTTTTGTTGAATTTTTTCACTATGTTAAAATCCAATTCAATTCTACCGTTCAAGTCTTACATTCTGATAATGGCATTGAATATTTCAATCATACTTTCATCCATTTCCTAAAATCTTGACATTGCCCGTGCTCTTATATACACCTGCAATGCTTCAAAATATTTCTGGGGTGATGCAATCCTCACCACCACCCACCTCATCAATAGACTGCCTACTCGTGTCCTTTCCTACTTCTCCCCTCTTGGCAGATTACTTGAAACTCATGTGACCTTGCATCTTGATCACTCCCTCTCCATGTCTTCGGTTGAACAATTTATGTCCATATCCATCACCTTCCTTCAAAATTTGACCCCCTATCCATCCCATGTATCTTTCTTGGCTATTCTAATTGCCAAAGGGTTATAGTTGTTAAGATCCAAAATCTAAACATATCTTTGTCAGCCAAGATGTCACCTTTGTTGAAACAAAAGCTTTTTATGCACAACCTTCTAGTCAGGGGAGAATTGGAGTGACTCTCAGCCTGTTCTCACTATACCTAAATCTATACCACCTTCTTATCCTGTGATCATATCTCTTACTTCAGAATCACCCACAATGCCATCACAAACAAGGGGAGACAAACATGAAAAACAATATGACAAGGTTTACTCTAGGAGGAACAAAAAGATAGGAGGATCCATTATGCTTGAGGCTTTGCCACTCTCCCAACTGAGGGTGAATCCTAAAGACAACAAGGAATTAGACATGCCTATTGCATTGAGGAAATATGTTGATGATATTGTTATTACTAGTGTTGTAAAAACGTAGTGTCAAAACGTAGAAACGGACGTTTCTACGTTTTCTGGCTGAAAAACGAGTCAAAACGGAGGTAGAAACGGAATTGGAGTAGAAACAGTTGAAACATAGTGTCAACTCGGTAAAAACGTAGTGTCAAAACGTGGAGATGGAATTAGTGAGCCATGTTGGAGTTGGAGAAGATCAAGATCCCCATGGCTTGGATACTTGTATACTTTGACTCAAATGACTTAAATTAGAAATGTTGATCTCTTTTATAATTTTATTGCCTTTGTGTTTTGATTTTAATATGTATTATGATGATTGAGTTTGAACTTAATTATTTTCTTAAGTGTTTAGACTTAAATTTGTGATGACTTTAATGTATTGGTATGTTTTAGTTTTATATATGTTGGTTTTTTTTTTGGTAGTACGTAATAAACTCTTACATTTAGTTTACGTTTTACGATTTTACGTTTTTGCTTATTCTTACCGTTTCTACGTAGACTCTATGTCTTAACAACGCTGGTTATTACGAGTAGCAATGCTTCGGGAATTCATCACTTAAGGCTTTTCTTAATTCTCATTTCCAAAAAAAGGATTTTGGTTTGTTAAAGTACTTTCTTGGGATAGAGGTTATAAGAAGTAAGAAAGGCATCCTTTTAACACAAAGGAAATATGTTCTTGATCTGCTAAAAGAAACCAAGAAATTCGGAGCAGCACCAAGTAGCTTTCCCATGATTCCTAATCTCTTCTTGGATATTGATGATAGCATACCGTTTGACGAGCTACTTGAGAATGTGAGAAAGAAAGTTGACCTGGAGAAAATCAAGTTGTTTGCCTATCCTAAGAGATACCATAGATTGATTGGGAAATTGAACTATCTCATGGTGACTCGCCCTGATGTGACCTTTCCAGTTAGTGTGCTTAGCCAATTCATTACTGCTCCACCTGTTGCTCAATGGGAAGCTTTAGAGCATGTCTTACATTACTTGAAGGGCTCATTTGGTCATGGTATACTCTATACGAATCATGGCCACAACAAAATTGAATGCTTTTGTAATGCAGATCATGTGAGGTCAAAGCCTACTAGAAGATCCACCACAAGATATTGTGTGTTTGTGGGTGAAAATTTAGTATCCTGGGGGAGTAAAAAGCAAGATGTGGTTTCTCAATCGAGTGTAGAAGCTCAGTATAAAGCCATGACTCAGTCAGTACAGGAAATTGTGTGTATTCACCAGTTAATGAAGGAGGTTGGTCTTGCCATGTCATTGCCTGTGAAACTGTGGTATGATAATAAAGTTGCTCAACACATCGCCCCCAACTCCGTGTTTTATGAACGTACGAAACACATTGAAATTGATTGTCACTTTATATGAGATACGATTAAAGAGAACTTTATTTCTACAGGACATGTGCGGTTTAGTGATCAATTGGACGATCTTCTAACTAAGGCCTTAAATGGAATTCGTGTTAACTACCTTTGTAACAAGTTGGGCTTGATTAACATCTACACTTCAACTTGAGGTGGAGTGTTAGGAAATATATGTAAATATATTAGAATTAGGCATGTAATCAGAGATTATGATTGATTAGGGAATCAATCATCATAATGAGTAATTCTGAGGCTCCTCTCTTATGTATAAATACCCCTATCTTATATGTGAATAAATACACATTTCTTATTCAATCTTTCTCTCAGGCTTAACAAGAATATTAATTAATTATTATTAGGGATATCGTTTAGTATTTATTAGGATTAGATATTAATATTATATTTTAGAATATATCTTTAAGATATTATAATTTGATCGGATTGGACTGAATTATGATAGATTTTAGGGTTGGAGTTATTCTATTCTTGCTTATATAAAGGTCTCATTGTACTCTCTTATATTCTCAATGATCAACAATATTCTTAGTATTTCTCCTGTACTTCAATGTAATTCTTCAACTCAACAAGTTGGATAGAGAAAATAGTGTAGCTTTTATATACATTTGTTTATATAGGAAGAATTACACCTCACGAACGATAATGTATGAGGAAAATCAGTGTATCACTAACAAATTCTTACTATAACAGCAGCTAAACTCACCGGAAAACTAGAGAAATTATGAGAAAATAAAAGAGCAGAGTTAGAGCAATGCAAATGAGAGAACTAAGTTTTGAGAGGTCAGGGTCTCTCCCAATAATACCAAAATGCTAAAACACCCACCTTAATCCATTCAAACACCCAGACCACAAACAGATAAAAGTTAGATGTGCTACCTTATTGACCATTTTTCATGCACTGTTTCAAAGGTATTCTTTGTAATGCAGTACTTTAGGGTTAATTATGGAGGTGCTCAAATAAAATGCTGAACTGAAATAGTTTTTTCTTACATAATCCTGCATGAGGTAGCGTCTAGGCTCTAGCATGCTGAGTCACTCTGGCTTTTGTACTTTGTGTTGCATTTTGAAAAATAGATGGCTTCTTTAAATGAATTTTCTTGGCAAAATGCATCATGCTTGCATTTCCACACATCATGTTTGCATGCTTTTTTCTTTTGTAGGGTGTTTGATTGTGTCTTGATTATACTATCTGGAGTGGTGGATTCGTTTACACTTGTAGTTGTTTTGTTTCTATGATTTAGCGTTTAATTCACATCCCTTGGTAAGTAATGCTATGTTGTGAAAATTTGACTTTTGTTTTATTAGTTTCTAGTTGATTTAGTATTTCCATATGTCTACTGAGCGTGCAGGTCCTCAATGCTTGTGTTCAGCAGAAACAGTGGGAAGGGGCTTTCTGGGTTTTACAGCAATTAAAGAAGCAACGTCAACAACCTTCTGCTACAACTTATGGCCTTGTCATGGAGGTAATTGTAGCCTCTAGTTTCTTTATGTTTCATATTATTATTATCGCACAATCGTCCCATGTCTTCGTAATCAATTTGTAAATTGAAATTTGGAAATCAATTTTGTGGTAGATAAAGTAGATTTTTTAGGGAGAGAACCCAAGCTGGGTGTGTAAAGTATTCTCTAAGAT
This sequence comes from Acacia confusa, assembly GCA_037074495.1. Classification (NCBI taxonomy): domain Eukaryota; kingdom Viridiplantae; phylum Streptophyta; class Magnoliopsida; order Fabales; family Fabaceae; genus Acacia; species Acacia confusa. Next base: position 39,338,943 of record CM073509.1, read on the forward strand.
TAGCAAAAGATGCAGCAGGAGGAAAAATGACAAAAAATGGGGGAAAACAATATCAGCAAAGAACAAAAGTCTAACCCAAGGGAATAGCTGGAAGTATCGTTTAAAACATCGTGCATCATGCTTTGACCAATAACTATACTATTTCTCAACTCCTCACCCATTTCTTTATCGTTGCCTATAAATTAATAGTGACTTGTAACTAAGTCCTCAACGTAGTTGGGCAGACCCAAAAGTTGAGACAGGGAAGAGCTTGTTCCAAAGCTGCTAAGCCACTTCTCAAAGTAAAAAAGTGGCTGTTAAATTCTCGGCTTTCATAATAAGTCACAAATGCACTAGTTATATTTCTTTTGCATTAATATCATATTAAGGCTACGCTGACGGTTAAGCAAAAGGAATGGGATGACGTTGTGCCATGTCTATTATATCCTTATATTTATTTGTAGAAAGGAGTCGAAAATGTTCTTCTGTATTTCGCTGATTCTGAACAAGGGGATATATATAGCAGAGGCTAATCAATTTTGGCCAAAAAATAGGGATACTGAGAGATGAAAGGAATAAAAATAAAATCTAGAAAACCTCTAATAAATTTAAATGTTTGCTTATTGTTAGGAAATATATCAATGTATAATTAATTAGTATCGCATATAATTAGTGATTAGGGAATCAATCATCATAATGAGTCATTACTCTCCTGTCTTCTCTCTAATGTATGAATACCCTATTGAACATATGAATAAATACATTTTCATTTGAAAGTATATTTTCTATATATTTCTCTCTATTATTTCTTTGCATGGTATCAGAGCTTGGTTAGTTCTTGGCCAATTTGAGCTTTTCTTTTTCGGTGGCCGCTGTCACTGTAGCGTGAACAGTAACAGTGGCCATCTAGAGTGTGTTCTTTGGGTGTTCTGTCTTTTCTCTCAGTGGCCAGATAGAGTGTATGTGTCAGTGAGGTTCTCACATCCTACAAGATTTTCAGTTTCCGGTGCACATTTCCAAATTCCGGTCAACTTGTGAATTTTCAGTGTGTGCGTTCGTGCCATCTCTGTTTCTGGTTTGGCTCCTTAGCCGGTGTCGGATCTTCTTTTCTAAATAAGACTAGGTCGGTTTCATGTTTAGAAGACTGCGTTTGACGATTGAGTTTCATTGTTTTGCTGGGTCTCAGTGTTTTGCACTTCCTTAGTTTATGTCGATTTGCTGTTTTTTGGTTCTATCCGTGTTGCTGGTTCGTGAACAATGACGTTGCTCGTCACTCTTCACAAGGGGAGAGAGAAAGAGTTTGTTGATTCCTCTGCTGTTTGGTTGCTGTATTTTATGGTGTTCTCCGATGTCGAGCCTTCATTCCCAAGGTGTGTAGGCCGGTTCTTTGCTTCAAAGGTTGCGTTGTAAGACTCAGTTCAGTTGTTTGGCACAAACGGCATTTTGTTTCATGCACGTTCACTTGTTTCTAGTGGCTGGATTCTTCGTTTGTTATGTTTTCTAGTAAGTTCGTGAAGTGCTCTTTTGTCTTGAATGTCATGCTTGTGGTTGGGTAATTTCATTGGCATCTGCTGTACTTTGCCTCCTCTGGTGAGGAGTTTGGTGGTCCTTGTGTGACCTATTCGTTGTTTTGCCTCCGGTGAGGTTTTTGGTCTCTTGTGAGACATTTTGGAGTATTATTTGGTCCCTGTTTGCTTCAAGATCTCATGAAAAAGCAAGTTATTGGTGATTAGTTTCTGCTCATATTCATGCTACTTTCAGCTTGAGAGGGAGTGTGTGAAAATCGGATGAAAAGGTTCTTAGGAAGAATATTATTTTGTTTGGAATTATGTTTTCTTGTAACAAGTTGAGCATGATTAACATATATGCTCCAACTTGAGAGGGAGTGTTAGGAAATATATCAATGTATAATTAATTAGTATCGCATATAATTAGGGATTATAGGAATTATGAGTGATTAGGGAATCAATCATCATAATGAGTCATTACTCTCTTGTCTTCTCTCTTATGTATAAATACCCTATTGAACATATGAATAAATACATTTTCATTTGAGAGTATATTTTCTCTATATTTCTCTCTATTATTTCTCTACACTTATTAAATGTTGGATTGCCACACTCCTCCTAAAGTTGGATCATAGATGTTATCATGCCTGACTTGCCAACAAAATTCTCAAATTTGTCTCGAGCTAGCCCTTTGGTGAGAATATGTGCATTTTGCTTTCTGGTATGAATGCAAGTTAGGTGGATAATACTGCCAGCTGTCTTCTCTTTGATGAAGTGTCTATCTATCTCAAATTGCTTGGATTTGTCGTGCTGCACTGGGTTATATGGGATGTTGATGGCTGCCATACTGTTTGAAGAGAGTGTAATTGGACAATTTGCGCTCTTTTAGAACCCATTTGAGCCATAAGCCTTCTCAAATTCCTAGTGCAAATACTCTAAACTCTTCTTCAGCCCTACTTCTTATAACTACGCTTTGCTTTTTGTTCCTCCAAGTACCAAATTGCCTCAAACAAACTTGCAATAGCTGGATGTACATTTTCTATCATATGGTCACCTGCCCAGTCCGAATCTGTTAAATCTCCACAGTTTTTCTATTACTCCCTCTGCTCCTTAATACAAGACCTATTTACCTAATTTGACAAGATTAAGGAAGTTAGTTAAGTTAGTTAATACGACATATATTTTCTAAAACACTCTTGTCATCTTTCTTAATTCTCTCACTTCTTCTTCTTCTTGATTATTGTTGAGGAAACATCCATAGGGGTAAATTAGGAAAAGATTGACAAATGTGAAAACTATGTTTTATATTTAGGATTGAGATCAACTCACCAAATTTATCTTATATTAACAACAGGAGGAGTAGTTTTATTAGTTTGCTGATGAAGAGTCTGCAATGTTGGGCTCTGACGTAAGAGAATTTATGTTCTCTTGGGGCTTTGATACCATGAAGCCAACCATGGAAATTTGGAGACCCTTTTTTCTGATGAGTTTCATCATTTGAAGAAAAAAGTGTGACATCTATAGGTTAAACATGTAGACCAAGAGAGTTTTGACCTCCCTAATCCTATAATTACCAGAAATTTAAATAAATCAACTTTAATTATTCTATTTTAAGTTTTAACCCAAATTAGATGACAAGTATAACTAGAATAAGTAAAATACAGAAAACAAAACTTATCATATCAGAAGTAATGGCATCATGTGGAAAGAAAAACTTGACACCCCAAGTAGTCGAGAAACATTATTCGACAGTGCATGATCTATCTAAAGATCTGATTTTCAATAAAACATAATGGTGTCGTGCTATTCATGTAGCCACCCTGACCTAGTAGGATAAGGTTTTGTTGCTACTGCTACTGCTGTGGCTGCATGACTCCGTGATTCCTGACAAAAGCCAAAAATAGAACCTTCCAAGCATGCAATGAAAGTAAAGGACAGAAGTGACATACATGAGAGTTATTTTTAATGGGCTAGCATCATTGGTCCTAATGTTATCATCATGTCCGGCTTGACAAATACCATCTCTAACCTTAAGCAAGGAATTTGATGGAAATGCCAATAGCACTTTGCCAATGGCACGGGTCCTTTCTTGGGTTACTTCACATTTCCCAACAGTTAAATTTTTTGGTGAAAATAGACTCATGGTCATATTGTTAGAAAATTAAAAAAATCATATAAACGTGTTGCTAATGCCAATTTTTACTAGCAACCAACGTGATTGCATGTGTTAATGTTGGCTTGGCTGTCTTTGATAATAAATTTATAGTCTTTAATTTGTGTATGCATGAGCAGGTGATGTTTACATGTGGCAAGTACAATCTAGTTCATGAATTTTTCATGAAAGTTCAGAAGTTTTCTACTCCCAATTCGTTGACATATAGAGGTACGTTCATGTATTATCCATATAAATATAAAATCATGTAATTTTGAGATGATTTTGATCTTGACCATGATGTTTCATCCAGTTCTTGTGAATACACTATGGAAAGAGGGCAAAACTGATGAGGCTATATTGGCCGTCCAAGATATGGAAAGACGTGGAATTGTAGGCTCTGCTTCTCTTTATTATGACCTTGCTCGATGTCTTTGTGCAGCTGGAAGATGTAGTGAGGCACTGAAGCAGGTAGATTTTATACAATCTAATTTCTCAGTTACAGTTTTAGTTTTTTTCATTTCAGGTATCTGGGAGGGGCTGAAGGTTTTTATGTTTCTTTGAAAATAACGAGTGCTTTTAAGGGGCATGATGTATACAAGCACTTGCGCCATATGGGCAGAAAAAGACTTCTATGTGTTGAAATCTGAGGAAAAACTGAAAGCTGTGTGTGTGGTGTGCATGTTTGTTAACAGGGGGAAGTCAGGATTTTTTGGCTGAGGAGAATAGTCAAGTTCAAGATGTTTAAATTTTGGCCCTTAAAATTTACACTTCTAGATGAGGGCCAAACTAGAGAAAACAAACTCAATATCTTAGTTCTTATCGCTCAGTTAACCTCAATCATGAGTGATGCAATATTGATAAATATTCTTCAACTTTTACTGTTTCATAAATCAATTTCTTTCTCTCCTCAACCACTTTTCCAAATGTTATTGAATTATGGAAGTTAACGAGTTCTTGTAAGCAATAATATATATACACTACAAGGCTTGATCACAGAAAGTGTTGCTGATCCTGTGACAGATAGAGAAGATATGTAAGGTTGCAAACAAGCCACTTGTAGTGACCTACACGGGCTTAATTCAAGCATGTCTGGAATCTGGAAACATCCAAGATGGGGCATACATTTTTGGAAAAATGAAGGATATTTGCTCCCCAAATCTTGTTACCTGTAACATGATGCTTAAATCTTACCTGGAACATGGGATGTTTGAGGAAGGAAAAGAATTGTTTGAGATGATGTCAGAAAACACAAATCATGTGAAGAGAGATTCTGATTACAAAATTGTGGTGATACCGGATATTTACACATTCAACACCATGTTAGATGCATGTATAGTAGAGAAGAGATGGAATTACTTTAACTACGTCTACCAAAAGATGCTAGATCATGGATACCGCTTCAATCCAAAACGTCATCTTCGAATGATACTGGAGGCATCAAGAGCTGGAAAGGTGATTTTCCTTTTGACTGCTTTGTGTGCGCATGTGTGCCTGTGTGGTTCATTTATGATTCTTGGAGAAGTGGATATGTGCGCTAGGTCATGTGGGTAGTTGAGGGTATATGCTTGATAGTTAATAGTTAACTGAAAACAGATGAGGTATATTCAGCAGGCCTACTTGGTAAGCCAAGAAAAAGGAGCAATACTATGTGTTTCAGAATGTATCTGTGTTCTTTTGTGGTGATGAGCTCTTTTTTGCAGAATGAGTCCTGTGTGACATATTTGATGCTTCTAAATTTTCATTATTGTTAAACTTGTGCTACTGACAAAGAGGAACTTTGGCCAATTTAAAAATATTTTTGGTCGCAATATTTGATGTTGCTAAATATATTGATTAACAAGAAATATTTGATTTTATTTTGTAATTAATCAAATAAATAAAATGCTTATTATCATGTTATGTTACTTTCACTTTTTTATCCTGTTCATCTCATTAGTTAGATAGAAGCTGCAAACGGGGTGAAACCCGTTAGACATTCCATCAACTCATGATAACTTTGAATGTTTGCCAGGAAGAGCCTGTTGAAACGACGTGGAAGCACTTGATCCAAACAGATCGCAGTATTCCAGCTACTCTGATAAAGGAAAGATTATGTATGAAGCTTGAAAAGGATGATCATGTTGAAGCTCTTGGATGTATCACAAATGGTCTCTCCAAAGACTTGCAGGCATTTTCTAAGCTGTCTTGGTTGAATCTATTGAAAGAAAATGCCCAACGCTTTCAGAAGGATACACTAGTTAGGCTAATGGATGATGTAAACACCCTAGTTTCCAAAAGTAGCTTGCCACTTCCAGCACTTGAAACACTTGAAAAGCTGATGCTATCTTTGAAAGAATTTTGTTCCCCCGACCTTAGTATGACTGACATCAAACAGTTGGTTAGCTCTAGATGAAAGAGCACTGTAACTGTAATAATAGTATATTCCAAGTTCTCAACACCACGGGCTAAAATTTAGATGCCAATGGGCACTTTTTTTTTTGGTTTTTTTTTTTTTGGGGGGGGGGGGTGGTGTTTGGGCTAAAATCTATATTCCAAGTTCAGGCCAGTCCCTTTTGTAGAGTAATAAAGACAGCATAAAGAAAGGTATTTGTTTATGGGAAAAAATAAAACAAAGGGTTCTATTATTCATCATAAGATTGAAATTTGTAAGAAAAGCTCATGTAAGTTGTAAAAATTACAAATGTTTGGTGCTGCTTATTACTACCTCCGGTCCTAATTATAAGACAAAGTTGACTTTCTTTGGAGGAATTAAAAAAGTTAAATAAGTTACTTAATCATTTCATATGTTGTATATTTTTAGATTATATATTAGTTTATTAGTCAAACTAATTAGTTTGAAGAAAAAAATAAAAGTAAAAGTACTCTAAAGTGATTTAATTAGTTTCCTTAATCTCTCTAAAAAAGTCAACTATATCTTATAATGACCGGAGGGAGTATAAAACTCTTACCTCGAACTCAAATAAGCCCTAATACTGGATTAGGTTGTGTGTGGGCTAAAAAGTGAGCTGAGCCCGTTGACAAAAAAAAGGAGTTGAACCCCCTAGGTAGGCCCAATAAGGGACATGGTCCAGGCAATGGAAGAATCAGGCGGCGGGGGCTCACGGGAAGCCGCCACCGCGTCGAGAGGACGGAGTGGAGCAACGTGGCAGGTTTGAGCTCAATTTCAAGGGATATGCGACGTGGCGGCATCCACCTATGCCTATGACTTTTGTACAGCTAGCCGGTCCCAGACCCTTCCATGCATCCACCACCACCACATTCAAACCATTTACAATTTTACGAACTACAAATAGACACATAACAAATTTCTTTCTTTATCTCAATTATTGCTTCCCCATGCATTAACAGGAGCTAATTTTCATCCCCATTAACAATAAAATATCATAATTTTATCTTAGTCCATTTCCGGAACCATAAAAAAAAAAAAAATGTTGCGCATCTATATAAGGAACACTTCATGACTTCATTTGATTAGGATTCAGGACTATACTCTTGAGACTTTTGTCTTTGTTTACAGATTATAAAATAAAAAAAGCATAATCAGATAATTGCAAAACGTGTAGAAGCATGGAGGACGCGTGTATGCATCGGTCCTTTGCATGCAGAAGCGGGCGGATGTATTTTCTTCTTCCCTCTGGCAAGTGGAACCGCGTTTTCACATTCGGTTCATTTTGGGTCGAGACGAGATAATCAAATATTTTAAGAAATCAATTTCTAAGGAATTTTTTTAAAAATAAAAATATTATTTTAATATCTGAAAAACATTTATTTATCCATCTTAAAAGCATTCGTGGTTTTTAGTTTAAAAAATTATTAGTAAAGTCCTTCCGATATCATAAGAAAAATAAATTGAAACAAAAAAGAAAAAGTATTGAAATGGTTAAATACGTTTTTAACTATTATAACTTCTTCCAAAAATCAATGTGAAAATTTTATTTCTTGAATCAAAACATGAAAATATTGAATTAATATATGTTTGAAGAATTAAATTAAATCATTTCATATTAAATTAAATGTAAAGTTGGCAAAAAAAATTTAATGTAAAATATTAATCTGCTAACTCCACTGCTCCAGTAACAATATTCTGGATCCGGCTCCTATCCTCTTCTCTTCCCATCATCTTCTTTATCTTAGCTGTTGAATTGAAATATAAACGGTTCAAATTTCATTTTTTATATAAATATTAATAAAATATTAAATTATTAAAAAATATTTAAAAATAATATTTTTATAAAAGATGGAATCTAAACCATTCAGATTTCAACTCAAAGGTTGAAATGAAAAAGAGGATGAGAAGTGAATGGGAATAGAAGAGGATGGGAGCCAAATCCCAATATTCTGACGTGTGAGTGGTCTTCTCGGTTTTTTTGTTTTTTTGGCCGGTGTGATTGTTCAAATGAAAAAGAATATTAAATGATTAGTTGGGAAAAACGAAGGCGGCAAATCAACGAGTATTCTATTTTTGCTATTGGATCTGGAGAGCGGCTGTTTTTAGTAATTACTCTACGTAGTATTATACGCTCCACGTTTCTCTCTATACACACATAAATAGATAGATCCACGCCTTCCCCCTCTTCATCTAAATAAATCTTTGCTCTAACGCTCATGCTTTCTGCTTTTCCTTCTTTGGTTCCGCTTCTCTATGCATTAATTGCATTCTCAATCCCGCTTCCGGTTAACAAGTTCTCCCCACGTACTGCGTGGGAGCATTGTTCTCTATGCCCAAGTGTGAGAGTGGTAAGGTAGGGGGTCCGGAGGGTGATCGGCGTCGGAGAAAGGAGGTGCGGTGAGTCAATCAGAGCTCCTTATCAGGAAGACGGTGGTGACTAACTACGAGAGAAGAATTCATTATCCATGGAGGATAATCACATTTCGTCTCCATTGATATGGAAAGAGGAGATCGTGGAGACAATCCTAATTGGCAAAGTTCTCTCATCCAGGACATACTTGAGAGTCGCCATGAAAGCAATATTGAAGAAGGCATGGAACTTGCAAGAAGGAGTTGATGTCATCGAAATCAACAGGAATGCTTTTATGTTCAAATTCGCAGATGAAGGTGAATTTAATAGAATATTGCGAGGTCGTCCATGGTCCATTTACGGAAGTATGTTGAACCTGTTAGAAAGATCGAAGTACAAATCATGTGAGGAGTTTGATTTCAGCCGCAATCCAATCTGGATCCAGATGCACAATGTGCCGATGGAAGCAATGTGTCTGGAAAATACAATCAGGATCGGAGGCTATGTTGGTGAGGTAATGCTGGCAGAAGATCCATACTATAACGAAAGATACCTTTGAAACTTTCTACGAGCTAGAGTCTTGTTAGATTAGATCTGAGGAAGCCTCTAGCGTATGGATTCTAGATTCCTAGACCGGATAATAAAGTATTTGGATCTCGATTAAGTAAGAGAAGCTGCAAAGCTTCTATTACAATTGTGGCATGATAATCACACCTGCAAACTGGAAAAGATGATGTCGGTGTTTAAACCAGATGAGCCTCGATTCGGAGCTTGGCTAACTACTGCTCAGTGTCACAGCTGGGAAAAGGTAATGGTAATAGTGTGTAAAGAATGGATTGAGGCTGATTATGTGAGGCGAAGGAAAGAGGAAGCATTGGCAAGGAAGAAAAACAAGGATAAGGAAATAAGAGATAAGGAAGCTAGGCTAGAGGAGGGAGATATATTCTTCATCAAGATTAATAAACCTTTGATGGACAATAAAGGTCTGAATACCAGGATGAAAGGGAAGAAGGCTGGGAATATAGTAGAAGTTGATAAAGTTAAAAAAAGGCCTGATAATGAAATAGCAAAACAAGAAGGAAGTACGTCAAAAACAAAGGAAAATAATGATAGTGGAAGGATGAAGAATACTAATGAATGCATGAAAATGAATGGCAGAGACGTAGACCCTATAGATAAGATAGAGCTAAGGAGGAAAGAAAATAGGGAGAAAACCAGCAAAGCATTTGCTGATCAAAAGGAAAATGCACTTGCTATGGTGTTATATAGTGGAGGTATTCTGAATGATGTCATCAGAGGAGTTAGCTACCTGAGATTGAAAAGAAATACTGAAGAGAACTGGGAATGCTTGGATTCAAAAAATAGTAAGAAGGAGGAAGTGAGCCCCATTGGCAAACCTCCTATCTCTGTCTATGCAGAGAACCTAAAGAAAACAAAGGCAAAAGTGAAGAGCTATGCTAAGAGGAGAAACAAGGAAGGGAAGGAGAATATACCTGAGGGAGAAATGAATCAGGATGATGTGATGGAGGATAAGGAGAATCACAACAATAGGGACTCGAACTTTGTTTTTAAAACAGGAAGAGGGAGGAGAAAGAGCGAATCATCTGCAAGCGTTGGTAGCCTAAAACAGGCACAGAAGCGCCATGAAGATTATATCCTAGAACTGTTAAAGGTTAGGAAGGACTTTGACAGTTAAAAATCTGAATGACATGATCAAGAAGTTTCGTCCTTCATTAGTCTTCCTAATAGAAACTAAAATATGTTCTGAGAAGATTAGGAGAATCAGAGTAACATGTGGTTTTGAGCAATAGCTTTATGTGGAACCAAGAGGATTGGCTGGTGGCTAATCATTTTGGTGGCATAATTCCATTGCCTTAACGGTACTGTACAAATCCAAAAATGTCATTCATGTTTTAATTAAATCCAGTAGCTTGGTGGTGCATGCACTTATCACCTTCATTTATAGACCACCGAAAGAGGGGGAAAGGAGGATAGTGCGGGATATGGTGAGGAAAATGGCTGTCAATGTGACAGAACCTTGGTTGGTGATTGGAGACTTTAATGATGTGCTAATGCAAGCAGAAAAAGAAGGTGGCAACCCAAGATCTATGCGAAAGATCATTAACTTCCAAAGTTTCTTATCAAACTGCAGATTAATGGACTTGGATTTTAAAGGATCCAAGCTTACTTGGTGTAACAAGAGAGCAAATGGTACAGTAAGGGAAAGGATTGATCGGGCAGTGGGCAATGTAGAATTCAGGAAAGGCTTCGAGCATGCTATGGTCTTCCACATAGACCTGATAGGATCTGATCACCATGCTTTAGTTGTTGATTGTTGTTATCATGATGAAAAGAGGGCAAGATCCTTCAAATTTAAGGTCAATTGGGTTCAGCATGAGCAATTTCTACAGATTGTAGAGGCAAGGTGGAATGATGTGGAAGGGATTATGCAGAATGGTGTACTGAATATAATCAGAAGGCTGGAGGCTTGTCAAATGAATCTCACAGTATGTAGTAATAAGGAGTTTCCTAACTTTAGGAAAGTAGTTGATCAACTGAGAAATATGCTAAGTAACTGTTATAGGGGAGTCATGTCAACTGAAAAACTGATAGCAACAAAGGACTTGATTAGGAAAATTGATGATGCATGGAGAAAGGAAGAAATTTATTGGTGGCAAAGGTCTAGGATCTCATGGTTGACTGAGGGAGACAAAAACACAAAATTTTTTCATGTAAGTGTCATCCAAAGGAGACAAAGAAATAAAGTCCTGCGTCTGAAGTTTGAAAACGGGGAGTGGCTAGAGGATGGGGAGGAGATTAATAAATCTTTTAACACATTTTATCATACTTTATTCAGATATGGGGGTGTAAGACCTATGGAGCAAGCACTGTCTTATGTAAAGGAAGTGGTCACTGAGGAGGAAAATGATAGACTAAAGAGGCCAGTAACCAACCAGGAAATTGAGGCAGTGGTGTTTCAATTAGGTGCCAATAAAGCTCCTGGACCTGATGGGTTTTCGGCTCTTTTCTACCAATCAGCTTGGAAGGAAGTGAGTAAGGAAGTTTGTAAGATGGTGCAAGATTTTTTTAGGGGAAGAGCTGGGTTGGAACAAATTAACAGTACTAACATAGTACTTATACCAAAGATAAACAAACCAGAAGGTGTGAACCACTTCAAGCCAATTAGACTCTGCAATGTAGCATACAAGATCATTGCTAAAATCTTAACAAGTAAAATGAGAAGCTTGATGAGTCAGATGATGTCTCCTAATCAAAGGACTTTCATTGCTAGAAGAACGATCCAAGATAACATCATAATAGCACATGAACCATTCCATTACTTGAGGCGTAAAAGGAAAAGTAACAAATGGGAGTTTGCCTTGAAGATAGACATGAATAAGGATATGATAGTGTTAGCTTTGAATGTTTTGATGATAATAACTTCAAACTTTAAGGTTTTTGAATCAATCTTCAACAAAGAAATTAAATATTACAGATGACAATTCGTGAGTATGCATAATTAGTTCTCGAGTATCGCATGTAAGACAAACTCTCTGCAATACATATTGTGATCTTGATTCTCAAGCATAGCTTCCTGATTCTCGAGAATGACCGTACAATTCTTGAGTATTAAGCTCAAGTTCAAGAGTATTAGGAGTTTGATCATATTTAAATATCCAAAACATCAACGGAATCAATTATCAAGTATTAGGTCTAGATTCTCGAGAATGGATATCATAATTCTCGAATACAAGCATTGATTCTTGAGTACTTTTGTGTAACGTCATAATTCAATTCAAACAGAAGTGATTCTTGAGTACAGGTGATCAATTCTCAAGAATGGGTTATCTTTGTTTGCCATATAGCTTATGTGGTCACGCTGACTCTCGAGAATGGAAACTTGATTCTCAAAAATGCTTGAACAAATAATTATGTACATGACTATTCCTGGTCACATTCAACGCAATGATTCTCGAGTATTGTATATGGATTCTCGAGAATGTCTTAAGCAAGAACATATGATTGAATACTGATAAATCTCAATTTTCATATATTTTATCCCACCTTATTCATTTATTTTAGGGACTATTTTTGACTAATTTGAAATTATTAAATAATATTCGAGTTGTTAGCCAATTTTAGGAAATAATGTAAAATGAATTAATCATGAGATTATTGGGCTTAAATTGATATTTTGATCGTTATCTTGTGATTTAATAATATTTCTAAATATATGATAGATCACAATTTTATTTAATTTTTGCCGGAAAAAAAACATATTAGAATATCCTATAGTGCAGAATTTTTTAGGGAAGCTAAAAAGAAATCTGATGGTGGAATTTTATTGGGCTCCTTAAATTCTATTGGGTTCAAGTTGGTACCCAAAAACTCTCCTCTCCTTCCCTTTTAATTAACCTAGCTACTGCCTATAAAAGAACGCCGAACACATGCCACGAGATCATCACTCCGAAGACCAAGAAAAATGAAGACGCGAAGACACTAATTCTCTAAACTTGATAGCTGCAATTCTCTCCTAGGAATAGAAATCACGCAGAGAGGCACTTTAATTTCCTTGACTTCCTTTATTTCCAATTCACTCACGGGACCCATGATAAATCCCAATTTTCATATATTTTATCTCACCTTATTCATTTATTTTGGGGACTATTCTAAGCTAATTTGGAATTATTAGATAATATTTGGGTTGTTAGCCAATTTTAGGAAATAATATAAATCTGAATTAATCATGAGATTATTGGGCTTAAATTAATATTTTGATCGTTATCTTGTGATTTAATAATATTTCTAAATATATGATATATCAGGATTTTATTTAATTTCTGCCAATAAAAAAAATTAGAATATTTTATAGTGTAAAATTTTTCAAGAAAGCTAAAAAGAAATCCAATGATAAGAATTTATTAGGCTTCTTAAATTATATTGGGCTCAAGTTGGTATCCAAAAGCTTTCCTCTCCTTCCATTTTAAATAACCTAGCAGCTACTAGGTTTGAAGAACACCACGCTGCGAGAATTGAAGACGCCGAGACCCAGACAGATAGCAGACGAGCGACGCCAGGATTGAATCAATTCTTCATCCTCTTTCCATTCACACTCACGGCCCCACCTCCAATTTCATTGATTCACCTTTTCCCTTCACGAACAGCCACGTAGGTGTGTGTGTTCATTCATTTATCCATTAATCTATGACCGTGGCTTCACAAGAGACTTTGGGCATGAGAGCGATCGTGATGGAAGCTTAAATTCTTTGGGAGGAGTATGGAGGAAGCTAGGGTATAGAACTTACACATGAAGATCACAAGGGAGTGTTGTTGTTTTTATTTATTTGATTCAAGACTTGAGATAATTTAGTTTTAAATGATTTCAAATTGTGTTAATTGAGAACAATCTAGTTTTAGATTGTAAACATATTTTGTAGCACCTCATATTTCTAGAAGTTATAAAGGCATAAAATAGCGATAGTTTTTATAAATAATATCAAAATTCAAAATAACCAAATTGGGGTGATCTTACCGCGGCACTTGTTCTAGAACAAGTGCGAGACTACTTATTACATACCTATAACTCTCAAACTAAAATAAAACATTTTATTTGGAATATCAAATAAAAAAAGAAGGAAATAGCTAAAATTCATTGGACGACTTCCTCTCACTGATAGCCCCAACCCTTGGCAGCTGTTTCACTAAAATTCTGCTCCCCCGAAAGATCTGTTTCACTGAAATTCTGCTCCTCGAAGGATCATTACACCCACTACTCCCTGAAGGATCATTGCACCCCCATAAAATAACTATCAGCAAAGCTGGTAATCCTAAACAAACAAGGATAATATAATAAATAATATAAAATAAATAAAATAATTTTATAATAAAAATATCATATTAATATATAATTAAAAGGAGATATCAATTTTGTTATTCTTTATGAAATTTACTTAGTGGGAAGAGAACCATGGTAGACCAGGATATCCTACTAGTCTACCCTGTGACCCGGAAACCTGTCAGTCACAACTCATCAAATTGGCCATAAATCATTTTCTTCTTAGTGTGCACACCTCTTCCCAAAGTTGCTACTAGTGTCCCGGATATCCTGTTAGACACTACTTTGGGAAGAACGGATACTATCAGTTCACATCAAATAATATATCGGAGGCTTAAAGCCTAAGAGTGTGTTCATCACTTTGGAAGGTACCATCTCGAAGCTATCCTCCCACTATTAAATTATTTTAAATAATTTAGACTCATTATAAAATTCTCAAATTATTTTTATTATGTGTAACCGGATATTTATAATTATAATAGAAAAATCATTAACTCCTACAAAAAAGGGTGGATCTTAATTTCACAAACCCAAGAGCTATAACTCTTTATGAGAGCTCGTAAGTTTTCTCACATATAATCATTAAAATGTTGTCTCTATTTTATTGTGGGGTTTCCAAAATTAAACTATAAGGTAAATACTTATAAGTCCCTATAAGTTTGTCATGCCTTCATAACTCCATAACCAATTCAAAAGCATGAGAACTTATACTCACTTCTTGGATTTTGGCAACCAATATTTCTATCAGTGTGAAACTCAAGCCATTAACAACAAATAACAAAATTGACCGACTTGCTTTATTAAATATTATAAGAACCATTCTTATCTATGTGGAACTTGAACCATTCAATCAACAATAAAAAGTTGATCGACTTGCTTTATTCAATATTATAAGAACCATATAGAATTTGACCTACGGAATCAATGGCATGACGTCACAATTATTCATTGGGAATGGATTCGTGCATACAACTCATTCGTGAAAAAAATAGAGTAGAATAAAAATCTTAGTTACGCATAGTCGCAGACAAGGGAATTATACACCGACACTTCAATAATCATTCAAAGAATTAAATGCTAAAGCAATGAATCCACCCCCGAACTTAATCGATGATATAGGTTGGTGAATCGAAAATTCCCACAATGTACCCATTAACATACAATAGTGGTTTTAGGATTACCTGGTCTCCATTTTTGCTAATCTCTTAGGAGAGCCATTTACCACAGAGTGTACAGAGAAAAAAGTAAAGAGAAGAGAAATAATGAGCGATGGCTAGAGTTAAGCGGCTAGACCTAAGTTTATAATTGAAATTAGGGTTTAACTATGGGCTGGACTCTGTGGGATGGACTCTTTAGCTATTGCTAGTTTATGAAAAAAAAATACAATATCATTTATTAAATTCTAAATTTGTTTTATTCTTACTATATTATTAATTTTAATATTAATATTAATATTAATATTAATATTATTAACATTATTATTATTATTAAAAATAATAACAATAATCTAGGGTATTACATATTTATTATGGATTGGATTGATAATTTGAAGTTTTTATGCTTGAGACATTTGTTGGACTTTTGTTTGCAACCTTTGGATTGTCAATTGAATTATTAATTTAATTGTCAAGCTGGTTTATCATCTTAATTGTTTAATTGGGTTGATAAATTATCTAGTTGTTTAATTGGATAATTGTAAACAAGATTTCTAAAGATATTTTGGAATTGAATGTGATTGGTTTTTAATTAATTTAACTAACCACTGCTTATTTCATTATGAGTTTTCCAATGGAATATGTGTTATTAAGCATGAGGGTTTCCCATGTTTGAATTAGGTAATTAAACTCATTAATTTCAATATCTAATTAACCTCCCTTTGGTCTAATCAATTAATTTGGGTTAAGAAAGTTGACTCCATGTGAATCCTAAGTTGTCCCCTTCATCATCATAACTGAATCAGATCATTATTATTTTACTTGCCTTTAATCAATCTTTTTATTAGGATTTCAATTATTTTCTCATAAGAAAAACCCCCCAAAAATTGCATTCAAATTCATATAAATTAGTCTCATTTTCATATAGGTTTTAGAGTCAAATGGATTAGTACATTTAGTTAGTTAATTGCATATAGATAGTAGTGTTTTGCATCCTAGTTTAGGTCCATTTACATTCCATTGCATCTTTTATCACCTGAAAGTTAGTCATAAAAAAACCCACAGCTTGCTCCTTGGGAGAATGACCTAGGTTGACTCTAAACTACATAATTAATTAGGACTTAGTCCGCCTTGCTGTAATAACTAAAAATTTTGACAGCACCCTGGCAGCCACCCAGTCATATTTATCTAATAAATGCCGAGGAGGGTATGCTACACTTGACTCCCCGGAGCAAGACTCCTCAACAAGACGCGTTGGAGACGACATACTACCTAAAAAGAAATAAAAATAAATCAGAACACAAGTTCAAATACCTGGGACTGAAAAAACAGGACCGGAAGTAGTGGTGTGATTGGTGACTGGGATGCTTTGCGGCAACTTGTGCTGACACAATGATGCCACCTGATTAGCTTCCTACTCTTGACCCACTGACACAAGCTCGGCAATACGCCATGAGCATTCCTCACAAGGGCCAATAAGACCAATAGGACGAGAAGGTGAAACGTCCTCCATATTACTTAATAAATTAACCATATTTTAATTTTGTAATTAACTTAATAATGCTAAAAATATTTAATTAAACACCCACAGTATACCGAAACATGCATAATGAACCCTAACATGGCAATATACATTTATCCAACATAAAACATAGAGACAGAAACACTACTTTTAGTAATGTACTCTAATCTTCTGACGCTTTCCCTGATGGACTCAGACAGGAGCTCTCACCTGAAAAATGTGATAACCATCAATCCAACTTATCACAGATATTAATACGTGCTAGTGAGGTGCCAAGTGGAACAATTTATAAACAAAATATTAACAATACATTTCAACAATATTCATATCATGAAAATCTTGTATCATAATGAAGTATCATAAAATAACTATCTCAATTTCTCATTAATACAATTCCCAAGATACCTATTCCCTACACGCCAGCCGAACCGCCTTATTTCACTTCGACTAGACCCATGGGCTAAGTTACACCCATGTTACTGGTTACTCCAAAAGCTCACTAGGCAAGTGATGAGGACCGGCCAAAATCCTCAAAGCACCTGTCCCAGACCATGGGTCTTTTCCCCTCTTGAACTGTTGGGGTGTCGTAAGCCCTCTTGAACTGTTAGGCTAGTCCCTCTTGAACTGTTGAGATAATAAAAAGTCAACCATCGTGCACCAATGGAGGCATTCATCACGTGGTGGAATAACAATTTCTCCTCTTCCCAATTTAACCCTTTTCAAATTACCATAAAAATATCATAATTTCTCAATTTCCAAATTCTTGTACACAAATAAATATTTTCAAATCACAATATTCCACAGGGCAAATTTTCTACAAACAATTTCATAATTAATTCACAAGATACTCACAAACATCATATCAATAAGAATAATAAGTGGAAAGTGGTTACCTGTCTTCAAAGCTAACTAATTTATACGACTCCTGATTTGAGAGTTTGACACACGCCATAATTCAATCTATCACAACCAATTTTCTATCCGTTAATAACTCATTAAGATTCCACATTTTCCAAACTTATAACATATAATTTCATAAAATTACAAATATACAAATTCCCATATTAAATTTATAATGCTTGAGGTGGCAATTTATTAAAAATTTAAGGAAACCATTGAGACTCTAAATTCCCCTTCAATTTATTATTCTTAATAACCTCCTTTATATATACTATTTATTCCCTTTAATAAATAATATGTTATTCGTTATGATTATTCATCCAATTATTTATTCCTTCTCATACCATTCTCTACTTAAAATCTGAAAATTATCTTCCATCTTTAATAACCTTATTTATTTTCTATCTTAATATTATTAATACATTTATTATTATTTAATAATTTCCTTTATTGATTAATCCCTATTCTTATTAATACTATCTTTTTATTTATTAGTGAATACATTTATTTATTTTTCTGGAACTAATTTAAGACTCCATCATCAAATAAATGTTACCACTTCTTAGTTTCATTCTATTACATGTATTTGCTAATTTCTTTTCTTAAACAGAGGCTTACCTTTAGTAGTTATATAAATACATATATTATATTCTCTATAGATATGCATTTGCGTGGCCCATATTTTATTTATTCATTATTCACTGATAAAAGAAACTACAGGCATAGTTTAAACTCTTTCCTTTCATATACACACACACTAGCACATATATTTCTGCCCATCAACATTTTTATTTCTTTCTTGTCTTTTAATACATATCCACCCACAAACAGTGACGTAGCTTAAGAAGAAACGTAGGCTATGTATAAATTTATTAAACCAATTACTATTTGCCTTTTTCCAACAGTAACTTTAGAACACCAAAGCTAGTAGATATATATTAGCAAGTTTCGGCCATTACCAGTAAGCAAGTACAGATTTTATTTTTTATATATATATCTATATTCCAACCCATACACCCGCAGCAAAAAGAGAAGTAAGAAACCCAACATCAACATATATAAACCTAACTCCCAGTTTAGCAATCTTAGCGTAGACAACCAATGAACTTTGATAAATCCTCTTCCTTAATGTGACCTTGCATGCCTTCCTAGATTTATATATAACTAGTATACGGTATATATATGTATTCACGCAAAGCTGGCCTTTTTCTGAGTTCACAATACTAAGCATACCCCTGTTTCGATCATCATAGAACAGAGCTATCCGAAAGCATGGATGTGTTCTCATTTACATTAATGCTTCTGTGTTTCCTTTATATTCAGTGAAGACGAAACTCATGGTAGCTACTAGGAGAATCCGATGACTGACCTTAGCTGTTTTCTGCAAGTTCCAGCGTCTCCCTCTCTCAGCGTTTAGTGATCTCTGATTGCAGCTCCCTTGCGTCTCACTCTCGGTCTCTCTCTCTCATTCTCTCTTCTGCTCTTACTCTCTGTCTCAGCTTAGTTTACCGATTTCTGCTTCTTTCTCTTTCTCAGCTTACTCTCGAGTTCTCTATTCTGTGTTCCAAAAATGGCTCGCCGAAGGGAATGCATAACGGATATATTAAGATGAGGAACGAATGAGATTAATGGAGCATGAGTTGGACTCAGACAGAAACAGTGGAGCATGGCGCTGATGCAAGCACTAGGTGTCGGGAAACACAACTGATAGTGGAGTATGGGTTTGCTGGACACGAGATGGTGGAATATTGGATTATGGAATCTGCAGAAAGAATAGAACAGTATGCGTGGGCTGCGTCTTTGTCTGCTGGTCCGAATTAGTTATGACCCAGAATAATAAATTGGAAGGGAATAGTGCAAAATAATAATATCCATTTGCTGTACGAGTTGGGCCATATGGAATTAAATCAGATATAAGGAAATGAAATGGTTATGGGCTTCGTTACTGCTGATCTCGTGGTGAAGAGACAATATGTAGTGCAGAGAGTATGGACTCAACAGATTGCTTTGGTGTGTTGCTGATCATCCCTATCTGCTCACGTGCTCGGCCAGTCGAAATGAGATGGAAGAATGAAAGAATATTCTGTTTACTTCTTGCTGTCATTCTTTCTCTGAGCGTACGTATTTGGACGAGATATTAAGATGATGAGGCTAAATTTTATATGAGCTTGTTTGGTTTTGATTTGGGGTGAATATTGGGCTTAAAATAAACTAAATGAGAATGGCCGGAAGAATAATTCATGGACTGGAAAAATTAATGCATGAGATGGAAATTATTTGCCTTAATTTCTCAATAATAATAATATATATATATTTTTTAAAGTAACTAAATCAATATTTTATTATTATTTTTATTATTTTATTTTATTTGTTCGTTTTATTTTTATTTTGTTTTAATTGTTCTTAAATTCCCAAAATATGAAATTTTGGGAAGTTACAGAAGGTATACTTGAAGACTCAACATTTTGTGTTAAGGAGACTATGGACAAAGTAGAGTTCTTCCCCCCATGACTCACAAAACCCGGATCTAGGGAGGTAGCCCTAGCAATTGTCACTCCTTGATCCTATACCATAGGCTCTATAGACCGGGAGCGTTCTCTAGAACTCTCACTAGACTGAGAGGGCTGATTTGACTTTTTGCTACCCCTGCCACTATAACCTTAGAGCACGTTTTCAAGTTTTTGCTCCTTGGTCAAGGGCACCCCAAAAATTCAATTGGCCGACCTCGAAGGAATGCGCCGAAAAAGTTCATCTTCTTCTGGGGGAGGATTGTTAAGTTTGGGAGGCAAGGATGATGTAATACCCTAGATTTTTATTTTAAATAATAATAAAAATACTAATAATAATATTGACATTAAAATTTAAAATTAATAATATAGTAATAATTTTGTTAGCTCTCTGTGTATTTTGATGATAACTGACACTTGCAAATGAGATTGTAGCTTATGATTAAAGTAAAAGTGTCATCAGAACATTCAATAATGAATCAAGAAGTTACTGCCTCATAAACTGCCAAATTAAACTTGAGTCACAGTTTTGAGACTAGAGTCTTGAGCTTGAGTCACAGTTCTAAGACTAGAGTCTAGAACTTGAGTCAATTCTGAGACTAAAGTTTTGAAATTGAGTCATAGTTCTGAAACTAGAGTCTTGAACTCAAGCCATCAGTAAGAAAACTCTAGTCAGTGATTCATTAAATCATATTTTTGCTTATTATCGCCAATAAACTGAAAACTTCATTCAGGACCATTAAACTCAACTTTGGGACTTGAACCGATTTTGAAAACTCGGGTCTATGATTTTTGAACTATTAATTTTTGCCAACTCGAGCCAATAAGAAAAGTCTAGAGCCAGAGACTCAAGTTAAGATAATAAAACTCAAGTCTATGAATTAAGTTTATGAAATAACTAGAGACTTTAATTAAAGTCTTGAGTCAACTTTAATCCAAAAAGAGTTTTGCAAAATATCCCGACATTTTTCTACAGACTCGAGCCTACCATATCAAACTCAACTCGAACGTGTTGGTCCAACATGAACTATTTAAAGTTTTAAAGAATAAAACTTGAGTCTAGATTCTATGCCTCAAGTTTGTAACTCTAGCCAAGAGTATCGAACTCAAGTCTGTGATTTCATGATTAATTCTTTATAACATTAACGACAGACTCGAGTCATCACATAGAAATTCAAGTCTGTGCCTCTAGTCTCTTATGTGTGACTCGAGCCTAAACCCCTCGGTAGTCTATGATCTCTCAGTTTCAACAATCTTATTCAGAAAACTTGAGCCTAGTGATTCAAACTCAAGTCTTCAGTTCATTAGATTTTATAGCTTCACCTCTTTGAAGCTCAACTTATGATTTATTTGCATCATACTTTCATTCATCATTATTATTGTTAGCAATGCTTAACCAAGTCTGCTAGTAAGTCACAGATAATATATCTCGAGGACAGTATCTGCTGAGCTGTAAAGTAAAGACACAGCATGCAGCGCCAGAGCATATGTTGAGGAATATTTGCAACTTGCTTTAAACAAATATGTACATTCCTATACTGCCCATTTTGATGGAAGATGATTAATATTATCTTCAAAATTAAATATACTGAAGGATAAGAAAGTAATAGACACCACTGAACCAAAAACAAGCTAGAATCCAGAAATGCTCAACGGTCAAGTTCATGGTGGATGTCCAACGTCAAAATTCTGAGTGGAGCTCCAACAACTATATTCTGATATGCATCATTCAAATGAAGCTCTTCAAGTATAAATGAAGACTCAGAAACGCAGAAAAAAATACACAGAAGCACATTCATACAAGATTACATCTAGCATTTCAATTTTTCTGTGAAATACTTTGAGAGAAATCTGTACTTCTGTGTTTATCATTATCTACACTCAGAGAGAGTGTCTTTTGTTGTTAAAATCATTTCTTTGTAAGAATCTCAAGTCTGGGGACTTTGAGATTGTGATTATCAGTTAACAACTTATAAGGGGTAGTGTATCCTAGTGAGAGGATAACTTCAAATACAGAGTGTGTAACTGATTGTGAGTGATAGTGGAAATCTCATAGAGTCTGGGGACTGGACGTAGGTCAAGGAGTTAGACCGAACCAGTATAAATCTTGCTGTGTCTTGCTTTCCTCTTCTTACCTCTGTTTATCCCTGTACTAGCGCTTACATTCCAGAGCATTGTCAAGAAAATTTTTAAATCCCCAATTCACCCCCCCTCTTGATGATTTGCTCCGCTTTTCAAATTTAAATAAATAAATAAATAAAACTAGATTTAAATTGGAATTTAATAAATGACTGATCATTTTTCTTCATTAGATTAGCAATAGTTAAAAACCCAACCCACAGAGCCCAACCCATACTAAACCCTAATTTCAACTATAAACTTAGTTCTAGTCATCTAACCCTAGCCATTACTCATTAGTTCCCTCTCTAAAAATTCTTTGCGGTAGAATTTTTCCTGTAGGAGCTTAGCAAACACGGAGGCCAGGTAATCCTAATCCCAATAGAAATTTAAGGTGTGTTTTGGGAAACAATGTATCACAATAGGAATCATTCACTTTCTCGTATAGATATATCTACTTCTCCATGTTTTGAATTGCGTGATTGGATACTGACTGTGAACTATGCTATATATATATAATTCCATATATATAAATTACTTTTTGTTTTCAAATCTCCTTCCCGTACGCATTCCGCTAACCTCTGGATATAATTGAATTGGTGTGAACCTTTTTATTTGATTTTCATATAGGTATATATAGGATATTGAGTTGCTTTTCGTTTTGCAAGGTAAATCGATATGAATATGGTTTTGTCTTCTTGTGAATCTTTATATATAAAGAATTGTTAGTGTTCTCTGTACGTGGTCTTGTGCATCAATGAATCAGGAATTGTTGGACCTGTATGTGTTCTCCGTCATCTGCGTCTCTGCGTCTTTTATATATATATATATATATATATATATATATATATATAGTGTTTAAATTATAGTCCTGGAAATTTCCTATGAATACCTTATAAACCATGAGTATTTACCTTACAGTTTAATTTGGAAAACCTCACAATAAAATAGAGTCAACATTTTAATGATTATATTTGAGAAAACTCACGAGCTCTCATAAAGAGTTATAACTCTTAGGTTTATAACTCTTAGGTTTGTGAAATTAAGATCAACCCTTTCTTGTAAGAGTAAAAGATTTTATTATTATTGTTACAAATATCTGAATACACCTAATAAAAATAATTTAGGAATTTTATGAGTCTAAACTGCTAATAATAAATTAGCAAGAGGGAGGATAGCTTTGGGATGGTACCTCCTAAAGTGATGAACACACACTTTTAAGGCTTTATGCCTTCGAAAAATTATTTGACGTGAACCGATATATCTGTTCTTCCTAAAGTGGTTCCTGGCAGGATATCCGGGGCACTAGTAGCAACTTTGGGAAGAAGTGTGCACACTAGGAAGAAAATGAGTTATGGCCAAATTTGATGATTTGTGACTGGTAGGTTTTCGGGTCACAGGGTAGACTGGCAGGATATCCGGGTCTACCATGGTTCTCTTCCCACTAGGAAATTTTATGAACAATGACACCCCTTTTTAATTGTACAAATATAAGATATTTATTTTATTTTGTAATTATTTTGTTTTATATTATTTTATTCTAACCTAATTAATTAATTTATTTAATTGTTATTTTATTTTATGTCATCCTTATTTAGTTAGGATTACCAGCTGTTGCTAATGTTTGTGTTCTTGGGCTACGATGATCCTTTGGGGGAGCAAAATTTCAGTGAAACAGGTGCCAAGGGTTGGGGTTAGCAGTGAGAAGTGAAGAGGACGTCAAATTTTAAATTTTGATTTCATTTAAATTTTATTTTATTTAATTATTTTATTTTATTTTGTTTTGTTTTGTTTTGTTTCGCGTAAAACATTTCTACTTAGGTTTAGATTTATTTAATGTAATAAGAAGTCTTACACTTGTCTCACACAAGTGTGGCGATGACACCTCCCGAAGTTAATTATTTTGGATTTTAGTTATTATTTATGAAAACCATCGAAGTTTTATGTTATTTTAACTCTAGAATTTCAGGGGTGTTACAGATGAACTATCTGGGTCCATAAAAACCAAAGGAAACACTACGGAAAACTTCGAAAAAACAAGAAATGGAACCCCAAACGCCTAAGAAAAGCAATTAAATTTGACCAAAACTAAGAAAGCTAAAGGGACAGACATAGGAAGACTCAAATAAATTCCCAAAGTTTCCCAGAAAACAAAGAAAAACGCAGAAAACCTATCAACATACCCAAGACATGAAACCCATATGAAGAACAAGACACAAATCAAAGAAAAGTTAAGAAAGAACTGAGAGAAATACTTGGTTTCGGGTAAATAAGAGGGAAAGGAAACGCACGAGCCAGGAAATCTGGGAAATGGAAGAACAAGGTGAAGATGGAGAAATTCGTCTAGTAAGGTAAGAGTAAGCATTCAAATGGCCAAAATGGGGGGGAAACAAACAACTATATATACACTAAGGGGGGAAACGGTTGGGTTTGAAAGAAATATGAAACGGTAAGGCCCAAAGGGCCTTAATTGATGGCTGACATGGCAGAAAAGACATGCGCATTAAATGTGAACATTTAATGCACACAAATACCAATGGCGGCGGTACAGACGTGTAACACCCCCGAATTTCTAGAGTTAAAATAACATAAAATTTTGCTGGTTTTCATAAATAATAACAAAAATCCAAAATAGCCAACTTCGAGGAGTGTTACCTCCGCACTTGTGTAGGACAAGTGCAAGGCTACGAACTACATTAAATAAACCTAAATCTAAATAGAAATGTTTTACGCAAAACCAAAATAATATAAAATAAAATAATGAGATAAAATAATGAAATAAAATCAAAATTAAAATTGGATGTCTTCCTCTCTTCTCATTGCTAGCCCCAACCCTTGACAACTGTTTCACTGAAATTCTGCTTCCTCGAAGGATTATCGCAGCCCAAGAATACAAACATCAGCAAACGCTGGTAATCCTAATTAGGTAAAGGTAATATAAAATAAAATAAATAAATAAATAAATTGAAATAAAAATAAAATAATTATAAAATATATGTAATCATGCGGTGATTTCAACCAAATTAATCATTATCTTTTTAAATTTATTTAGACCCGGGAAACCCTGCCAGTTTACCCTGTGACCCGGGAAACCCTGCCAGTCACAAATCATCAAAATTGGTCATATCATAATTTCTTCCTAGTGTGCACACCTTTTCCCAAAGTTGCTACTAGTGTCCCGGGAAACCCTGCCAGACACCACTTTGGGAAGAATGGATATATCGGTTCACATCAAATAAATTCTCGAAGGCATAAAGCCTTAAAAGTGTGTTCATCACTTTAGGAGGTACCATCCCAAAGCTATCCTCCCACAATTAAATTATTTTAAATTACTCATAATAAAATTCCTAAATTATTTTTATACACTATAGTGCCCAAACTGGGTTTATTAATAAAGCAAAATTAAACTGGGTTTATTAATAAAGCAAAATTGGCACTTTGGCGAAGAACAATTTATCCCCATATGCAACATAAGCACTAAACTTATAGGCTTTTATCAGCCAACACTCACAACAATTGGTCAAACCCGAAACCATCATGTTCCCCCTCCTTCAGAAACTTGCCAAGTTCTTATGTAAATTACTATTAGAAATATAAAGTCTATAATAATGAACGGACATCATTTAATTGTCATGATCACATAAGTGTCTTTGATACAAAGTAGTAACAAAAAAAAAAGAAAAAAAAAATTGGACCCTACACCCAAACCAAGCAATCCGAGAGGAATTGTTTGAAGTCAAACACATATATATCCATTTGAATCAAGAATGGCGTTGAACAAAACCTGGGTAGACCCCGCGACAATTAAAATTGGGTAGGAGGTTTCGGAATGGATTTACTATGTGGACTCCGCGCAAAACAAGAACCCTAAATTAATATCCCTAAAAGGGGGCGGTTGGAGAAAAGAATTAGAGCACAACAGGCGTAAATCAATTAAAAAGGGAGAACACGGACTGTTGCGGCAAAAGAACAACAAACAAAATATACAGTTGATAATAAGACAAAGTTCTATGATGATGTATATGAAAATTTATTTAACAATTTAGTTGACATATATGAATTATATTTCGGTTAGCAAAGGAGGTACTGAAAAAGAATTTATGAATAAGGTGTTTATATGTGAAAAGGTAGCATACACAGAAGGAACAGTGACTCACGCAGGAACGAGGGAAGATATATATGAATACAAGAGATCATCATATGAGAATTAATTAATACCAAGGTTCAGTCGAAAAGGGAAAAGAGTTTCTGAGATTAGGATTATTTGGTCTTCGTGTTTGCTAAACTCCTAGGAGGGAAATTCTGCCTCAAAGAATTTTTCAGAGAGAGAAATAATGAGTGACGGCCAGTGTTAGGTGGTTAGACCTAAGTTTATAATTGCAAGTAGAGTTTAGCTATGAGTTGGGCTTTGTGGTTGGGCTCTTTATCTATTGCTAATCAATGAATAAAAATAGTAACAAATCATTTATTAATTTCTAAATTTGTACTATAAAAATAATAAATCATTTATTAAATTCTAATTAATTTTTTTATTACTATATTATTACCATAATAAACCAGGTGGGAACACCAGATATAACAATCAGTGAATTATATAAAACCAACACCTAAGATTTTAAAGATATATATAATAAATATTATACTCTTAATTATCGCTTTAATAGTAATTTAGATATAAAACTACAAAATAATTTTCAAATTTCAAAGGAATATAATTAATATTAAGCAATTAATAATGGCATTTATTTTCCTGCATTTTATCACCAAATGAAACAAGCTCTCTATATCGGATGATTTACGTTGGTAATACCATAATCTAGTGCAAGCAATCTTTTTATTTTTTTTCCATTCTTTTTTTCCAAAAGTGTTTTATAGTACATTCACACAAATATAAATTTAAAACCTTATGCTTAAATGATCAAAGTGCAACATCCTATGGATTAGATGAGGTTTTATTATTAATTTTAATTTTAATAATAATAATAATTATTATTATTATTAACAACAACAACAACAATAATAATAATAATCTGGGATATTACAAGATGCTTTCTCTACTCTGGCAGTTAGAAGTCGCCAGCTGGCAGGGGGCAATGATGACATTCGCATTCACGATACCATCAAAACATCAAGTGACACCTAGACCAACACTTGTACCAGAGCAAGCCCAGTTGTGATCCTCATTACCTAGCCGAAATGAAAAAGCAAGTCAATCCCAACTAAGTAGGAGTCCAACATTAGAATGACGACCAACCTACCCATGAAGTTTTTAATGGGGGCAATGATACCGATCTGCAAGAACCCGACAGATCAGACATCTATCGGCAACCAAAACTATATGGTAATTTAATTTAAAACAATCATGGGCAGGATGCAGTCTAGATCGCGAATGTTCGAGATAAGATCTCCCGTGATAAGAAAGTAATCCCAAGTTCATAAAGAAAAATTCATCCCGGTAGATAAAAAACTTGAGCTACCGAGCTGGACTACAACTGTTACGGATTTGAATTAAGGAAATATGGGCCCATTATGAGGGTAGCCCAACAAGCAACGACCCATAACGAAGGCCTATGTGTAATCTCAACAGCCCCCCAAATCAAGAAGATCTCAACAATCCATCATAATCAAGATCCTAACTACCCTCAAATCAAGGGTAATATCATTAAAGATATCATATATCTTTAGTGATAAGATAACAGAAAGCCCATCAATTCAGGGCCCATGCAAACTTATAAATAAGGTTCAAACCCTGAAAAGGTACACACGTCTGCGTTTTATCTTTTATGATTTTGCATACATAGAGCACACACTCTCACTCTGCTCTGGCAATAAGTCTATTGTTTATCATCAAACTACATGGACTTTGATTATCATCGAATTACGTGGACTTTGATTATTCTCAACGGTACGGTAAGTAGGCTCATGAGAATTGCTTCTAGGTCAAGTCCAATACCTCAAGTCCAATATCTCTTGTTCTCCTACAGAACAATATTATAGTAATTGAACAAATATGATTTAAAAACTATGGGGATGATGAAAAAAGGACAATTAGAGAAACCAACTCTTTTTGCAATTTTGAAATTCACAGATTCTTTATGTGTACTTTTCCTAGGCAAGTTACTTTGTTTTTGTTTTTTTTGTTTTTGCCAGAATGCCAAAAAACAAAGGATATCTATAAGAAAAGGCAATCTGAGAATAGAATTCATCACATGTCAGATTCGCAGTCCTTAATTCAGAAGGCATTTCGTGAGACATGAGCACTACACCCACGTCGTTCTTATATTACAGTTCTTTGTCCTATTCACCTTTTGCATCAGTGGCGACATCGAGCAAAAGGCCAGTGAGTGTGGTCCTCAGATTCAGGTCTTGTCGCTCCACTCGCTTGGCAGCAAGAGCAAGCAGCCGCCCCATGGAGCCTGAGGTCCTGCAGAAGGGTATTGCTGAGTTCTACGATGAGTCTTCTGGCATTTGGGAAGACATCTGGGGCGACCATATGCACCACGGCTTTTACGACCCCGATTCCATCGTTTCCGTTTCCGACCACCGCGCTGCTCAGATCCGGATGATTGAGGAGGCCCTTCGTTTCGCTGCTGTTCCTGGTACTCTCTTCTCTACCCTATTTACCTTAAAACCACCGTCGTCCCAAGTTTCTAATATCATCCTTACGGTGGGACCCGCAAGTATTCGGAAGTTTGAATCGGAAGCTTTTTTTTTTTTTTTTTTGGATCAAGTTTCATTATAAAACGCTAATATTCAGATATACAAGTCAGTCCTTAAAAAAGAGCGTGAAGAAAATAAACCAGAGGATTTATGGTTTTGAAAGATAAAACAAATGGCCTTAAAGTTAACAAAGAAGGACAAGAGATCCAAAATATCCTTGTGAATGAGCGGTTTCCCATATCTGCCGAGAGGATGAAGTGGGCCTTGGTGGTCCAGATCTCCAAAGACGTTAAGTGAGGGGAGGAAAAAGGGGTCTATGTTATCCAGAAAAAAGAGACGGTCTTAAGCATTTGAGAATAAAGGAGACATGCTTCACCTTGCTGAGATCTTTTGTAGTGGAATATCTTCACAGACTGGCATCGCCGGATGGACCTTGAGGGTGTTTGTTCATGATAATGCACCATCCGAGGTCTGAAATGCTTAAGAGAGCCGTAGAATTGTGAGAAATCTGAAGCTGCATTCAATGAAAACCTGCTGGCAAAATGGAGCAGAAGCTATTTAAATATTTCTTTTAATTAATTCAAGTTATAAAAAAGTTGGGAATATATAACAGGATTGCCCACTTTTGCATGAAACGGTCATGTCTCGTGTGAAGTTCAGGGGCTTGTTTTCAGCAACTATTTTTGTTGTTGTTGTTGTTAAACTTTGATGTTTTGCCCGTTTCATAAACTCTCAATCATTTCTAAAAGTGATTCTGTCAACCTTTTATTTGTTTTCTTAAAAAAAAAAAAGATCCATAGCCGTAAATGTCACTACATATTAAAAGGAATTGCAACTGGATCCATACTCCTTAGTCTTGAATTCTCTTAATATAATGTTTTGCGTTGGAGCTGAAAAGGCGCTGACTCCTAATTTTCTCTCTGGACGGCTAGAGGACCCAACCAAGTGGCCCAAGGCTATTGTTGATGTTGGATGTGGCATAGGTGGCAGTTCAAGATACATGGCAAAGAAATTTGGGGCAAAGAGCATGGGCATCACTCTAAGCCCTGTTCAAGCTGCTAGAGCAAATGCTCTTTCTGCTTCCCAAGGATTAGCTGACCAGGTCTCTGTTGATCTTTTCGTTCTTTCCCCTTATCTTTTCATTTTTTCCATATGTTTTCTGCCTAAAATTGATATTAAAAGAAAAATGAAGAAACCAAGGTTTTTGAATTTTTTTATAGGATATACTCAATGTGGCTCCTCTATTTTTACCTTCCTATTTCTGCGATAGCAGGTTTCTTTTCAAGTTGCAGACGCTTTAAAGCAACCATTCCTTGATGGGCAGTTTGATCTGGTATGGTCCATGGAGAGTGGAGAACATATGCCTGACAAAGCAAAGGTTTCTTTCTCTCTTTTAGTATTAAGCATAAAGTGCGACGGACTAATCTTTATGAAATTCTTTAGTTCCACCTGACTATAGCATGCAAGTATGCTTGAAAATCCATTTTCCTTCCGAGTGCTGGTAAGTGGTAATCTTATCTCAATTTCTTCTTGTAACACTCTACTGGCAGTTTGTTGGTGAGTTAGCTCGAGTGGCAGCACCGGGTGGCAGAATAATTATCGTAACATGGTGCCACAGGGATCTTGGCCCTTCTGAAGAATCTCTGAAGCCATGGGAGGAGGATCTCCTGAAGAAGATATGTGATTCATATTATCTCCCAGCCTGGTGCTCAACTGCGGATTATGTCAGATTGCTTGAGTCTCTGTCACTACAGGTAGTTAACTTAGAAGGCTGGAACTTAGTTATTGAGGAGAGTCATTTGGTTACCTAGTTTTCTGTGTTCAAGAAAGTCTAGGACATGTCCTATCTTGTGCTTAGCCTATATATAGAGAGCATGGACGATATCAGGTTCTGTGTGCACTGTGCGTATCTGACATGGTTGCTTGCTGTTTCAGAACATAAAATCGGCAGATTGGTCTCCCTTTGTGGCTCCATTTTGGCCAGCAGTCATCCGCTCAGCTTTGACATGGAAAGGTCTTGCATCACTCTTGCGCAGCGGTAAGAACTCCCCTGCCTTGTGGCCTCTTAAACCTGGCCTAGTTAACAGTTATACTCTTGAGTTACCTTTGATAAATTCGTCCACAAACACATGTCAAACATGCTTTGTGCCACGACATCTATCATTCATATATTATAGTTTATTCATGAATAACTTCATCCATATAGTTTAGCTCATGTTTTGAAACATCTAGTGGATCATCTGAATGTGGTTGCTCTTTTGGGGCAGGATTGAAAACCATAAAAGGAGCGCTGGCGATGCCATTGATGATAGAAGGATACAAGAAAGGTCTGATTAAATTTGCGGTCATTACATGTCAAAAGCCTAAATGAATAAGGGCGAAAAATTATACTACCTCCGATCTTAATTACAAGATAAAGTTGACTTTTTTTTTTAAGGGATTAAGGAAGCTAAATAAGTTACTTAATCCTTTCATGTTATGTATTCTTAGATTATATATTAGTTTATTAATCAAACTAATTAGTTTGAAGAAAAAATAAGAATACTCTAAAGTAATTTAATTAGTTTCCTTAATCTCTACAAAAAAGTCATCTATATCTTATAATTAAGATCGGAGTCTTATAATTAGGATCGGAGGGAATATTTATTTAGAATCAGATGGACATTCGCATTCATTCGCGATTCCTTGCAATAATGGGGTGCCACAAGACCAAGTCATGGCCATTGGAACCTGATAAAACGAAGCGTGATTACATGGAAAGTTGGCCACAACAAAAAATTGCTTGTCTTATAAACCTGAAATATTCGATCCTTTATGGGAGTTTATTGTAGAAACATACAATTGTTTCTATATAGTTTATATGATATTGTCAAAGAATTTCAGATTCATTTTATTTTGATTGGAAGA
This sequence comes from Acacia confusa, assembly GCA_037074495.1. Taxonomy (NCBI): domain Eukaryota; kingdom Viridiplantae; phylum Streptophyta; class Magnoliopsida; order Fabales; family Fabaceae; genus Acacia; species Acacia confusa. The sequence goes on from CM073509.1 coordinate 39,370,928, forward strand.
TTTGACAATAAAAATACATAATTTTATTTGATCATTTTAAGTTCTTCGATTAAGCATGATCAGATGTCTTATTTATTTGATGTGGATATATAGTTGAATGATAATATTTTTTTTTTTTTTAAAAAGTACACATGATTATATGTTACTGAAGAACTTTATATAATAGATATAAACAATTTTACATAAGTATTGTCCTTACTAGTGATTTGATGAAAATTTTTTATGCAAATGACTAATTTTGGAAAAAGAAAAAAAAAATTGTAAATTTATTATTAAAAAATTCGTCAATTTTAATAGAATAGTTATAAGTGGAGTTGTGGACTGAACTCTAATAAATGGATCTCCATTTATAACTATCATGTTAAAATTCACAATTTCCTTTTTGATAGGGTTAAAATTCACAATTTCAATATACCTCTTTTGTAACTTCCTTGAAATTTGTCATTCATGTTGGTGGCCCGTGCCAAAGATGGGTCCAACAATGGCCGCAAGTAATAGAGGTAAGAATAGGCCAGACTTATATCAGGCGGCTTACAGTCTGACCTATTTAAGATTTGATATGACCTAGCCTGTTTGTTGAAAAGATCAGGTCAATGCCTATTTAAAAGTCTAAATGTATAAATAGGTCATACCTATTTTGTTAAGACTTGACCTATTTACATATTATATATAATGTAATTATATTTATATATATAAGCAATACCAATTTTTTTTTAATTCCTATATTCTAATTTCAAAGTACATAAAGTCTACTTATGGCCTTTAAGGCTTACAATATAAGACAATTTTAAAGGCTTTCATAGGCCTCTAAAAAGTTTTGAGGCTCAACCAAGCATTATGAAAGCTTAGACCCTTACTAAAAAAAGCTTACATTCAAGCTCAGGACTTTTGCCTCTCATTATAGGCTCAAACTTGTTTAGCCAAAGCCTGGCCGACCTATTTACATGCATAGCGAACAATGATTTAACCATGGACCATGGAGACTGGTTGTCTCTCCTATACCTTTTCCCTTATTTTACCCTCATTTACTCTCCTTTTCTCATCTTTACTATTAGATAAAAATTTAAGGATTAAGGCGCAAAAATACTCATGAACTTTTTCCCCAGGAGTACTCAGCACCATATGTTTTTTTGTGTGTGAAAATACACAAGTGGTTACGTTTTAGGAGCAAAAGTCATACGCGCCGTTAGTTGATCAACATTGACCTTTAACTTAGACATAAATGAACAGTTACTCTGCTGAAATTACCATTTTGCCCTTATTTTTAAGCTAAAATTACCATTTTCCCCCTAGTTTTAAATATTTTTTTTTAAAAAAATAAAACTAAAATAAACCCTTCCTCGGCGGTGGGCCCCACCACCACCGGCGGCCGCCCTCCCCACAGTCAACGACCACCTCTGGCGACTTTCTTTTTTTAAAAAAAACTAAGGTTTTAAATATTTTTTTTAAAAAAACACTAAAATAAACCTTTCCCCACCGGTGGGCTCCACCACCGCCGGCGGCCACCTCTGGCGACTTTTTTATTTTTTTTTAAAAAACTAAGCTTTTTAATATTTATTTTTTAAAAATACTAAAATAAACCCTTCACCACTGTTGGGCCCCACCACCGCTGGCGGCTGCCCTCCCCACCTCCAGCCACCGCCGGCGACTGGCGGCCACCTCTAGCAACCTCCTTCGGCGATTTTTTGTTTTAAAAAACTAAGGTTTTTTTTTAAAAAAAAAAAACTAAGGGGTTTTATTTAAAAAAATTAAGGTTCTTTTTTTTTAAAAAAAAACCTTAGTTAAAAAAAAATTCGCCAAAGGAGGTCGCTAGTCGTCAGCAGTGGGGAGGGTGGCCAGTGGTGGGGCCTACCAGCCTCCCCTTAGTTTTTTATAAAAAAAACCTTAGTTTTTAAATAAATAAAAAAAGTCGCCGGCGGCAGTGGTGTGGCTGGTGGTGGGGCCCACCGGTGAGGAAATGTTTATTTTAGTGTTTTTTTTAAAAAATAATCAAAACCTTAGTTTTTTAAATTAAAAAAAAAAGTCACCGGAGGTTGCCTTTGGCGGCCGGCGATAGGGAGGGCGGCCGCCGGCGGTGGTGTGGTCGATGGTGGAGCCCACTGGCGGGGAAGGGTTTGTTTTAATTTTATTTTCTTAAAAAAATTTACTTAAAACTATGGGCAAAATGGTAATTTTAGCTTAAAAATAAGGGCAAAATGATAATTTCAGCAAAGTTACTATTCATTTCCGTCCAAGTTAACGGTCAATGTTGGTCAACTAACATCTCGTGTGACTTTTGCTCCTAAAACGTAACCACGTGTGTATTTTTGCACACGAAAAAAACATGTGATGCTGGGCGCTCCTAGGAAAAAAGTTCATGTGTATTTTTGCACCTTAACCTAAAATTTAAATAGCCTAAATTTCACAACTTATAAAAATATATAAATAAATTTAAATTGCTAAAATTTATATGAACAGATGTTGATTATTATTATAGAGTATATTTTCTTTCCTTTTTATTACTACGATTATGAATTATTTAGATCAAATTTTAGCAATTTAAATTTTGACACCTTATAAAAATACTATTATAAGAACTTGTCTATTTTGACCGGTGTTTATATCTATTTTCACAACTGCATGAGCTTGCTTTGATGGCTAGATTTTTCTATTTGAAGAAGTTGTGAAATTTCACATGTCTCAACTTTCATAAGTACATATGCGAATTTTAATAAGTGATTATGTTTATTTTCACAACTATATGAGTCTACTTTGACAACTAGATTTTTCTACCTGGAGAAGTTATGAAATTTTACTAGTACATATACAAAATTTAACTAGTTCTTATGCCTATTTTCACAACTACATAAACCTACTTTAATAACTAAATTTTCCTACCTGAAGAAGTTATGGAATTTCACAAGTTAATGTTCTAACATTTATAAGTGCATATGCAAATTTTGACAAATGATTATGCCTATTTTCACAAGTATATGAATCTACTTTGACAATTAGATTTTCTTACCTAGAGAAGTTATGAAATTTCACAAGCTAATGTCTCAACTATCACACTATCACAAATGCGTATGTTAATTTTGACATGTTCTTATGCATATTTTCATAATTGCATAAGCCTACTTTGATAGCTAGATTTTCTTACCTAGAGAAATAATGAAATTTCACAATGGGGGCAATAAAGTTATTTCACATTCTGAATTAATCACAATGCAACCTCTAGGGGCATTTTTGATAAATTTGGTATGAAACTTTTTATAATTTTTTTATGGTTCTTGGGACCTCACAATGATTTCCCTTTAAAATTTGTCACCCAATGGTAGAGATGAGAAAAGGAAAGTAAAGGAGGGGAAATGAAAGGGAAGAGTAAGGAAGAGCAGCCACTCTTAGATTGTGACTTCGTATTCATTTTCAGGGTTGCCATGACTCTATGGGCGATAACCACAATAAAAAGTATTCTTAAAAAATGGTTATGAGACAAATTTACTAATGAATTTGTTTAATGAGCAATTAGCGCCCTAAACTTTACATGGGTGCAAAAATGCAACCGGAATGTGAAGATTTAAAGCTAAAATAAAAATAAAGCGTTGTACGACTAAATTTTTTGGTGATCCCTCATCATTGTCTTTGATTCGAAGGTTGATGTTTCAGCCAAATGGCCTGCCAGCGAAGCTCCACCAACTACTGGAACCGGTTTTCCTACCTTTCCTTTGGAAAGGTAGGGGGAGCTCTCCGTATGGACGAGCTCCTGGCCGTCCAGATCTGATCTGGACAGCCGAGATCAACTACTGAAACCGGTTCCACCAACTACTGACCCTCTGTTTAAAAAAATAAAGTAAAGGCAATTGTCTTTTTACACTCAAATTTTAATGTCATTTTGTTCTTTGAGTACAATGAGGTTTCAACAAGTTTTAGGAGACTTTGGGTATTAATTCTCCACAATGGGATAAAGTTAAACGGGCTATATATGCATAATGTTTAACAAGTAAAGGCTTAAATTCTCACTTAAATTTATTAATTTTTTATTTGTTCTATATTTCACCTTCTCAAAAAAAAATAAAGAGTTCTTATAAGTTATATCTTCCAACAAATGCACCTCTCTCAATAAATGTACTTCTTAAAATCAAAACTCTTGTTCTTCTCATTATTAAGATGAAGACACTTACCATCTCAATCAATGTCAATTTGTGGCTCAATTAAATTTAAAGAGTAAGAGAGTTATTTATACGTTTGCTGGCAACAAAACAGAGTTATTTATACATTGTCTAAAGTTTAGGGTAGTTTGTGTAATTTAGTCTTTTCCTTTTTCTGGTTGTGTAGTTAGCTACAGGTTTTCCCCTTTGAACTTTCCGTCGGCCTCTCTCGAGCCGCCGTTCTCTTCAGTCAGTACCTCAACTCTCACTCCACAAAATCCCTTCCTATTAACTCACGGCATCATCTTCCTCTTCCACCACCAGGTTTTCATGGTCGACCACGATGAGCCTTTGATTCTTCCAGGTTTTCCTCTCTCCTGGATTTCTTTTACTTTTCTTCTCACTCTTTTCCTGCGAGTGATTATTCCTCCGGAAGCCACAATGATTGAACCAATTTGGTTATATTTTCTTCATGATATAAGATGAGATAAAAGGAAGTAAGGATTTAATGGAAGAAAATACTCGAGATCTTTCGAGGCCTATCATATTTGAATTCTTATTTTTCCCCCCTTAAAAAAGTTTGATAGTGCCAATGTTGAAGCTTGTTATCAAGATTGAGGACATATAAAACAAAACTGAAAGAAAATTGATAGAAAGATTTTAGAAGTTTTTATATATTGAGCAGCTGGAAATTTTAGGGAAAAAGCTAAGTAGTTCTAGAAATAGGTGGGGATGGAGGGAGCCTTCGGATTGGGAAATTGTGTATTTATATTTTTGATAAGGTACTCTCTTCCACCTTCTTTTTCTAGCTTTTTTGTAATAACTATTTGTTCGATCTTTCTTACATCCATACTGATTAATTTTGTCTTGGCTTTTTTGACAGCATAAACTAATATTGGCTTCTTTTCTTGCTTTTTTATTTAAGCATTGTGATGCTACCCAAGTTCTAAGTACTGTAATCTTCCCCCCTAATGTTGCTGATATTTAGAATATGACTTTTATGCGTTGAATTTTACTTAGTTCGAACTTCTAGGTTTTTGGAAGCTGCATTTGCAGTTAGTGTGTTGATTAAGCATTCATACATGATCTTTGTGGAATCCACTTCCACTTCCATACACCAAATTCCAACGTGTCAAATGGGCCTTAACTCCACGCACTTTGAGACTTGTTCGTTGATACTTGTAAAGTTCTTAAAAGCTCATACATGATCTTTGACTTTGTGTTCACTAAGCTGATTACATTTTCTTTTAAGGATCAGTTAGCACTTTGCAAACAAGTTGGGGGATAGACTATTCTAATAACACTAGCAGTTCATCCTTTCAATTGATAACATATCCATTATACTTACAAAGATATCAATAGTTTTCTGATTGTAAATATTACAATTTTATGGTTAACTTGATGAGCTGTTCTATATTATTATTCACTAGTCAGATATATCCTGATAAGTGTCGCTTGAATAAAATAATATATCACAGTATTTGTCCTTTTGGGGGGTGTTAATATCTTCACTTTTTATGCTTTGAGACTTGAGTAGTTGAGTCCAGTATTTTGAGGAGATGATCCAGATCCATACTATATCGGGCTGTTTGCTTTTCAGTTTATGTTTGTTTTTTGTTACGCAGTTGAAGAGTCATCAACTTCTACTTAGAAATTTTGTTAATTTGTTTGGTTTGATACAACAACAAAGCTTAATCCCATTAAGTGGGGTCGGTTACATGGATCTCATGACACCATTGAACTTGATCAAAAACCAAATCTCTGGATAAATTATTAACTAAAAGGTTTTGCTCAATAACCTGATTGAGTGTTTTCTCTGGTGTTCCTTTGCCCTTTTTTACTAGGCTCAAAACTAATTCGCAAGACATTTTGTTTGGCATGATCTACTAAGATTTTTTTTTTTAATTTGTTTGGCACGATTATGAGATTATCTGAAGTGGAACCTGTTCAGTATTAATCAAATGTTGCTGACTATCTTTGTAGGCTGTTCTTGAATAAGTGAGAATATTATATTCCATCCTTTTAGCTCTTAAAATGAGACCAATTACCAACGAGATGCCTAGAGTTCAAAAGGAGAGCAAGGTTCAAGGTGAAGGACCCAATTGGCTTCTTATTGCTGCTGGTGCTTTGTTAAGTACATTATCGCTCCGCCTTGGTTACAAGCTGAAGCAGGCACTTGACTCAAAGCAGCTTGAAAGTGCGAATAATTTTCCAACATTTTCCTTAGTTTGACTGATTTCATTGTGATGACTTTTATCATATATGTCCGATCATAACCTTATTTTTCTTTTAAAATATCAGGAACTGTAAAGTCCTCCAGAACAAGGAAACGTGCAGAAAGTGATTTTCAGGCTAATGGATATCCCCTTGCACAAGATAATAATGGTTGCTTCGGCTGCATTTCAGGTTTAACTTGGTCCTTTGCGGTTGCTTTTGTAGTTTCACCTGTTGCAGAATGTTTTCCTAGTAAACTCTCCTATTTACCTCCTTTTTCTTTTTATTGCCCAAAAATTGTTTCCTTATTGAGTAAATTGCTTTGAATTTTTAATTATGCTTCAGTTCTGTAAAAAATTTCTCCATCTCTCTATTTGTCTCGAGCTTCTTTCTTGTTTCCACCTAATTTGAATAATGTTGTCATATTGAGTTCTATGGAAGTCTGATCCGAACTAGTCTCCTGTTACCCAACAATGTCTGTGCTCCTAATCTCTTATGATTTGTAAAGTTTCAGACACGTCTAGGCTCTTGTGCCCTTTTTGTTCCGTTCTTGTATTTTTCCATCATCTATCTCTGCTTCTGATTCTTGTACACCGTTTGAAGCCATTGCATGCATCATGGTTAACTTAAAAACTAGTAAAAGTAATATACGAGAATTCCACTTATCATTTGAGATGTAGGAAGTTATGTGCAGCTTTATTTGATTTGTGATGGAGGGGGAAGTGGGAATGAAGAAGTGTTCTAATCAAGAAGATGATCTAGACATTATGAATCTAATTATAGCTCAACTTATCACACCTTACTGATATTTTTCCGTGAGAGTAAGCAACTTCATGGTCAGTTGGCAAAGTGCAAAGTTAAAGCAACTGGAGTTTATTTGGACCTATGCAAGGTCATTCTAGAGTAACTGCAATTATGGTGATCAAATTTTGTATTGAGCGTCTTCAGATGTGGTACATTTTGGTTAAAATGTAAAGAGTCACAAGGTGCTTTCTTCTGATTAACTTGATCTAAAATACTTTTCAGTTGATGGGACCCCTTTTGAAGTTGACTGCTTTCTGGGAGAAGATAGTCAACTTTGGATATAAATCACTTCAGAAATAATTGGAACTCATAGTTGATGAAATTAATTCCTTGCTGGTTACTTGGGGTAATATTATTCCTGTATATTTTGCTCTTGCTTAGCATCCTTTTTTGATATGGTTCTTTTTAAAAGGATAGCTTTGCCCAGCCCTAACTTTAGAAACTTGTTTATCTGATAGTTTTTGCACCTAACATGAAATTTTCTTTGTCTGTGTTGATGTTTCTTACAGGAATTGGAGGTGCAACAGAACTAAAGTGCCAGTCAAATGGTCAGATGCTGAGGGAATCTGATGGGGTCCTCCCTTTGGTTACTGTTTCTGGTGCTAACTTTAGCAAGGATAACGGCATTCTTTGGGCTTCCTCTCCTGATCACCTTGAATTGCCTTCAAAGTCATTCCATCATTCAAACTGTTCTGACTCACCATGTGTGTCAGAGTCTGGATATGATATCTTTAGCAAGCGGGAAGTTATACAGAAGCTGCGACAACAATTGAAGAGAAGAGATGATATGATACTGGATATGCAAGATCAAATAGCTGAATTACAAAGTTCACTTAATGCTCAGTTAGGACTGTCTTCTCATTTACAATTGCAACTTGATGCTGCAAACAGGGATTTGTTTGACTCTGAGAGGGAGATTCAACAGCTAAGAAAGGCAATTTCGGATCATTGTGTTGCACATGCTTCCCATGACAAATCTTCTACCACTACAGCTAATTGCGACAGCCATGCAAATGGACTTACTGAAGGGGAAAATAATTTGGAGCTCCCTGAAAAAGTAAGGGATGATGAAGAGAGAATAGAGCTGTTCAGGAGGCAAGTTAGCGAGTTGAAAGAGGTAATAGAAGGAAAAGAATACTTGCTCCAGAGCTACAAGGAACATAAAGAGGAACTTTCTCTGAAGATTAACGAATTGCAGCAAAGATTGGATTCTCAGCTGCCAAATTTTTTGTAGGGTTGTCAGTTTGTGAATTCCTTGCTTTACCTAATTATGGGTTGCATTTTTTGGGGAAGGCCTCTCATCCTCATTCTTTATTTTATAATTGTAATTAGCTAATCTTGACTGTTGGTGATATATTTTGTGTTTGTGCAATGTGCAAAAGATGAATGGAGCAAATTTGAAAATTGGTGAAAAGAATGATGAGCTGTTTTGGAATATAATAAACTTTTTAAGGCTTTTGGGGTAAAAATTAATCTTACATTGAGAGGGAAAAATTACTGGAAGCAATTTGTCTGTCCTGAGATTTAATGCGTGCAGCATCTATGTTGGACTACTACAGTTGTAGTTTGTCCTACTATAGTTTTTAACTAGTAACTCCGAGTGTTTTGTCTCCAGTGTTACCAATTGCTATTGCACCACCATCGACCCATCGGGAGAGCCATTCTAAGGAAAATATAAGTGGGTAAATTCTCTGTAGGAATTGAGAAAATTACGACTAGTGACTTAGAAAGTTGAAAGATATGAATGGGTAAAGACCAACTGAGAAGGTACATCGTATGGCAAGCAAAATGTATGGTCTTGTGAAAATATTCTTTTTACAATATTTGTTTTGTTTGATAATGATCAATAACTTGGATTTTTATTGGCCAAGCAAAATATAAAAAAGATAGAAAATCATATTATTTACAAGTATATGGATACTAAACACATAAAAGACAATCAATAGAGTTATCATTCAAGGGTCTGGCTTTTGACCTGGAAAAATAATTCTCTCAAAATTTTGGTTCCATATGCAATTGTTCCTTGGTTTCTATTACAGCTTTATTAGTTGGACACTTGGAATTACTAGGTGTGGGGTGTTAGGAAATAATCAATTAGTAATTAGTATCCCTAATAATCAGGGATTGGAGGAAATCAGGGATTAGTAGTTAATTGTTATTAAGAGCCATTAATGTTAAGGTTCTCTCCTCTTATATAAATAGACATCTTCTATACATGAATAGATAAGTAATACAGATTATTTTCACTACATGGTATCAGAGCCTAGGAATTGTTCTTGGGCAATTTGAGTTTTCCGGTGGCCGCTATTATTGTAGCATTAGGAGTACTGTAGCATGAACAGTACTTCGCGTGAACAGTAACAGTGGCCAGTCTCCTTGCGTGTGAGCTCGTTTATGGTGTTGGATCTTCTTTTCCGATTAGACTAAACTGGTTTCATGCTTAGAAGTTTGTATTTGGCAATTGTTTTTTGCTGCTTTGCTCTTTAGTTTCTGTTCGCCACTGTTCACAAAGGGGAGAAGAGAGTATTTGAGTTCTGTATCAGTCCACTTCTTGAAACACGCGCTAGCCCATCGTCCTCCCCGTCCTCCGATCTGCGTTCTCCTAAAATTTGGTGATCGTCCGATGCCTCTGTGACGGTGCGTGTACGACACGCGCTTCGCCAACAGAAACTTCTGATGGCGCGTGGAAGCGCGTTTAGTCCGGTGACTTCTTGATTTGCCCACTTCTCCTCATTTCCGGCTATTTCCCGAGTGTTGATGTTTTCAGGCGATGTCTGGAATTTTCCAACGACGTTGCCGGTGAGGATTTCCAGTTTTCGGCGTATGTTTTCCAGATTCTGGGGACATTTCCAGATTTTCTAGATTCCTTCAAGCCCACTATTTTAGGTCTTCTTCTGTTATTTCCAGCAAGATCTATGTTTTTCAATGAGTTTCTGACTTTCCGACGAGTTTTTCCAATTTCCGGCGAACTTTTCCAGATTCTGACGAACTTTGGCAAATTCTAGATTTGGGTTTAGAAGTGCTTTGTCCTTGACAAAGTTTACTTTTTGGTTTGAGAACTTTGTCTCTGACGTTGAATCTTCATTCCCAGTGTGAATAGGCCGGTTCTTTGCTTCGAAGGTTGTGTTGTGAGACTTAGTTTAGTTATTTCCCCTATTTCAACACAGTCGACGTTTCGTTTCGTGCACGTTCACTTGTTTCTAGTGGCTGGATGTTTTGTTTGTTACGTTTTCCAGCACATTCGTGGAGTGTTCTTTTGTATTTGGCACCGTACTTGTGGTTGGTTTCTGTGGTTTGCTTATTGGGTTTTAGGATCGGGGTTCATCATTCCAGGTTGTGAGTTGACATCTTCTGTCATTTGGCTATTTTGGGCAATTATTTGCTGTTTGGTAGTCCTTGTGCGACCCGTTCGTTCTTTGCCTCTTGTGAGGTGTTTCGGTTGTTGGTTTGATTTCTTGTGGGACCGTTTGCTGCAACTTCAACTCTGGTTTGGTACTCTTTGCTGATTGGGCTCTTGGTGAAGCTATTGGATTGTTATTTTTGGTGAAGTTGTTCCTCATATTCAAGCTGTGTTCAGCTTGAGGGGGAGTGTATGAAATAAGTTTTTTATCAGTTTTTTTATCTTTGTAACAAGTTGGACATGATATGCTCCAACTTGAGAGGGAGTGTTAGGAAATAATCAATTAGTAATTAGTATCCCTAATAATCAGGGATTAGAGGAAATCATGGATTAATAGTTAATTGTCATTAAGAGCTATCAATGCTAAGGCTAAAGCTCTCTCCTCTTATATAAATAGACATCTTCAGTACATAAATAGATAAGTAATACAAATTATTTTCACTACATAGGCAAAGCTCTCCTTCCCTCTAGAACCAATTTCCTTTGGATGAGTAGGGAGAGGTCCTCCATTCTCGATTGTCCATATTTTTTTTCACTTTTTTTTTTAAAAATATTTTAATGAGTAAAGAACATAAAATAAAGATAATTTCCCTACTAACATATTTTAAGAAATAATTTTTTCATTTAAAATTATCCAGTTAAAAAATAATAAATCTAGATTGTCAAGATGATTGGAGGAGCTCTACCTATTCATCCATAATCTCCCTACTTATCCAAAGGATAAGTAGAGGAATTGGTTTCCCTTTGCTCCCTCCCTCCTTATTTCTTGGTTGGAAAGCAGAGGAAGCTCTTTGCCGACTTGAAAGTATTCTTTTGTCAGAAGTCATTTGGTTTCATGTTTTAACGGATTATTAGATGCAAATAGTTCCTATTTAGGAATTGGAATACAAGCAAATAGTATTTCCATGCAACCACTATTGTGTGAACAAGTAATGCGAAATGTGGAAGGAGAGGTGTTATTGATGATCGGAAGATGAGAACCATGGAAATAAAAAGTCACAGTGATATGTAAATGTAATAAATAAATAATAAGATAAATAAACGAGGCTTTGTTGGAATTAATGAATACTCTCTCTGGTTCTTATTATAAAACACTAACTCATAATTCTTACAAACCAATAAAAATAGTTAAAATCAATAAAGTTATCCTAAAATTTAAATAATTTCTAATATTTCCCTTACTAATTGCACTAAATTCTAATATTATATTATTATTACTCTCATCCGCTACCCTTATTAATCATAACCATCACCTTTGTTTTATTTAAATAGAACTTGGAATTCCTCAATCTATCTATTCTCATTCTTTATTTTCTCCTTCTTCCTTTTCCCTCTCTTCTCCTTCTCTTCTTCTATGTTCTTTTGCAATAAACACATTAGAGTACTCCTACCATCTTCTTGGTCAGTAGCAGCCTTTATTCTTTTAGCCTCCAAATCTATTTGCAAGGCTACTATCTCATGCTCTAATACATCTAAAACTGAAAGGGAGGCTTTTGTCCAAAACACCCAAGACCCATCTTAATTGTCGAGCAATGTTGTAGAGCTCATCTTGATAAAAAGTCATCTTGGAGCTCACGATAGAGTGCCTCTGATACTACTAATATGATTATTGTAGAAGAATATAGAAGAAGAGAGGGAAACAAGAGGGTGGAAGAAGAATGAGAGAAGACACTAAGAAAGAGAGAGATTGAGGAATTCAAAATTCTATTTAGGAAAAATATAGGTGATATTATGATATTGATATGCCTTATATAGGCGATTATCTCCCAGCCTTTATCTATCTTATTATTTATTTATTACATTAATATATAAAAAAACTATTTACTTACCGAACATACTTTTAGATCTTAATCCCATATGGCGATATCTATATCCATCTTCATTAAAAGTCAAAACCAATTCCAAGTTGTACCTAAAAAACGACGAGAGGAGGGAAAGAAAAGTAAGTGGAGGGAAAATCTTTTTACTAGGATTTAAGAAAAAATGGGAAGTGGGTCAAAAGTTTTTAATTAATTTTTCTTCCTCTTTTATTTTAAATACACTTTTTATTAAATTTTATTATAATTTTGTAACCCCATTTTTCCAATTTTCTTACATTCCACCAATAAAAATAAAATTTTTTCCTCATCTCTCGATCCTTCCAACCAAACATTCCTTTGCGTTTTTGTCGTTGGAGGGAAAACAAAACGAAACCGTATACAGGTCTCTAGGGATCTGCATGCCTAGCTCAGCAAATCCATGAGCAGGGCATACTCATCCCCTAAAACTATGTGTTTTGGGGTTATGAAGCCTTTTTTTTTTTATTCTTATTTATTTAGATTAAATTTTATATTGCACCCTGAATATTTTTTGCATTTAGTATCCAAATTAATTAATTTGTAGTATATCTAACATTTAAAAATATTCTTTTAGGACTATTCAGTATTCTAAAATATTTTTCTAGTAGTATTTAATATCTTGAAATATTTTTTCAATAACACTTAGTATCTCAATTAATTAACTTTTAGTACCCATGTAGTTTTTTTTTTTCCAATAACACTCACTAACTTAAAAAATACCTTATACTGTCAACTGCACTAAAAATTAATTTGAGATTACTAAAGTGATCCAAAAATACTTGAGGGAGTTGAAGACAATTTAACGCAAACAAATAAAAAATTAATGATTTTTTTTTTTTTTGAAAAAATCCCTCCTTTTGGGGATGAGCATCTCCGCTCATCGGATTCCGTTCTCTAGAAACTAGAAAGCCGTGTAAACTTGAAACTCGGAAACGGGGTTTCCGCGTTTATAAGCATAGTACGATCATATAGTTTCTAATTCGTCCAAAGCATCGACAGATAGTTCCAGAGTTCTCATTCCCCGTATTCGAATTTCGATCGAGATCCGTAGCGAGTTCGCCTGTGTTCCCAGATGGCTCTGAATCCTCAGCTTTTTCCTAATGGTATGCCCGTTCCTTTTGTGAACGAGATGTTTGTCTTGGCCAGAGACGGCGTTGAGTTCGAGGTCGATAAGATCCCTGGGTGCGTAAGTCTTGATTCTCGAGCATTTAATTTACATGCTTTCATTTTCTCTCTTAATCGGAATTAAGTATGGGGAAGGGGTTTGTCGGTTTCTCATACCGTCAGGGGATTGGTATGTACTTGCACAAAGTTTCTTCTAGTTGGTTTCTCAGGAAATATGTACGCGCACTAACTATTGGCATATTTTATAAAGCTTACCTTGCCTAGGAGTGATTCTATGTTTGTGAACTTTTAACATCGTCAGAGTATTGTGAAGCAGCTGGCTTTCATATCAAACAGTGCTAAAGTTATAGAGAACGTATGGAGAATAATATGCTGCTTAATCTCATCTTATTCATGTGTAGAAGAGTCTTAACATCAACAACTGAACACGTGTTTGATAGCTGTAGTTCATCTAACTAATTACAGCTGGACCGCATTTAACTTGTAACTAAATGATTAACAGAATAACAATATCACTAATAAACAGGCTTAAGAAAGCAAGGACCGCAGGAGTTTGGATTGGGAGGCTACACGGCTTGGAGTGCATCAACTTCTATGTTGAAGTCATTTGACCAGAAGTTGGAAACCCCAAATGGAAAATAATTTGAATCTAAGTTCATCCTATGGCTTCTGAAGTCTAGACAACTCTTTTCCTTACACATTCCCAATTTGTATTCATTTGGTATATCGTTTTCTCTTGTCCAAAGCCACCAAGAAGCCCAAATCTAAGCCTACTTACTGGAATTTAAACTCCTTTGAGGCCCAACTTTCATTGACATGTATAATTTTTGGTCTTATAGCAGTTCCATAAAACTTCTCTATAAATTTATTAGGAACTTTCTCCCCACAAATAACTTCTGTAGCCTTTCTCCATTTGAACCACCTAGCTTGTATGTGTAATGTCCCCATCAATTTCACTTTCATCTTGTATAATTGATTCCTAAACAAAGCAAAGCAGTCATTTGAAAAAGTTATGTTGCAACTGCCACTTTGTAACTTAAATAAGTGATTTATTTGTCGCAAGGGAATGTTCAAAGATTTATATATGTTGTCACATGTTTATGTGGTACAAAATCAGGAGAATGATTTTGTAGGATTAATATGCATAGAATATATCCATTTCATTGGTGACATATTTTTTTAGCATTTATCATGGCCAAATTTTTATGGTATTCATGAGTTATATGTTGTGCCATCTATTATTATGATTTATTCGATATATATGGTGTGGATGACTAAGGGATTTGCTACACCATCAACTTTTAGCAAAGAAGTGCTGGCATGCCCCTTTCTTGCCGCTGTTTGTATGAATGGCAATTACTGGTCCTTGTTTCTTTAGTGGAATCTATTATTGATGATTCAAATTCTTAAGCATTGGTTCAAAATAACCATGATTCCATGAAGTAGATTGATAAGAAGAACAGATAGAGCTGTTGATTTGGATGGCAAAGAGTTACCTTTTAAGTTGTGGCCTACAAATAAGAGACAGTAGGCAAAAGACAGTAGTTAAAGCAATTTTGTTTTCTCTAGAAGAAAAACAGGTCCATTTTAAATTGGCAGCCTGCAATCAAGTATGTCAGCTTAGGGCTGTACACTCTAATCAGCAAGATACTTATAGCTAGATTTATCTTTTCATTATTTTTTCATGCATATTACTATGTTTAGATTGATATTACTATGTTTAGATTGCGTTGTGATTATTGTTAATTCACGCCTTTAGTTTACAACAATTCCATTCTTGAAATGGGAATTGTTGAAAATCATTACTGAACAGTTTTTTTTTTTTTTTTTTGGGGTGGGGGGGGGGGGGGAGTGCAATGTCACAAATGGGATATTGGGGAGGTACATTGGGAATATTTTGAGGAAACAATGATATGAGTACTGAGTGAATTGGAGACTATCAATTTTGCACTCAAATCTCTAATAGATACCCATTGCATCATATATTGAAATACTCCTATTATGTGTCAATTGTATAAAAGAGGGTTGTTAGTATTAATTGATACACATGGCTTTTACCGCTTTAGTTGGATAACTAGTAGTGGTTAGAAAGGGGGATTAGAATATAAATACCCGTAGCTGTAAAATCTGAGACTGAATTAGTGATTTCAACATACTCGTATTACCATTTTCTTCCTATCAATGGCATTAGAGCCAGCTTTTTGGCCGCCATTGTTGTCAATGCCGATCGTTGGAAAAATGAACCTCATTGTTGCCAGATAGTTTGGACAACTGAAGCATTTTTCAACCGTGAAAGAGTATGCATGATCATTCAAAGCTCTCCTACCGTATACACATCTGCCAGAATCCACTGCTGTCTAAATGTTTATTGGTAGACTTAAGTTGGAGATTCAAAATGTGGTCTGATGCTTTGGTTCGAGTGGTCTTCCCTCTTCCATTTGCCGCACTGATTTTAGTGAATGGTATGGACGGAAGCCACAAGAATTGAATGAGAAAGATGAAGATGAAGGTACAAATGATCTGAAAGTGCAAGAAACTGATTTCTACGTAAACAAAGTAGATTAAAGAGGAATATGGAAGAACTAAGCAAACAGAAGAGGTCAATGCTTTGAAAGTAGACAAATATGATTCACCTAGGAATGATTTCTTTGAAGCTGATTCAAACGAGTCATGAAAATGACGATATTGCTGTTAGACGTGAACCGCTAGAATGAGATTGATGGAACTGAAGCTGTTAAAGATGAAACCTGAATAAGATGGATGAAACTGAAGCAGTTGAAGATGAAAAGTGTGTGAATGATGATGTGATTGGAGCGGATCAAGAATTGAAAGAACCAAAGCCTTTGTGCTACTATTGTGTTATCCTATATTCTTGGCGTTGACCATTCTTATCAGTGCAACTATTGCTGTACCTTCGACCATCCTTGTCTGTTCATAAGACTTAGATGCCGACATTTTCTCTGTTTGTGACTAGTCTAAACGATTTTGGGGAATCTAGGTCTTCATCCGCTTTGGGCCTTAATCTCGGCCCACTTCTAGAATTGCTTGGGGTGAAACCTAAGTCACAGATGTAGCATTTGATTGCATTTACAATTCCATTCTCTATGGCTGTTAATGCTTCACTGCCTTCTATGCCTTTGCCCTTCTTTGTGTTTCCATCTTCTGCATTTTATTTAGCAACACCCTTTAAGCAGCTTTGCGAGAAGAGGATGGTTGAGAGGTGTTGGCAAAGTCTCTAGTATTGGTGCGCCGAGAAATACTTCTCTCACGCAAACTCCACTACATTCATCAGAACTATTTGCTTCTTTCATCAATAGGAAGAATTTTGACATCAACGTTGGAGAAGGGTTCTCAATTGTTGGGGAAGCTATTAAAGAGGTGTGGTCAAATTTTGTGTTAGTTCAGACTGAGAAGCTTGGGTCGCCAACTCAGTTTTGCCATTGTGTGCGTTGAGAATTATTTGTTCGAGTCCAAGAAGAATTCATGAGAGGCTACTCAGATTCCCCAATTTTGTGTCTTATGTGTTTGGGGTTTCCATTGAGGACTTTGTTCATCATGCTGGCTATTACACGATTGAGCATTCTCATAACAGCAAACAGGATCCTATCACAACTGGGCTTAATGTTTGTGCATTTCTACCATTTTATCTGGATATGTTGTTCAAGCACATCTAGGTCCAACAATTTTTGAATGCATGTGGGGTGTACTAGTCTTGAAGTTTTAGCATTGCATGTCATTTTACATGGAATATGGAAATGGGCCTATGAACAGAATCAGTACTGCAGCATGCTGGGTTTTTGTTCCAATCCACATGGTACTAGTTACTCAGACTCTTGCCCAATGGAAAGATATAGTAAACCTGCGGATGCCACTTGGGAGGTTCTCTTGTTCATACAACTGTACATTTATGATTTTTTCATAGCAGCCACTCCATCCGTCACCATCCTTGTGGCAAGGATGGTTTTCTTTCTTTCTTTTGTTTTTTTTTTTTTGGGGGGGGGGGTGATAGTTGTTATGTGTCAACTGTGTAGAAGAGGGTTGTTAGTTGTTAATATATGCGTGTGGCTTTAACCACTTTAGTTAGATAACAAGTAGTGAAATACCCCTGGCCGGTAGTATCTGACACTTGATTAGTGATTTCAATATACTAATTTTTTTCTTCCTATCAACTCCTTTTTTTCCCCTCCAAATTTTTATTGCGTTTTCTTTATATACTAGCATCCACATGTTGTATATATTTACTTGGGTCAAATTGAACTGTTTATTAGTTTTACTCCCCATGTCTGATATTTAAACACGAGTTGGATCCATTTTCTAGTTCTCCCCTTTATCTTGCAGCCAGACAACTTTAGATGATGTTGATTAAATCATCACTTTGTTATTAACTTTTGTGATGCATGGCCAGAAATCAAGGGGGTCACGTCAAAATAAAGGGAACCATCTATTTGTCAAATGTACGAATGGTTTTCGTTGCTAAAGTACTTGTTGGAGACTTTGCAGCTTTTGATATGCCTTTGGTATGTGAAACTTCTTTTATCATTTGTTTATATTTTATTGCTTGTCATATCTTTTTTTTCCCCTTTAGATATTCTTTTGGCCCCCCCTAAAACCATTAGTGCAAATAATGAAATTCATTGTAAAAGAATAATTACTACTAGATAGAGAGTAAGGTATTATCACACTGGAAATGGTAAGAAAAGCTCAATAAAGAGCATGGACTGATCCTATAAAACATGAGCATAGTAGGCTGTTCTATCTCTTTGCAAATCAATGAAGTTACTCCTCTACGAAACACATGTTAAGAGCATCAAAGAGAAGCCTTAAAGATACAATTCTATCTCGAAACTTATGTAAGGGTGAGGATTTTCCCTTGTCGATGTGGACATTCCCCTCAAAACAGCAATCACATCACCATCAAACCAGATTTGCCACTTGAGGTATGATTTGAAATCGAAACATAAATAAACGTGAAAAATAAATTTGAAACTGGAAGGCGAAAGGGATAAAGTTTTTCTTTGGCAGCAGCTGTAGCTGGCCCAGAAATCAAAGATGAAGGTGACAGAGGCGACAAAGATGATGATATAATGACCTACGAATCTAGCTGCAAATCTGAAACTGTTCGGTGAAAGGGATTAATTTTTTCTTTGGCAGCAGCTGTTGCTAGCCCAGAAATCAAAGATGATGCAGGTGACAGGCGACAAAGATGGTGGTATAATGATAGCCAATTGTAATATGAATGTTTAGAAAGTAGGAATTAGGGTAGAAGAGAAGAGGATGAGGGTTGAAGAAGTAGTGAGGAATTAGAGAGAAGACGAGTTAGAGAGAGACGGAGGAATCTGAATAACACTGCTGGATTTTATTAACAATGCAAAAACTGAATATGACATAGGGGTTCTGCCTTATATATAGGCAGCAGGGGACTTAATTAAAACAGGGGCGCCTAGTGTCCTATGGTCATTAGTTGTTAGACATGGCAGGGCTGCTCCTGACAACGGCTAGTGCCACTAATAGCTAATGCCACTCATCTAAATAACTAACTTTCAAAATCATTTAATTACAATATCATATTATATAATGACCTATGCATCTAGTCCATAAGTGCAGCTGGATTTCCATGGCATCAAGCCAAAAGGACAAAAGTGATTCAGGATCATAAAAATATATGGGAGAGAAGTGTTTTTTTTACACAGAACAAAGGTTGGATGTTGATGCACGATGGTGGATAGGAATTGGGCAAACCTACCTTGCTGGAACTGATGCATGGTGGTCGCTGAGCAGTCATAGGTGAGTGACATTGGGGGATTGACTGGCTACAGAATTTTCCCGAATGGTGGGTTGCTGATGAAGATGTTCTAAGAAGACAACAAGACGCATCCTACATTGTGATTAAATGAGGGTGGAAATGGAATTTTGCATGTACAGGCATTTATTCAGTAAGGGTTAAAATGGAAAGAGCATATTAAAATTTCAGACAAAAAGAAAGTCTAACTTGTACATAGGAACTGAGGGAGTATATCAAATGGACCCATACTCTAGGACATGAGGATGCTTTTGAAAGATCGAATTCAATCTTTTGCTCTTCGAGAACTCAAAACGAGTGGGATTTGACTTACCTTCCTTCTTGCCTATTCGATAGGAGCTTGAGTGTGTCAATGTGTCTGGACAGTCAATGGAAAGGGTAATGGGAAGTGAATAAAGGGGGAAGGATTGTGGGACTCAGCATGACAACATCTCGACACCTGTGTTGTGACGTTTTCTATTGCTATTTCTATTATTTATTATCCTTTATTTAAGGATTCTAAACATTGACTAGGATGTTGGGAAGCTTTTTGTTATTCATTTGATTCCTTGTTCCCAGGAGATTCTCTTATGCGTTAGAAAGAGTAGAGTGAGATTCTTGCTCTATCCTTGAAATGGAGTTGTTTTGTCTATAAAATCATTATTTCCATTCCAATTCCTTTTAAGTATTTGGCTATCATATTCTCTCATCCATCTTTTGCATGTTTTCTTTACCACTATTATATGTTGAAGTCTTGCTAATTTGTAGTTATCCTCATTATGCAGCTTTACATCCATGGTGAAAAATTTAACCAACCAATATTTCACTGCAACAATATTTCTGGACTTGTTGAGCCTGTAAGTTTCGGGATAATTGAACCCTGTTTTATGTTTGTTATTCTGGGTCTCTGTTATATTCACGTGTTTTTCTTTTAATTTTCTTTTTTGGTATCAAAAGAATTATAATCAGAATTCTTGGTACATTAAATAGGACATAATCTGGGATAGAGACCCTATTTTTGTGTAATTATATTATTTGTCCTGCAAACTGAATTCTGTGAAATCTATGTAGGTCGTGCCAGATGACCAACATAGAGTTCTTCATTCCACGCACTCATTCAAGATCTTGTTCAAAGAAGGGGGCTGTGGAACTTTCGTTCCTCTTTTCTTCAATTTGATTGCTTCAGTAAGGCGATATAGCCAACACTCTAATATCAGGATGGAATCTCATCTGGATCCTTTGCAAGCATCACAGACGCCTGTAGATGAGATGATGAGACATGCGTAAGCGGATATTTTGCTGTCATCACTGATTTATGTGAGCCAATGTGTAAGATGTTGTGTTAATTTTTTCTTTTGCAGGTACGTTGATCCTAATGATCCAACAAAAATATTTCTACAACAACCCAATCCGGATTCCCAGCTTAGGCGCCGAACGTATCAGGCCCACTCAGTTGAAGACCGTCTCTGAGTGCTTGTTTGGATATCTCACAAAAGCTAGGTTTTGCACAAGCCGAGATAAAACTTTCCTCACATATTTCCCTTGTACTATGCAAAACTTAGGTTTTTGAAGGTTTCCAAACATTATCTAGTCTTTTTTTCCCGATCATTTCCCATGCATGGGTGCTTATATCGAAACTGTATTACATTAAATAAAATTATATGCTAAAACACTTAATCATTGTGTAGTTCTCTTGTATGGAACATATAACAATTTGCACTGAAATGTATAGTATGTTATATTCATTTTGATTGGGTATCTTCTAGTTCAGGCACTCGTGCTGACTAAGATAATATTTTCCACATATTTATCTCACAATGTAAACTTTTTTAAAAAAAGTTATTCAAACACTCATTAAGCAGTTGGAGTCATTCATTCATGAGCATAAGTATCACAAGAAGATCTTTAGTGATAATATTATTCAAAACTTTAGTGATAATATCGTTCAAACCTAGAACCAAATTGTTGGGTAATGGGCATTTAATTCATAGCATCACATGATCAAGTGCATTGTGTGTATTTTAATCAAATACTATATGCATACTAAACATACTAAAGGTGTCTTTTTATTCGAGACTTTGCATCATCATATAATGCACAATGGTCAATGTTTATAAACAATTTTACTGATTAATCCATTGATTAGACCTTTGAAAGCAAATTTACCAAGGCAATGATAAAATCTTAGTCTAAAGTGCTAATAAACAAGTTGAGCAAAATGAAACCTTGCAATTCATGTTGTAGTCCACTATTTTCATATTTAAAGTTTTTAGGATTGAGTTATCATATCAATATAAGAACTATGAAAATATGTATTATTTATATGTTATAAACAATATTTTTTCACCGTAAATCATAAGTTTGCATGACAGCACAAGGCAGTTGGTACAAGGATTATGTTTCTCTCATTATCTCTCATAATCTTTAAATCATATCCATCAATCAACATGAAAGGTCAAAGTACTTTTCTCTCATCTTCCCAATCAACAGCCCAGATGAGCTCATGAGGGATAATGAGAAATAAAGATAATGAGAGGAGTACAATGATTTAATTTAAATTTGAATTGAGTTTATAATTGCCATTCTTTACATTCTATGCTGACCAATGAAAGGCCAAACAATGCATGATGAATACTGATATTGAAGGCAATATCAGAAATAATCACTATTCACGAAGCATCCACGACGCAGGTACAACGTCGAAAGTCTGAACACTAATTAATGGAAGGTAACATTGGATTCATGTCCAGCCCAGAACCTCCAGAACGACCAGGTTCTGCATGTTTTACCCTACCGAAATGCCGGATGTGACGTAGTAGTCTTGCTAAGAAGGTATTATGGCAAATTGTGGAGCTGTCACATATCACTGCTAAATGTTTGCGTGCCCTAGTAATGGCAACATTGATTCTTCTGCTATCACCTAGGAATCCAACAGCACCTAAAGCGTTTGAACGTACCTATAATATTTAGCGAGAAGAAAAAAAATTAACTCATGGAAACATTACACCAATTATTATCATCATCCATCAAGGCCTATTCCAACTTAGCCCATTGAGCTAGTAGATAGGTATTTGAACTCCAGTTAAGAACAACAAAAAAGAATCAAGTTACCTGGGTTTGCTTTCAAGGCTGTATTCTTATGATTCGACGCAACTTTTATAAAATTAAGCATATCAGTACACAGAATAAGTAAAACAATGGTGCATATTTAATGTACTAATAATTTTATAATTGGACAAAAGTGATGATAATATTGTAACGCTAATACGACTGTATCGTATATCTTTTTTTAAACACCAAAACAAAAATTCTCTCATTGCAACCAAACAAGCCATCAATTGTATGATCTTTATTTTATCAATTACAACATAAATTTATATTCTCTTTAAATCAAAAGATGACCAAAATATATTCCCTAGTGATGAGAACTCAAGTGGAGTGAACCCTTTCGCAAAAGTTGGTGATTGAAGTGGAAAAACTAACTCACTTAAATATTTTATTGAGTGTCCCATATAATACAATGACATCTCATATACCTAAGTCTCAAACAATTGGCACTCCTTTTGAGAACCAGCCCTAGTGATCCTAATTCCCTGCTGCCACCAAAAGGTCCAAAACACACCGGAGACATAAGGGAGTGGCAAAATGGTAGAAAGTGGGGGACTATTGGTCCAAAAGAAGACACATGGGTGTATAAAGAGACTAGCTAAGAGCAAGAAGGGAGAATAAATTTGGTCAGAATTTGGTTTGGGTGGAGATGGCCAACCACCTGAAAGTCAGAAAACTTGTTATGTTTATGAGTATCTAGTTCTATATTAATGTGTGTGTAGCATGTACGCCTGTATTGTGTGTTTGGTTATGACTTTCGGAAAGTCAAATTGGAGGTGTCATTTTGGATGGTACCAATAAATGGCTTTGAGGTTATACTTGCAGACTTATAAAAGGTTCCTAGTCCCATAACAGAGTTGATTGGCATCACCCACGGTCTTAACCTTTGTTGGAACAAGGGCTTTAGGCATATTGTCCTTACCTTTGACTCATTGGAAGCTACTCCCTCCGGTCCTAATTATAAGACATAGTTGACTTTTTTAGAAAAATTAAGAAAGCTAATTAAATTATTTTAGAGTATTTTTATTTTTTATTTTTTCTTCAAACTAATTAATTTGACTAATAAACTAATATATAATCTAAAGATACACAACATATGAAATGATTAAGTAACTTATTTAACTTCCTTAATTTCTCTAAAAAAAGTCAACTATATCTTATAATTAGGACCGGAGGTAGTATAAACTTGTTAGCTAGGATTTGTGGGGAACTCGTCCATTTAAAGACATTGCTGGTGATGCTAGGCTAACTTTGCATAAAAATTGGTGGGTGCTGATTAATCATGTATATAGCGATGACAACTCTACAACCAAGGGCGGAATCAGGGAGGGGCTAGGGGTGGCCCCCGCCCCTCCTAAAATTATAGAATATAGCCCAGGTTTTTAGGAAATTACGTTTCAGCCTATAAAAATTTCATAATTTTCAGTTTAGTCCTTCTATGTAAAGTTATATAGAGGGACTAAATTGAACATTTTGAAATTTTTATGGGGTTAAAATATAACTTTATGAACACCTAGGTACTTTTCTGTAATTTTCGCCCCTCCTTAATTTTAATCCTGGCTCCGCCCCTGTCTACAACTGACTATTTAGCTAAGATCTCTTATGGTTTTGATAGCAATTTTTGCATCATTGGTTAAGGTCAGCCTATTTTTCAAGAGGTGGAAGGTGATGAGGGAGGATAGGTTAATTTTTAATTAAAGGTTTGTTGTAATTCTCTTTTGAATTAATGGCTTTCAGCCTATGTCAGGATATGTCCATTCTCAAAGTACTTTTAACAAATCATTAATTAGATATGTCAGGATAGATTTTAAAAGTCCATTTGGAAAGGCAAAAATTAACAAGTGAAAGTCTATTTGAAAAAAGTAACTTTGGCTTGCTTTTATGGAAAGAACTTTGCAAATGTTCTTTTATAAAAAGGACTTTGGATAACCAAATATGTCCTAAGTTTGAGTCATGTGAAATGGGGTATCATCCCGAATTCTATTTCCTAAGATTAATTGTGGGTAATTGAGGTTGGGAGGTAAGTAAAGTGGTGTAACTGATTTGCATGTGCCACCATTTGTATTGCCACTAGTGATGCCATGATCTAGGGTTTAGATAAACTTGTTATGAATTTTTGTGGTTGAATTTGGTATTTGATACTTTGGGATTTAAACTTATGGTTTTTAGACTTGATTATAATTTAGGATGTTGTGGGCTATGCCCTACTGCTTTGGTGAACTTATATTGAGTTCAATGGAATTGAATTTGATTGACGGCTTGAGTTCTTATTCGGCTTGTAGAATGTTGATGATAGCTCGGGCCTCGAAGTACCCATAGCCCAATCGTGTGGTTTTAAATTTATTTTAGGATCCCAAATGTATTGAAACTTGTTTTGAGATTTATCGAAGTTACTAGATTTTATGAATGGGGTGTTACATAGAGGAAAATCAAATACAACACTCAGTAAACTTATTAAACATAACTCTTTTTTGTTAATGTTCGGAAATATAATATAATCAATTAGTATCACATATAATTAGTGATTATAATTACAATTAGAAAATCAATCATTACAATAAGCCATAATTTTAATACAATAAGCCATAATTTTAAGGCTCCTTTCTTGTGTGTGTATATATACCCCCTGTATACATGAATAATTAAGATATTCATAATACTTTCTCTCTCTATTTTCTACATGGTATTAGAGCCTAGGGCTCTCTAAAAAGAAAAGAATTTATGTTACACGTTATGTTATTGGGTGTTTTTATTTCTTGTCATATCACATTATTAGTTTTTGGGCTTTGGTGGTTGGTAGTGTTTGAGAACATGCATCATACCATCAGAATCCCCTTCGTCGCCAATGAGGATGACATAGTTGGTTAAGGCGTTAGCTTTCATCCCAAAAGAGGGGAGGTTCGATTCCCGTTGATCGATATGAGGGCCTCTTTGGTGGTTAACCTCTGTAAGCATTTAAGTTTGGAGGCATGCCCTAGCTCTAGTGGGTTACCAATGTCTACCCCACCTAAACTTTAATATATATATATATATATATATATATATATATATATATATATATATATATATATATATCCCCATCGTCAGATCGCCCATCCTTGGAGAATCGCTGCCATCTGACCAGCGCCTGATTGTCACGTGCCACTGTCAATCTCACCAAAAATCTATACATCGGTGAGTGAGGCGGCATGTGGTGTTATTTTCGCTAGTGGCCTACTTTGTTCGCATCGTCTCTCGGAATTCAATCTATTCCAGGTAGTTTCATGCTCTGGTTTTTTGGATTTAGGGTTTCCCTAAAGTTGTTTCTTCTATAACTTTAAGGCTATTTCTTTGCAATCTCGGCGTGAGGGTGTTTTTATTTTATCACCAATGCGACTGTTGCTGCTGGTTAGAGAGGTTACTGAAGTATTTGTGGTATCTTGAAGTTTGTTGAGACTTTGTGTGAGCCTTTGTGCTTATTGCTTTACTTGTTAGCTGTCCAAATTGCATTTTTTTGTGTCATTGAGGGTTTTGTCGTTGATTGTCCCCGGTGAGATTTCAGATTGTGGCTTTAGACAACTGTTAGGTCACTAAATAGCTCCTAGTGTGGCAAATAATATAACATAATGTCTGGTGCAAGGCTGTTGTGTTTGGTATTCTCCATCATTATGTCCCTAGTGTGGCTATTGGGATTTGAGCCCTTAGTGTGGCTGGATGTCTTCTTGACGAAGTTATCTCTATTTGAATGTCCTTGGTGTGACATTTGGTCCAGCTTTCTTACAGTTAGCATCTTGTTTGGCTTTATAGACCTTCTCTTGTGGCATTTTATGGATGATCATCATGGTGATTCTGTGGTGTCCAATGACATGATTATGATTTCAATTGTGGAGTACCGTGAGCTGCAGAAGAATGCCACATAGCTGGTCAATGGTCTTGTCACGAGTGGTCTTTTGGCGACAGGTAATACTGAGACATGCCTTATTCCTTCTTCCTCCAAATGGATTATAGATTCAGTTGCTATTGACTACACAACAAGTACCCATCATCTCTTCTCTACTTATAGCTCGCATGCCAGTCGATCAAGTCTTACCATTGCTAATGGTTTTGCTTCGCATGTACTTGGTTCTAGTATTGTCAATCCCACCCCTTCTATTTAATTATCCTCGAAATTGGATGTGCTTGACTGATAGGAATGTTAAGAATAATAACCGTCATCTTCTGGTTTATTCTAGAAGAAAGACAAATTTAGGTACTTAAGATAAGTTAGGAGTGGTTATTATCAGTTTAGTTTAGAGTAGTTATTATATATTATAAGTTTAATGGTAGTTCTTATAGGAAGTTATTAAGGAAAAACTCTATATATACATGTATTCTGTTTTAATAGGATATGAAGAATATTACTTGAGAATTATTGTGTATTGGCTAGAGTTACAAATTCTGGCTCTAGAGTATCTTTTCTTTCTTTTTCCTAATCTTTAATTCCACAAGTGCTAACAACTTGGTATCAAAATAGTGAATCTTCAAACATACCATGCTTAACACCAGGAAATCTTTTTTTCCGAGAATGATCCTCCATTAAACACAAATAAAACACAGAAAACCCACCAAATTCAAATCCACAGAATGATCCCGTTGTCATCTTGGTGCAACAACCTTCCCAAACACACAAAGATTCACATCAACAACAATTGGCAGCAATTATTGCACAATTAAACCTGATGAATGCAGAAATTAATGCTATCAAAAAGCAAAAAGTACCAGCCATGAATTATTGAGAGTCAAGCCATAACAACAAAGGAAATTACAAAGAACATGATGAGGATGATACAGAAAGTTTGTGGTGGAATAGGAACCCTTCTAAGCGACCTTATTCAAAGGTTGAATTTCCAAAATATGAAGAAGGCGATCCAAAAGGCTGGGTTTTAGAGGTTAAGAAGTATTTTCGATATTACCAGACTCCAAAAGATTTGAAGATTGATGTAGAAACCATGAATCTCGAGGGCGATGCGTTAGATACATTTACTTGAGTTTCCTTGGGAAAAACGATAAGGTATTGGGATGAATTGGTGCAGATTTTCTAACAACGGTCTTGCGGAATTTCAAAACCCAGATGTGCACCTTTGTGGCATTAAACAATTCAGTACTGTGGGTGAATATAAACAAGAATTTGTCTACTGATAGTCATAAGTCCAAGGATGGCCCAAACATTGTCTCCCCGGCATTTTCATCAATGGGTTAAAGGAGGAATTACAATTAGATGTCATGATTCAAAAACCTCAAACTGCATATAAATCTGGGTTTAGCTTTAGAATTTGAAGCAAAAATCCAATCTCAACCAAACTTGTGATTTGCTTCGCGTACTCAGTATTCATGCTCCTCGGATCAGTTTTCATGTGGTTCGGATGATTACAATAATTACCAAGATATTAAAAATATTGCGTCACATCAGCCATGGGACTATTCCGCCATCAATAATCAATCGGGTGCCTATCTTAACAGATCGCTATCTATGATTGCACAAAATCATCATCTGATCACACGATTCTCGGCCAATCCTGATCCTAAACAATAGTATAGGAGGGAAAAGGCTTTTTTCTCAAAGTGCCCCTTTTTAGTAAACTATTTACCAAAATGCCCCTACTTTAAAACTATTTCCCATTATGCCCTTCTCTGGAAACATATTCCCTCTCTGCCCCCATTTAGTCGACTAAAGCTCATTTAGTCGACTAAAACAGAGCTTTAGTCGACTAAATGTCGGACCTCTTTTTTTTTTTTGAATTTTGTGGACATTTAGTCAACTAAATCCCAGGATTTAGTTGACTAAATGTCGACAAAATTCAAAAAAAATGAAGGAATGCCAATACAGAGAACAATTGGAGATGAAAAAATTCAGCAATGAAATTGGGGGTTTGAAACAGTCAAAAGGGATTGGATCCTAAACAATGAAGGAATGCCAATATAGTGAACAAAAATGCAACAATTTTAAACCTGTGGCTTTAATTTCTGGAAAAAATGGAGAATTGGATCGAAATTCAATGATCGACCCTTTAAAAAGGGAAGCAATTTTGACCTAATTTTATACCTGAATAACTCTGTGGTCTCTGTGAGAAGCCAAGCAAGCAGAGCAGAGGGCTCCATTCATACAGTCCAAGCAATACATATTGCATTCACTCTTGTGCGAATTGAAGTAGACTTTGCATTGAACGAAGAAGCTAGTTTGAAGAAGCGGCTTCAACCATGGCAGCCACTTCTTGTTCTCTTCCTCCCCATTATTCAACCCATCATCATCTTCCTCGTTGGCCCCTTTAGTTGCAGCAGCAGAACCACCCTAATTTTTTTGAATGCTGTCGACATTTAGTCGACTAAATCTAGGTTTTTGATTAAAAAAAGAGGCCCAACATTTAGTCGACTAAAGCCTTGTTTTAGTCGACTAAATGGGGGTAAAGAGGAAATATGTTTTCAGAAAGGGGCATAATGGGAAATAGTTTCAAAGTAGGGGCATTTTGGTAAATAGTTTTCTAAAAAAGGGCACTTTGGGAAAAAAGCCGGAGGGAAAAAGGGTTGTGTTTCAAATGTGGCGAACGTTTTGTTCTAGGTCATCGCTGCAAAACTTCCATGCTAAAATTAATGGAAATTCTCGATGGTTTGGACGAAACAATGGAATCACCAAATGATGAACAATATTCTAGCACCAATCTGGCTGAAATCTATCTTCACGCCATTCTTGGCAACTCTTTGGCCACTACCATAAAGGTCCAAGGCACTATTGGAACTAAACTAGTTTTGATTCTTATAAACAGTGGCTTGACACATAATTTCATTTCACAATAAATTTGTGGAAGCCATGAATTTATCTTCACAAACTCTTCCCCCTTTCAATGTCCAAGTATGTGATAGAACTGTGAGAGCTTGTCGATTTGTCTGCAAGCAACTTGAGGTTAAAGTCCAAGAATTAACAATTAAGGATGACTTCTTCCCTTTCTTATTGTACAACGTAGATATAGTTCTTGGCATTAAATGGTTAGCATCCTTGAACACGGTGGAAGCAAAGTGGTGGCGGTAGTTCATGATATTTTGGGTTGCTGGTAAGAGATACAAGTTATAGGGAACTCCTCATCAAGTCACTTCAACCTTTCTATGCAGCTTTGTATGTGACGAATTGGTTCAGAGGTTTGATAGTTTAGAGGAATTACTAAAATCTTATTCTTTTATGTTTCAAGAACCTCAAACACTACCCCTATTTCGTCAATACAGTCATGCCATACCCCTATATCCTACTGCTGTCCCACCCAATATTAGACCTTATAGATATCCTTTTACTCAAAAGGATGAAATTGAAAAACAAGTGGCTTCCTAGTTACAACAAGGCTTCATACAACCCAATGTTAGCCCATTTGCAAGCCCGGTTCTTTTGGCACCAAAAAAGGGTTCTACTTGGAGATTTTGTGTGGATTACAGGGAGCTCAACCGTCTTACAATTCCATATAAGTACCCTGTTCCTACAATTGATAAGTTAACTGTTGAATTACATGGAGCTAAATTCTTTTCCAAGACTGACCTTCGTTTTGGCTACCATCAAACTTGGGTACTTCTTTCTGATGTTCATAAGACCGCTTTCTATACACATTCCAATCATTATGAATTTTGTATCATGCCTTTTGGTCTTACAAATGCGCCTGCTACCCTTTAAGCAACAATGCATGATTTGCTCCGTCCCTTCTTAAGAAAATCAATCCTGGTGTTCTTTGATGATATATTAGTGTATAGTGAGACCTTTGAAGACCATATGCAACACTTGAATGCCATTTTCCAGCTTTTGCAACAAAATGATTTTTATGCCAATCCCAAGAAATGTGACTTCCTTCAATTGGATATTTCTTTTTTGTGGCATATAATTTCTGCTTAAGGAGTTGCTATTAACCCTAAAAAAGTTGCTGCTATTAATGATTGGCCTTTATCCAAAGACATTTTCGAACTTCATGGAATTTTCGGTATCACAGGTTATTATAGAAGGTTTATATATCATGATGGACAAATTGCAAAACCCCTTGTGGATATGACTAAAAATGATGCTTTCCATTGGGACACACATTCCTTGGCTGCCTTTGAAAACCTTAAAGAAGCACTCACTAAGGTACTTGTTTTGTAATTACTAGATTTCTCTAAACCTTTCATTGTCAAGTGTGATGCCTCATCAATAGGTATTGGAGCAATTTTACAACAAGGACATCCTATTGCTTATTACATCAAAGGTTATCAGTTTTTCACTAACAAAAATTTGTCTATGACAGGGAACTATATGCTTTGGTGATGGCATTAAATAAATGGAGACATTATCTGCTAGGTCGTAAGTTTTAGATCTAAACTGATCATTTCAGCTTGAAATATCTCTTACAACAAAGAATTGCTACACTAGGCCAACATCATCTTCTCTTAAAGCTCCTTCCATTTGATTTTCATATCATTTGTAAACCTGGTGTAACTAATCAAGGTGCTGATGCCTTGTGTCGTTGTCCTCATTCTGGAGAATTTTTCCATGTTGCAGTTGTTGGAAATTGTGCTCTAGGGGCCAATCATTTACTTTAAACATTAATGTTATTTAAAGTATTTCTTTATTTTGTTATTATATCATTTACATGTTTATTATGATGACTGTATCCATGAATGTATCATAAAGATTATCCTAAATGTCCATGGTCGGTCATCTATGTGGGAGCGAAGATGAAATAAGACCAGTATGACTTTGATGAGGTATGAAGATATGAATCAGAGTCATAGGCACTTGTAAGAGTATAAGGTATTGGACTGACCCACTATGAGAAAGCTGCATGGATTAAGTCATAAATTTATCTCATGTATAATCACGTCACAATGCCCTTTGACCTGAGATCATCATGGATTCCTAAATGAGAGTTGCTGATCTTTGACCTAGTCAAAAGTCATCTTTGACCGGGTGATGATAAATGGTTTGATTGGAATTAATGGTTTTCATATAAAAGAATGTGAATGGTCGAGATGATATTTTTCCCTTACATTTGTAGAGAGATATTACTGGGCCTCTCGATGAGTGAGTTTGAGAAATATATGGCCATACTACGATGGAAAGTTAGACTACTCAAGAATCGAGAAAGTAATGGTCAAGAACAGGAGGATGACACTATCCATGTTTCATCCTTGACCAAATTATCGCGTGACAAAAGGGACGTGGCATGATTGTATGATTGGTTGCATCGTATCATCGATTTTTATATGAGTTGGGTAGTTGTAATGTCTTGCTAGAAGTCACTTGCGACTTGTGGGCTGGTACAATATTGGCCCACTACCAATCTCATGTGGGCCTACAAGGTTGTACATAAGAATAGCCCAATATGAGCTATAATGTCCAGATTCAATGAATCTTATATATGTTTAAGATTTAATGAATACAACGTTTAATCTATGTTGGATTTGTGTGTGTGTGTGGGTATTCAAAAATAATAATAATACTATTTACATAGATAATGATATTATGTAGTATTAACTTTGTATTTAATTTATTTGACAAATTAAATAACTAAGACTATTAGAGATATAGTATCTTAGATTTAATTTAAATTGAGATATCATATCTCATATTTAATTAAATAGACAAATATAATATCCCATATTTAATTTATAAAAATAAATTAAATCAACTGGCTTTTAATTCGGATTAAATAAATAGATTAGATTATATCTATTGGACAGATTTAATTAATATTATTTAATCTAAATTTGAATTTCAAAATTAATTAAGATTAATTTTGAATATTTTAATACGGCCCTTTAGGGTTTGAAAAACCCTATAAGATAATAAGCAGGTCATACTAAAGATAACCCGCGAGAGATACCCTATACGATATAGAGATGGACATTCAAGGTGCTAGCACACTACCTGTGTTGGAGTTCTGTTCATGTGGATACCAGTAGTGGGAGTTGATTCGTCCAGTCAACTCTTGGTGATCGAACAAGACGCATACGTAAAGGTAGGTTTTGACTACCCTAGTTTAAACACCATTGATAGATCTTCTGATGGGATTCGTAATTTTATTTTGATTAAACTCCTTCCATTGTGTGTATGAATCCCAACAGTAGTTCCTCATGCTTCTAATTTTATCAATTTGCCATCACTGTAACAGCAGGACCATTTTACCAATCAAATCATTTAGTCCCTCTAGGTATATCCCCATTCAGTTCCTCATTATGCCTTCTTGTCTGGGAGACTATATTATAAAACCAGGTTGGTCATCCTTGCAGATTCCTCTCTTACTGCTCTGTTAATTTTAGAAGCGCATACTTCTCTTGTTGGGGGTCATGGTGGTGTCCTTAAGACCTTAAAGAGATGGCAGTACAACTACTTTTGGCGAAATATGAAAGAAGAAGTGATCCATCAATGCATTGTTTGTCAACGCAACAAATATGTGCCTCAATCTTCTACAGGTTTATTACAACCTTTACCTATTCCCCAACATACATGGGTGAAGCTTTCCCTTGATTTCATCACCGTTTTACCAAAATCCAATGGCTTTGATGTAATCTTGGTTGTCGTGGACCGTTTTTGCAAGTTTGTCCATTTTCTTGGTTTTACTTGCCTCTTTATTGCAAAATCAATGGTGGCTCTCTTTTGTAAGGAGATTATTTGCCTTCATGGCATTCCTAAACCTATCATCTTGGATCGGGATCCTATTTTTCTCAGTTCTTTTTGGCAAGAATTGTTCAAACTCTTGGGCACAAGGCTTAAAATGAGTACATCCTATCATCCATAAACAAATGGTCAAACAAAAGTGGTGAACAAATGCTTGGAAACTTATCTCCGTTGTTTTTGTCAAGACCATAAAAAGAGCTAGTATCGTTATTTACATTGGGCTGAATTTTCTTATAATACTAGCTATCACATAACTATAGGTTACACTCCTTTCAAGATTGTCTATGGCAAAGAGCCCCCAATTCTAGTGCCTCATGTATATAGGTACTACTCCTATTATTGTTCTTGAAGTTTTCTTCACTTAAAGGATGTTATTTTGGAGTTAATCAAGACCAATCTCTCGGTTGCACAAGCCTACATGAAATCCCAGGCAAATTCTCAACGGTGTCAATTGGAATTTTAGCCAAGGGATTTGGTATTTCTTAAGATCCAACCTCTTCGCCAACATTCCCTCTCTGTTCACCAATTGACAAAGTTGTCACCACGTTACTTTGGTCCTTATTTCATCATTTGTCGCATTGGAGCTATGGCTTATGAGCTTCAACTTCCTCCTGGATCTTGAGTTCACTCAGTTTTTCATGTTTCTTTGCTCAAACTAGCACATGGTTGTGATGATCAGGCATCTGTCCAACCTCTTTCCATAAATGAAAACTGGGAATTCAAATTTCAATCATAAAG
The DNA here is from genome assembly GCA_037074495.1 of Acacia confusa. NCBI lineage: Eukaryota > Viridiplantae > Streptophyta > Magnoliopsida > Fabales > Fabaceae > Acacia > Acacia confusa. Next base: position 39,404,703 of record CM073509.1, read on the forward strand.
GTGCTGACCTCTCATGTGACTAGCACATGGTTGTTATGATCAAATTGCTACTCAATTTCCTCTTTTCAACCTTGAGGACAAGGCTTCTTTTCTAGGGGAGGGTATTGATAGGAATGTTAGGTATAATAACCGTCTTCTTTTAGTTTATTCCAGAAGAAAGACAAATTTAGGTACTTAAGATAAGTTAGGAGTGGTTATTATCAATTTAGGGTAGTCATCATATATTATCTGTTTAATGGTAGTTATTATAGGAAGTTATTAAGGCAAAACTCTATATATACATTTATTCTATTTTTATGAGGATATGAATAATATTACCTGAGAATTATTGTGTATTGGCTAGAGTTACAAATCCTGGCTCTAGAGTATCTTTTCTTTCTTTTTCCTAATCCTTAATTTTGCAAGTGCTAACATTGACCTTGCCTATAATCTCTCACATCAAACTTACATGTGCCTTGGATTGTCGTGTCTCACTTTTCGTGATCACTACTTGATTCAGGATCTTACAATGAAGCAGATCATTGGTAGGGGCTACGAGTCTGGCAGCCTTTATGTCCTAGATACTAGGGTTCCTTAATCAGTTGCTTGCTCTGGGGTTGACTCCCTTTGAAGTGCATTGTCATTCGGGTCACTTGTCTCTGTATTCCCTCAAGAGGCTTTACCTCCAGTTTCAGCATGTGTCGTCCTTAGATTCTGAGTCATGTTAGTTTGTCAAACATCACTGTCTTCCTCGTATGCCTCAAATAAATGAATGAGCAACGTCACCCTTTGAGCTAATCCATTTTGATGTGTGGGATACTTGTAATGTTGAGTCTAAGCATGGTTTCAAGTATTTTGTCACCTTTGTTGACGATTAGTCTTACGTAATGTGGTTGTATCTCATGAAAAATCATTTTAAGCTATTTTCTCATATTTGCGCCAAGATTCAAACCTAATTTATTGTGCCTATTCATGCTTTATGAAGTGATAACACTAAGGAGTATCTTTCTGCATCCTTTCTGTCTTATATGTGTGACAATGGTATTCTCTATTAATCTTCGTGTGTTGATACACCAGCCCAAAATGGTGTCGCTGAATGAAAGAATCAACATTTGCTTGAAGTGGCAAGACCACTTATGTTTCTAATCAAAGTTCCTAAACTTTTTTCCGCTGATGCCATCTCTACTGTGTGTTTACTTGTTAACCGAATGCCATACTCTATTCTTGATGGTGATATTCCTTATACGACTCTTTTTCCTTCTAAACCTTTGTTTCCAATTGACCTTAAGCTTTTTGGATGTGTTTTCTTTGTCTGAGATCTGTGACTTGTAATTTCCATCCCAAGTCCCTATAATGTGTCTTTCTTAAGTGCTCCAGGTATCATAAAGGCTATCACTATTTTTCCCTTGATCTTAATCGAAATTTAGTGACTGTAGATGCTACTTTCCATGAGTCTACCCCCTTTCTTTTCTCCATCATCTGCACCTTCTCCACCTGAGGTAGATGATGACTCCTTAGTCTACTCTGTCACTCATGTCGTTCCGCTAACTCTGGTTCAAACACCTACTCAACCACCTCTCACACCAGTCTACATAGAAGTTCTAAGGGAGATACTGATAGTCACCCAGATCAAGTCCCCCCCTATTATCTTCTTCATCAGATTCTGAGGTAAGCACTCCTCATCCCTAGGCCCATCCCAATCCTAGTCCAGCTGTTGCATTTGAACCAGCTCTAGTACCTAAGACTGACCTGTCTTCACAAGAACCAATTCCTGCATCTGAAGATGCTTTAGTTCTTATGATTAACCTTTCTCTTGACTTACCTATTGCCTTCCTGAAAGTTAAATGTACTTGTACCTACCCTATTTTCAACTTTGTTTAGTATAATCACTTGTCTCCTACCTCCAGTGCCTTTCGTTACTTCGTTAGATTCTATCATTGTTCCTAAGACTCTTCATGAAGCCTTGGCTCACTCGATTTGCGTGCTGCAATGGTGGAGGAGATGACGACCCTTGATCGAGCTAGTACTTAAACCTTAGTAGACTTACCTGCAAGGAAGAAGGCCATTAGGTGTAAGTAGGTCTTTACTATCTAGATGAAGGCTGATGGTACTATCGAATGCCTTAAGGATGACCTTGTTTCTAAGGACTATGCTCAGACTTATTATGGTGATTTCTTTGAAACATTCTAGTCCATGGCTAAGTTATCATCTGTTTGTCTCTTTATCTCTATGGTAGCTACTTATAGTCGGGACCTTCACCAATTGGACCTAAAAAATGCCTTTCTTCATGGTGATCTTCATGAGTAAGTTTACTTGGAGCAACCACTCGGCTTTATTGCTCAGGGGAAGCGTGGAAAAGTATGTCGCTTAAGAAAATACTTATATGAATTAAAGAGTCCATGTGCTTGGTTTGACAAGTTTAACTCTATTTTTAAGAAATTTGGCATACAAGTAGGGCTTATATAGACAAGAGGAGAGGGGCTCTAGAGTTAATAGGCTCGTTATGACTAATTATTAATATTTTCTAACAATAAGTATCAAATCTAATAATAAAATAACAATTAATTTAAATAATCCAAAATAAATGCATAATATCCCCACAATTATTAAGACAAAGTCAGATGAGATTTTATAAAAAAGGACAAGCCCATTGAAAAAAAAAGACCTTATATATAAGGACGAAAGGAGTAATATGCAACCACCTCACATGGTTTGAGGTGTAAGCAAGGGACTATTGCCTATTGGTTAGGTTTATATTGTGATGCAAGGGTCAACGAAGGTAAACTAATTTAAATTGGTTATTGATAATGTAGTTGCTTTGTGAATATGTTCTTGTTTACAGTAACTTTATTTGATCTGCTCTATTTAGATAAATTATTAATTTATATGAGTACTAGATTTATTAGTCTCTTGTACAAAATAAGTGTCACTGTCTCATCTTTTATTACGAGAGGTAAATACAGTGTATTTTTTACTTTTCATGAGATATTATAACTTTCTTTAAAATAAAAAGAAAAACCTTATAATTTAAGCAGCTCTCGATTAACAGTAGTTTACTCCACACTAATTTATCAAACAGAAAATCAATGAGATGAGGGCTTTAAGATCATACCATGGATATAATTACTGCATCAGCTTCCTGTCCTTGAAAGCTATCAATTGTTGCAACCTCAGTACCAATAGCCTCTGGAAGCTCATTCAACATGTCCCTCAAAAGTTGTACTTGAGCAACATAAGGAGATTGCACCATAATAGTTGTTGGGTTGACACCTGTATTTCAAATTCAAACAATAAGAAATACTTCTTCAGAAAGCATATGCCACATGTAAATTCAAAATTTTGAAATTAAGAATTATTCCTTCATAATATTTGGTTGAAGAGAATAATTGAACTAATTTATAGATGATTATTCACACTAGCAAATTACATTCATATATACACATGAAAAGAATATTTGGTTGAAGAGAATAAGTGACACGTGTTCATATTTCAACTGCAATAATTTTGTCTTAAAATCAAATATGCGAGACCTGTTCCCAATAGTACTATGTCTCATGAAGGGTTTCCCAAATTTCTCTGCCTGATGGAAGGTACATGAAACTCTTCTGAAGTGAGGATGACATCGCAATAATCAACCAAGAGGATACTAATGAATTTTCTGACTTTCATTTTCTAGATGCCTTGATTTCTGATTGTAGGGGCATTTTTGCTTCACCATTAATATATTCAAGTTATTCCCTTCCATCAAGAGCAAGAATCATGGATTGAGACCATTCTTGATAATTACACTAGTGAGTTTCTCAGAGACAATATGAACAACATAAATGTCATGAAAACTAGACCTTGGCGTCGAAGAAGAGACTTCATGATCAGAAGTAGTAGAAGACATACTAATTTTTTTTTTTTACCACATAATGAGCTTTTACTAAAAACTATTACTGACTCCTTGGTGCTAAGAGAAGAACATCCCCCAATATCAAGTACACAATATCAATTAAGATAGAAGCTCAGGAGCTTGGAGCGAAGGGAGGCTCAGGAAGTAGCAAACAAATAGCTCAACCCAAGTTGATGCTAAACAAGATAGAGAAGGGAACATGGACAAGCAGCTGAGACAATTTCCTAATGACAGCGTCAAACAACTCGAACTAGGCTTTGGATTGATTATGCTTAAGGGTCGGACGGCTATGATGATGGGCCGGGATGGAGATAAGGACTCTAGACTACCAAAACCAAATCATCGAGAGCCGAGAACTATGAGAGCCGTAATTTTTTTAACAAAATTCATCGATTGAACCATTGAGAGCCGAGAACTGTAATAGCCGACGATTTTGATTGGACTTGGCCGTAATTCTGAGATTTAACGTCCTTTTATTCCCTCCTATGCTCTGATACCATGAAGAGAATAATTGGAATAAATTGATCAATGATTATTCATACTAGCAGATTACATTCATATATACACATGACAAAATCAAGCATTAATCAGGTCCTGATTTGACACTGTACAAATCAAGAAATAATTATAATTGATTGTCCTAATCACTCCCTATAATTTTTTATCTGAACTTACTCACTAAGTTTCTGATCTTGCTCCTTTAGTTTCAGGATTCTACATTGATGCACCAAGTTTAAGTTACAGACCTTAATTGTAGAAGGTATACTAGTTTAGGACTATATATTTAATAGGAAGTGTTATAAAATGAATCTAGATTGCAACTAAGAGAAAAAGATAAGGCTAGAAGTTACAGGAAAAGGTGCTGGCTACAAAGATGTGATCTAACAATGATAATTATGAGGCATACCTTGTAGATGTATATAGTATATTCATTTCGTTTTCAGTTGTTCCTATAAAAAGCATCCTTACTTTGCAGGAACTAACTTGATGATAAGCTTCTTAGTTTGTATATGTTATCCTTGTTAGCCTTTGATTATTTATTGTATAATGATAGATTAATAATATGAGATGCCTAAGTTTCCCATTAGCAATATGAGATGTTCAATATAGTATTTAAGTGAGTTAGTCCTCCCATTGCAATAGTTAGCTTTTGGGAGAGGTTCCTCATACATTTAAGTACCCATAAAGTGATATAAAAGCTAGGGATTGACAAGCTACCTATAGAGGGTTCTCATGGGCAAAGTGTTATACTTGGAGAAACTCAAATAAAGTGTCGTAGAGTGCAGACACTAAGACGTCAACTCTCAAAGGAGAGCAAATTGATATAATCTTTATTATGCAATGTTTTAGTCTCATAATGAACAACAGGGAATGCTCAAAAAGTGTTGAAGTGGTTTGCTTCTTCCACCTTAATAGTTTGGTTTTTAAGGGGCTATTTAGTATGAGGGGAGGGGAAGGAAAGTGAGCAAAGGGAAAATTGAGTTGGATTATAAAAAAAAGTAGAGAAGTAGGTTTAAGTGTTTTTAATTAATTTGTGTTACTCTTTTAACCTACATCATCTCTTTATTAAAATTTCCAACTCATAAAAATTTTCCTTCCCCTCCCCTCCCCTCCAAATCCCTCGTACTACACAAGCCCTAAGAGAAGGTTCCTCATCCCACTTGAGCATCTATCATATAGCATTAGTTAGTTGGTCTTGTAATATTCCTTGCTACATGTCAATATTTTATAGCTAGATGATAAAGCTAGCTATATAACATGTAAATACACATGACAGCTAAGTGTGCCCAATCTTTAGAATTCATAACCCTCTAAAAATCATTGTTGGTCTGAGAGCCTAATAGGCATATGCTCATGTCAACTAGTTTGGTTGATGTTTTAAGCCATGGAGGTTTATTAATGGGATCATTTTGCAGCTTTTGCCAAGTTGGATAGGACCTACATCTTGGTCAAAGTAGTCCATAATTCTATTGATCATCAAAGGAAATAGGCTTGATGGGTTTATGAATGGAACCAAAATGGGTCCTCCGGGGATCACATATGAAGGAACTGAAGTCAAGAGCATTTCAACCTATAAGGACTGCATCACAATAGATCAACTCCAACAATGCTGGTTACCAAAAACCAATGACATTGGAGACCACACCTTAGCTAATTCAGTCCACCACTTCTCAAGAGCTTTACAATGCCGCCAAAGACTTGTTTGCTGCACACACCGACCCTACACCATCTTGTTTAGAAGTGAGTTGCAGAAAACTTGAAAAGTAGGAATGAAGATAGTGGATTATCATGCAAAGATAAAATGCGTTGTAAATAATCTAACTTCTAGAAGCCCTGAATCCTTAAACAACTTGATTATTCAAGTTCTTGCTGCCCTGAATACAGAGTATACCTCTATCATTGATCTTTTTTCTTTTTCTTTTTTTTTTTTGACACAGAATCTGTAGTTTGGAAACAATTCAGCTTTAAGACATCTTTAATGAGATTAACTAAGAGGATAAGCCTTGGAGCAATGATAACTGTTGCTACTATGTGACTAAAAGGTCACTAGTTCAAATCCTGCAAACAGCCCCTCTATTTGAGGGGGTAAGGCTGCATAGATCTTACCCTTCCTAGCTCCCACTAGGTGGGAGCCTAGTGTATTAGGCCACCCTTTTTTTTAATGAGATTAAACAGTTTTAACTAAATTCCTTAATATAATATAATATAATATATATATGGCAGATAGACCCTTCTAAAAGGACTGGATTGAGTTTTCAATTTCCAAAAAATGACTCTTCGTTCTCTAGCACCAATGTTTTTACTTCAAACTCACTCTCCAGGTAGCTCAATTCCAAGTTATGAATCACAAGCCACAAGTTAGGTAATCTTCTTCCTATTTTTCCCTTCATTACATTTTTGCTATTAAATTTAGGGTTAAGGTGCAAAAATACACATGATTTTTTTCCCAGGAGCAAAAATACACATGTTTTTTTTAGGAGTAAAAATACACATGTGATTACCATTTTGGTGCAAAAGTCACATCTCACTGTTAAGTCACTGTCCACCGTGATGAGAGAGAAAGAGATGGGGTGAACAGTAACTTAACGGCAATGAACAGTGACTTAACGGTGAGATATGACTTTTATACAAAAATGGTAGCCACATGTGTATTTTTGCTCCTCAAAAAAGCATATGTATTTTTGCTCATAGGAAAAAAGCTTATGTGCATTTTTGCACCTTAACCCTTAAATTTAATATATTTTTTTAATCTTATTTGGTTAAATATTGATCTCCGTCTCAATTTTCAAGAGACAAAACAAGACCCAAAAGATCTATATCAACCTTGAAGCACCCAGGAACAAGTTTGAGAACCCTTTTATTGTTGCCAATGTTGCATTGTAGGATTGATTCATTGTTTGCACCTTAAAGTATTCATGTTTGAGGAAAAAAACTGAAGTATTACCACTAAGATAAAACTCTAAATTAGCACTTCATATTAATAATAAAATTACCAGCATAAATTAAGGAAAAGACGTGCTGCACAACAATATCAGCTTCTCCTTCATTATAAAATGAACCTGTTCCAGTTGGGTCTAGATTCTCTTCACAACCAATTGACAGACTTCCATATGGCATTCTTGTATCAAGCAACAACAGAGGACATTGTGTTATCCATGTAGGCTGCAGAAACAGGTGGTAAAGCTTTCCATAAAAATAACCATTAACAGCAGAGAAGGTAAAAGATAAACACAGTCAAAGATCAACTGCATAGTGCATGCATTTTAACTAAAAAGCAAAGTTGGTGCTCAAACATGAATTGATGGTTGATCAGGGTGAGTTTTAGCATGAAGGGCGGAAAAACATTATCTTAAAAATCTGTTAGTAAGACTCATCAGAAACTATCCATTCAATTGGCGCTCTGTACCTTAGCCCCAGTCATACCATTATGAAACAGAAATATGGCTCGCGTTATCAAAGACTCCAACACCCACCCCCCCCCTCCCAAAAAAAAAAAAGAAAAAGAAAAAAAGTAACCACTTGCACGACTCCATTCCCATTTGAAGCTTGGCTGTCTTGGATGTAAGAGTTCACTGAATTCAAACAGAATATTGTCTAGCAAATTTAAAAAAATAAAAAAAATAAAAAAGAAGAAGAAGAAGAAAGACAGAAAAAAACATTCTCAAAAGATGAGATTCAAGCAATTCTGAGTATTATCTCAAGAAATAAAGGACCAACATACAGAAAATTAGAAGGAGAAAATAAAGTTATAATAATAGAGATGCTGTTTATGGGAGTAATACCTTGACAAAAGAAGAGTCTACAAGAAGATGAGAAAAGACATTCTCAGAGGACTTCAATAATCCACCATACATCTCCTTTGATGCCCAACTAGCAATTGCATCATTCATACGGTATTGTATTGTTAACCTCGTGGTGAGAACTCCTTCATGCAAAGTTGTAGCCCTCTCAAGTAATGATATTCCAAGACCTCCTTCCAAAGCCTTTCTAGAAAATATGACAGGAGCAAGTTGGCATTGATCACCAGCAAGAATGCAGCGCTTTCCTTGCAATATAGGAATCCAACAAGAAGGTTCAATTGCCTGTCCAGCTTCATCTATAACAACCAAGTCAAAAGCATCTAGCCTTCGAATCAATGGATCAGCTGCTCCAGTATTTGTGGCAAGCACAACCTGAGCACTAGATAGAACCTCATTCGTAGTCTCCTTTTCCTTTCTCTTCATTGACCTTCCCAACTGTTTCAAAAGTTGGCGTATGCCAGCTCCTAATGAATCATCTTTTAAGCAATGTCTAAGATCTCTCCTTAGATCTGACTTCTTCCTTTCATACTCAGCTCGAAAACCTGCAAGCTTAGCATTCACAATTTCCCCTAAAGACTTTGAACCCACAGTTTTTGATATGCGAGCAGGATTGCCAACCCGCACAATATTTAATCCAATATTTGAAAGCTTTTCCACCATGTTATCAACAGCTGCGTTAGTAGGTGCTGTTACAAGAACCCTTTCACCTCGCTTAACAGCATATGCTATAAGTTGCTTGAGCAAACCTGTCTTCCCTGTACCAGGAGGCCCTTGGATAACCAATACAGGCCTTTTTTTATTCAAACCTAGTGCTATAGCTTTTTGCTGGGAATTATCAAAGCTTTCACTTGCTAACAGTTCGTTTATGTTTTCTTCATCCCAGTCAGCAATATGATTTTTCTCAAACCAAGCAAAATCTTCCCCATCTCCAAACAGAGTCGCCACAACAGCAATAGAAGGATTCTTCTTTCGTAAACCATTCTTTTGAAGCAGCATTAGGGCTTCACAGTTGCGCTAAAAAAGATCACAAAAGCTTCTAAAAGATTCTTTAATGTATATATAAAAATACTCAACTCAAAAATAATAATGTTAAGAAAATCAAGAAAAGAGAGATATAATGATATATAATTATGAAATAATCTTAATCTCTTTAATGCGTTGCTGGTTGACAAAATTGGAATTATCTTTAATGACAAAATTGGTAGTCTTTTTAGGATGGAAAGAAATGGAAATCGCAACATTCAAAATCCAATTGGGGGGAATTGCTATGAGGTTTCAAGGAAGGAACTTAATTACCAAGAAGTCCCAATTACAAGTGGGGTGTTGTCATTTCTTACACTCCAACTTGTCATTGTATGCTCCTCACTTATCAATAGAGTAATTCCCCCCCTTCCCCCCCCCAAAAAAAAAAAGTCAAAATGTTTTTGTGCCTCCAAATTGGGGGGCTGGTAAAGGAATGAGATAGGGTGATGAAAGAATTATAATTATGTCCCCTTTGGTCAATAACTTACTAGAATCACATTCAAATTATAAGAGTAACATAGGAAAAGTAATTTATTCTCACATTATGGAACCAAGCATAATTCTTTGGTGCCTAGGCTACATTATTTTTCCACTTACAATTCAGTTTGTAATGGTGAGTTCCCTATGCTTGCTTAGTTCTCCATTACAAATCAGTCTTGTGAAGAAAGACCAATTAGAGGGTGCAACGAGGTGGTAAGAGTTAGCACTGGCATCTAAGGGCTCCTGCATGGGGAATATGCTAGGGTTCAGGGTTGAAATGGTATTTTAACCCTAAGCTTTTGAGTTACATCTTCCTTGAATCTTAATAATATAGCAAATTTGTGTTTAAATGGTCTTTCACAAGACAACAAATCATGTCAAAGGGGTGAAAACTGGTGCTAAATGCAGCAATTTCCAAGGGCCTCAGTATTGTCTCACCTCATGACATCATCTATCATAAACAAGAAACTGTTGCTTTATAGTTTACATTAGATGAGACACAAAGCAAGTGCATATTGATCCTAGATAGGGGACAAGGTAATATAACTCCTGCACCCTTCAGACCAAATACTACACATATATGGTACCAAGAACTAGTTTACTATAGTTTTGAATCCATTGAACTTGACATGAAATAACTAAGATACTCATTACTACACTCATATTGCTGTACAAAACTTCATAACTACATCTGGACATTTTTAATACTCGGGGCACCCTCTGATTATATACTTTAGAATGTTTTCTCTGAAGATAGAACGATTGAAACATTTCCATGGTTAAAAAAAAAAGACAACATAAGAATTCATGACGTCAAGTACCTCATATGTAAGAGTATCAGCCAGTCCTTGGATTCGGTCAATACGTACACTCTTCCCAAAGAGTTTAGAAAATGTAGGATCACCATGGCGTGACTCTAAAGCAACACTTATACTACAGCCGTCATCCCCAAGACTGTTAACAAAGCCTTGCAGACATGAGGTTGTGACTGCACCCCTGTTATCACATGTTCTCACACAAACCATGTCTCCAGGTGAAAGGGTAGTGGGTGGTAACCGGTGGTTCCTTTCAACCTTGAATAACACCAAATGCATTCCTCCCAATCCTGCTTATGATATAAAATGTGACAACACCACTGACAGATTTATTTTTTATGTTTGACTTCTTGTGAAGAATATATGTGAATGTGTCGCATCAATAATGTGATACCCTTTGATTGAAATCAATCAAACAGATTTGATAAGGAATTTGATTATTGAAGCATAGGGACGTCCACTGAATTACATTGTAAAGATGACTTACATTTTAATAAAACATTGGCAACTATAGCAAAGATTCAGAATATAAATAAGAATAAATTTAAACCTATAACATTACCATCAGATGCTGAATATTGGTGCACTGAATATCAATATGAAAGTGCCAAGATTCTTAAGAATAATTATCTATTCTGTTATCAACTTAAGGAAAGAACTTTGGGAAAAGCAATTTCATGTTCCCATTTCTTTTATTTGCTCATTCAGTTTATGGGAATTTCTTAAAATATCAATGATCAACTATAAAATATCAATAATATTAATAAAGAGAAATCAGAGTTCTTTCAAAATAATTGAATCCTTAGCTTTGCAAAAATAATAAATTCATGAGTCATACAGAGAAGAAGAAGTATGCATATAAGCCGAATTCTGAGAATACAAACACTTATACTTGTCTGACAACAGACTTCGGTGAAATTATTATACAATATATTTAAATAAAGACTACCTTGTAGCCTATGTTAACTTGGATGGTAGGGGTAGAAAAGAATATGGATGAAAAATACAACTATCAAAAGCTAATCACATTTGTTACTAACAAAGTTGTCAGTGCAAAATATGTATGCATATATACTCATGGTCAGCTTTGAATTTTAACTCTTGTTAAATCCAAGAGTGGAGAAATTTCATGTCATGCTTAGCTTGAACATAAACCACCTTCAAACTGTTCTCACAGCAATAAACTATAATAAGCAACTTATTACAGTATCACATGTCAAAGGCTGGCTATTTGCTGATGCTGGAAGTGCGTCAAAAGAAGTTTTATTTGGATTTGACAAATTATAAACTTCATCGGGTATATTAGTATTAACAGAATACCATACAATTATAAACATCGTCGGGTATATCAGTCTTCTATTCATTACAAGGATGGGGCACACTAGCAGCAGTAAACCGTGTTATTGTTTCTCCTAAAGTCAATAAGAAGTGAAACATAAACCAACCTCGCAATATAAAGAGATTTCCTGTAATATAAACTTGCATCATAAGCAAATGAAAAGTCAATTATATATCCATCTCTAGGGCAAAGTATCGTTGAAATGGTGCATCTGAATAGGCATATCCATTAATTTTCTTATTTATGGAGGCAAAATGAAAACAAAAATTCAAACTAACGTCTTTAAAAGCACATAAAAAGGAGAGACTAAATTGCAGGAGAAAATCATGAGCTGAGCATTCTGTTTCGGTTGGTCTCAAAAATTAAAAATTAAATGAGAGACAGGAGAAAGGGAAGACCTGTAGATGTACTGATGGCATTTAAATTACATATAGTGTCACAGAGTTCTTGTTGAGCCTGACTATGGCTAACCAAGAACTCAATTGGCTTCAAGGAGTCAGAAGTATCATCTGGTCTAGGAACGGCATCCAACTCTTCTTGGGTAAACTCCAACTCGGCATCTCTTTCTATGCGGAGTAATTCTGACATGTGCTTGGTGAATCCCTCAATTCTGTGCTGCATTGCCTTGGCCTTCTCTAAGTCCATTCCTAAAACACCTTGGACAGAGACAGACTTTGGCTGAGCTACCTTTCTTGCAATTGCCCTATGCTGAGCTGTAAATGAATAAATAATCCTCATCTCTGCAACTACTTACTCATGATGGCGCATTGTAACAAATTTGAACATAAAACATCCACTAGAAACCTGATGTGGCGAGATCTTTCAGTAGTTTCCATGATTCCGTTTCACACCAGTTCTGGACCAATGATTTACGCTGGAGGTCTTGGAGAACGTCCCGCAGCTCCCTTTGAAAGTGATCAAACAGAGTAGGATAATGGGTGCAAGCTTTCAAGCAGATAACTTCAAGGCCCAGAGGCATGGGAACGGCATTCAGATAAGGTTGAGCTTGAATTACAAAGGTGAGACCTGGTCCCATCCGCTGCCTCAGCTCCGAGACCTCCCCCTGTGCCTCTGCAGAAGCAAAATCGGAAGCCATGGCCCTCATACTATGACGAATCCATCGCATAACGCTCTTCCCTAGATCCTTCCGCCCCAGCGGGTCTCCATTCTGGTAGATGCCACTCACCTTGAGCGGTGCCTCAATGCTAGTTTCTCTCCTCCTCTCAGTGCCTGGGACCTCCTCCTGTTCTTCTATCTGGGAGTTCAAGTCCACTGCCGGAAACACTGGCAAGGATGACTGAGATGGATATTGGGAAGACCCATCCTTCTTAGATTCGTTACGATTAGTTAGCTTTGTTCTTGCTTTAAATCGACGTTGTGTCCTGCTTTTGGAGCCGTTGGAAAGCTTAGTTTCATTGTTGCTGCAGTAGGGGCCGATTCGAATGACTCGTTGGAAGCCAAATGAAGGTGATGAGCTGCACAAGGTGTGGACATTATTACGACTAAATAGACTGAGGGACCGAAGTGAAGAAGAGGGCCCATTAGAGGCATTACAAGGGAAATGCAAACTCCGTTTTGAAGCCAATTTTGCGGGGATTCTACTGCACAAGAAGCTCGTCGACGTAACCATCGCTGCTGTTCCTTCTCAAAATTCAGACCCAATTTCTCTTTACAAGAAACCAAGTCATTAGGAATAGATTTTTTTTCCCAATAGCGGATTGCTCAGCAGCCAGATGCTTATATGTTGGCAGACAAATCACGGATTTTGAACTTGATCCGTCAGTTGCATGAGGCGGGGAAGGAAGCCTTTCTTTTTCTTTCTTTTCTTTTTTTTTTTTTCCCGACCGCTTTTTCTATTTTATGGGAGTGAAGAAAACCAGCAGCTTGGAGATTTTTTTGGGGAGGACTCGCTGAAAACGAAGGTGGGAGAGGTAGGCGGTTATCGCGTACCACTGAAACTACAAAAGGTGGGTCCCGGGTTTGTGGAGGGGAAGATCCGGGCTCCGTTTCTGATTGGCTGCAGATGAATTTATGGCGCGGCTGGCTTAACCTCCTTCTAGCTGACGTGCTTCTCTCTTGTTCATGTTATACAAGGGCTTGTTTGGTTCGAACGAGGGGATTGAGAAAAATGACAGAGTTAGGGGAAATTCGTCAAAATACACCTAAAAAAAAATTGTCAAAATAGATCCGTAGGGAAACATTTTACCAAAATAATCTAGTTGGTAGCGTCACGTCAGTTGGCGCCACGTGTGGCGTTGCCACGTGGCGTGCTACAAGAGGCACCACACGTGGCAACGCCTCTTACGTGGCACGCCACTTTAAAAAAATAAATAAATGAAATTGCAAAGCTGCCTCGGGGGCAGCTGTGGGGTGGGGGGCGTGAATTATTCACGCACCTACAGTACAATATATATATATATATATATATATATATATATATATATATATATATATATATATATATAATTCTTCCCCTATTTAACACCCAACACATACATATACAAATTTCACAATTTCACAGACATACACACATTTCATCTTTCATCTGGGAGAGGCTGGGAGCAGGAGGTGAAAAAAGAAGGAAAGGAGAAGAAACATCTTAGTAGCTATTTTAAGGTATGCTATGTATTTTATAAGAATATTTAGGTAGCTAAACTAGAATGTTTTCAACAAGTCTTCTGCATAAGATGTTTTGTATATATTTTTGTCTATGCAATGATGGTAATATTTTGTCGGTTAGAAAAAATGTTAGAGTTAGAATTTTTTAGAAGTTGTAAGTTCTGACAACAGAAGACTGTATTTATGTAGTAAATGATTAATAATAAATTTAAGACGATTTATATGTATTTTTTGTTTGTTTCAATAATTTAAAACTAATTTTTAAATTTAAAAGTTTAAGATTGTTGTATTATAGGATATTTTGCTCGATTAAATGTTGTACAAATAGTATATTTGGGTTCATAGAGATATTATGGAAATTTTAATCGGTTTAGTTTTCAAACATTAGAGGAAAAAAACTAAAGTAGGATGAGAAAATTAAATTACAAATAATAATTCAATATATATGATTCATAATATATATATATATATATATATATATATATATATATATATATATTAATTATAATTTGTCTTTTAATTATCCTTCTTATTAGTTAATTTTGATTTATTATACTTAAATGAATTTGTATTTATTGAACAATTTCATTATCATAATAGAATTTTTATTATTTTTGTTATTATTTGTCTGTTATGAATTTTAATATATTAATTAATTATCGTTGTTAGTATTATATTATTTTAGTTATTAATAAATAATTTAAAAAAATTTTACTAATGATGAAATTTGATTTTTTTTTGTTAATTTTTATGATTATTAAATAAATTTCATTTTTTTTATTATTATTATTATTATATAAACTTTGTTATTTTTATTATTAAAATATACTATGAATTTTAATGTTTAGATTAATTTTTGTTAGATTATATTATATATATTATTTTGATTAAAATTATTATATATTTTGAGTTTTCAAATTTTTCTTTAATTTTCGTTCATATTAAATAATTTTTAATAATCTTACATATTATGAATTTTTAGTTTTTGTTTTATTTTATTTATTATTATATACACTTCGTTAAATTTATTAGTATAATATATTATATATTTTAATTTTTAGATTAATTTTTGTTACATTACATTATATATAATATATTTTGCTTATTATTTTTACATATTATGAGTTTTCATTTTTTTTATTAATTTTCTTTATTATTATATAATTCTGAATAATTGGAACTTATGAATAATTTTGAATTTTTTAATTTATTTTCATTATTATTATATAAATTTCGTTAATAATATTATTATTCTTATTATCAAAGATTACGAATTATAATTTTGTCATTAATTTTTTTCACATTATATGATATATGTTATTTTTATTATTATTATTTATTATGTATTTTCATTTTTTGATTAATTTCTGTATTTATTATTATCATTATTATATATTATGAATTTGCACTTTCCATTAATTTCCATTATTATTATATAATTTTGAGACACGTGCCAAAACCCTGCTCGGCGAAGGTGCTGCTGTAACTTATGTGGGATGTCATCTGGGTCATGGACATCTCCCGGCCTTTGTGCGGCTCACCTCACCCTCAAGGCATCACAATCTCCTTTGTTCCACACAACTTGTGATCGGTGTGACCGCTGCACTTCCTCATCAAGAACTCCCCACTCTTTAGGTCCGGGATGAATTGTGTGGTCGGGTTGATAAGCCTTTTGACTAACACAAATTTACCTCACATAACATATTATTAAGTTACTAATTATTTATTATGTAAATACTTTAATCAAACAATGAAAATTCGTGATATATAATAATAATAATCAAAATAACATATATAATATAATGTAACGAAAATTAATCACAATATTATAAATCATAATATTTAATAATAATAATAATAATAATAATAATAAAATTCACAAAATTTATGTAACAATAATGAAAATAAATTGAAAAAATTCAAAATTATATAATCTAACAAAAATTAATCTAAACATTACAATTCATAGTATATTTTAATAATAATAATAACTAAACTTCATATAAAAATCAAAATTCATAATATGCAAGATTATTCAAAAGTATTTAGTAATAACTTAAATTAATAAAAAAATGAAAATTCATAATAACTAATAATAATAATCAAAATAACATATTTAATACGAATTATGCGAAAATTAATCAAAAAATTAAAATTCATTATATATAATAATAAAAATAAAAAAACAAAATTTATTTAATAATCATATAAATTAATAAAAAAATCAAATTTCATAATATGTAAAAATAATATTCAAAATATGTTATATATAATGTAATGTAACAAAAATTAATCTAAACATTTAAACTTCATAATATATTATAATAATAAATTTAACAAAATGTATATGATAATAATTAAATTTAATTAAAAAATCAAAATTCATCATATGTAAAATTATTAAAAATTACTTAATAATAATGAAAATTAAAAAAAAATCATAATAACTAATAATAATAAAAATAACATATATACTATAATCTATCGGAAATTAATCAAATAATTACAATTCATAATATATAATCATGATATAAAAATAAAAATTTTTATATAATAATCATAAAAATTATTAAAAAAATCATTTTAAGTAAGATTTTTTGAAATTATTTATTAATAACGAAAATAATATAATGCTAACAACGAAAATTAATTAAAATTTTAAAATTCATAACATAAAATAATAACTAAAATAATTAAAATTATATTATAATAATGACAATTGTTCAACAAATAAAAATGCAGGTAAGTAAAATAATTTAAAATTAACTAATAATAATAAAAATTAAATGAAAAATTAAAATTCATAACATATATATATATAAATTAAAATTCATAAATTAAATGAAAATATTGCATTATATCTTCATCATCAATCGTATCAAATATATCACGTTCGACATAAGTTAGCATGCATGAATTAAACCAATCATCACTTATCCGATTGCACAACTTATCTTTAACAAAAGTCATTGCAGAAGAAACCCGCTCAACACTGGCAGTTGTTATCGGTAGAACGAGTGCTAACTTTATTAACAAATAGATCAGTGGATAAACAATATCCTTTCTCTTCTCAACCATCTTCAAAGCAAGGTCAGAAATTGTTTGCAAATTGAAAAAATCAAAATCAACCCTCACACTGACAATAAAATTATCGAGACTTGAAGACAATAAAAGGAATATCTGCAAGCTCATCAAACTCCAAAGGATAGAATCTAGCAAACTCAATCAAATTTTCTGTGTTAAAACTAGCAAATGAATCACGAGGATCTAGACAACTCAAACACTCAAGCAACTTGGTATTGACATTATCAAATTAATCATTCAATTCTTGAACTTGAGTATCTATTACTGTATTAAATAACTCTACCTTCAAGTAGTGGAAGAATGTGAATGATTCTAATCTCCGTCTCGATCTTCCTTTAGGACAATAAACATCATCCATATTTGGAATGTCAATATCATGTTTATTGGCAAAAATGTTCGTTTCTTGAAGCAATTTATCAAAACCATTATCTTTCACCTCTTGTAAGCGAAACTTGACTACCTTCACTAAACCAATTGCATTTAAAAGGTCTTGATCTTTTCTTTGTAGTGCTTGTGACAACTCATAAGAAATCCCCAAGATCAATTTCATAAGATGCAACAAGAATACAAATTCAAAATCCTCAATGGCATACAAAATGCAACCTACATCGGTTCTTGCAGCATCATTTTTTGGTTCATCTTCAATAATTTTCATCAAGGAAATTATTGGAGAAAATAATGTGATAACACTTGTAACCGTACCAAAATGGGAACCCCAACGAGTTTCTCCAAGCCGCTTTAAGGTTGTCTCTTGATTTAAACCTTTTCCAGTTGGTATTTCACCACTAGCAATTCTTTCAACTATTAGCCCATACTGATTCATTTGAAGAATTTCCTTCCGCTTGCATGAACCCGCCACAACAGTAGCCATCTTTTGAAGCATGTCAAAAAATTCTTGAATCTTCTTATGATGTTTTGCAACCTTTACAAGCGCCAATTGTAACTGATGAGCAAAACAATGAATGTAGAATATGGATGGGTTGTCCGCCAAAATCAAACTCTTAAGCCCTTTGAATTCACCCCACATATTACTAGCACCATCATAGCCTTGACCACGACATTTAGACAAACTTAAACCAAGTTTTGAAAATAGCCCATCAATCGATGCTTTTAGTGATTGTGTAGTAGTATCTGAAACATGAATTATGTCAATAAAACGTTCAACAATGGACCCATTTTTGTTTACATACCGAAGTACAACTACCATTTGTTCTTTAATTGCAACATCACAAGCTTCATCCACTAGCAAGGAAAAGTAATCATCACTGAGATCACTGATTATTGCTTTAACAGTCAAATTAGCACAAGCTTGAGAAAGATCTTTCTGAATCTTTAGTGAAGTCAATTTGTGATTATCGGGGGCATTTTGTAAGACCACATCACTCATCTCTTTATTTGGCTTAGAATAAAACTTTAGAGTTTCAAGAAATGAACCTTGTTGACTTGAAATTGTAGATTCATCATGTCCCCGAAAACCATTGCGTAATAGGTATCTAGCACAATCTAAAGAAGTTTTCAACCAAATACGATAATCAATTTTTTGTTGTTCAGAAATATTTGAATAGGCAATATCAATATGTTGCTTTTGCTTCATCAAATCTTGACCAACTTGATAACATCTATTGTGAACACTCTTATGATCTCCAACGTGAGTTTTGATTATATTCTTCTTGTGCCAATTTTTGAACCCCTCACTGACAAATGCTTCTAGTATCGTACCACTACCTCCAACCTCCATATCAAACAGATAACAATACAAGCAAAAATATGCATCTTTTGATACACTATACTCCAACCAAGAACCAAATTCTTCATACCACTTAGGATTGAATCCACGCATTTTTCCATATATTTCCATTTGAGGGAATAGTTTAAGAATTGGTTGAGTTGGCCCCTTGAGCAAATATGCTCTCCGAATATCCTCTCTTTCTGTGGGATTTGATGTCATTGAATAAATTGAAGGTTTTTTCTTGGATCCGCTTCAAGATTTTCTATAATATGAAATTGAGATGTTTGTGGTGGTTGATAAGAT
Source organism: Acacia confusa (assembly GCA_037074495.1). Classification (NCBI taxonomy): domain Eukaryota; kingdom Viridiplantae; phylum Streptophyta; class Magnoliopsida; order Fabales; family Fabaceae; genus Acacia; species Acacia confusa. Next base: position 39,424,270 of record CM073509.1, read on the forward strand.
TCTTGGATAGTTGGAATTGGAATACTATTTGAAGCTTGCTCATTTTGAGATTCGGATTCTGTGTTTGTGGATTTTAGACGTTTAAAATAAGATTGTATCCCTGACATTTTCTACAAACAAAATAGTAAAAATCATCTAGCTTGTACCTAACATGAAGGAGTTCTAATCCTAATGATTTTAAGTTAAAATAATTTCAGGACAAAACAAATATGCAAAACAGAAACAGCAGAGACAATGCTACTTAATCACACTTCAACTTCTATTCATATTGCCCATCTTGTCAAAGAGCACGGAAATTAAACACCCAGAGCTCATGGATGCCAATCAAGGACCAAATATCAAAGTCTAAAAGTTGAAAAACCTTCATTCCGTGTACAGTAAACCTTCCTAAAAAAAGAACTGAACCACTTTCAATTTTGACATACATATAAGTTGGAAATTAATTGAAGACCATTTGTCATCTTGTTACAAGGTAAACTTTATGGTTTGCCACAACTACAGAAACATGCATAAAAGGAAATAGACCTTACCAATAACAACAACACAATCTCAAGTGCTTTTGGATCTTTAAATGTCACATATGTTGTCTTTAATTTCCCGGATTCACTGCAACCAACAGACCAAACCATCCAGTAATAATAATTAATATGGTTGCTTATCATATGCACGAAGAAGAGAAATAGGTACAAAGATTTTATGAAGTCAAACATAAATTCTTCTGCTGATTTTAGGTGGCTTATATGTGCATATTTGAAAGTGAGTTATTGTACTTCTAAAAGAATCTTTAATAGTTTCATATCCTAAATTTTCTATGGTAATTATTTTATCTCACTTCCTAAGCTCAGATAATTCTGTTTCTTCACTATCTCACCTACCTAGAAAGGCATGAGTGAAATTCCTTACATGTGCCGAGCTAAACTTCACATTTGGAACCTGTAATTGGCCAAGATACTTCCATCATTAGTGATGATGACTTTTTAATTGTTAACATACTAATTTCTAGTCTTCAAACTTGCAAGACATTTGTCAAATAAAAGTGCAAAAACAAATGGTTGGAGCAAGCGATGGTTTCGAACTTAAGTGTGATGTATGGACCTACCATATTGTTTGCTGAAATTTCAATTTTATCATGATGAATGAGGTGGTGACAGCAAGGATCATTGTTTTAGAGTTGAACCCAGATAGAGAAGACCGACTGAGTTTCTGATCATGACAATAAAATCAAACTAGAAGCGTAGCAATATAATAGAGTTAAACCTCGAATTCGAAATCAAAACACTCAAACAAGAGATCCCAACAAAGGCAAGAAATTCCAATTTCAAATCGCGTGTGATTGTGGATTTGCGGTTTCAACCTTTCGTCGAAATTCTAGAAATCCCAGCAAAGGCAGTAAAATCGAAATCAAAACCTAGGGAAGACGAGAAGGAGAAGAGAAAACTGACCTGAAAGATCGACGAAGAAGACAAGATCGACGGAGCCAGTAGAGAACGAGACCAGAGAGGGAAGGAAATGGGGGGAAAAAGGGAGAGAGGGCAAGAGAGCACGTGCAAGGAAGGAGAGTAAAGGAAATGGGTAAAAAAGGGAGAGAGGTCGAGAGAGCACGGGCAGGGAAGGAAATGGGGAAAAAAATGGTGAAATGGCTTTGGCATGTTCGAACACGCAACCACATGAATAGATCACTGGAGTCTTAACCACTGCACTACATATACACATTGTCATTAATTTCCTTTAACTTATATATATTTTGTGTCTGCACTTGCCCACATTGGCACTAGTGTAGGTCCGCCACTGATATATATTTGGTTTGGTTGGGAGGGAAAGATGTGAGAAATATGAAATAATCCCATGTTCAGTTTAAAATGGATTCGAAGAATGATAAAAATTTATCATTCTATCATAACATATTAATTATCTTTAACACACATACACACATCCTATCTCATCATTATAACAACATTTTTTAATAATTAATATAATAATATATATTTTGTTTGAAATTAATTGTAATATAATAACAGTTTCAATACTCAAATGTCGAGGTTGGTACTAAAATGTGTGTTTAATTTAATATTATATAAAAATTGTCATATAGCTCCATTACTTCTTCTTTTTTTTATGAATATCGAGGTTGCAGCCCATTATTATTCCTGAATCAAACAAGTATTGGGTGACCAACACCCATACAATCCCTATATAGAATACTAGTTACAAAGTATGGAGGATTCTCAAATATTACCCTATCCTCCTTCTGTACAAAATTGTACCCTGCAAGAGCATCAGCACACATGTTCCCTTCCCTATAGACATGTACAAACATTACATCAATAAATTTATTTACAAGTTTCCTAACCTGTATCAGTAAGTTCATATCATTTGTATCAGTATTCTATACATCAGCAAGTAATTTTACAGCCGAAATGGAATCAAGCTCTACTATTAGTTTGCTACACTTGCAAAGCATAGCTAATTCAAGCCTAGATAAAGCTGCCCATATCTCTGCCCTTTGCGCTGAACAAATTCCTAATTTCCTTGAGAATCCACCAATCCACCTGCCACTTAAATCCCAAATTACACCTCCACAACCTCCTACTTTCTTGTTGCCCCTTGAAGCCCCATCCACATTTAATTTGAGCCATCCCTCTGGGGGATTTTTCTAGTGAATCATCACTTCTTGTTTGCTTGCCTTAATACACCCAAACTCACAGCCTGCCCTTTACGTCTCCCTCACATACCAGTTTACAATACAGTCTCTATTCTCCGGTGTGCTAAATCCCTCTTGAAACAAACTTTTGTTTCGCCAAGACCACAAAAGCCAACATGTAAAACCAAAATTGAGCCTCCTTCTTTCATCTGAATGGGAGAGGTTGCGCCTTACCCATTCCTTATCCTGCAACACCAAAAATTTAGATATAGTAGAGCAACAATTTAAATCCTGCCACAGTTGCCATGCTATGTTACAATCACGAAGGACATGCATTAAGTTCTCTTCTCTGTTACAATGGTGGCATCCTGCATTTCCCCCCATTATTCTACTCCTGCGTGCTCCTATTAAAAGCCTGTTATGAGCAGTCATCCAGAGAAAGATCTGAACTCTTTTTGGCCCTCTCCACCTCCATATATACTCCCATCCTTCATCCACCCTAGCCACCTCTCCCTTTAGTAAGTCATACATTTCTGCCACCTCATATTTGCTTTTGAAATTTTCCGCCCACCCGATTCTATCTGAACCATTTTCCTTGTTTGGTGGAGATATAGCCTTTACTAGCTCCTTTCCTTCTTCATTCATAATCAACTAAATCTTTGCCATGTCCCACTCCCCCCTTCCATTCAACATTTCACTCACCTTCCTTTCTTTTTCTTCTACTGTCAGCTGTGTTGCACAATTTTCAGCTAGATTAACACCATTATCCACCCATTTGTCTTCCCAAAACCTCACTCTCTCTCCATCTCCTATTTCCTAAACCACATTTTCAACTAAAACTGGCCAAATTGATGCCAATTTCCTCCAGATTTTAGAATTAGACTTAATTGTTCTGCATTCACTCAGTAAATTCATATTTCTTCTATATTTGCCACTCAGGATCAGGGAACATAGATCATTTGGTCGTGATATCATGTTCCACCCCACCCTACCTTATAGAGCATTGTTCATGACTTTCAAATTTCTCATGCCTAAACTACCATTTTGTTTACTTGTGCACAACAAATCCCAGCTTATAGGATAGATTTTCTTCTTTCCCTCCTCTCTTCCCCAAATAAAATCCCTTTGTATTTTCTGAATTTGGCTTAGCACACTCACTGGTATAACTGAGTTTTGCATTGTAAACACAACCATTTGGTTGGTAACCAATTGAACCAGGGTTAAGCATCCAGTTAGGGATTAGTTCTGCTTTTTCCAGCTGCTAAGCTTGCTCTGCATTTTATCCACAATATGCTGAAAGTTCTTACTTCTAACTCTATCTTTTGAGAAATAGGCCCCCAGGTATCTGCCCAAGTCTTCCTTTCTAGTAAACCCAAAAAAATCACAGATTCCCTTCTGCATTTTTCTGTTTACATTCCTCGAAAAGTATACACTAGTCTTATTGCCATTTACCTTCTGACCAGACATGTGTTCAAATCTCTCCAAAACACCCATAACCATACACATTTGGTCCATATTAGCTTCACAAACCAGTAGTAAGTCATCTGCAAAAAGCAGATGGGAAATCTCTACTCTTCCCCTCCCCATATTTATTGGTTTCCACTCCTTCTTGCTTACACAGGCAGAAATTAGGTGGGTGAGTTTCTCCATTCCTAGTACAAACAGATAGGGGGACAACGAGTCTCCTTGTCTTAGACCCCTTGCTGGATTTATGTCTTCTCTTCTCCTACCATTCCACATAAGTTCCAATTTTGCTGAATTAACACACCCTTTGATAACTCTCCTTAGATGGCCATCCATTTCTATTTCTTCTAGCACCTTATCAATGTATGCCCAATTCATACGATCATACGCTTTCTCAAGATCAATCTTTATAACCATTATCCCTTTACTCCCTTGTAACCTATTCATGGAGTGGACTATTTCTTTTGCTATTATGATGTTGTCATGAATGCTTCTCCTAGGTATAAAGCTTGTTTGGAATGGAGAGATCAATTTGTCAAGAAAGCGTTTTAGCCTATTCACTATCAATTTAGCTATTCCCTTATATATAACATTCCATAAAGCTATAGGCCTGAATTGACTAACCTTTTCCGGCTTGTCTACTTTTGAAATCAGCACTACCAAAGTCTCATTAATCTCTCCAATACGTTTCGGCTGTCTCTAAAGGTCTTTGATAAATTTTGTGATTGATTCTCCAATGATATCCTAGTTTTGCTGATAGAACACAGCTGGGAAACCATCATTCCCAAGCACCTTAAACCCATTCATTTGGTAGAAGACCAACTTTACTTCAGCTGCACTCACATCACTTTTAATTCTCCTCCATCTTTCCACATCTACTGCACCCCATAACTGACTTGTTTCAGTCCAATCTCTTATGTGTCTGCTTTCGCTGAACAACTCTTTATAGAAATCCATAAACATGTTTACAATGCTTTCCTCATCCTCAATCCAAACTCCAGTGTCATTCTTCAACACTGTCACCTTATTCCTTCTTCTTCTAATTAGAGTTTTATTATGATAGCACTTTGTATTTCGGTCCCCATCCATAATCCATCTACCTCTTGACTTTTGAAACCAGAATAATTCCTCGTCTTAGAGTTAGTAGCAGCTCTTCTTCTAGTTCAACTTCCAGGTCCACTAGAAAAGGGTTGTGCTTATTTTCCAGACACTTTTGGATGCCATTTAGCTTGTTTAACAACCTTCTCTTCCTGCACTCTAAATTGTTGAAACCCTCTCTATTCCACTTTGTCAAGTCTGTTTTGAGTTGTTTCGTATTTTCATGAGCTTCTACATTTACTTTATAGCTGCCTTTCATTACCCTATCAAATTGTTCATGTGATTTCCACATTGCTTCATATTTGAAGTTCCTTTATCTCCTTTCTCTCGATACGCTAGCCAGGTTTATCAATAAAGGATGATGATCAGAACATATTCTTGGTAGCATCTTTATTTCTGCTTCCCCAAATTTCTCCTGCCAGCTGGTTGTACATAAGTAGCGATCCAGCCTCTTGTATACCCTCTCCAGCCCCTCCCATTTAGGCCCCTTCCACGTGAAGAAAGGACCTTGTGCCTCAATATCCAGTAAACTGCAATCTTCAATCTTCAATCCCTGAATTAAGCCTGTTACATCTTGCTTCATTAACACGTCCCCCACCTTTCTGCTCTAGGGGTGATTTTATTTCATTAAAATCCCCTGCTAGCATCCATGGGTCTGATATTTCCCCTGCTAGATCATATAGTTAAGGGTTAAGGTGCAAAAATACACATATGTTTTACCTCCAGGAGCGCCCAGCACTATATATATTTTTTTTTGTGCAAAAATACACACGCCGTTAGGTTTTAGGAGCAAAAATACCACTTCCTTTAGTTGACCGTTAACCATGGTGAAATTACCTTTTTGCCCTTAGTTTAAAATAATTAAAAAAGAAAAGGGTTAAGGGCAAAAGAATAATTTCACCATGGTTAACGGTCAACTAACGGAAGTGGTATTTTTGCTCCTCAAACCTAACGGCGTGTGTATTTTGGCACAAAAAAAAACATATGGTGCTGGGCGCTCCTGGAGGTAAAACATATGTGTATTTTTGCACCTTAACCCTATAGTTAATCCCATAGCCGATGTCTTTTTTGCTCTGTTGGGCTAGCATAAACTGTTGTAAACAGTACTTCTTCACCCCTGAGAGATAATATACTGTGAATGAACTACTCATTTAACATACTTATATCTACCCTTAACTCCTCCATATCCCACAACATCCAAATTCCACCTGAAAAACCAACCGCCTCCTGTCTTATGGAATTTTTAAATCCCCAATTTTTGATTACTTTACTCGCCAGAATCCCACTTATTCTGAGCTCCAGAAGCACCAACAACTCCATCTTATATCTTCTTTTTATATCTCTAATTACGGTAGCAACTCCTTTACTAAGAGCTCCCTGACAATTCCATACTAGTATATTAATCATAATTAACTAGTTTAAAACTGTAACAGCAGCACTACTATACTCTAATCAGTCAAGGAAGCCGTGAGACATGCCTCCTCTATGCACATGTTTGTGTCCTCCAAATTCTCTACAAACATTGCAACATCCTTCTTTACTCCTATACCACATACATCTTTTGATATAGCCTTTTCCAGCTCTCCGCCTGGATGTAAATGCTCTTTATTAGCCATATGAAAACCTTGCTCTACATTTGGCCCTGCATCCCCTTTATTCCCCCCTCTGTCACCGTTCTAAGTCTTACTGCTTAAACTCCACTTTCTGCTGTTATTTCCATTATTGAGAGGCGATAGAGCAGCCCTTTCATTATTATCCTTTCCTCTTCTAAACTCCTGTGTTATCCTTCCTCCTTGCCTTATATCACCCGAAACCATATCTCTCAGGCTTCCTTTAACACCTTCATTTTTCCCCTGATAATTCTAGTTGGTTTTCACTCCTTTGTTGCGCAAGGTATTAGCTCCCTCCTTGCACTCCACTCCCCCTTGCACTTCTGTTTCCCCATCTACAATATCCACCCCCTCTGGCTCTTCTTGAAGGACCAAGAATCGCGAACCTGATTGTTTCTTTTGCACCTCAATTCCTTGTTGTCTTGGCTTTCTATACCTCTGCACTGTTTTCCATAACTCTCTTGCACCTTCCTTTTCCTTATCATTATCCATTCTCCTCACCTCTTCATTCACCACCATGTTTTCTTCATTAAGTCTCCTATGGAACGCTTCACATCCTTCCTTTGTATGCCACACCCTTCTACACTTATTACACAAATGCCTTATGCTTTCATAGACAACACTTAAAATTTGCCCCTCAACATTAAATTCAGGGACTAATGGCTTTTTGAGGTCCAATTCTACACACACGTGTGCAAATCTTCCTCTGGTCCTCTGTGCAATATGCACATCCAGTCTTATTGCCTTTCTAATTGAATTTCCCAGGTTCAGCAAGAATTTCTAATCAAACAGTAGGGCTCAGTGAACCTAACCCAAGCTACTATTGTTTCTATTTTTTCATGTTTCGGACTAAAGTCTGGCCTCCAACGTGCTACACTAAGATATGCATCCGAAATCACCCAAGGTCCTCCAGTGAGTGCCTCCATGTAATCATCCATTTTTTGGAAATTAACTAGATAAAACTCGTTCTTAAGATCAAATACATCGATCTTACCTTTTCTCTCCCAGATCTGCTTAAGCTTTTTCACCATGAATTCATACGTTGGCCTTCTGCCCAGCAGCTTAATCACTAATGTCCTACGAAATGGTTTCATCAGATGTTCTCTCTCCTTCTCCTCAAACGTGAACATCAGACATAATGGATTAGAATAATCCACATTGATTCCATCACTTGGATTCAAAACTTTTGCAAAATACGTGTCTCCGCTGTATTCATCAACATCTTCGTCTTCTTCATTCTTAGCCCATTCCCACTAGCATTCCCTCTCATTCACATTCTGTAAGAGAGACTCACGGTACGATCTCGGCCCTTGCTCCCTCTATCCTGACTTCATCCAACTCTCCTCCCTCACTTTTATTGATTCCTCTCCCGAAAAACCATCGGCATTGTTTTTAGTTTTTCTCTTCCTCTGGTACTATTCCTCTCCCTCATCTCTCAGTATTTCCTCACTTTCCCCTCCTCGCATTGCGCAAACAGAAGAGACGCTCATTTCTTCGCCATAATAGGCGACGAAGTCCTCACTGTTATCCCCAAATCAGAAACCCTATCAGAGCCTTCAATTTTAAATATGTGTTATTTAGTTATAATAAACTTAATATAATTAGTATTTCCTTTTTTTAATTAATTATATCTAATTTAACTTATATTAGTTATAACAATTAACATGCATATTTGAAAAAAAAAATCAGGATATTGATGGATACTAAAAAGATATTTAAAAATACTAAAAAAAATACTTCACGATCTTGAAAAATTATTTTATGATATTGAAAAAATATTTCAGGGCAGTGACTGATTTTAAAAAAATATTTAGGGTATTGAAATGTACTAAAAAATATATTAAGAATACTGATTGATACTAAAAAAATACTGATGATTGTAGAGGAGAGAAAAAAAACTGAAAAAATAGTTTTTCACAAAACCTACATTTTAGGATCCAAAACCTAGGTTTTAATGCAGAATAGCTTCTGAAAAAAATAGAGGTGTTTGGTAAGCTTATAACAAAACCTAGATTTTAATGTAGAATAGCTTCTAAAAAAAATATGGGTGTTTGCTAGACTTGTGACATAACTTAGGTTTTATTTCCAAAACCTAAGTTTTGTCGAGCAAAAAAAGACTCAAATTCGTTCGGCTCCAGCAGGATAACATTGTAGTGTCTAATCAGTTCACCGTCTAAATATAATGACTAATATCTCTTAATTGGGGGGGGGCATCAATTAAAATAATCCAAATGGAAAAAGAAAAAGAGACAATTGCACTTAGGTCCTTGAAGTCTCAAAATTAAGTTGAAGTCCTGTGGAACTTTTTAGCAATATTTTTTATATGTGAAAAGACCCAAATACCCCATAGATCTTGTTATCACATGCATATAGACTTATTAAAACATTTTCTTGGATTTATCAAAACAGGCTCATAGATTTCTCAACACATACAAATAGATTTATTAATATATGCACGTGGACTTGTTAAAACATACTTATGGATTTGTCAGAGCAGGTTAATGAATTTGTCAACAGAAGCACGCGAGGGCATTTATATTTTTTCACATATGAAAAATATTGCAAAAAAGTTCAAAGGAACTTCACCATAATTATAAGATTTCAATGAAACAATTTATCATATATATTTTTTATTCAAAACCTTGGTGCAATTTTTCCAAAGCAAAAGTTTCAAGCAACAATATAAGAAAAGTGCATTTCGATGTTCTCAAAAAAAAAAAAAAAGTCTTGATAAAAAAAAATGTTCTGAAAAAAAGTGCATTTTAATGAATTCGTATTCTCCAACATGAGAGCATAATGTTTAATTTCTGCAACATTTGACAAACGTTATTCACCTTCATCTTCTTTTACTCATTATTCCAACTTATTCCAAGCTAGGTTCTTTTTACATCCCACGACAGCTTTCGTTTCAGGACTTTTCCCACTTTTGTTATCCTCTCATTATATGATCATGTTTATGTTTCGTTGTGATATTCAAACCATTTTGATTATCACAGACTACCCACTAGCTATTTGAATTGTTTTTTTTAATAATATGATTATTAACGATAATTGGACTGAGAAAAAACATGTATACGAATAAACCTTGAAGAGTCTCTATTCAAATATTGGCAAAAAAAAAAAATCTTATGCTAACGGAAATAGCTCCATTACTTAATACTTAAATATTCGCTATGTTGCACTTTGTAGGATCAACCTGCAAACATGCTAGAGGTACAATTTTTGACAAAGTGAGATGCATTATATATTACATTGAACGTAATTTTTTTTAACCTTTTGCATGCCTATAAGAATCAACAGCCAGAAATCTTTCCACACTGACTCACAAATTAATGAATTAATGCTATCAAAGATGATGATAATACACCATCACATCTTATAACCCCACCAGACATCAACACCAAAAGAAACACATTAACAGGTGACATTCAAACTTTATGTGAAGATCTTGGTCTTTCTGAGCTGTTGACACCAAAGTTGAGTTATACCAAACTTTTGAAGAACATCAAGAAGGAGAAATTTTAGTTTTATGTGTAATAGTCGTCCATATTATGCTTTTCTTTTTGGGATTTCATTGCAATGGGTTATTATAAGGCAACACATATGTGCTAATGTTGTAATCCTGCATCGTTGTTAAGTTTGATTATATCACTCATATTACGGTTTTGTTAATGCTTTTAATTGTGCTTGCACTCTACTATTATTTTTCAGTGTTCGCTTTTTCCAAAACAACAATTAAATAACTATGAATTCCATGACACTTTTGTTCTATTGTAGAACAAGAAATATTGGATTTGACTTAGGAGCAATTTCCAGGGGACTACATACCGTTCAGAAGGATCAAAGTCCACGTAGTTCAATAATAAAGAATAGGCTTATAGCCAGAGGAGAGTGGGGGTGTGTGTTCTGTGTATGCAGAATCATAAAAGGCAAAGTGCAAAGCGTGTATACCTTTCTAGGGTTTGGACCCTATTTATATGTTTACCTGAGCCCTAAATTGGCGGGCTTTTTTATATCTTATCCCCAAAGATATATGATATCCTTAGTGATAAGATCCTTGATTTAAGGATAGTTAAGATTTGATATGGATCTAGATATAATCTGTTAGTGTTGGGCCCTATCTCTTAATGGGCTTCTTATTTGACTTCGTAACAGTTGTCCCCCAGCCCGGTAGTTCAGGTCTCTGGGCTGCCAAGATGAGTCGATGGTTTGATGTGAAGTCGAGATATGTCCAACTTTATTTGGGCTGTTTGAGAGAATAGGGTCTATACCTAGCTTGCTTGCACATTTCGAATACTGGTTCGTCTTGAACATTTGTTGGAATTTGATTTCCGTTCTGGTTTGCGTTAACTTCGGTTTGTCGATAATCATGATTTTTTTTAGCCGTTCGTTGCCTATTCTGTTCCCCCCAACTCGGTAGCTCAAGTCTTTGATCTATCGAGATGAAGTTCCCTTTATGAACTCAGAATAATTTTCTTAACCCGGGAGGTTGTATTTCAGACATTCGGGATCTAGACCGCATCTTGCCCATGATTGTTTCTAACTTAAAAAGTAATTTTGTCAATTGCCCCCTGTAACACCCCCGAATTTCTAGAGTTATAGTAACATAAAATTTCAATGGTTTTTGATAAATAATAACAAAAATCCAAAATAGTCCAAAATACAGGAAGTGTTATTGCCGCACTTGTGTGGGACAAGTGCAAGGCTGCTTATTGCATTAAATAAATCTAAACCTAAGTAGAAATGTTTTTCGCAAAACAAAATAAAATAGTAAAATAAAATAATGAAATAAAATCAAAATTAAAATTGGACGTCTTCCTCACTTCTCACTGCTAACCCTAGCCTTTGGACCTGTTTCAATGAAATTCTGCTCCCCCGAAGGATCATCGCAGCCCAATAACACAAACATCAGCAAAAGTTGGTAATCCTAATTAATTAAAGATAATATAAAATAAAATAAAATAAAATACTTAAGTAAATAAATAAATAAGTGAATTTAAAATAAATTGAAATAGAATGAACAATTATAAAATTAAATTAAATAATTACAAAATAAAACAAAATAAAAAAAAATCATATCTATGTATAAATAAAAGGTGTTTTTGTTTACAAAAGTTTCTAGTGGGAAGAGAACCATGGTAGACCCGGATATCCTGTCAATCTACCTTGTGACCTGGAAACCTGCCAGTCACAAATCATTAAATTTGGTCATATCTCATTTTCTTTCTAGTGTGCACACCTCTTCTCAAAGTAGCTACTAGTGCCCCGGATATCCTGCCAGACACCACTTTGAGAAGAATGAATATATCGGTTCACATCAAATAATTTTTCGAAGGTATAAAACCTTAAAAGTGTGTGTTCATCACTTTAGGAGGTACCATCCCAAAGCTATCCTCCCACTGTTAATTTATTTTAAATTATTTAGACTCATAAAATCCCTAAATTATTTTTATTAGGTGTATTCAGATATTTGTAACAATAATAATAAAATCCTTTACTCCTACAAGAAAGGGTTGATCTTAATTTCACAAACCCAAGAGTTATAACTCTTTATGAGAGCTCGTGAGTTTTCTCAAATCTAATCATTAAAATATTGTCCCTATTTTATTGTGGGGATTCCCAAATTAAACTATAAGGTAAATACTCATGATTTATAAGATGTTTATAGGAAATTCCCAGGATTATAATTTAAACCCTATATATACATGTGTGTGTGTGTGTGTGTACACACACATATATGCCGCTAGAAAGGGACGCAAGACTACTTCGTACAGGTTCATCAATTATTCATCCATTCCAATTGCCACTGCGGTCCCCACATCCAATTCAATTTATTCACCCATTCTCATTCATGCTGAGGCTATACACATACAGGATGATGATTCACAAAAAGACAAAACCCAATTCAATTAATTACCCATTCTCATTCACGCAAAGGCTATGCATGCACGGGATGATGATTCACAAAAAGACAAAACAATAAACATATGTATATATTTTTATCTTCCAAAACGAAAGGCATGGAGTATTATATATATATCAAATATAATTCAAACAAAAGAAAACCTACAAGGAAAAAAAGAACAAAACCGAGGAAGCACCAAAACTTTAAAGCATGGTACAGGGATTCATTAATCAGGCAAGTCAAGAATGACACGCAACCAATGGATCCTAAGGAATATGTATATATGTGTTGAGAAGGTGAATAATTCCATAATTTGTTTCTCAAATCAAGATTGGCATAACATCTTAAAATCCTATTGTTTTAGGGATTAGGATTACCTGGTCTCCGTGTTTGCTAAATTCCTAGAAGAGCCGTGTGCCGCAGAGTAGGAGAGGAGAAATATGAGCGGTGACTAGAGTAGAGTTAGGCAGCTAGACCTAAACTTATAATTAGACTTTTAGGGTTTAGTTATGGGCTAGGCTCTGTGGACTGGGTTTTTTAACTATTGCTAATCTAAAAAAATAATAAGTTATTTATTAAATTCTAATTTTTTTATTATAAAAGTAATAATAAATCATTTATTAAATTCTATTTTTTTAACTATATTATTAATTTTAATTTTAATATCAATATTATTATTATTATTATTATTATTATTATTATTAACAATAATAATAATAATCTGGGGTATTACACCCCCACTCAAAACTTCATGGGTAGGTTGGTCGTAGTTATACCACTGAAGTCCGACTTAATGGGGACCGACTTGATTTTCTATCTCGGTTAGGCAATGAGGATCACCACTGGACCTACTCTGGTACAAGCGTTGAAGTAGGTGTCGATTCGATGTTTTGATGGTTTCGTGAATGCAAATGCCATTATTGCCCTTGCCAACTGGCACTTTTTGATTGTCCGGGTAGTGGAAGAACCTGTATCGCCGTCGTCGGTATTCACGCATATTAAATGGCAATACTGTGTGCATTTAATGTGCACGTCTTTCTTGACACGTTAGTAATCTTTTCTTTGGGCCGCTTGGGCCCTTGATGTTTCGCATTCCCCCTTTTTCCAGTTAGCCTTTCGACACTGCTATTCATAATTGGTCATTTCCCTCTCTTTGCTCATTTGAACTATTATGCTGCTACTTGTTCAAGAATTTTTTTTCTCCCTTTGCAACTTTCAGAATCTCTGGCTCGTGTGTTTCCTCTCCCCTTTCGTTATTTAAAACCAGGTAATTTCATTGTTCTTCCCCTTTTTCTTTGATTTTCGACCAGTTCTTCCTCTGGGATTCTTGGTTTAATTGTTTTGTGGGTGCTTTAGAGTTTGCATTCTGGGTAGGCGTTAGAAATGCAACCCATTCCTGTCATGGGTTGCCATTTGTTCTTGTAGTGCGTTTAGTTCAGGTTCTTTTGATTTCCTGATTTGGGCATCTAGGTTCTTTTTCTTGTTTATTTTACCCAGTTCATCATAGTGCACCTTCTTGTGTTTCGATGAACCCAGATAGTTCTTCCTTACCCCCTAGATCTAGCAACCTTACTCTAGAGGAGGAAGAACTTCTTCGGTTCATTCCTCCAAAATTGGCATATTAGCTTTTTGGTGTACCCTTGACTGAGGAACAAAAACTTAAAAATGTGCTTCGAGGTTATAGCGGCGGGAGTAGCAAAAAATCAACTCGGTCCTTCCAGTCTAGTGAGAGCTTTAGGAAACGATCTCAGTCCATAGAGCCTGTGGTCCGAGATCAGGGAGTGACCCTGGTTAGGACGACTTCCTTGGGTCCAAGTTCTGTGAGTCAGGGGGAGTGGCTCTACTTTGTCCTTAGTCTCACAAAATGTCGAGTCCTCAAGCATTCCTCCCCATCCTGTTAATCTCGTTGGACCCTGTGAGGAGTGTTCATGGCGTGTTGCCGAGCTCCAGCTGGTTGGTCGAGGGTGGGAATCTAACCAGGTAGTGTCCTCATGTCAGCACCGCTTCTCTCAAAGTATCTCGGCCACTAGTCGCACCCTTGTCTCATCCAGCCTTGTTTTTTCAACCTTAGGTATTTTTGTTTTGATTCACTTTTTGATTTTTTAGGTAATATGTCATCCCCAACTCATCTTGCTTAGGAGTCCTGCTCTAGGCAATCAAGTTCATTGGACAAGTACCAGTGGGTAGCTACCAGGGTTTTGTCCCAATTTTCAGTTATTTTAGGGAGACAGATCGTCGAGCTTCCTCTTGGGACTAGAGATAACTGTGTTCTTTCCCCTCCTTCTCCCGATGAACTTGTTTGTTCAACCCAGGAAGGGAATCAACCTTCTTTCTTCTTCTTTTATCGGGACTTTGTAACCCAGCTTGGTCTTCGCTTCCCGTTTACCAGGTTTCAAATAGAACTTTTGAACCTTCTTCATTTGGCCCTAACTCAAATTCACCATAACTTTTGAGGCTTAATTGTCGCTTTTGAGCAGCTTTGTAAATTTTTAAACCTCTCGTGTTTTGTAAGTGTTTTCTTTTATTTCTTCTCTATCCAAAAGGTTTGCCTTGCTGGTGAGCCTGTGGAGAAAAGAGGTTGGATCTCATTCCAGGGGGTGCCAGAAAGAAAACCTCTTCATGTGGCGACCTACTCCTGGAAGAACTTCAAAGCCTAATCGACCAGCACTTCTTTATTTTGTTAAATGCTGCTTCACATTCCAAGTTCCACTCACCATGCGCTTCTTTTTTCAATAATTTGAAGAGAGGGAGAGCGTTCTCTGCCTACTTTAGTAAAAATCTTGTTAAGGCCGCCAATCTTCTCGTTAGTTGTTGAACTTCCTTTTTGTTTCATGGTGTCGCCATGTTTAAAATAGCCTGACATTTCTCTAGGTTTCCTTCGATTCCTGTATTAGTTAGGAGGAATCCTAAGAACTTTCTTGCTGGGACCCCAAATGTTTATTTGGCCGGGTTTAAACAGATGCGGTGAGCTTGGAGTTTGTCAAATATTTGCTAAAGATCCCGGACATGATTCGCACGGTCTGTTAATTTGACAGTCATGTCTTCAATATAGACCTCTATGTTTTTGCCGAGTTGTTCCTCAAATACTCGGTTCATCATTCTCTGATATGTGGCTCCAACATTCTTTAGTCCGAATGGCATGACGTTGTAACAATAATTAGCTTTATCCATGATAAAGACGGTTTTCTCTTGGTCATCGGGAAATGTATGGCTATCTTATTATATCCAGAATAGGCGTCCATGAAGGAGACTAGTTGGAATCCAGATGAATTGTCCACTAATTAGTCTATGGTAGGCATAAGGAACACGTTCTTTGGGCAGGCTTTGTTGAGGTCGGTATAATCTGTGCATACTCTCTATTTGCCATTTGGTTTTTTAATCATGACCACATTAGACAACCATGTTGTGTATTGAATCTCCTTGATGAACCCTGCGTCTAATAATTCCTTTACGTGCTCAGCCAAGGCCGCTTGTCTATCTGAGGCAATTTTTCTTTTCTTCTGTGTAATAGGTAGGGATTTTGGGTTTACTATCAGCTTATGGCAACAAAATCGGGGTCTACGCCTGGTATCTCAAATGGTTTCCAGGCAAAGATATCTTTATTCTTTAATAGCAGTTTTTCCAACTCGGCCCATTCCTCCTTTGTGAGAGTATTGCCGATCTTGGTTGTTTGTCTGGGTTTAGCTCCTAAGATGGAGTCAGTGAGTTCGCTATCAGGTTCTGCTTTTATGAGCTCAGTCTCATCTCGTACGTTAAGTTCAACCACATTTACCGACTTCCCGTATGGCCGTGTGAGGCCTTTATTCGTGCCATCGTTTTTGAGTATTTTGCGTCGAGGAGGATAATCCAAGCTCGCTATTTTTGACAATTGAGAAGTAACATTACCAAGATTCCTTATGATCTCCTTTGATGGTGACGACCTCATTCTTACTATTTACCATCTTCAATTTTTTTATGTTTGGTTGATATCAGCATATCCCAACTGTAGATAGTTGGCCTGCCCAAGATAATATTGTAAGACGATAGGAAATCAGCAACAATAAATTTGAATCATCCTGCTTTAAAAACTTCCTTGGATCCCAATGTCAACTTGAGCTCAATATACCCCTTAAGATATGTATCTTCCCCATTGAACCATATAAGGGTCGTTTTGCATGGCTTCAGATTTTCTAGATCAAGGTTCATTCTTTTGAACACGTCCCACAATATAATGTCTACCGCACTGCCGGCATCCATGAAAATCTTCTTTAATCAGCATTTTCCTAAGAACCCTGTTATGACCAACCCGTCTTGATGTCCCGGGATTACGTCCCTCAAGTCTTCTTGGGTGAAAAACAATTTGGGAGGTTTTGATTTAAGCTGGTCATTCTTAAAGGCTGGCCGACCCCTGATTGATAGGACTTCTCGAAGGTACTTCTTCCATTGGCTTACTGCATCACCTCTCCTGTATAGCCTCCACTAATGACATTACAATCAAACTCCGCTTTGGGGAATTCTTCATTGTCCTCAGGCTTCCTTCGGGTGTCATCTTGCATTTTTCTTTGATGGACCAGGCTCTTACTTCAGCTTATTTGCTTGCTTTTATTGTTCTTTTGTCCTTGAGTTCTGATGACATACTGCCGCAATTTACCTTCTCGGATAAACTTCTCTACCGCATCTCTGATACCCCAACACTCTTTAGTGGAGTGCTTGAGTCCGTCATAGAACTCGTAGAACTGGGATTGATCTAAACCGCCTCTGTTATATAGTGGACGCGGGTGTTCCACCTTCTTCATCTCGGTTAGTGCCACCTCTCTCCATATCTAAGCACGTGAGACGTTCAGAAGGGTGTATTTCTCATACTTCCCCTCATATTTCCCGCTTCGAGACTTTTGATCCGAGTTCCTTGGTCGGTCTTTAGCTGCCTGATCCTTTCCTTTTTGTGGCAGGCTCCTTCACCTTTCCTTTCCTGGGGTGTTGGCTATTTCCATTTGTTCTATATCCAGATATTTCTTAGCCTGTCTATTGAAGTCTTCTAATATTTTGATTTTAACTGTCCAGATCGACCTTCCCATTCGTGATTCACCATCTAGCCTCGAAATGAGAAGGTGTACATGAATACTTTCCGACAATCCTTGTACTTGCAGAGCGGCTATTTTAAAATGATCTAGGTACTTTTGGAGCGTCTTGCCGAGATGCTGTTTGATTCTTCCCAACGTGTATACGGACTTTGGTTGCTTTTTACTTGTCGCAAAATTAAGCAAGAATTTGTCTCCCAGCTTGTCGAAGTCCGAGATCAACTTGGGAGGTAGGGTTCGAAACCATACTTGTGCAGCTCCTTGCAAGGTTGAGGTAAACAGCCGGGATATGATTGGTCCTTTGTATCCTCAAACAAGCATTTTGGTGTCGAAGGTATTGAGATGAGCTTGGGGATCCTGACTTCCATCATATTTGGGCAAGTCGGACGCATCGAAATTCTTTGGATAAACTGCTTCCGCAATCTCATATGAGAATGGGCTATTATTCTTCCCTCCTTCTCCGTACCACATTCTGTGCTTTCTGGATACAATTTGTCCGACTTCCCTCTCGTCTGTCGATTGATTGCTTCTTTGAGACGTCCAAGTTCCCTCATTCCAAGTCCGATCCTTATGGTTATTTCGGTCAAGGTTGGTGGTGGAAGCTTCCTTGCCTTGTCCAGGTTCCTCAACATAGGGAGGATCGACGGGTTGTTGATTAGCACCTCTATTCCCATTAGGCTGATCATCTCGGTATTCCCCTTGAGGCGAGGTTTGTGATTGTTTCAAGAGCTCTTCCAACATCTCGGCTATTCGATCGCTCTTTTGATTCTGGAGGTGGCAATACTTTTCCACTGTCTCAATTCGTTTAAGTAACGATTCTACTGCATTGTGTAATAGGCGTATATCCGAGTTGTTGATCTTGAATTGCTGCGATAAATTCAGTTGATCATCCTATTTGAGTGCTAAATCTGCAGGGTTAATCTCACATAGAGGGGGATCCGTGTTCTACGATTCCTCATTTAGCATAGTGTCATCATCCCATATAGTTCCTTGCTGCTAATCATCGCGACCATGTTGGTCCTGATTTTGCTCTTGCATAAGCATTTGGCTTTTGTTTCTAGTGTTAGTCATCGTTGGTCACAGGGATGGAACTTTACAGTCCCTTCAGTCGGCGCCAATGTTTTGCTGTAGAACAAGAGATATTAGACTTGACCTATGAGCAATTCCCAAGGGTCTACGTACTGTTGAGTGGGATCAAAGTCCACGCAGTTCGATAATAAAGAATAGGCTTATAGCCAAAGGGGAGTGGGGGTGTGTGCTCTGTGTATGTAGAATCATAAAAGGCAAAGTGCAGAGCGTCTGTACCTTTCTAGGGTTTGGACCCTATTTGTAACATCTCAAATTTGGGAAACTCAAATTTAAATCACTACAAAAAAACTTGAAATTACCCACAGAATTTCCGACGTTTTTCCGTTGGAAATTACCCACGGAATTCCGTGGGTAAAAATTTCTGATGGAATTACCCACGGAATTTCGTCGGTAACTGAATTTACCGACATAATTCCGTGGGTAATTCCATCGGTAAAAAAAATTTCCGTCAAAAATTTTTTCGTCGTAAAAAATAGCGTGACAAAATTTTTCCACGCTATTTTTTCCAACGGAATTTTTTTTAACCGACGGAATTACCCACGGAATTCCATGGGTAATTTCTGATGGAATTTTTTCCGTTGGAAATTTCGTGGGTAATTTCAAATTTTTTTGTAGTGAATATGATAAGAAAAATTAATAATGAATTTTTGATTTAGAATAATTACAAAAATTAATTAGTTAAAATTAAGACTTATTTTCCCTTGAATTAGTTTGTGGAAATTTAGGTTATTTTTCTTTCAATTTTAAAAGTAAGGAAAAATTTTAAGAGGTACATTTTTTGCTAAAATCTTCATTAGCCAAATTTAGTTTAAAATAAACAAATGAGAAATATTAAATTTTAATTCCGTTTGTATTAAATTGATTAATCAAAATTAATTAAATTAACTAAATAAGACAAGAGCCCAATTGAACCAAAAGCATAGCCCAATAGATTAACCCATTACCTTTGATTTATTCCAAGCCCAACTCTCCTATAGCCTCACGTGAAAAACATAAATAAAATGCATCAATTCTTTTTCAGTCACGACCCAATAAAAATATTTTGTGAAATATGTTGTATATTATTTTTTATAAAATACACTAGGATAGATAGGATAAGCTTAAATAAAGAATAATAATTAGTCAAATAATTAATTAGTTAGGGAATAATTAATTAGTAACTTAATCTCTAACTAATTCTTAGGTCACAAATTAATTATTCTCTAACTAATTAATTATTTAACTAATTACTATTCTCTATTTAAACTTATCCTATCTATCCTAGTATACTCTAACAAAAATAATATATAACATATTTCACAAAATATTTTTATTAATTCATTAATTATTATTCTTACAAATTTCTTTAATTAAATTTAGCTAATAATAATTTACAATTTATATATAAAATTATTAATGTATAAAATATTAAATAATTAGTCACCTATCTTATGGTTTATAATAAATTTACTAATTACTCTTGTATCCTATAAATTTTAAATATTTTAATTTTCTTAATTATTAATTAAAATTATTATTTATTAATTTTATTATTTATAATTAAAAATATTTATTATTTATAATTTTAAATATAATTATAAAATTAAATTTTAAATAATAATAATAATAATAATAATAATAATAAGACGCCTATAACGTCAATTGACATCACATGCGTCTTTAACTGACGCCTAAAAGGCGTCAATTAGTGGCGTTTATTGTTGATGCCATTAGTGGCGCCATTAATTAGTGGCGTCAAACAGTCTGATACCACTGGTAGCATCAACATTGTTGACGTCACTGATTGCTTTAGTTTGGGAAATATTTTCCCACTTGCTCTAATCTGGTACATTTTTTAAGAAAATATATTTCGGTAAATTTCCTATTGTAAGGTAAGTGTTTTAGTACATAAAGCACAAGCATAAAAGTAATAGCATTTGGCAGAAATGTACAAACGTTAAACTTAGAAAGTTAAACTTGCGAGTTTAACAACAAAGATCGTCATCACCAAAGTTGTCAAACTCATGAGTTACGTTTAAGCAAACTCGTGATAGTGACATAAACTCTTATCATGAAAACTCGAATCATAAACTCGTAAGAGTTTACTTTCACCATTGAATCGGTATTAATAGTATGTAATGTCATAACCCCTCCGATAAATGTCATTCATCAAACTAAATAGCATAATAGAATATATCACCAATAAATACAGGGGCCGAATAGGGGAGGGCTAGGGGTGGCCCTACCCCTTAAAATCACAAAATAGAACCCTAGATGTTCAAGAAATTACATTTCAATCTCATAAAAATTTTAATATTTTCACTTTAATCCCTACTAAAAGTTTCCTAGAGGGATTAAATGAAAATCTTAAAATTTTTATGGGGCTAAAATGTAATCTCATGAACACTAGGGTTCTATTCTATAATTTTCGCCCCTGATTACAATTCCTAATTCTACCTCTGAATAAATACCAGGAGCAAACCCCAATAGGATAAATAATAATATTGTTATCCAAAATTAAAACTAACACTCCCACAACTCATCAAATATATCCCTCTAAACCTTGTGTCTTAGCACTTATTAGTCTACAGAGTTATCCCTTCTGGCAATATCATCAGAAATAATTGGTCTTTGCATGGCCTACAACTACTGGAACCACGTGTATGAATCATCAGGAATAGCTCCACCATCTTACGTTCTCATCATATCATGAAATAAAGTCATAAGAAAATCATATCCTATTGGGCCAAGAATTCAGAGGAATCTCAACCATTTATTTCTCGGGGAGTTCCAATGAAAAATATTCTATTCCCTATATGTTATTGTATATTCCCATTTAAATCTATTGACGGAGATATGTGCATTAGATGATTTGTTCTATTTCTCGGGGAGTTTCTAGCTCTTTGCCTATCGACACTGATTCTGATTCTGATTGTCAGTTGTCTTCTCCTCCGTTTTCCTCTAGTTGCGTGTTTTTTGTACTACTCTCCATTGTTCTAACGTACTTTGAACTTGCCCATATTCTTCTCCCTTATTAATTTCCCTATCGGTCTCTTGACCCTCACCCCTTACTTGTTTTCTTTGGGAGCACGTCTCAAATCTATGCCCATAAACCTTATAACAAGTACATAGTAGATGCAGTCCTTCATACTCAAGGAAAAAAAGCCTCATCCTCAATATAAAAGCCTTGCATCACCTGTTTACCCAATTCTACCAAAACACAGCTTCTAGCAAAATGCCCTCTAAGTTGAAATGAGGTATCCATATTCTCCCAAATTATGTTCCCTATCGTAGTAAGAGCCTTCCTCATCATAGTATTCCAGTAGTATCTTCGGAATTCTGACCCACACCACAACTTTCTCTGTAACAGCTTTATCAAGGTTGAAATTCACTTCCCATGGCTTCACAATCAGATAATGATCATAAATCAACCACAAACCCCAGTGAGAGCATTAAAGTAGTCTTCTTTATTGGTAAACTTCACTACATAGTAACCGTGTCCAATATTAATCAAAGTAATAACTCCTCGCTTAGCCCACATTGTCTGCTGACGCTTTTCTAGTGCTTTGAAACCAATGCTTCTTCGTAGCAATATAACAACAATTGCCTTGCTCCAGGCTTTGTAGAGATGGTTCTTCATCTTACTCGGGAACCTAAACGAAGGGAAGTTTCTCAGTGAATTCTCTGTTATAATGCATTCCTTGACGTCCTTCTCATAGTCTGAGTTTTCCATAGCATCATCGAACACAGAGTCATCTGATGAGTCCTCCATCGCCTTATCCCTTACTCCACCCATATCTTCCTCTTCATTACACATACCTTTCAACTTATCTCCAAACAAAGGTCCCCCTACGTTGTAGGCACTTAGTATTGATCTCCCAGTTTCAGCCAATGTTCTCCCAAGTTATTCTCCTCTTTACTCTAAATCACCTTTTTGACCTTCTTTGAGCTCCTTGCTAATAAATTGTATTCTTCCATTGAGCTGGGAACATGAAACTCTTTTTTTCTGGAGAGCACCACATCCATTTCGCTTACTTGCGTTGTGGCAACTAATAAAATTATGTAAATAAACTTAAGACAGCGGTGGGGAAATTAATCCCAACAAATCAAAATGAGAGTTTGGTAGTTAAGATAAGATATAGGTTTTTTTCAAAACTAAATTTTTTGTAGTGTACACAAATTAAAAAAAAAAACATTGTAAATGGTCTTGAACTTTGTCTATCAAGTTTTCTTCGTGTTCCCTGCCTACTGGGGGTTTCAACTAGTAGGAGAAATTGATGTACCTTTAAAAATCTTCGAAGGGTTTTATATAAAAGAAAGCCCAAATTCAACAAATGGGCCCTTATTAGGGATCCAAATTGGACCAAGACTCCGAGAGAGAGAGAACATCCTTTAAACTTTTACCAAAAAAAAAGAGTAAAAAGCTTTAAGGAAAAAGATATATAGATACCATTTGAATTTCTAAAGCCTAAAAAAGTCTATTAACACTTTTAAAGGATCGATAAGGAGGTGACATGAAATCAAATTAAGATTTTAAAATTTTGATAATTTTACCATATATAATATCCTTCATTTAAAAAAAGAAAAGAAAAGAGCACCTTGCCAAAGCTCATCAATACGGCATTAGAAATAGGGATTTTATTCGAACAAAAAATCAAACCATTGTTTTAGATCTATAAACAAGAAATTGAACAAAAAATCCAACCTTGCAAGCTAAGATTAACCAATACAAATCAAAATCGAACCAAAAGAAATAAGAAAGAAATTGAACCCACACTAGATCAAACAAGATCGAATTTCAAATTCACACTAGATCAAACTACATTGAACTTCAAACCCACACAAGAAAGCAACCAAATCGAACCCACACTTGTTCATTCTTCTTCTTCCTCTTCTAACTTAAAGTTCAACATATATTTTGAAAAAGTCAGAATTGTATGTGGCGGTAATATAATCAAGGGTCTAGCTTTTTAATAAGATGGTTTGAACTTATTGCAGCAAATAGGATTTTGAAATTCCTCTTCATTTCAATAAGATCAAGAATCGACTTGGTTTAGGAGGCATATATGGTGGCAATAAGAGCAAGGCCCATATTTTCAAAGGCCTGGTCAAGTTAGTGGCCTATGCAGTTTCAAAGGTAAGAGAGTCGCTCGGGAAAGTCATTGGAGGTAGCGATGATTTAGCTTCTTCCATCCCAAAGTGTGCGCAATTTTCATACCTTTTAAACCAAGTTGATCATGTGGCTTTGTGTTTTTATACTTTGTCTTCTGCTTCTGCTGCGAAAAGCATTGAAAGTGAAAGGCTCCTTCTTTAGGGTCATCAATTCGAACGTTGGATTTTCACCAAAAAACAAATTCGAACGTTGTATGTTAGGGAAAGAGGTAGAGCAGTGGAGGTGGATGCTAGCGAGAAGGAAATGGAGATAAAGGGGAGCGAGAAGAAAGTGTGGTGGAGGTGGAAGCCGATGGTAGAGTTGGGAATCAGGGCCGATCCGATTTTTTAGAGCTGGCCTTTGAAGGGCCAGGGCCATCACTACAGGACCCGCAGTAAAAAAAAACATATATTTTTCAAAGCCTGGCCCAAAAGCATTAGGCCTAGGGTCGGCCTTATAGGGCTTAAAAGTTACTATTTCAAATTTTAACTAGTTTTTCCTTTGCCTTTTTTTCCCAAAGAAATAAATTAATAAATTACAACAATTAAAGTTTTAATTTATCAAATAAATGTTGTTAACATTAATATCCAAACAACATAAATCATCCAACAAATATATACATTAACTGATTTATTATCAAAACCAAACTATTGTCTATAAATAACTCACATAAAACATAAAAAGCATATTACTAAATAACATTAGTACGATGACTATTATTGTCATCTTCTGTAAGACCCCCGAATTTCTAGCAGTTATAAAACATAAAATTTCCATGATTTCTATAAATAATAACTAAAATTCAAAATACCTAAATTCGGGAAGTGTCTCCGCCGCACTTGTACTGGGACAAGTGTAAGGCTACTAAGTACATTAAATAGATCTAAACCTAAACAAAAATGTTTTACGCAAAATAAAATAAAATAATAAAAATACAAGAAATTTAAATAAAACTAAAATCGGACGTCTTCCTCACTTCTCACTGCTAACCCCAATCTTTGAAACCTGTTCACTGAAATTCTGCTCCCTTGAAGGATCATCGCAGCCCAGAAACCCAGACATCAGCAAACGCTGGTAATCCTAATTAGGGAAAGATAATATAAAATAAATAAATAAATAAATTTGAAATGATTTGAAATAAAATAAAATAATCACAAATAATTACAAAATAAAATAAAAATAAAAATGACATATATGTATAATTTTAAATAGCACAAACATATTTGCATCAAACATTAATCATTATCTTTTTAAATTTATTTAGACCTGGGAAACCCTGCCAGTCTGTTTAGTGGGAAGAGAACCATGATAGATCCGGGAAACCTGCCAGTCTACCCGTGACCCGGGAAACCCTGCCAGTCACAAATCATCAAAATTGGCCATATCATCATTCTTTCTTGTGTGCACACCTCTTCCCAAAGTTGCTACTAGTGTCCTGAGAAACCCTGCCAGACACCACTTTGGGAAGAACAGATATATTAGTTCACATCAAATAACATATCGAAGGCATAAAGCCTTAAAAGTGTGTGTTCATCACTTTAGGAGGTATCATCCCAAAGTTATCTTCCCATAGCTAATTTATTTTAAATACACCCATCATAACATTCCTAAATTATCTATATCATTTAATTATCTTTTATATAGTTTTCTATTATTTAATTGAATATCCAATACAAGGATTTTTTATATAAAATTTAATCATGTCTTAATTTAATGTGCAGCGAATATTATATATAAGAAAAAGGAAAAGTATCAAATAATATAGTATTAGATAGACAAATCTAGCATCTACTTGTGTAGAGCAAGAGAAAGAATCAGGGACGTGTCATGTGAATATGTGAATCAAAAGTAGAAGGAGAGCTCAATGCTTTAAACACACAAGAAAAAAAAAGGGCAATGCAGTAATATACATGGACCCCACCGAAACAAGAGAAAAACCCTAAAGTAATGATCATGCAATAGCAATTGGTTTTATCTAGTGAAATTCAACTCAAAGGGTCCTGTATATGTATATTTGCACGGACGCAGAGACTCATCCAATCCAATTTGTCACTCACGAGTCCCACCTCCAATTCAATTCATTCCTTATCAACCTCACAAAGGCACATACAGGATTTACAAAAAAGACAAAACCATATACATATAGATATTGACCTTGCAAAAAATATAAGCTAACCCTAGAGTCTAATCTAATCTATCTAATCAGAATAAATCAAAATGATTAAGATATAATATCCTAAGATATAATATATCTCTATCTAATCTTAAGATATAACAAATATCAAATTTAATAAGATATAGATTAAATCTAAATAATCCATAATATTATATTATAATATTCTAACAATATTCAATGATTCCAATGTTTAAAAAGATTGGTTGACGGAGGTAGACAGACACACTCTACAGCAATGCAATATCTGTAAAAAGGGAATAGGATTGGCTTTTGAAGAAATATGAAGTATATTAATATAATTTGAAATTTAAAATAAATATAGACATCGAATTTTCCCCTACTTGCTGCAAATAATTTCTTTCAATACTATTAATGCCTAGTGTGACCAAGCACAAATTTGATAACCCTAATCAATACCCTATGAAATTGTAACTCCAAAGAATTGTCTCTAAATCGATGTCATGCTCAAAAATCTATGTGCTCCTTGTGACCATTATTAGTCCAAACCACCAAGGCGGAAAAAATATAAATAAATATGATCCTCAACCCTCAGTTCTTCATCTTGATATAAACAAACTAGATCAAAGTTAATCAGAAGGTTCTTATACCCATATGGCTATAACTCCTGTAACTAGACTGTCAAACGACGTACAGAATGAGATACCCGATGGTAAATTAGATTAATGACAGTAGTCATGGGATCACGCAGAGGCACATAAGAATGGTGATTCACAAAAAGATAAAACAATAAATATACGTATATATTTTTATCTTGTGAAACGAAAGGCATGGAGTATTATATATATATATATATATATGAAATTTAATTCAAACATAAGAAAACCTATAAGGAAAAAGAACCGAGGATGCATCGATATTCAAAGTTATTGTCCTGGGGATTAGGATTACCTGGTCTTCGTGTTTGTTAAGCTCCTAGAGAGAAACTCTGCCGCAAAGAATTTTTCAGGGAAAAAGCTAATGAACGATGACTAAAGTTAGGCGGCTAAACCTAACTTATAATTAGGCTCTTAGGATTTAGTTATGAGCTGGCCTTTGGACTCTTTAGCTATTGACAAATTAATAAATAATTATAGATTTTGTCTTATATATAGATAAACCTATTATATTCTAAGGTTTCTCACGAAATAGAAGAATAAATCTTCCCAATATATTTTTATAGTTATATAATATATTGGTTGAATAAAAATATTTGTTATTATTATACAAGATATATACAAATTTAAATATTTTTATATCGATAAATAGTACAATTATTTTTTAAAAAAAATTATATCGCATATACAGATATATTCTTATATTCATAAAATATCCTTGTGGGATAAAAATATTTGTTAGGATCATATAGGATATATACAAGTTTGAATAATTTTTATTTTGATTAATAGTACAGTTTATTTTTTTTAAAAAATATATTGTATATAGAGATAAGTATTTGTTTGTTTAAAAAAAATCATAAAAAAATACAAACATTATTAAATTTTATTAAATCAATCAATCTATACTTAATAAAATCAAATATATCTAAACTAACAAACTAATCAGATTAATCTAAACTAATAAAATTAAACTAATACTATATTATTATTATTAATAACAACAACAATAATAATAATAATCTAGGGTATTACATCTTCTTTGCCACTATCATCAATATTAAAGATTTTTGATTGTGCTTTATTTTAAGTAGTAGGCTCTACTTTATGAGTAAAATATCATGATTTTTTCTTTTGTATCATGAACACGTCCATTAAAAGGGCTTGTAGGACTAACCTAAGGCCCTACAGAGCTTGCTCTTTTAAGCCTAAGGCCCTATAGGCCCAGCTCTGTAGAGCTTATTTCATTTAACTCTTATAATTTTCAAGCTTGACCCTTATAAGGCCAAGGCCTAAAGGGGCCGAGCCCATCAATTTCTCGATTCTAACCGGTGGGGAAGGAAGTGAAGAGAATGAGGAAAGAGAAAGAAGTGAGAAACAAAAAGAATAAAGAGGAGGACATTTAAATCTTCTCACTCAAACTTTAATATTCAAGATTTCTATAGATACCCTCTCTATTATTTATAAATGGGTTAAGGTGCAAAAATACCTTAGAGCTTTCATCCAAAGTGCATTTAGCACCATTTGCTTTTTAGAGGTGCAAAAATACCCATAATCTTATAAAACTAAAGCAAAAATACCATTAGCCCAACAGACGTTAAAGTATGGTTCAAAAAAAAAAAAAAAAAAAACAGACGTTAAAGTATATTATGAAAATATCAAAATGCCCCTCACCTCTCTCCCCCCCTCCCAACCTTCATCCTTTCATCCTTTGCAACTGTTTTCGAAGAACAATGACAGAGTTTACTGGAATACTTACAATCAGCAGACATAAAAATCAGTAGTAACCTCTCAAACACTAGAATAATGTCACAATTTTTCCCTTAAGCGATTAAGATGAGGTATAAGTTTCATTTGTTGCCCCCAACTCAATGTACTGTGTGGACGATTTCCATTGTTTTTCATCCTCCTATTTCCATGCATTGAACCTCCCTATGAAATCAAAATTAAGTCAAAAATTCAAACTCAACCCAAAAATTGAACTCAAATGCATAAATATATTTCAAAATGAACTCAAAATCGAAGGAGAGTATGAACAATGCAACCATCCCAAAATTCAAAATCAACCCAAAAATTGAATTCAAATGCATAAATCAATCTCAAAACGAACTCAAAATCTGGGTAGATATTGACGGATTGGAGGCCTTCGACGATGGGCTGGAGAAAAAAGACGATTGCCTTTACGATCTCCAAATCTAGGCAGACAAGCTGAGGCTTCGACGGTCGAAGAGCAGCAACGAACAGCAAGCCCGGTCCTGCAGTAACTACCGGCAAAAGGGATAGATGAGTGAATGAGCGACTGGCCTTGCAGAAACCTTCGGCTCGGTGCGAGGCCGTCTCCTTGTCACGACCTAGACTTGCAGGAAACCTCCGGCGAAAATGATAGATGAGCAAGGTAGCCTCCGGCGACTAGTCTTGGATGAACCTCCGTCGACTGGTTGGACGAAGCCTTTAACACGGATATGAAAAAGCAGTGACTGATTCAGAGGTGCCATGAAAGAGAAGCACGAGAAGTAAGGTTTAAGCGGTGAATAAAGAGGGAAAGGTAAGGTTGGAAATTATAGAAAGTTTGAAATTTTTATTTTTTTAAATGGCGTGGGATCCACCTGAAAGTTAACATTAGTTAAGAGGATTTAATGACATGAGTATTTTTACCCCTATTTTAAGAGTTTATGTGTAATTTTACATCTCCAAAAACCACATAAATGCTAGATACACCTTACACCTTCACCGAAAACAAATGTTAATGGATTTTCTAAATTTTAGAAGTTTATATGATATTTCTTTGTCCTTTTTCTTAAAACTGTGTGGGGCGGACTTGTTTCATCCGTTTTTAATTTTTTTCCTCTTCCTTTCCTCCATCACACCGATGAGCCGATGAGTCGAGGTGGACGCCCAGCGAAACAGAATAGCAACTAAATATGCAGAGGTTTTGAGTTTGGGTACCATCAGACGATTTTGTTTCACAATTCCCACTAGGACAAAGCAAGACGGCGACCGTCTCCGGGAACCACAAACAACCATTATTTTACAGTGCTCTTTCTATCTTCTTCACGAAAGAATGATCGTGGATGAACACCAATTCTCGTACCTTTTCTAATATCGTCCGCCTGTTTTCCTTTCTCTAAGATCTCCAGGAATCATCGGTCTATTTGTGTTTCTGTGCGATTGATTTTCGAGAATCATCATCGTCTGCTGCATGTAAAATTATCTCCTTTCGTTCTGAATGGATCTGAGGCGTGCTGTAATGCTATGATTTGGGGACTTTCATCCATGATGGGATTAAAATCCGTTGGCGGGTTACTCGCATAAACCCAATTAAATCAGCACGTGGGTTCTATCGTTGATTTACTGATTCACCCTGTTTATTTGTTTCTTTGCTTGTGTTATGCATAAATGGAGAAGGAATTGGGCAAAGTCCATTTGTGAGTTGGAGCTATATTTGAGGTCTGACTCAGGGTCATGGATGGGGTCAGCCCTGAGAATGAAGCGGAGCAATCTCAGTGCAGAGATTTGGGCGTTGCATCCTCATCTTCAGCTTCGACGGGGTTAGGATGGAGGCCCAGCCAGCATCTTGGGTTTACTCCATATATATGGTCGGGTGAAACTTCGGATAATTCCCAAACTCTGCGTGTTGTTGTGAGGAAATCCGTGAGTTACTTCCTGAATTTGCTGCTAATTTTGATGATTGATAATAATTCTTCTATCATTGTTACATCATATTTGCTGAGAATATCTGTCTTTGATTTGCCAGTCAAAGTTCAATGTTTAGGGTAATGAACGATGGACACTGGATTTTGGGATGCCAGAGCTAGATTGTTTATGTGAAACTATTATATTGATTTAGTTTAAGCTTGAAACTTGGTAATGCCTTTGACATATTTTGAGTCGCGGATAGTGGAGTTTATCCATTTGTACTGAATGTTTCGTGGCTCCAGTGGACTAAACATAGAGACATGTTTTGACACTAGCTCACTTGACTAAAATATTATAACTTTTACTTAATGATGTTGGATATATTTTTTTAATTAATCTAGACTAGGATGACCAAACCTATGGTGTTATACCATAATATGAGTTCTCAGAGAATGGATAGATAGTTTGTTGGCCAAAAATAAAACAAAAGAAAAACGGAGAAGGAAAAGAAAGAAAAAGAAAAAGGCTACATTTTTTGAAATATCCTAACCAAAGATGAGATGTAAACCCCCACAGTCCTTTGCAATGCTAATTGTTGTCTTTTCCTAAATGCACAAGTGTAATTAGTGAAAAAGTATAGATTATAAGACAATGTGTTGATAGATTATAGATTACGTGTCAATTTAGTTACCAATAACTCATTTTAAAGAGTCAATGATTAAAGACAACCTTCCACAGTCATCAACTTTTGATATGATTCCTTAGAGCATGGAACAGAATATTTATGAGATAAAATGTTTTACCAATCATATAATTTATGGGACTAGATCTCACTAAAGAGTATATTTCTAGCTAGATTTGCAAGAAGATTGAGCTAGACCTGGCTGAACCTCAATGGGAGGCCTGGTCTGAAAATACTTTGGGCTAGATTTTGTTGTCCAAGGCTTGGTCTAACTTGACACAGACCCGGTAGTGGACCATATCGGGCTCAGTCTCCCTGGTTTGTGGACCATTTGGTTTGAAGAGTTAGCCTGGAACCCAGGTGATCGACCTGGTCCGGTTTGGTCTATTTTTTGTCCAGGTGGTTTTTTTCAAGCCAAGACCAGATAGGGTCCCCCCAGCTCAAATTAGGTTGTCTGAGTTGTTTTTTGACAAGTCCGTTTCCATGATTCCTAGTTTGATACTTAATTCTTCAAGCAGTTATGTTGAAGGCCTAGTTGAATTTACTTGTACATTTCCTCCTTCAGGTCACCATTAAAAAATGTACTTAAAATATCCAAAGTGGAGGCCAATCTAGGTTTTCTTCCATTGAGAAAATAATTTTTATAATAGAGTTTAGCAACAAGTGTAAGTGTTTTTGATAGTTAATGTCATGGGTTTGAGTGAACCCTTTGGCAATAAACTTGGCTTTATATATTATTTTGCTCTAGTGAAGTTGTACTTATTTTCAAACAAAGCAGTCTAATGTTTATATTGAAAGGGTAGCAGCATGTTTGCTGCTCAGGAAAAGCTCATGGTTTCTTTAAGTGTGTCTATTCATTAGACTCTTAGAGGTAGTTTGCAGCTTTATTTGCTACTCCCTTTGGTCTTTAATGTAAGACATGTTTACCTTATTTAATTGGATTAAGGAAATTAGTTAAGTTAGTTAATATATATTTTCTAAAACACGCTAGCTATCTTCTTTAATTCCTTCCTTCTCTTTCCTCCTTGATTATTGTTGAGGGAGCATCAATAAGGGTAAATTATAAAAAGATTGACAAATATTAAAAATATATCTTATATTTAGGACCAAGATTAACTCCCCAAATTTGTCCCATATTAAGGACCAGAGGGAGTATCTTTTCTTTTCTGTTCCTGTCTTATTCTTGGGAGGATGCTTCATCCTTCTCTTCATTTGATATGGGGGTTGTTTGGGCAACTATGTTGCATGAATGCGTTTATAGTTTCTTTTCTTTTCTGTTCTTTGGAGTGTACTTCATCTTACTCTTTTGTGAAATTCTATCCTCTATATTTTTTTTCCCAGCGAATGCATGTGTGTGAAATTATCAGGGTTCTTTCTTACAGTTGCCCAATTATGAAATTCCCTTGTAGAGTGGCTTAACTATTCAGAACTTGATCAAAATAATTTTATGTCACTTAAAACCATAGAATTGATGGTCCTTATTGAAGACCTTAATCAGCTACCAATTTCCAGTTCTGTTAGATTGAGGATTTTGTAAGTTATTCCTGTAAGAAGGAGATTTATCGACCCATTTCATCAGCACCGTTGTTTTCCTGGATGCTCTTCCCTAGTCTTATACCTGTTAGACAATGCTGCTTCCTCATTAAGAGAAAACTAACAATTGGAATTAGATTTATCATATGAAATTTTCCTGGCTAATCTCTTTTTCATTCAGTGTGGCATTTCATTTGGCATCACATTGTGTTTTGGAAATTCCTCACTTGTATTCTAACTCCTTCTCCAAGTGTTGTTGCTGAACTGCAATAATTTGTTGAAAGTCAAAGTCCATTTCTTAATCGGAGTATTTAAATGCTGCATCATTTTGGTATTGATTTGTAGTTTGATATCTTTATTATTTGTACTTGACTGGGTAAAAAAAATTTGAAGATTAGAGTACTCAGGCGGGACTTTGGACTTATGTTCAACTTCTAATTTGCAGCTGCTGGCAAGATTGACCAAGGAAATAGTTGAAACATACCAAATATGCAATCCACAGTTCAAGTATTCTGAAGAGCTAAATCCAAAAAGATATTTGACCAGCCCATCTGTTGGAGTGCTTAATGATGGCTATGATAATGTTAACTCAGATCTTATTCTGACAGTGAACTATGTCTTGGTCAATTTAGAGAGAAATAGAAGGTTTGTCATTCACTCAGACCTTATTCTGACAATGAACAATGGTTACACGGATCCTGTATGGCAACTCTGTTATGGACAGAGTGACCAAAATAAAAGTCTCACCATGAGCATCTATATTTAAATCTCCAAATTTAAATTTTGTGGTTTAACTTGCTACTGCTAGTGTCAAACTAAATTCCTATTTAAAATTGATTTTGAACGTCACCAGCTCTATAAATTTGATTTAAGGTCTGCATGTCCGTTTCTTGCTTTTCTTTTTGGCAGAATTGTCTTGTATACATTTCAGGCCATAATCTGTCTTTGTTTTTTCTGTCCTGTGCACATAATAATTTCCAAGTAAACTACAAATCTGCCTGCGGAAGCTTATGCTTTGTGTTTGCCATTTTTTACTGTTATGATACACAGTGATATAAAAAATTCTTGCAATTCAATTACCAGACCTCATTTATTTGTACAATGGTTCTTTCTTATTACTCCCATTTATATGCACATATGGGCAATTGTGGAATTACATTAGGTAGTGAGGTACTAGCTACCACTAGCAGATTTCTTAAATCTTGCGATTTAGTAATTGCCACATTCCATGTTGCAATCGGCCTTCCAACTAAAGTAATTGTTGGTCTGAGGAGTTGAACCTCAATCTCTATTTGTTTTAATACTGTATCCCTGCAAAGCCGTTTGTACCATTATTTTCAGGTGCATTTCATGTAACTATTTTCTCCCCCTACAAGACTTCATTGAACTCAGAACTTTTCCTGAAAGGATAATTCAATTATGAATTTTCTAAATTCTTCATATCGGTTAACACTATCAGATTGTTGGCATATACTATGAAAAAGCTTTCTTCTGGTTATTTGTGGGAACTTTCTTTGGTTAATAATAAAATTTTTAAGGACTTTACACTTTTGATAATTCTTGTGTATTGTCTTTTCAGGAGAGCATATTATTTAACATGCTGTATTGCTTTCTCATTTTTATTTTCAATATTAGGCACTACGTTTTCTCTATAAATTCTGTCAAATATCAAAAGGAATATTCAAGAATTTTGAAGTAATAGCAAATGTTTCCTCTTGCCTCCACCTGACAGACAGATGTTGGGATGTGTTTAAAAATGTTCTTTCCATTATTTTGCAGATATCTTGTCAAAGATGTCCTTGGCCATGGGACATTTGGACAAGTGGCTAAATGTTGGGTTTCAGATACTAACAGCTATGTTGCTGTGAAGATCATCAAAAATCAACCTGCATACTATCAACAGGCATTGGTTGAAGTATCTATTTTGAATACGGTAGTCTTTTGATTCTTACTCCTGTGAAGCTAATCATTCTATTGTTAGTACAACTTGACGTATCTATTTTGAATGCAGTAGTCTTCTGATTCTTACACATGTGAAGCTAATCATGTTATTGTTCGTACAACTTAGAGGAGTATGTCTGGTATATTACTATGCTCTTTTCTTCATGCAGTTAAACAAGAAGTATGATCCTGAGGACAAGCATCACATTGTTCGTATATATGATTACTTTGTATATCAACGGCATTTGTGCATATGCTTTGAACTTTTAGACACAAACTTGTAAGTTACAGATTATGTGGATTCTTTTGTTCTTCCATTTTCTTAGTGATGCAATTAAATTTGATCATCTTACCTGAGATAGTAATACTGCAAGATTATTGTGTTAGATTTGTTTATTTGCATTCTTTTGCATATGTCAGTGTTGACATTTTGTTCCCACATAGGTACGAGCTTATCAAGTTGAACCATTTTAGGGGATTATCTCTGAGTATTGTTCAGCTGTTCTCTAAGCAGGTATATTAGTTTTATCTTGAAGTTTTCCTTGTGGCCCCTAATTTGTTTTGATATTCTACTAGGACTATTTTCTTTATTTCATGGTTTTAGATATTACATGGACTGGCTCTATTAAAAGAGGCTGGCATCATTCATTGTGATCTGAAGCCAGAAAACATTCTTCTATGTACAAGGTTGGTTTCTTATTATATAGTCCTGCAGACAACTATATCTGCAGTCCTTTCGTGTTGGATTTTAATATCATGGATATATGTTTGTGTCATAGTGTGAAGCCAGCAGAAGTCAAGATTATTGACTTTGGATCAGCATGCATGGAAGACCGTACAGTCTACTCCTATATTCAGGTTTACTTTTGCATTCAATGTTGGTTTCTGTGAGCTTTTTTTAACTGTACTGATTGCATTCTTCCTTTCTACTGCAGAGTCGATATTATAGGTCTCCTGAGGTTCTTCTTGGATATCAGTATCCTATAAAATGAAATTGATGATTTATACTATGATTTTAGAACTGTTTGGCACAGCTGTAAGGTTGCTGCCATGTGACCAGGTGGTCACGGGTTCAAATCTTAGAAACAGCTTTTCTGCTAGCGAGGGTAAAGCTGCATACACCTATCCCTCCCCAGACCCCTCATGATAGGAGCCTTGTGCACCGAGACACTCCTTTTTATGCTATGATTTAGAACTGTTTTCCCCCTTTTTCATTTCTCTTTGATTTTTTTTTTGGTGTTGGGGGGGGGGGGGTTCATTATTTTGCTTCATCTTGTGTGTTTTTTTTGGTTGTTTTCCTTTTCTTTGACCATTTTATTGCACTGTAAGTTTTGGGTTTTTCTAAGTGATCTCAGCTTCTTTTAGCTTGTAAGGTTTGTGATTTAGCTCATGTTTGTGAACTATGTGTCTGTCCTGTTATTAGCGTAATAACAAGTTGAGATTTGAAAAATCAGAGTCATTTTGTTGGATGATCATTTGAGTGATATAAGGGAAATTGGAGTAATTTCATATTCCAATGATCCTTTGGATATGTTCTCCCCTTGAATCAATTTTAGTGCTTGCGCTTTTTTTATATTGTGGGATAGAGAGCTAGTTGCGACTTTAGTGTTTTTTTTATTCAGATATTTTTCATTGACTTCTGTTTGGTCCTTAATCATTATAAGATACACAACAGCTATTGATATGTGGTCCTTTGGGTGCATAGTGGCTGAATTGTTTCTTGGATTACCGTTATTTCCTGGTGCTTCTGAATTTGATCTTTTGAGGCGGATGATCGAAATACTTGGGTATGCCTTTTTCCCTCAAGTAATGTATTTCTAGTATGTGGCAGTCCGCGGTCCAATTTAAAGGTCTCTTAAATGCACTCGATTAGCCACAAACTGTTATCTGGTTGCTTGGAGAGTAAATTGAGGTCAGGTTGTTGTTAAAAAATGGTGGTTGCTGTTAGTCATCTTGCTTGTTGACAAAATAATGGGAAGAAAAAAATAAGTGGACATATACACAAGGGCAAATTGAATTTGTGAAAGCTTGATAGCAATGCTTAATTCTCATTTAATTTTCCTTATATAATGTTTATAATTTTTTGCCATCATTTTATGCATTGGCTTCTTAGAAAACTTTGTGCCTAGAAAAACATGACAAAATTAGTCATTTTGTATTGAAAAAAGTAGCTATTGAGATGTGAAATTTATGAGTTGCTTAAATAAAAATTCAAAAGCTTGATATAATGTTTATAATTTGAACATTCAATAATAGTAAGTAAATTTGAGTATTGTAATTTTGAAAATTCGTGCTTTGAAGGGTGCTCTGTTAATATATAAACTTATTACTATTATTTTATGCATGTTTTGATACAATCCTGCTATAATTTCTAATTTGTATTCCTGATGCATTTCTTATCACTTTCATGATGTGCTCTAAACTCTCGCACTCCTTCAAATTGAAGTATATATATATGCTTTGACAGTTAATCATTTTGATTCTGTAATGCCCTTGGCAAGGAGCTTTCTTGGAATGCCTCTTGATTCATGTAACTGCATTTCATTTAACACGTTTTAGCTTGAAAGAAAAAACTCAGATTGTTATGGTATTACGTATTAGAACCAGAATGAGAGAGAGAGAGAGGAAAAAAGAGAGAGAAATAGAAAAGAGATTCAAGGGAGAGAATGAGAAAGAGGAAGAGAAGAAATGCCATTGCATCACATATTCAATTGTCTGATTTACAATAGGCACTGAGGTATTTATAATCCTCATCCCTCACATACTTTCGGACGGTTTTATTTCCTCAACGGACTAACTACCCAATTACTAACAGCAACTACCTAACAACTACTTATAGTCTTATTAATATTCTGTAGTAATACCTCTCTCAAAAACATCCTTGCCCTTACGAATCTAAAACAACTAAATACGAAACTGGACCTCAAAAATATGAAGTCTGAAGACTAAAAACACAGGCTTTTAAATCCTGATGAAACTTCTGCTGGTTAGTGAATAAAAGCTTCAACAAAGTCGAAACATGAAAACCTAGTAACATTGGATGTAATTCTCACATCATTTCTGGTTAATATAGAGCCTATGCTTGATGAAAATGAAGAAGTTGAGTCTCTAGTCCTCAACGACTGGGACCCACTTCCTCCTGAAGCCTAGCTCATGTTTTCCCATATCCTTTACTTTCGTAAGTCAGATGAAAGTCCACACATCGTGACCCCAAGTCCATTCAAAGTCATCCTCGCATCAGTGCTACCTTTTGTGGCACTTGAAAGACATTGCGTTGACAGCCCAATCACACCAAAATCGATCTTCGAGTGTTCTTTTTCATTATTGGTTTCTTGTTTAGAAACAGAAGGTTCAAGAATTTCTTCTTCTGCTGATATCTTTATGGGTGTAAGAGGAATCTTGGGGATAAAAGAAACATTCTTGGGAGGTGTCAATGTGGCTTGGGAGGCTGAAGCCACAAGGGTTGTTGCAGTGGCACTTGAAACAGAGAACACATGCCTGTAACTCTTCTTCTCACTAAGCCTTTTGTGTTAAGCCTTCTGTTTATGAGTTCTTGCATTTGGGCCAAACTCTTTAGTTCACACAGTTCTTGGCTGAAACATTCTAATTGGCCCCAAGATCTCTTCCTTGACTAAAGAAAGGTAGGTATCGACCAGAAGCTTTTCAGTTAGCCCAAGCCTTTTCGAATTGAGATCAAGTTGTGTGTTGAATTCAGGAAGCGACCCTATTTGACATGAAGCGACCCTATTCTAATAGGCCAGTGGGAGACTGTTTCTTGAATATACTGAAGGCGTTCTTACATGGCTCTTGACGTTGATGTAGAAACTATAAGGTTAAGCAAAGATGGTGGGAGGGTTGAGAATCATCCGCTTTGATACCGTTGTTGTGTTATTAGAACCAGAATCAGAGAGAAAAAGGAAAAGAGAGAGAGAAACAGAGAAGAGATTCAAGAGAGAAGAGAAACAGATAGAGGATAGAGAGGAAGAGAAGAATTGCCATTCCATTGTATATTCAATAGTCTGATTTACAATAGGCAGTGAGGTATTTATAATCCTCATCCCTGACATGACATAATGTCTAACGGTCATATTGCCTTAACGGACTAACTACCCAATTACTAACAGCAACTAACTAACAACTATTCATAGTCTTATTAATATTCCATGACATAGACCATCCAACCCTTTGGTTGGTTTCGCTGGGTTGATATTGGCTTTCTAGCTTTTTCCTAGTTTTCTTTTTGAATGGTTGAGGCATATATCTGGATTGGGAGAACTAGTCGAACTAGCGAGTCTGGTCTGGTTCTATCAAAATTGAAGCAGCTTTATTCCATATTTCATTAAAAGTTTCATAAGATTGATATGAAGGAAGCAATTTAGAATCAATAACATGCCATAGAAATGCATATAATTGGGCATCAATTTTGACAAGTTGATATATCTGCAGCAGGAATAGCGTCTCTTTTACACAGGTGATCTATGTGATCTTGTCCCTTGAACTATAAGTGTACAGTGGTAGCCAAGATTTATAGTTAGATGCTTCCTTAAGTTATTGAGTGGTAATCATAAAAATCCCACTTATAAAAGGTGAGATGATACTTGACTTTGACATTGGATGATCTACCCCTAGGAATCACTTGGGTAGTATTTGATGTTAGCAAAAGCAATCAATGACAAGAAATGATGTTGTATGCAAGGTTGAGGCCAGAAAAAAATTTATGGGTGGCGAGCAGTAAAGAATTTGAATCATAATTATAAATAATAATTAATAAATTTATTTAGAATATTTATTGAATAAACATAATAATATTATGAATTGAAATTAAAGAATAATCTGGAAACAATCTTTTTGCTTGTGGGGTAAGGTTGCATACATTGATTCTTCCCTAGATCCTATCTGGTGGGAGCCTTGTGTACTAGGCTGCCCTTTAGTTTACTAAAACTAAAGAATAAGCACACATTTTTTAGCATTTGTCATGCACACACACATATAAATTATAAGTTGCTGCCATGTAAGGTTGCTAAAAGATTTTTTAGCACCTGTCACACACACACACACGCTATAGGTTTTTTAGCACTTGTCACACACATAAATTGTAAGTAAACACGTAATTATTTTTTAAAGGGTTTATGTAAATTATTCAAATATACTAACGAGGAGTATAAAAATTATAGGGGGACTAAATTTATAATTATCTTTGTAAAAGAATATATAGAGTGGGCCTTGGTGCAACAGTAAGGTTGTTGCCATGTAATTTGGAGATCATGGGTTCAAATCCTAAAAACAACCTCTTTGTGTCGGGGTAAGGCTACGTACGTCTATCCCGCCCTAGACCTCACTTGATGGGAGCCTTGTGTACTGGGTTGTCCTTTTTTGTAAAAGAATATAGTTAAGATAGTGAGACCATGCAGAAAACGTGGTGGCACATGTGGGGGAGTTTGGTGAGTGGACTTTAAGCTTCCATTGATTGACATCCCTTGAATTTGATGGTCTGATGCATGGTGAGTGCAAAATATCAGTGAGCGGTGTTAATGGTGGAGGCGACAATGAGAGGATTTTAGGGTTTAGTGGAGAGATGAGTTGGAGTGAGATACAATCTAAACTTGGGACCTTTGGAGTTGTTAGAGGCTCTAGAACCCTAAAAAATAGAATGAGTAGCTTTTGTATATTGGTTGAAGAATATGTCAAGAGGTTTAATTTTAGACACCAAAAAATAAATGCAAAGCGGTAAATGCTACTACCACCCACCACCCACCAACTACAACTTCTACATATATTCAAATAAATAAAAATAGAGCAAATATTCTGAACAACACAGGGATCGGTTAGTGGCCTTATGAGGAAAGCCAAACATACCATTGTCTCCAAAATTGGGTCAAAAAAGGTTAGAAAGGTCAAGCAGCTGATTCATATATTCACTCTATTTTATTTATTCAAATATATGTATTATATGGATATAAAGTCAAGTTGAAACAGAATGGTCCCATTTTTGATACCTCTCACTTCTCATAGCCTTCTTGTCATCCTTTTCAAATGGAAATAAAGGGTAGTTGTTAGAGTTTTAATGTAAAACTAACATTTTCCTTTTTAATATCCGGGTTCTCTTTTGAAAATCATTTGTCTTTCTTCCTTCACTGTATTTAATAATACCCTTTTTGTTGTAAAACTATTTCAGAGGACAACCGCCTGATTATGTACTGAGGGATGCCAAAAACACTACTAAATTTTTCAAGTGTATCGGGAGTATCCGGAATGGAGAGAACAGTGAGATTTCAACATATGGAAGAAGTTCTTATCAAGCATTGACTGAGGATGAATATGAAGCTGTAAGTTATATGTTATTTTTTACCAGATTGGATGTTATGGTGCCTCTCCTGCGGAAAAAAACCTTCTGAGATTTTGGAATCCTTTTCCAATGTTACATCTTATTGTCATATTTTGTTTGTGTTCAGAGAGAGTTGAAGAAGCCATCAATTGGGAAAGAGTATTTCAATCATATGAACCTTGAAGCAATTGTTATTAACTATCCCTATAGGAAAAACTTGCCGAAGGAAGATATTCTCAAAGGTTAGGTTTCATATTTTTTCCTCAAAGCTAGAAACAGCTGAAGATTCTGTTGAACATGATATTCCTATAATGTTGAATGCTTCTTTGTGCGTTCTGTTACTAGATTGAGGCTGGTAATGAATATTGCATTTACTTAACTCATTACAGAGAGTCAAATACGATTGGCATTAATTGATTTTTTGAGAGGGCTTGTTGAATTTGATCCTGCAAAACGCTGGTCACCCTTCCAGGTAATTTGCTTTGTACTATTTTCAGCATTATGCTATAAACTAAATTTCTGCTTGTGTTGATGTAAACTTAATGGCTGTGCTAGTTATTTTGTTTAATTTTGATGTCTTCACTCCTATCGCTGCTAAAATATTTTTTTTCTTTTAAAAAAAAATTCTTGTAGGCTTCAAGGCACCCTTTTGTGACAGGGGAACCTTTTACCCATCCGTATGAGCCTCCTCTGGAGACCCCTCGTGTGGTGAGAAAAATCTTTGTTCTAAAGTACTCATATTCATGCATTTGGCTTATAGACTATTTTTTGTTGGTTATATTAAAAAGGACTGAACTCTGGACATTTCCTCACTTTGTAGTTTCACCCTACTCTTATCACCTCAGTTGATTTCATGCGCTCCATACTTTTAATTCAAAATTTTAAATGATCCATTAAGTTGTTTTTATGAATGAATCACTGCTTGTGTAATATTATTTGGGTAACCCAATTTTGAGTGTTTGATAAATGGTTTATGTCACAATCAATAGTTTGAAACATTTATGCTCATTAACCAGGAACACATTGGAGGCAGGGAGTCTAATAGTGTTTGCCAAACGTGAGTATGCAGCTAACTGAAAGGATTTGTAATAGGATCCAAAATAGATAGAGAAGATCGGAGGGAAGTCCGTATTCAAATATAAAATCTGAATCTAACTTCACAGATAAATAAAGATGATGGAAAATCTCTATCATAATATGAACAAGGATCTTAAACTCATACAATAATAAAACCTAAAGAGAATCTCCCAAAATTACAATGAATCTCAAAATCTACTTTGCT
Source organism: Acacia confusa (assembly GCA_037074495.1). Taxonomy (NCBI): domain Eukaryota; kingdom Viridiplantae; phylum Streptophyta; class Magnoliopsida; order Fabales; family Fabaceae; genus Acacia; species Acacia confusa. The sequence goes on from CM073509.1 coordinate 39,466,454, forward strand.
GCTAGCTACTGTCATATTTATAATATAAAAATAGACATTAAATAATTAATAAAAAAATTAGAAAATAATTGACTGAATCATAACTAAATCAATAATGAAAAAAATCCTAATTGAGATATTTATAAATAATATCTCATTCTTTTTTGTAATAGAAAATACATCAACTAGTAACAATATGATAACAAACTGATCGACCACTTGACCGGCTATCCCATTTAGGGTACTCTATTAACTTGTAGTGATCTGAAAAGATATCAATTGGAGGACCTCTTAGATTGAATAAATATTGTATGGATAAAGATGAAATGGTATTGGATGGACGCAAGGGTGTATTTAAGGTTCCTTTAATTGTGGCAGGGGCAAACTTGAAACTGTTTCTTGTTAGGATTCATTCATATCTATTTTCTTAATTGTGCTTGGATTTCTATCCACTAGATATCAATTGGGTCCCTGGATCTTTTTTTTCTTCCCCTCTTTTCTTATAAAAAGCCAACTGGATCTTGGAGTTACTGTTCACTTCCACTATGGTAATGAATACTTTATGTTGCTAAGTAACAAAAATACCAGGATTTGATGATTATGAGGATTAACTCAGGTAAATGTTATAATGCTCTTTTAGTCATGCCTGAAAATTTGCTCTATTTTGATTTAAATGTGCTTTTAGTAGTGCCTTCTATTTTATTGTAAAGTTGTAAAATGCGACTTGTGCCATTATGACATTCTCTTGGTATAACTGTATTCCTATTATTTATTCTGTCTAAATTTTTTTGGCTGTTGCTTCTCTCATTGCAGTGAGGTATTTAATAGATTACATGGATTTTATCTTTTTATGGTTTAATACTGACCTAATTTTGTTTATGAACTTTAGCCGGTTGTTCAAGCTGTCAAAGTGGATCATCACCCCGGTGGAGGGCACTGGTTTGCTGCTGGTCTATCTCCTAATGTATGCCTGTTACCCTCTTAAACAGGAAATTCCTTTCTATTGACCCCCCCCCCCCACTTTTTTTTGGTTGGGGGGGGGGGTGTTTAAATGCATGCATGATTTTTTCTTTTTTCGGTTTTGAGAGAGTAATCAGTTGTATATTTTAGTCTAGCTCCTCATGTGTATATTATAGCTGATGAAATCTTTCAATGACAGGTGTTCTACTACTAGCACTTATTTAGTGCCAGTTTATTTTAGCTTTTTAGAAGTGCCTTTATGGCTTTTGAAGGAAGTGTATTAGAGGAGTTTTGTCTCGGTTTGGGGGAAAGTGCTTTTCTTTGTTCCCAAACAAGCACTTAGTGACTAGTGTGAACCCAAGTAACTAGTTGACACCAGACATTTAATGTAGTAGCCATTCTAATTCTAATGTGCGCACATGTGTATTCTTACTGACCCCCTTCAGCCTGAAGCATAGATGTTAATGATTCTTAGCTTGCTACTAATGTAGTTAATTTTACTACAATAGGGAGCTTTAATGAGGTTGTTTGCTAGTTGCTCTCCTATTATCATGTGTGCAGTGGAAAGATACTCCTTTAGGGTTTTCTCATGAATAAAATGGTAGTTGGCATCAATGTTGTTTTCTATTTGATACAATATAATATAAGGCGGAATGTGAATATTTGCTAGATTGTTATACTGATGGAGCCCTGCTTTGAGTAGCCACAAGTAATTATTGGGGTACTTGAATGGTATGATTCTTTCCCTGTAGTAGCTGATATTTAAGGGTGGTTTCTCCAAGCTTGATTAGGTCTGATCAATTAGAGGTAGTACTATGATGGAGTCCCATACTGGGAGCCACAAGTAGTTCTAGTATTTAATTAAAATGATTTTGTGGACAATTTGAGAGAAAAATGTTATTATGAATCCATGAATAAAAGAGAGTACATATGAGCCTATATATATGTAGGTAAACTTTGAGCAAACCCTGGAATATAATTTAATTTAATCAAAGCAAAATAGTTAAGATATAATATCCATATCTAATCCTAAGATATAATTAATATCAAATTTAATAATAAGATAATAATTAATCTAAATATTCCATAATAACTACATAATATTCCCACATTCCTTCTCAGGTTGGATCATAGATGTTAATCATTTCCAACTTGCTTATAAAACTTTCAAATGTAGGTTTGAGCTATCCTTTTGTCAACACATTCGCATCTTGAAGATTTGTCGGTAGATATAAGACATACTATGAGCGTCATTTTGATGAAGATAATAGAGGCCATCAACCTCCTTCGCACTCCTAATTGTCATCCCTGTCAACAAATCCTCTTTTGACAACCGTGGTAGTGGGCTGTTTCAAAATAACAGTTTAGTCCTTAAAATATCAGAAATAACAATTCAATCCTCCAAATTTCCAAAATGAAAGTTTGGTCCTTCGAATTCCAAAATGACAATTTGTTCCCCAAATGAAATTGCTAGCGATTATAGACTCAAATGAAGATTGATGCTGTGATAGGAGACAAACTAGAGGATGCTGAGATTCGTCAGACAGAGACAGAGGGCGTTGATGACGAGGTTGGCGTGATCAAGGATGACAAGCTTAAGACTTGGCTCTTCCGACAAGTGAAAACGCCAGATGAGTTGAGCTGGTGGAAGAGGATGCTGAGATTTTCAGTGTCAGACAGAGATGGAGGCTGTTGATGATGAGGTTGGAGTGATTGAGGATGACAAACTTGAGACTTGGCTCTTCTGACAAAAAAGGATGCCAGATGAGTTGAGTTGGTGGAGGACGGTGATTGAACTAAGACTGTCGTCCTAGATCTGGAGACGATGGGATTGGTTGAGGCTGTTGAGAAGGTCTAGATAGAGGATGACAATTGTCGGACGAAGTGAAGACGACAGGACGGAGGTCGTTAAACGACAACTAGACTGGCGCCAAATGGGGTGAGGACGACGGGGCAGAGGTCATTGGACGAGTTGAGGACAATAAGACTGGTTGTCAAAAGAGCTTGACTTGGCTCGAAGGACAACCAGTCAAAGATGACGGAGGATTGTGGTTGTTAGACGACGTGACTTTTGCATCTCTGACGAAAGGTAGAGCAACTCAGGCTCTATGAAATCACTGTGAAACTTGACGGACTGGGAGTCTCCACGGATTTTGAGAACTTTGATTATTCTTGTTCTTTCTTTTCTTCTTCTTCCTCTTCCTCTTCATTTGCTCTAATACCATGTGGACAATTTGAGAGAAAAATATTACTTTGAATTCATGAATAAAAGAGAATACATATGGGCCTTTATATAGGCAACCCTAGGGCTAACCCTAGAATCTAATTTAATCAAATCAAAATAATGAAGATATAATATCCTAAGATATAATATATCTATATCTAATCCTAATATATAATAAATATCAAACTTAATAATAAGATAATAATTAATCTAAATAATCCATAAAAACTACATAATATTACCACAGATTTTTTGCTTCACGAACCAACTTTCAAGGGTGGGTTCTCCATGCTTGCTTAGGTCTTGATCCCACACCTTAGTTTCATAATATTATCATACTAAATTAGTCTTTAACAGATGAAAGTTTGTATTCACACCCTGGTCTATCAATCTAACTTCACATCGTTGACTGATTTGATTTTATTGGCATTGATTCAAACATAACAGCAGCAGTTCAAGGCACAATAGGACCTATTCTTTATCTATCTTCCTGAAAACCCTTCAATGTAAATCAGCTTGACTCTAATATTTAGTTTATTTGTAGTCACCCCGATGAGATTTTGACATAGTGGTTGCCCTGGTTGTGGTCGCCTGTAAGATTTTTTCACCGGTAGAGATGTTTGCCTTATTTTATGCAATGAATTAGGCATTAGTACAGTAGCACAGGCGCACATACATTCTCTCTCTCTCTCTCTCTCTCTCTCTCATTTATGGTGCCCAATCCCTTTAAGCTGAATTCCCATATTGAGTATCAATAATCTTGGGTTCTTCTCTGCAATTTCTTTAGTCTAGCTTCTTTGGAATTTGCATTGTGCAATTGCGCATCTATGATTGTTACTTCCCTGAACAAGGTATTTCAAAATATTTGCTTAGTAAATTATATTATGTTCTTGCAGGTACCTAACAAAAGTAGGCCATCACTATATAGCAGCTTGCATTTCCAGATGGTTCAGTATCCTCCTGCTAACAGCTATGGCAGTGTAGGAAGCCATGGTAGCTATAATGATAGTGTTGGGCTTGGAAGTAGCTACGGAAGTTATGGAGAAAGCAATAATATGTTTGCATACTATTCGCCTGTTGGTCCATCTGGTATTCATTTGCTTGGTCATGGGAGTATGTCGATGCTCGGAAATAGTCCTGATGCTAGGAGAAGAGTTATTCAATACCAGCCAGGGAATGGTCGAGGTATAAGCCCATCTGCTGGAACTTTCACCCATCTGCCCCTTGGTGCCAGTCCCTCGCAATTTACTCCTCCAAGTTCCTACACACAAGTTTCAGCAAGCTCTCCTGGACACTATGGACCTACTTCTCCTGCAAGAGGCACTTCTCATGGATCCCCACTGGGGAAGACATCAACAGTTAGCCAGTTTAATAGAAGAAAAAATTGGGGATGTTCTGGAAGCCCTCAAACTCAAGATATAACATTTTCTCCACATTGGCAAGGCCAATGTCCTGACAGCTCCATCCATGGTGAAGGAACAGCTCAAGTTCTTAGCAGCTCGCCCTCATATCTGCAATCAAATACTGATGCTGCAAGCTGGAAGCAGCGAGGAGTTGGAGCTAATCAGAAAATGGCATGCTTGTTTATGCCAAGTTCTAATTCAAACTTGCAATCAACAGAATTGGGACATGACAACCCAGAGTCTTGCTTATCATTGCCTGATCCTGGTGATTGGGATCCCAATTATAGGTAAACAGTTGGATTTTACATTTCTATTTTCTGTCAATTTGTTCTTGGGAGTTGGGATTATTATCTTGCATGTCTGTTTTTGCTTCCCTTTTGCATTGTTATAGAAATAGATATCAGATTGTATTAGTGAGGACTATAAATGTTTTTGTCAAATCATGTGAGGAACCAATTCTGACGGTTGTTCTGAAGAATGAGACCCCAAGGCCCACAAAACAGGTCTGACCAATTTGCTAAATGTGAGAGGTTTAGTTTTCCCATCTCTAAATATATTTGATTATTGAAATCTTCTTATTCTTCCTGCTAGGAAGCAGAAGAGTTATTAGACATATTTTCTAAAATTTATGAACAAAAATGGTTACTCCCTTTTGTGAAATGTATCATAAAGATCTTTCTTGGTCCCTTATGCAGAAAGATTTCAAAGTAGGTAGTTTTTTTGGCATTGCTTGCTTAGTTGATCAAGTGGTATAGTGCTTAATCTAGCGTGAGTCCTTTGATCAAAAATATCTCTAAAGTTGTTGTAGCCACAAGATAATCATTGTTTATATTTATATCAATTACATCATGCGAAGTCCTTGGAATTTATAGGCGTTTAGGACGTAACTTCAGTCCTTGGGCTGTCTTCTGAACATTATAGTGCATGTTTGGTATAGCTTTTAGGAGGGGCAATCAGGCTTATAGGGTTTTTTTCCCCCTTTCGTTTGGATGAGAAAATTTTTGAATCGAGCTTATGGGGTAAAAGCTTACTTGAAAAGCCAGCTTTTCTGACTTATGGAGTAAAAGCTATTTATGCAACTATCAATCCAAACATAAATTATATTTCACAATTTGATTTTTACCTTATTTGACTTTTCCATAAATAATTTTTCCCACCAATATCCCAAACAAGTCCATAGTCCAGCTTATGTTTGGATGGAGAGAAAAGTGAGGGGAAAATAGGGTAGAGGGAATACTAGAAAGGAAAACTTCCAAAACTAGTGAGACAAATTGACTATTTTGGAGAGTTTTCGCTCTTGGTATTCTTTCCTCCCTAATTTTCTCTCCATCCTAACTCAGTTCATTTGAAGAAAAAGATCTGTATATTGATATATATTTCCTTGTAAATAAATAAAATATACAAGATGAAAACCAAAAATTACTTCCTTGTAAATAAATAAGCAAGGGCTCCTAGATAAATAAATAATTTCCTATATTAATTCATTTTTTAAGCCCTCCTAAAACTCATTTATTTACTACTACATTCTCTATTCTTGATAGATTTTATATATTTGGGAAAATGACACTAAGGTCCCAATTAAGAAAAATAATGTCAGAAAAGTCCATAACTTATTAAGGTAGCTCTTCCACTTGTTAATGGCTGCTTTTACACTTGTCATTGACAGGTTATGAGGCTTTTCTAACATTATTTTCCTTTTTTGGGATCTTGGTATCATTTTCCCTTATATATTTCTATAGGGATTTTCTCTTTTTCGCTGGATTCCAACTCTCTTATTCGCTTTCACTTGTGCTATCTTTCTTCTCTCTACTTTATTCTTTTGTTTTTTTTACCTAAACAAGGAATGCTATAACCTTGGGCTAGCCCATTTTAGTTCAGCCTGAAATGTTTGGTCAATGGGCTAAAACAGGTCGGGACAAGGCAGCAAGCAAGGGCTCAGGCCTGCCAATCCCTGCCCACAAAAAGCCCTGGAATCTAAAATGTTACTTTCTCTATGGCAAGTCAACCACTTCCTGTGTGCCTATTCTTTTCAAGTACACTCATTCCCTCCAGCACTGTTTTTTACACTGAGGTATGTTGAGAGCGTCTAGGATGTCATTTGGAACCTTTATCCTATCAAGGTTGGTGGTAAAAGCTAGGTTCTTAGGTGATAGGGCTTTGTATGCAACCAATTTTCTATAAGATGAAGGGTACAAGAATGGTGTTTCTTTCTAAGAGCCATAGGGAGATCAAGGTCATGGGTTTCCTTACCTTCATAGGACTATTGGAATTACCTTTCTCACGGGATTTAGAGACTCCCATTGGTTTTGACACCTTTATTGCTTCAGGTACAATTTGCTCACTATTACTTCTTTGTTTCTTAATGTAAGACCTGATTAGAGAATTGATCTTGGTCCTAAATGTAAGACCTATTTGCCATATTTGTTAATCTTTTCCTAATTCACCCTATTGATGCTCCCTCAACAATATTCAAGTAAGAGAGAGATGAAGGTAATTTAAGGAAGATGATTAAGGTGTTTTAGAAAAAGCATGTTATAATAACTAATTTTCTTAATCTAATTAAATAAGGTAAATAGATCTTACATTAAAAAATGAAGGGAGTATTTGATTTCTTTCTTGGTATGTAAATCAACACCTCTTGATTTGGTTGCAAGTCTTAAACTTCCTTTTGCATCTACAACTAGAGAAGAGGTTGATAAAGGCGGTGGTGGGTTGAGAAATTTTAGACTGTGGGGGGCAATAAGTATAAACATATTACTATTAAAAATATTAATATTTCATAACTATTTTCTATGAGTTGTCATGTACATTGTGGAGTCAACTCCACCATTTACTTCCCCATATGTCTTCAGCCTGTCCACATCAAATTATTTTCCCTTTTCCTCGACTGTCTCCCTTGCCCTCTGTAGATAGCTTTGTAAACGAGTTTGTTCAAATGAAATAAAAGTGGCATTCTTTTTTTGGCCAAATAAAAGATTCATTCAATAAATTGATCACACAATGATCAATTTTGGCTCCATGAGTGCCTTGGGACCAAATCACAGGGCTCAACCTCCAAGACAATGAACCTGGGGCCCAGCACATTTCTGTCTGGTAACCAACTATAGAATAAAGTGATACTAGTATTTCCTAGTAAACCATTGACGCTGCCTTCTGAACACTGGTGAACTCTTCAACATCCTCATTCTTCAGGCTGTTCTATAAATAGCTCCTACATATTCATGTTGTTAACAATTAATGGATTGGATCTTTTAGTTGTACTGTTATATCTTCTGATATTTCCTTAATTTTGTATATATCAAGGTGATATTTATATTCTTATCAATAGTTCAATTCAAATCCAGTGATGAACTACTTCTGCAAGAGGATAGTTCAGATGGAAGCTGCCTGGCAACGGAGTTTGGCAGAAGTATGAATATTGGTTCCACAGAACCATTGGTTGGATTTGGAAGGTTCAACCATGCCTCCAGCTCCAGCGCAAGCCCTCCTATATCCATTCAGAGGTAGGCTGCCTAGGAGTTACTTTATCATTTTGCCTTTGACTTTATCCATGCATCTTGGTGTTTCCTTTACACGATTGATTTGTCATTTTCTGTGACATTATGAAGATTTGCAGTGAATTGAACTCCTTATATCGAAAATTGTGTTTTTCCTTTTGATATTAAAATTAAATGAGTAAAATTCTGTGAATACCAAAGTTCAATTATGATCGTTTTTTGTTTCACTGATGTAGGGAAATGAAATCTGGGAAATAGTAATGAAAATATGTTAATATTGTTAATCGTTTTTTAACTGTCATCTATTCCTTTCACTGATTTTCCTTGTGCACTTCAGGCAAAATGGACCGGTTCAAGTGTATTCTAATGTAGAGATGGATAGCTCTCCAGCTTATGATGTGCAAGCTGGATACATGCGCTCGGTGTCTAAGCCTTTTCATCTCATACCTCGTATTTTGCAAAATTCTCCTAACCGTTTTGGTCTGCAACCTGTCCAAAGATTTGCCCATGGTAGACCCACTCAGTTCAGTGACTGGAATCAAATTAAGGCCCAGGCTCCTCCTTCCAGTTTCGGCAGTGGAGGCCCGCGTTCTCCAAGAAATAGCTCGTTTGCCAATAGTATGACATGGGGTATATCACTTTCCACAATCAGTTTCATCCATCTGCTTAATTTATCTTATTTTGAGGACACACACACACACACATTATTTTGTTATGCGTTATTTCATCCACATCACCGGCTTCCTCTCCAAATTGCATATTTCCCAAAATGTATGTTAACATACTATGGTGATTGGCATACTCTGTTGTAGGGCGTAGAGTTAATCCTCCTGTCTCAAACATTCCGCCTGCATCCTGTGCAAGAAAAGACTATGCATGAATAGACTAGCAATGGATCAGCTTGTTGTTTTATAATGGTTCACGACGAGGGTTATCGTAAGGGGATAAAAAGGGACGGAAGGGAAGGGGGAAATATTGTACTTTCTTTAAGATGAGGGGATGTCGCAGGGAGGAGAGAGAGACCCGGTCTAAATGTTGATCATTTGCTGTGCTTGCACAAATGTAATTTATGGTTACAGTGTGATGCCATTGATCATTTATTCCAGTGATGGTAATTCAGATTCTCGCCAATCCATTATATTGATGCAATTTACTTAATACATAGTTCGCAAGCTTGACAGAATAGTAATTTTAGGGTTATTTTTTGACAAATTATTTTATGACTTTCATAATCAAAATTTTCCTTTTTCTGTAAATTTTGTAAGTTATTTTTATTTTTCAAAAGTAAAGGTTTGTATGTAATAATCTGATTCTTTGGCACAATTTAACCATATGATTTGACAGGTTGTTGATAGTGAATGATGTTTGATTATTTTGTTACCATATTTTACTCCTCCAATGATATTAAGCACACTACGAATCACAAATATAAAATAAAAAGCTCATATTTATAATACGCTGTATTATTTATAAATAATGTATTCTAAACACAATGCAATGCTTGCTAGGATTGTTTCTAATAAATATATGAATGTGATAAGCTAATGTTTGGATGTATTCACGTATCCCCAAAAAAAAAAAATGTTAGGACCTATTTTTAAAGTTTAGTTGTTTATTTTTTGTAAAAGAAGCATTGCAGGCTTATGGGTTATAAAGTATTCCTTTTAGTTTTTTTTTTAAAAATAAAAATAACCAAATTATGTGATTAAAATTGGTTAAAGGCATTTTATGTATTACAAATTGCAAATTTTTTTTAATACACGACGGAAAATGAAAACATCAAAACCCATTACCCATTATCATTGTGTTCACAATAATCCTGTTGTAAGACCCTCAATCTTGCAACGTGTTCAAAACGGGATGGCATCCAGGACCTGCACTCAAAGCTGATTTCGCAATGTAATCCATCCGCAGCTTTGTTTGCCTCCCGGGGGAACGGAAGAAGTTGGACATCCCAAGATCGACTCAACATGTCTCGAATCTCGGTGATGAGATTATCGTTAAGGTGGCTGAAATTATCATGGTCATGCACCAAACGGAAGACCTCCTCTAAGAAATAATTGTAGTACCAGAGGCGATAACAAATCCAAGAGGTAAGTTTATATTCACCCTGCTTCCTAATCTTTGAAAAGAAGATGATCTAACCTTCATGAGAAATAATTGGCAGTACCAGAGGCGATAACTTGGTATGAGCTTTGTATCCAATATCATCACAAGAATCAGCTTGTAAGTGCATCTCATAAAAGAAAATAGCACGAGTGATGCTTTTGATAATCTGGTCTGAAATCATCTTTAATCTTTTATGAAGAACATTATTCCTCGCTATCCATATAAAATTTAACAGAATGATAATCCCATGCATCATATGAAGGTGATCATCTTTAAATAAATTCTGCAAGGTACATTGCAACCAGGCACAAAAAGCAGCGTAATTGGGATGTTCACTCTTAATCGAGAAACACCCAAACCAAACCGCACGAGTGAAAGGACAGGAAAAGAAAATATGATAAATAGTCTCATCACAAGGACAACCAATATGCATACTCCTGTCACATTTAGATGATGATGATTGAGAATATCACATGAACGTATTGCACTATGAATTAACTTCTTAATGAAGAGCATATATTTGTAAGGGAAAGCAATTGACCACAGGAACTTCCAAAAATCATCATTAATATTTTGGGAACCAGGATCAGTGAGTGAGAGAAAGCTTGCCCTTATCGAATAATTCCCATAACTATCTTCTTTCCAAATCAACTTCTCCTGTAAACCTGTGAAAGAAAGAGGAATTGATAATATATGATTTGAGATGGAAGGATTAGATTGGCCTAATCGGAGGAGCATTCCATTGAATTGGGTTTTATTGTAATCAGAGGCAGACTTACTCTCACTATTGTATGTCTATTCATATGGGAGAATAATTAGGGAGTAAAATAATGGATTACAATAAACTAAAATAGAAAACTTTCCTAATACTAAAAAATCAATCCATATCCTTAAATCAAGGGATATGATCAATATCTACAATCAAGGGATTTTCTAACACTTCCTCTCACGTTGAAGACTAGATGTCATTCAATCTCATCTTCCTCGAAATCCTTCAGACTTAGCTCTGCCCCAGTGGTTTTGTCATAATGTGTGTAATGTGGTCATTAGATTGTATGTGCGACAGATTGATGTTTCCTTCTTTACTGAAGTGTCTATCTGTCTCAACATGTTTTGTTCCATCATGATATATTAGGTTCTAGACCATCTCAATGCTGGCCTTGTTGTCACACCAAAGCTACATTGGTCCCTTATGTGGAATTCCCAACTCCTGTAATGACATGATGGCCTAGATTCCTTCAAATACTCCATCAACAACAACTCTCAACTCTGCTTATGCACTACTTCTTGATACCACGGTCTGTTTCTTGCTTCTCCATCTAACCAGATTTCCCTACATATATGCGCAATACTTTTGATATTAACCTTTTATTCTCTCTATCCCTTGCATGATTTGCATCAGAGTAGATCCTTGTATTTCTTGTTATGCCTTTCTCTAAGAAGATGCCCTTCTTGGATTAACCTTAAGGTAGCTTAGAATTCTATATATTGCCTCCATATGTTCTTCTTGAGGATGGTACATAAACTGACTCACTATTTCAACTGCATAGCTAATATCTAGACGTGTGTGAGTTAAGTGGATCAGTTTCTCTAAAAGTCTTTTGTATCTTTCTGAGTCAACTGAGACACCGATTGGTGTTCCCTTAGGTTGGGCAGCTAACATCCATGTCTCATGTAATATATCTAGGTATACTTTTGAGAGGACAAGTTAATGCTCGCTTTGGTTTTTGCTACTTACATACTAAAAAAAGTATCCCATTTGACCAAGGTCCTTGACTTGGAATTCATTGGGCAAATCCTTTTTCAACTAAGCAATGGAATCTTCATCGTTTCCTATGATAACTATGTCATCAATGTAGACAATCAGGATAGTGACATTTTCATCTTCATGCTTGATAAACGTGTCATCTGCTTGCCCTTGATTATACCAAGTCTCTTCACTACTTTGGTGAACTTGACGAACTATACCTTAGGAGATTGCTTTAGTCAACACAAGGACTTGTTGAATTTGTAGACTGAATTGTTAGGAGCTAGAACTCTATTTTAAATCTCCATGTGTACTTCTTCCTCCAAGTAACTATTCAGGAATGTGTTTTTTTACATCCAGCTGATGTAGCGACTACTCTAAGTTAGCTGTGATTGATAACAACACTTGGTATTGAATTTGGCTAATAGGGCAAAGGTTTCCTTGTAATCAATCCCATATGTCTGAGTATGCCCTTTTGAATCTAGTCTTGCTTTGTACTTGATACTTCCATCAATGATTAAACTTCTAGGTAAAGATCGACTTGCATTCTACCGGTTTCTTTCCTTTGGGAAGAGCAATGATCTCCCAAGTTTTATTTTCCTTAGGCACCTGCAACTCTACTTCTGCAGCTTACTTCCAATCTGGATAAGCCAATGCTTGTTGGAAAGTATCAAGAACTTTGATTTGTGCATGGTTTACAACAAAGTTTGGCATCTTTGAAAACATCTTGCCATATAAAACAAAACATTGGATCAGATGCTTAGTACAAGATCTTACCCCTTTTCTAAGAGCAATAGGCTAGCCTAGCTCTTTAGGATCTAATCTCATGTTGGAGTCATGGTCATTTTGTCAAGTAGGAGAGACATTTCTACCATTTTCTACCACTTCTTGAGTTTTTTTCCAGGACTTCTCTTCTGGTCTGGCTTCTATATCCGCCCCTGTATTGATCTTAATATATGTTTACAGTTTATCTGGTGTAGGTTCAGGTGAAATAGCCCCAGGAGAATGAGGTAAGAAGGTTTAAGGAGAATTGGAATAAGAGTAGGTTTAGGATGTGGTTGTGATGGTTAAATGTTAAGAGTTTTGAAAATAAAATAATGTGAAATTAGCCATTCGATGTCTTAATGATCCCCCTGAAATGGTAATTTGGGATAGTAAGTCTCCTCCTCATAGAAAACAATGTCTTAGAAGATGAACATTTTCTTATAGGTAAGACAATAACACTTGTACCCTTTTTGAGTGAAGGAGTGACCAAGGAATATATACTTTTCAGCTCAAGCATCAAATTTTCTTCCATCATGTTTATAAACAAAGACAATAAAATCAAACACCTTTTAAGGTAATGGGTTGATATGAGGACAATTTGGATAGGTTTCAAGGAGTGTTTGAATGGGCGTGGCATAATTCATAACCTTGGAAGGCATCTGGTTGATTAGATAGGTAGCAGTTAGGACTGCATCACCCTAGAAGAATATGGCCACATTTAATTCCACCAATAAGGTTCTAGTTACTTCCAATAGATAGCGGTTTTTTGGCTTAGCAACACCATTCTATTAAGGGGTGTAAGAACATGAGGTTTGGTAATGGATTACTTGCTGATCAAGAAACTCCTTAAAGGTTCCACTTATGCACTCCTTGGCGTTGTCACTTTGTAGTATGTCAATGCAAGTTTGAAATTGATTTTTCTCAAAGGTATAGAAGTTTTGGAACATATTGACTACCTCAGACTTTCCTTTCATCAAGTAAACCCATATGGTTTTGGTGTGATCATCCATGAAAGTGACAAACCATTTGGCATTTGCTAGGTTTTATTTTTGCAAGGCTACATGTTGGAAATTAATGCCCTAGGGGTCAATCATTGTACTTTAAACATTATTGTTATTTAAAATATTTCTCTATTTTGTCATCATATGATTTGCATGTTTATTATGATGACTGTATCCTTGGTTGTATCATAAAGATTGTCCTAAATGTCCCTGGTCGGTCATCTATGTGGAAACAAAGATGAAATAAGACCAGTATGATTTTGATAAGGTATAAAGATACGAATCAAAATCTCATACACTTGTAAGAGTACAAGGTACTAGACCAACCTATTATGAGAAAACTGATAGATTAAGTCATAAGCTTATCTCATGTATAACCACATCACAATGCCCTTTGACCTGAGATCATTATGTATTCCTACATGAGAGTCGCTAATCTTTAACCTAGTCAAAAGTCACCTTTGAGCAGGTGATGATAAAGGCTTCGGTCGACATTAGTGGTTTACATGCAGAGGAATGCGAATGGTCAAGATGAGATTTGTCCCTCACATTTGTAGAGAGATATTACTGAGCCCCTCAATGAGTAAGTTTGAGAAAAATATGGCCATACTATGATGGAAAGGAGTTTCCATTTCAATTTTTAGATTACTCAAGAATCGAGAAAGTAATGGTCAAGAACAGGAGGATGACACTATCCATACTTCATCCTTGATCAAATTATCGCATGATAAAAGGGATGTGGCAGGTTGTATGATAGGTTGCATCATATCATCAATACTCATATGAATTAGGTAGTCATAATGTCTTGCTAGAGGCCGTTTGTGACTTGTGGGATGGTACAATGTTGGCCCGCAACCAATTTCATGTGGGCCTACAGGGTCGTACACAAGGATAGCTCAACATGAGCTATAAGGTACATATTCATTAAATCTAAGATATGTCTAAGATTTAATGAATGCAATGTTTAATCTAGGGAGAATGTGTGTGTGTGTGTGTGTGTGTGTGTGTGTGTGTGATGTAGTATTTGTTTGGGAATATGCCATTAAAATATCATTTGAATTTGCAAAACCCCTAGAAGTCTTTTGAATTTGTAAAAAGACTGAGAGGTACCAAGGACCTATGAAGGATATGCAAATTTATGTGAAATTACCTTTTTGCCCTTAGTTTTAAATAAATAAAACAAAATAAAAATACCCTCGCCGGAGGGCCGCCGCCACCGACTGGGCACCGGATGGCGGCCACCGACGAGGGAGGTAGGGTTTTTTTGGGGGGGGGTTTAAGGTTTTTTTAAAAAAAAAAAATTATTCATTGTAAGTGTTGGGGGTGGGTTCGAACACCTAACCCCCCCCCCCCCACACATCCATGGGGCCAAGTGGCTCACCAGTCGGGCCACTTGGTTCCTTTAATAAATATATATATTCTTCTTAATATTTTTTCAATGGTATTTACAAATCCAGAAACGATAATTACAAATCCTGAAATGATAATTACCATTCCACAAGCGAAATTTACAACATTTTCTATAGAAATCACTTTTTTTACTCTTTGAAGCATGTGAGTGAAAAAAAAGCACTATTACAAATCTTGAAACGATAATTACAAATCCTAAAATGAGAATTACCATTCAAAAAACGACATTCACAACTTTTTTTCAAGTTTACATTTTTTCCTCTTCAATGCCTATGAGTGAAAAAAAAAAAGCACTATCACAAATCTTGAAAAGCCAATTACAACTCCTGAAACACTATTTACGACTTTTTTAATTACAAAAAAGGATCCTTGAAAAAAGTTGTAAATTCCATTTGTGGAATGGTAATTCTAGTTTCAGGATTTGTAATAGTGTATTTTTTTTGTTTTCACTCACATGCATCAAAGTGTAAAAAAAGGGATCACTATAGAAAACATTATAAATTCTGTTTGTGGAATGATAATTCTTGTTTCAGGATTTGTAATTATCGTTTTAGGACTTGTAATAGTGCATTTTTTTGGTTTTCACTCACATGCATCAAAGAGTAAAAAAAGGGATCCCTATAGAAAACTATGTAAATTCCGTTTGTGGAATGATAATTATCGTTTCAGGATTTGTAATCGTGCATTTTTTTTTGTTTTCACTCACATGCATTAAAGAGTAAAAAAAGGGATCCCTGTAGAAAACATTGTAAATTCCATTTGTAGAATGGTAATTCTCGTTTCAGGATTTGCAATTATCGTTTCAGGATTTGTAATAGTGCATTTTTCTTGTTTTTATCACATGCATCAAAGAGTAAAAAGAGGGATCCCTATAGAAAATGTTGTAAATTCCGTTTGTGGAATAGTAATTCTCATTTCAGGATTTATAATTATCGTTTCTGGATTTGTAAATATCATTGAAAAAATGTTAAGAGGAGTGTGTGTGTGTGTGTGCGTGTGCGTGTGCGTGTGCGTGTGCATGTGCGTGTGTGTGTGTGTGTGTGTGTGTGTGTTAAAGGAACCAAGTGGCCCAACTGGCCACTTGGCCCTATGGATGTGTGGGGGGTTGGGGGTTTGAACCCCACCTCCCACACTTTTAATGAATAATTTTTTTAAAAAAACAAAAAACCCTAAACCAAAAAGAAAAAACCCCCCACCCTCTAGCTGGTGGCCGCCGTCCGGCACCCAACTGGCGGTGGCGGCGACCAACGCTCCTCTAGCGAGGGTATTTTTATTTTTTATTTTGATTTATTTAAAACTAAAGGCAAAAGGGTAATTTCACTTGAATTTGCATATCTCTCATAGGTCTTTGGCACCTCTCAATCTTTTTACAAATTTGGAAGACTTATGGAGATTTTGCAAATTCAAATGGTATTTTCCCTATTTGTTTTGTATTTAATTTATTTGATAAATTAAATAACTAAAACAAATAGGTATATCGTATCTCATATTTAATTTTTGAAGATAAATATCATATTTTATATTTAATTTATGAAGATAAATGAAATCATATGGCTTTTAATTCGGATTAAAAGATAGTTTAGATTAAATCTATTGGACAAATTTAATTAATATTATTTTCTATCAAATTCAAATTTCAAAATTAATTAAGATCAATTTTGAACATAAATTCGCCCATTAGAGTTTGAAAACCCTAAGACAGTCTGACGTATTAGAAAGGCCGTAAGAGAAATCCTAGAGAAAGTGAAAAACGTGAGAGGCACTAACACGCTGCCAGTGTTAGGGTCTTGTTTGTGTGGATATCGGTAAAGGGAACTGGTTTGTTCAGTTGTCTCCTAATGATTGAACAAGACGCATAAGAAAGTGTTGGAATTCGTACGTGCAACGGAAGAAATTAACCAAAAGAAAAATTTGAATCCCAATTATAGATCTATCAATTGCGTTTAATTCAAGTAGTCAGAATTGTACCTTTCGTATGCATCTTGTTTGGAAAAATGCAAACTCTTTTAGTAAAATTATTTCATTTCAAAAATTTCATAGGGAGAGACGACATTGTTCTACATTACGATCTGAACACTTCAGAAGACTACACAAAACGACGTCGTCCAAGCCTTCTTCTTTAAGCTTTCGGATTCATAAGATCTAACTAGAGACCCCGAACGTATAAAACGTAAAATCAATTTAAATGCATACAAATATTCAATTATATATATATATATATATATATATATATAACGCATGTTTAAGAACATAAACCTAATTTAAATGCACAATTGATTTGTCTCTAATACCACTGTTGGAATTCATACACGTATCGAAAGAAATAAAACAAACGAAAATTCAAATCTATAGATGTCACTATGCATTAATTTGTTTAGTGAGTTGACAAGTTTTACAATGAAAAGGAATGTGATTTTTATTGAATAAACTTGAAACATATATTTCATATAATCAAAACTAGGGTGGCCTGAACGATATTGTCAAACAAATACATCTTTATTTTGAGAATTTGAGCTAACTAGTGCCTTCTTGGCATTCTAAGCATATTTATTCTTCAAGTGTGAACCTTCAAGGTATAAAAGTACATCCCATTCTCTAGAAGTCCCAATTGTAACATCCTCCATTTTGAAGAACAAAAATTATTTGATGTTTTGATTAAACCATTCATCAAGATGTTTTATGCACATGGTTGAGCTTTGGATTTAATCAGGCCCAAACTCTTTAACTGAAAATTACTTCAAGGTTTATCAAAATATCCAAAATATACCAGAGTATGCAAAATGAGCCATAATGTGGCAATATACAATAATCCAACATGTACCAAAAGAAAAGAAAGCACTACTATTAGCTAATGTAGTTTAAGCTTCCGAAGCATTCCCTAATAGACCCAAACGAAAACTATCACCTGAAAAATAATGGTAACCATCAATCAAACTTATTACAAATGCTAATATGTCCTTGTAAGGTGTCAAATGGAACATTTTATGTAACAAAGGATTAGAAATATAATTTCAAAAATTTTGTATTATAATTTCTATATCAAATTTCATTTCATAATTCACATATATAACATGCCAAGCAAAATATTAATGCACCGACCATTCTTATTACCCCAAACCATCCTTATAACTGCTAACTCGAGTCATAGCTAACAAATTATTCATCCATTTGAATGGATTACATATGATTTCAAATCATGAGGCGTCACCTAGCCAGGGTCCCTGGCTTGGCATAATTGGGCTATGGCTCCCCTCCTTTTGATGAAACCAATGAGGTGTCACTGTCCCTTGAGCTGACCCTTAACCCGGCTAAAGGAAAAAGGTGATACCAAGGGTTCTAAGAATGTTAAAGACATCCATTATGCACCGAGTGATGTCATTCCACGTGGTATATACTTATATGAAATTTCCCATCACAACACCACAACCATTCACCCCCTTTGGTATCAACACTCAAGAGATAAAATGACAATGAGCAATCACCTACCATTATCAATTTACAAGCTATCAAAAGAATCTTTTCAATCTCATAAAGCAATAATATAATATCACTAGTCATGTTCCAAAATAAAATTCCACAAGACAATTTCATTATGAACATAGTTTTCATAAAATTATATAGTTAAATCACTTACAAATATTGTACAAGCATGTATAATAAGAGGAAAGTGGTTACCTCAAGTTTTTGACACAATAACTAAGCTTGATAAAAATCAAGTCAACTCTAAAAATAAATATATAATTATACGTTAATAAAATTAACAAAAATACCAACTAATACAATAAAAAATAATTAATTAAATTATAATTGTCTCACTTTAGTTTTCTTAGAAAAATGACAATTTATCTATTCCTCAAATTATCACTACAATCACATTTTCTTCTTTCATAAATTAATTGTCACTTATTAGGATCATCTAAATATCACCATATCCTCAATTTAACCAAATACCCAATTTCCTAACATAAAAGTTTCACCTTAAAATTTCAAATATTTACATTTATTTATAAACCTCAAATTCAATTAATCTAATCATTAATATAACCTCCAATTAAAAATGAATTATAAATTCGAATATAAGAGACCTACTATCACAAATCTCAATTTTTCAACCTAATGCTAACTCATATAATCATAACTCAATTTATTAAACAAATTTTCAAATCTCCACATAATCAAAATCATATCAAACTCTAATTTAAATTCCAAATCCCAACTCATAATTTCATATAATTCAAGATTTAGTAAAACTAACCCGATTAAACCTACAATAGTACCTCTAGTAATCCAATAAATGTCTTATACCTTATTTAATTCGTAGAAATATCCTATATCATATAAATCCTAATTTCTTTCAAATTTAAAATTAAATTTAAATTCCTACAACAACCAATTAATAAATTTAAACCGATTAAAATTATCTATTAAGCATGCCCTACATATATACAGTTATCTATTATAAAAACTCAAAACCTTACCAAAATTATAAACCCAACACTTCTCTAATCAGTACTTTATTATTCTCATTAGAAAAAGGAAAACATGTAGAATAACTTTTATGAAGAAAGTTTGTTGAAAAAAAAGTAATTTAATTGCCTAAATAATCTTATAAAATAAATAATTTACCTTAAAAACTCAAATAACCTGCTCTTCCTCTTCTTTCCCTTGTTCACTCTACACTAAAAAAAAAAAAAAAACACACACACACACACCATCTCTCTACATACATATATGGATAAAGAGAAATAGAGGTGGTGGATGGGGATTTAGTCCCCCCTTTCTAGGTAAAAAAAAAAAAAGCGGCAGACATGTTGCCACCTTTCCACAAAACGTGGCAACATGTGTGCAAACTAAAAAAAATGAAATAATAAGAATATTACACCAATTGTCCTTCCCAAATTTAAATTCTGAAAGATACATAAATCATTATAAAAAATCACTTGGCATATTCGCCCTCTTGTCAATTTGCTCACATATATTAAGTTACAAGTAAGTGCAAGTTTAAACAATACATTATACATTCTTAAATGTCTCTTGACTTTGAGGGTTTCATGACACAACTTAAGATTTGTAAACAAGGTTATATTACTAGTTATGTGATCTATAGCTCTAAAGTCAACAATCCATGTATCTTCACTATTCATTATAGCATCAAGAGCTATAATAGAATTATCTTACTGCACCTGATTAATACTAGGTACATAGTTTGACTTATTCTATTTGTCAAGTATCCTTTGAAGCACTTGTAGTTCTTCCTGGCTTATGTGAGCATCAACTTCAACATTTTGTTTAGCTGTGGTGAAGTGACTTTGGAAGTTCAGTTTTCCAATTGATGGCATTTCATGTACTTTCCAACACTCCTCCTTGGTATGACCCTTCCTCTTGCAATAATTGCACTATTTGTTATTCCTTCGTTCACATTATGGTCCTCTCACTGCAAGCATTGAGCCGTCAATCTGACTTAAGCCACTTTGGTTCAAAGATTTTTCTACTTTCTTTGAATTATATATAATTGAAAACATCAAACAGATGTGGTAAGGGTTTCATTCCCATAATTTTGCCTCTCATCTCCTCGAAAGGGTCATTGAGGCCTAAGAAAAGTCGTATGTCCTTCCTTTTCCCACTATATTTTGGTACAATTGGCCATCCTTGATGTTTTTCCATAGATGTACTTCAAATAATTCTTATTGTTGCCATAATTTCAATAAAGCATTATAATATGGGTTTAATGTAGGTAGGAATATTTTTTCTGCTGCACTTAAATATAAGTGAGTGGGGCCCATTTAGTTTCTCTCTGTCTTCTTTTAATAATGGGCCCCACTCATTTCTATGTGAGTGCGGCATAAAAATGTTTCTGCCTCAAAGGCAGAAACATTAAACCCTTATAATATTCAATCACTGTTATGTTACCTTATCGTAAATTACAAAGTTGTTGTTTTAGATGGATCAAGGTGTTTTAGATATCAAGAGAAGAGTATGTTCTCCTTGCTGCATCCCAGATTTATTTAGCTATATTTGCAAGAAGGTAGCCCTCGCTAATATCAAGAGTCATCGAATTACACAACCAAGTCATTACTTGGTTGTTTTCAGCAAACCAAGTGTCAAAATTTGGATCATCAAAGGTCGATTGAGGAGCTTTCCACGTTGATGTACTTCTCTTTTCACTTGCCATGTATGTATCTCAACACACTTTGAGACTACTAGAGGTAGTTCCTTCCATTTAGTTAATGGTTAATGATGACCATAATTGAATTTTCTGTAAAGGATGCTAACTCTGACCCTATTTCTAAAGATTTTGAAGGTGTTGTAGTAGTATAAGAGGATGAAGAAGAGTTACTTTGAGGATTTGTTCCCATCATAAGAGCCATTGGGTTAACTTCAAGATTTGCTGGATTTCCAAGAACATAGCCAAATAGAGCAGAAAAATTGGAGGGGTTCATCATTCTTGGTGAAAAGTGACCGGAAAACATCATAAAGGGTGGCTTGTGTGGGTCACGTGCCAGTTAGATCGCAGCCACTTCTCTAGGATCTACTGATCGATGAGTTTTGATCCTCCTTGTGTCGATGTAGTGCCACGTACTATCTTCTCCACATCTGTTAATCACCTTCCTCTTCTCTCTCTTTCTCTCTCTCATGTTTCTCCCTCTTCCTTCACTGTCTCACTCTTCTTTTTGGGTAATGGATCAATGGCTATAGCTTTGATGACATATTGTAATTAAAGGCACACTTACTCTTTGAAAGGGCCCCATTCGCTGGTAAGGTATACACACGGATACCAAGGTAGACATAAACAATATAGACAAAGAGGCTAAATGCCTTTTAAGGTTGCAGGGTTGACCTTTTTGAAAATGGAAGAAATCACCAAGAGGGGGGTGAATTAGGGATTTCAAAAATTCTTTTTGAACTCTTTTTCAAAACCTTTGAAAAATAAATAACAAGAGAGTAAGGGAAGAAAAG
Source organism: Acacia confusa (assembly GCA_037074495.1). Taxonomy (NCBI): domain Eukaryota; kingdom Viridiplantae; phylum Streptophyta; class Magnoliopsida; order Fabales; family Fabaceae; genus Acacia; species Acacia confusa. The sequence continues at coordinate 39,488,506 of CM073509.1, forward strand.
CTTGACACACAGAATTTATAATGGTTCGGTCTTAACCTCGACCTACGTCCAGTCCCCAGATATCTTCTGGGTATTTCCACTAGTTCAACAAGCTTTAACTACAACAATGTAGACTACAAACAATCCTATTCACCTAGGACTTGCTCCCCCTTACACTTTGAAATTAAGCTACCCCACTCACAGGTTTCCACAACCTTGAGTTTACACCAACAACTTTTGATTTCAAAGAATCAAGACTCTCAAAAAGAATAGATAATGATAAACACTGAAGATCAATTTAAAATCACAATACATACTCAAATTGAAAAATATAATCAAAGTAGCTTAGTTGTGTGTATCTTGCTCTGAGTCTTCATAGCCTTTTATTAGCTAACTAGATGAACTAGCCGTTGCATTTTCTTCTCTAACGTTCAGCTACAAATCTGGAAAATGACAGTTGCATATTTTGCTTTGTTCTTTCAATTCTCAGCTGGAATCTTGGAATATGTTGATGCAGAAGGTCTTCCAAGTATTCAGTCATTCCATAACCTTCATTTGATCGTTGGAGAGAGATTTGATTGATTCATAACGGTCTGTGCTGAACCATTGGGATAGAGGAGAAGGATTAGCCCTATTCTTGGTTCTTCATTTAATGCACTTTATTCTAGATCTGATTCCATCTTGATCTTAGCTGAACTTATCTGAAAATCACTCAAAACTTCATCAAATACATTAGAAGCAATAGTATCATATGATAAAACAATTCCAGGTTGACCCATAAAGATTTCGCAGATCAACATCATTTGGTTTTTCAAAATCATCGTTGCAAACTCGAGTTTGTAATTCTAGACTCGAGTTTAGGGTTCAACCAGAGAGCATGAATGTTGATCATCGGTCTAAACTGGCAGTTTAAAAATATTAACTCCAGTTTGGTTCTTACAGAGAAGACTGTCGGGCTCTGGACTTGGAATGGAACTTTGGATGTGTACCTAAACTCGAGTCAATTAATGACTAACTCGAGTTTGGGGCTATGTCAAGAGGATGAGCCTAAGTTCAAGAATTTCTAGACTGGAGTTTAGCAGCATGACCTGGAGTTTGAAAAGCAAGCATATTGGTGGTCTTTCTGTGTAATATCCCAGATTATTATTATTATTATTATTATTATTATTATTGTTAATAATAATAATAATAATAATAATATTAAAATTAAAATTAAAATTAAATAGGTTGTTGCACTATGATCATTTAACCATAAGGTTTTAAATTTATATTTGTGTGAATGTACTATAAAACACTTTTGGAAAAAAAATGGAAAAATAAAAAGATTGTTTTCACTAGATTATGGTATTACCACCGTAAATCATCCGGTATAGAGAGCTTGTTTCATTTGGTGATAAAATGCAAGAAAATAAATGTCATTATTAATTGTTTGATATTAATTATATTCCTTTGAAATTTGAAAATTATTTCATAGTTTTATATCTAAATTACTATTAAAGCAATAATTAAGAGTATAATATTTATTATATATATATCTTTAAAATCCTAGGTGTTGGTTTTATATAATTCACTAATTGTTATATATAGTGTTCCCACCTGGTTTATTATAGTAATAATATAGTAATAATAAATAAATAAATAAAAATTAACAAATTTAAATTAGAATTTAATAAGTGACTTATTATTTTTCTTCATTAGATTAGTAATAGTAAAAAAAACAAAAGAAAAGAAAAAAAAAACAAAAAGGCCCAACCCACAAAGCCCAACTCATAACTAAACCCTAAGAGCCTAATTATAAGTTAGGTTTAGCCGCCTAACTTTAGTCATCGCTCATTAGCTCTCTCTCTCTGAAAAATTCTTTGTGGCAGAACTTCTCTTCTAAGAGCTTAGCAAACACGGAGACCAGGTAATCTTAATCCCTAGAACAATAGGAATCCTTTTTTTTTTTAATCTCCCTCTCAATTCACGTGAGCAAGCAATCCATATGTAGCTTCTGTTTTACAAAATTGCTCCACATCCAATTCAATTATGATGTTGCCTTATAGATTTATATATACATAAAAATTCTTTTTTTGTGTGCTTCGTTTTGGCAATCTGTACGTTCCTTCAATTCCATTGCTTATTAAAGTATATTCCTTCTCGATTCGCGTACTGTACTGCACCTTCAGTTTTGGAGAATTGATCCACCTTGATTTAATTAGAATGTTTGGCTATAGGTTAATATATATAAATATTAATTGTGATTCAATATGCAATCTGTACAATATTCATACATTCACCTCGTTCTGCGTGATTGAGTATTCCTCTTCTGTTTTGTCTCTTTTGTGCTTTTTTTTTTTTATGTTTGCTTTGTGTCTATATATATATATATATATATATATATATAAAGTTTAAATGATAATTCTGGGAATTTCCCATGAACATCTTATAGAACCCATGAGTATTTACTTTATAGTTCAAAAAGGGATGATGAGTAGAAGTTGAGTTTAAATGATAGTCCTGGGAATTTCCCATGAACATCTTATAAAACCCATGAGTATTTACTTTATAATTCAAAAAGGGATGATGAGTAGAAGTTGAGTTTAAATGATAGTCCTGAGAATTTCTCATGAACATCTTATAAGAACCCATGAGTATTTACTTTAGATTTCCAAATTGGGAAATCTTATAATAAAATAGAGACAACATTTTAATGATTATATTTGAGAAAACTCACGAGCTCCCATAAAGAGTTATAACTGTGAAATTAAGATCAACCATTTCTTGTAGGAGTAAAGAATTTTATTATTATTTTGGTTACAAATATCTGAATACACCTAATAAGAATAATTTAGGAATTTTATGAGTCTAAACTACTTATAATAAAGTAGCAAGTGGAAGGATAGCTTTGGGATGGTACCTCATAAAGTGATGAACACACTTTTAAGGCTTTATGCCTTCGAGAATTTATTTGATGTGAACCGATATATCCGTTCTTCCCAAAGTGGTGTTTGGCAGGGTTTCCAGGGACACTAGTAGCAACTTTGGGAAGAGGTGTGCACACTAGGAAGAAATTATGATATGGCCAATTTTGATGATTTGTGACTGGCAGGGTTTCCTGGGTCTACCATGGTTCTCTTCCCACTAAATAAGACTGGCAAGGTTTCCCGGGTCTAAACAAATGCAAAAAGATAATGATTAATGTCTGATGCAATTTTATAAACAATGACACCTTTTAATTATACATATCATGATATTTTTATTTTGTAATTATCTTATTATAATTTTTATAATTATTTTATTTCATTTAAATTTATTTTAAAATTAATTAATTAATTAATTAATTAATTAATTAATTTTATTTTATATTATCTCTTCTTAATTAGGATTACCAGCGTTTGCTGATGTGTGTATTCTTGGGATGTGATAATCCTTCGGGGGAGCAGAGTTTCAGTGAAATAGGTGCCAAGGGTGGGGCTAGCAGTGAGAAGTGAGGAAGATGTCAAATTTTAATTTCGATTTCATTTAGTCATTTTATTTTATTATCTTATTTTATTGTGTTTTGGTGTTGTGTAAAACTATTTAGATTTATATTTATTTAATGTAGTTTGTAGCCTTGCACTTGTCCCAGTATAAGTGCGGCGGTGACACCTCCCGAATTTGGCGATTTTGGATTTTTAATTATTAAACCATCAGAATTTTATGTTATTTTAACTCTATAAATTCGGGGTGTTACATTTTGTATGACTTAGACTCGAGTTTGGGGAAGCAAACTCGAGTTTCAGCAAGAACTGAAACTTTGAAATTTATCTTGGTCAAGTGTAAACTGGAGTTTGGAAACACAGACTGGAGTTTACAAGGCTTATGAAAATACTGAGTTTTCTGGATTCTTTCTGTTTAGTCTAAACTCGAGTTTCATGTTCTAGACTCGAGTTTGTCTTGTGCAAAGTTCTGATTGCTCTTTGTATCTCCCAGACTTCAAGTTTAATTTCGTAAACTGGAGTTTGGCTTGTTGCGAAAAACTTTGATTGCTTTTTGTGACTCTTTAGACTCGAGTTTGGCTTTCTTGCATAATTGAGCAGCTTTCTGTCAAGTCTCAAACTCGAGTTTACATACCTAAACTCGAGTTTGCCTTTGATAGTAGGTTTTTCAACTTACTAAAGACAAACTTCATGTCATGTTTACAATTGTCAGTTATCATAAAAACACATAGAGAACTAACACTTTTTAGTTTATATCCTTTTTGGAGTAAGAGTAGGATTAGTGACTGTTATTAAGGTGGCTCATGGGAGACTGTGTAAACTCCTTTATTTTGACTATATGAGCCATTAGGTGTTTTGGGAGGAGGCAGATAGGATATTGTAAGAGTGGTATTAGGAGAGGGAATCAGGTGCTATAGGTACTGAATCTCATCTTAGCTGAAAGGAGTTGAATGTTCCTATCATATTGTGTAATCTTTGCTTTTTATTAGTAATATAACTAAACCAATGTGTTTTACTGGTATTTCTTAGTGATTCCCTACAAATTGGTATCAAAGCAGTTTGATCTTTGGGAATATGGCGGGCGAAGTCAGAAGTTTAAGGGACTCTGTGATAGGCTTGACAAAGAAAGTAGATGAGCTCGCTGGACTGTCTCAACAAGTGACGGAGCTGATGAAGGCAATGAGAATAATGAGAGAAATGTTGCTACGTATGGAAGGTGGCTCAAGTAAGAAGCATAACAGCAAGAAGAACACCGAGGAATCACACTCGGATGAGAAGTGACCAAGTTTCGAAAGTTGGAATTGCTTGTGTTTGAAGGAGACGACCCCATCGGATGGTTCTGCAGAGTTGAACGCTACTTTCACATCAATGGCATCCCAGAAGCAGAGAAGTTAGAAGCAGCGGTGGTATGTCTTGAAAGTCGAGCCCTTCATTGGTACCAGTGGAAAGAGACTCGATGAGTGATGAAAAGCTGTCTGGAGTTCAAGCATAAAGTGCTGGAGTGATTTCATACGTTTTAAAGAGGTGGAGAATACAAGATACTCTTCGCTAATCGATAGGAAGGTTGGTCCTGGAATATGTGGAGGAATTCGAAAAACTATCATTCTCGTTAAGCGACGCACTGGAAGATTGTTTGATGGGAGTGTTCCTATATAGCTTGAAGATGGAGGTTCAGGCAGAGCTGGAAATTTCCGATGAAAGCGATCTCGAAGGGTTGATAAAAATGGCCATATGTGTTGATGGCCGAAATCGATTGCTGGAAGCCGAAAGAGGACACGGGGCGCACAAGACAGGTTCCAACAATGGGTTAAAAAAGTATCTGACCCAACCACTGTACTCATGGGTCACCTATTCTGCCGAACTAACCTGAACCGCCTCAGTCACAAATCACCCGACCCATACTACCAAAACTGACTCAAAAGCATTGGAGGTGAAAACAGGAAGCTCATCGACTATGGCTTCCACCTCACACAGGACTGGATGGAGTCGAAGACTCCCTGACTTGGAGATGGCTCGACGGAGAGAATTAGGGCTATGTTACAAATGCAGGGACAAATACAGCCCAGGCCACACTTATCGAGATAAGAACTTGCAGGTGTTCTTAATCGACGTTGAGGCAGAGCACGGTGACAAACGAGCTATCGAAACAGGGGAGGTGGTAGAAGATTATTTTGACGTCGAAGATGAAGCAACCAGGATGGAATTATCATTGAATTCTCTTGCTGGATTCAAAAGCCATAACACCATGAAAGTAAAAGGAGAGATTGCTGGAGAAGCTGTGGTTGTACTGGTTGATAGTGGGGTGACACATAATTTTATCTCCGAGAGCTTATTGAATTGTCCAGGGATCAAGGTGGATGACGTAGACACATACACCATCACAGTAGGAGATGGGCATTTTGTCCGACGGGGAAAGCATTGCCAAGATGTGAGTCTGAAAGTTCAGGGACTCACAATTGTGCAAAATTTCTACCCCTTTCTGCTAAGAGGCATCGATGTAGTATTGGGCATTGAATGGCTCAAGACTTTAAGGGACGTCAAGGTAAATTGGAGGCAGATGACAATGAAGATAGGGAAGAAGAGCAACCGGATCTTATTACATGGTAACTTGACGCTATCTCGGATGCAAGCTTCTTTACAATCGATTATTCATACAGTAAAGAAGAAAGGGCAAGGATTTTTAGTGGAATGCAATGGCATAGGATTAGAGGGAGACAAGGATCATAATTAAAATCCAGGAATCAAAGAGTTGCTGAATAAATTCCAAGCGGTTTGTCAAATGATCAAGTCCCTTTCGCCCCAACGATCGCGAGACCATGCGATAATGATTAAACCAGGAGAGCAGCACCCTAACATCAGGCCCTATAGTTATCCTCACTCGTAAAAGAAGGAGATTGAAGATTTGATTAAAGACATGCTACAAGCTAGAATTATTCAACCCAGCACAGGCCCTTACTCTAGCCCTGTTTTGCTGGTCAAGAAAAAAGACGGGAGCTGGCACTTTTATGTTGATTATAGAGATCATAATAAGATCACCATACCTAACAAATTCCCTATCCCAGCCATAGACGGGCTTCTAGATGAACTAAAGGGAGCAACCATGTTCTCCAAGTTGGATTTAAAATCTGGATACCACCAGATTCGAATTAAGGATGGTGATGAACACAAGATAGCCTTTCGAACCCACGAGGGACATTACAAGTTTAAGGTGATGCCTTTCAGACTTGCTAACACTCCTTCTACATTCCAAGCGTTGATGAATGAAATATTTAGAGGATACCTATGGAAATTTGAACTCGTATTTTTTGATGATATATTGATTTATAGTCATACTATGGGTACTCACTTGGAACACCTAGAAAGGGTCTTGGCTGTATTGTAGGAACATCATCTGGTGGTTAACCTCAAAAAGTGTAGTTTTATGTAGCCTAGAATTGAATACCTTGGTTACATAATTTCAAAGCATGGAGTTTAGGCCGATCCCACCAAAGTTGAGAGCATTGTAGCTTGGCCCCAACCTACGAATGTGAAATCATTGTGAGGATTCTTGGGGTTGACCGGCTATTACTGAAGGTTTGTCCAAGGCTATTGGGAAAATAGCTAGCCCTTTGACAGATTTACTCAAAAAAGAAGCCTTTCATTGGATCCCAGAGGCAACCAAAGCTTTTGAAGCACTCAAAGTAGCAATGACCACCTTACTGGTATTGGCAATGCTAGATGTTTCAGCACCATTTGAACTAGAAAATGATGCTTCAGGGACTAGAATAGGCATGGTATTAATGTAGCGAGGGTGCCCTATAGCGTATTTTAGCTAGAAGTTGTCTAAAAGAGCTCAACAATGCTCAGTTTATGAAAGGGAATTGATGGCTATGTATTAGCCATCAAGAAATGGAGGCACTACCTATGGGGACAACGCTTTATCATCAAGACTGATCAGAGAGCTTTAAAATACTTGTTGGGACATAGAATTCTACAGGAAAACCAATAGAAGTGGGTGTCAAAATTGATAGGATATAACTTTGAAATCCTATACAAACCAGGAAAAGACAACCGAGCCGCTGATGCTCTCTCACGGCAGGAAGAATCCTTGAGTTTGTTGGCATTCTCTATCTGGCAGAATGTTGATTTAGAGGATTGGGAGTAGGAAATCCAAGCTGATCCTAAACTTAAGGAAGTGATGCAACATATACTCACCAGGGGAGAGGTAATGGAGGGATATTCTTTATTCAAGGGGTATCTACACTATAAGGGCATATTAGTCCAACCTAAGAACTCAGCAAGAATTCCCTTATTAATGCAAGAATACCACAACTCTCCAGTTAGTGCGCATTTGGGATACTTGAGAACGTATAAAAAGCTAGCTAATGTGGTTTATTGGTAAGGGATGAAGTGAGATATCCAACACTATGTGGCTGAATGTGAAATCTGTCAGAGGAACAAGCATCAAGCCCTATCTCCTACAGGGTTGTTACAACCCTTACCCCTTCCACATGCTGTTTAGGAGGACATTAGCATGGATTTTATTTCTGGGTTGCCTAAGTCCCGACGATATGACACAATACTGGTGGTGGTAGATCGTCTTATAAAGTATGTGCATTTCCTTCCTCTCAATCATCCTTATACAGCTAAGGATGTGGCAGAAATCTTTCTCAAAGAAATTATCAGCTTGCATAGCTTCCCAAAGACAATTGTCTCTGATAGAGACCGGGTGTTTGAGTCAGTTTTGGTGAGAGTTGTTAAAACAAGTTGGTACTACATTGTGCTTAAGCTCAGTGTACCATCCGGAGACTGATGGACAAACAGAGGTGCTGATTAAAGTGCTAGAAACATATCTAAGGTGCTTTACTAGTGAGAGGCCGAACCAATGGGCTTAATGGCTACCGTGGGCAGAATACTGGTACAACACCACTCATCAAGGGTCAACTGATATGACTCCCTTTAGAGCTGTGTATGCAAGGGATCCACCCACCTTTCTCAAGCTCACCAACAAACCATCAGTCATAGAGAAAGTTAATGAGCAAATTAGATCAAGAAACGCCATTATGCAACCTTGAAGGAAAACTTGCTCAAAGCTGAAGAAGAAATGAGGAGGCACGGGAACAAACATCGTAGGGACATCCAATTTGAAGTAGGGGATCAGGTGTATGTCAAGATCCGACCCTACTGATTGCGTACACTAGCCAAGCGGATTGATGAAAAACATAGCCCTTGTTTTTATGGACCCTTCACGATTGTGGAAAGAATAGGAGCTATGACATACTGACTCAAGCTTCCATCTACAGCCTGAATTCATCCGGTTTTCCACATCTCGGTCCTCAAGAAATCAGTGACATCTGGCCTAGTGACTCTTACCATTCCTCCAATTCTATCTGACTAATTGGAACTGTAGGTTCAACCTGAGGGGGTCTGCAAGATCAGGCGTCTTATGAATGGACAGTCCAAAGTGCTGATTAAATGGAAGGATATGCCTGAATATGAGAATTCTTGGGAAGATATGGAGACCCTTGCTGCCCAGTTTCCAGATTTTCACCTTGAGGACAAGGTGAAGCTTTTAGGGGAAGGTAATGAAAGAGCCCCATTCGTTAGTAAGGTATACACACGGATACCAAGGCAGACATAAACAATATAGACAAAGAGGCTAGATGCCTTTTAGGTTGCAGGGTTGACCTTTTTAGTTTATATCCTTTTTGGAGTAAGTAGGATTAGTGACCGTTATTAGGGTGGCTCAGGGGAGACTGTGTAAACTCCTTTATTTTGACTATATGAGCCACTAGGTGTTTTGGGAGGAGGCAGAGAGGATATTGTAAGAGTGGTATTAGGAGAGGGAATCAGGTGCCGTAGGTATTGAATCTCATCTTGGCCAATAAGGAGTTGAATGTTCCTATCAGATTGTGCAATCTTTGCTTTTTATCAGTAATATAACTAAACTAGAGTGTTTTGCTGGTATCTTAGTGATTCCCTACACTCATAATTGTATATTTATTCATATGGGAAGAGGTACAATATATAGACTTATGGAGAATAATTAGGGGAGTAAAACAAGGGATTACAATAAACTAAAATAGGAAGCTTTCCTAGTACTGAAAAATCAATCTAGATCCTAAAATCATGGGATATGATCAAGAGCTACAATCGAGGGATTTAACAGGTTCTAAAATGAATTTTTATGCATGGTAAGATCTGCAACTTTATGGAATAAACCAACCATTGCAGGTGTAGATTTCATGAGCCACCGGTAATGGTGGTTCAGAGTAATTGAGGATCCGTCACCAACTTTCCACTCAAGCTTACTCAAAATGATAGCTGCATTATCAAGAATTCCTTTCCAAATACAAGAGGAATTATATGGTTTTTAATGATTGGGTTCTGATATATGTCAATATACTTCTTCTTCAAGGTGGAGCCCACACGAGATGATGAAGGCGAAGAGATGATCCTCCATAGCTGTTTTGCAAGCATTGAAAGGTTGACTTTCTCAATTGATCTCATTCTAAGACCACTTTCCTTTTGGGGAAGGAAAATAATGTCTTTCTTAAGGATATAAATGATTCTTTTTTTTACCTACTGTCCCCAAAAAAATCAATAGACCTAGAGTCGATTTTGTTACATATATACGCCGGAAGGCGCACACAAGACACCATATATAAATTGGCTACTGAAAGAACAGACTAAATAAGAATTAAACAAGAAGCTTGAGAAAGGATCCTGCCTTTCCATGCATCTGTACGTCTATGTACTGCTTCCAAATCCTGATTGTATATTTCTTGCTTATTTTTGTTTGGATCAGCCCATGTTCCAATATATTTCTCTAATTTAGCAAGAAGCCAACTTGCAAGATCTCGCCAAGATCCATCTTCAAAGCCTGATTAATGTTTGGGCTAAAAACAATTGTAGATTTATTCTTAACTTTGTGACCAGACCAAGAACAATATAAATCCATAGCAGATCTAGGTATCTCAAAACAATCTCTGGAAGCTTCCATGAAAAACAAGGAATCATCCGCATATCGTAGGTGTGAAACACGTTGAGATTCTTGGCTAATCTTTATCCCTTTCTAGTTATTTGTCATTTCTAGCTTTAGAATGAGACATGACAAAATATTTGGGGCAATGATATATAAATATAGAGAGTCCATCACCATGCCTTATACCACAGCTTAGAGCTATAGAATGAATGACTTGACCCTTGAGCGTAATATGATATTACACTGTCGAAACACACAAATGGGTTATGTTAATCAATTCTGGAGGGACTTTCATTTTTTCCAGAGTGGCATCAATGAAAGACCATGAGAGGTTATCAAAATCCTTTGATAAATCAATTTTGAAAGCTACTAAATTTTTGCTGCCTTCCCTAATGAATGAATGAAATTATATCAGTGACTAATATTCCATTGTCTGAGATAAGTCTACCTTTTAAGAAGGTACTTTGATGAGGAGCAATGAGATTCTGAAGAGGGGCTTTGAGATGATTATAGATGACGTTTGAAATGATTTTATAAATGACATTACTAAGATTGATAGGTGTGAGGTCCCTGAAGTCTTGAGGATGATCATTTTTTGGAATCAGAATAATACTAGTCTTATTTATATATTTAAGAAGATGCTTTGATTCCTAGAAAGATATAATCATATTAAAAATTTCTTCTTGAACTAAATCTGAGTTTCTTGGGAAGAAATCTGCATGGTAGCCATCTGGGGCTAGAGTACTGTTCCTTGGGAGATTGTAAATAGCTACTTTGACCTCTTGTAGCGAAATTGGTTTCAACAATTCAATGATTTCCACTTCACAAAAGGAACTTGCAAATCTTGTAATTCCAAATGAAGACAGTCCAGATTTTATCCCTCTTGAGGCTGAAACAAATCTGAGAAGATGGGGCCATTTGAGCAATTTCTTCTTGATTAGTTGTCCAGGAACCTTTTGAATTTTCTAAGCAAGAAATTGAATTCTTAATGTGCCTTTTGTTGACAAAAGCATAAAAATATTTTGTATTTCTTTGACCATGAAATTGCCACTTAACTTTTGCTATTTGTGCCCAGTAACTCATTTCACAGTCATATAGAAATTCAAGCTCATATTTTATAGAATCATTTTTTGGATTAATTCTATGGGTAAGAGAGAAAAAATACCTATTATCATTTTTAAAAAGAGTTACTAGCACCATAAAAAAATTTTGGGTGAAAAAAATACCATCATCATTAAGAAAAGGGGCTATTGTCATTAAGTATTGATAACTGTTGTTAAGTTTTTTCAGTAGTAACTTAGTTATCTTATCCACAAGAATTCTATTGTCTTGTCATACTATTGGATTTGGCTGGTGAGGAAGATTTTTTGAAAACAAAATACAAGACCTTGATTGAAGACAAATCTCAACAACTAGAGGAGGTTGGAAGTAGTGATCAAAGACTTTTTTTTTTTTAAAAAAAAAAAAAAACATTGCAAGACCTGGATTGAAGACAAATCTCAACAACTGAAGGAAGTCAGGAGTGGTGATTGTGTTGGTGTAAAAAAACAAAAAGATATGATTTGAAAGATGATAAAAAACTTAAGCTGGATTTTATTTCTGATATGGTATTAACCATAAGATTAAGAAAGAAAGATAGAGAAGAGAGAAACAAAACCAAGAGAAGGAGCAAAGAGAAAACTATTATTTTATCATCAATCATAATTGAGATTAAACCACTATTTATATAGTGACTTAATGACTAAGCTACTCCTAAACTAACTAACTAACTGTATAACGGTTAACTCCCTAACAAACTCTAACTAATTGTTAAATCTTTACTATGTTTATATATCAATACCCCCATTCCAAAACATCCTTACCCTCAAAGATGTTGTGCTTTAAATAAAAAGTTTCCTTATTTAAAATTTTGACATGAAGGACCTCGGTGATGCAAAAATGATTTAAAGTGTTTAAATCACAAGGCATGAGAATGAAATCTTACTTTCTTAGTTATGAAGTGTAAGTGACACTTGATAATCAATTAATGCTTCTATTTAATCAAGGGTTAAGGTGCAAAAATACATATGAACTTTATCCCAATAAGCGCCCAGCACCACATGTTTTTTTTTTTTTTGCAAAAATACATACGTGGTTACGTTTTAGGAGCAAAAGTCACACGGGCCGTTAGTTGACCAGCGTTGATCGTTAATTTGGATGGAAATGAACAACAACTCCACTGAAATTACCATTTTGCCCTTATTTTTAAGCTGAAATTACCATTTTGCCCCTAGTTTTAAATAATTTTTTTAAAAATAAAACTAAAATAAACCCTTCCTCGCCGATAGGCCTCACCACCGCCAGCGGCCGCCCTCCCCACCGCCGGCGACTGGCAGGCACCTCCGGCAACTTTTTTTTTAATATAATTTTAAAAACTAAAGGTTTTAAATATTTTTTTTTAAAAAAAAAACACTAACATAAACCCTTCTCCACCGGTGGGCCCCACCACAGGCGACACTACCGCCGGAGACTTTTTTTTTTTAAAAAAGAAACTAAAGTTTTAAATATTTTTTTTGTGAAAAAAACACTAAAATAAAACCATTCCCCACCGGTGGGTCCTACCACCGGCCACACTAACGCCGACGGCCACCCTCCCCACCGCCGTCCTCCCCCGACTACCAGCGGCGACCTTCGGCGACTTTTTTTTTCTTTTATTTTAAAAACTAAGGTTTTAAATATTTTTTTAAGAAAACACTAAAATAAACCCTTCTCCACCGGTGGGCCCCACCACCGACCACACCACCGCCGGTGCCGCCCTCCCCACCGGCGGCCACCTCCGGTGATCTCCTCTGGCGACTTTGTTTTTTTTAAAGAAACTAAAGTTTTTTTCCCAAAAAACTAAGGGGAGGCTGGTGGGCCCTACAACCACCAATTGGGAACAAAGTTCATGTGCATTTTTGCACCTTAACCCTTTAATCAATGACCACTTTAATTGTAGGAAATGGCCAGAACAACATAATGAGTAACCACTATCTTGTCAACTCAATCTCAGCTTTTCTTATTATGAAGCGGACTAGTAAGGGTATTTTCCAACAAATATTGATTCTAAATTCTAAATAAATCCCTAGAGATTTGAGAGTAATTATATATTTTGGGCCGTCAATTGGATATATGCAGATTTCATTGTTATTTTGCCTTTTGATTTTTGTGTTATTTTCCCATTTAACGACATGTTTTTTTAAAAAAAATTTAGGGAAATTTTAAAAAGTCTAAGAACACATCTAAAGAACTAATGTGTGCCTCAAATACCTTTATTTTTATTTATTTATTTTTTGTAACTCATAGCACATGGATATGGAATTTGAGGAGCACAGAAACGAAATCGAGATCCCGGTGTCAGCTGCTGCTTACGACTCCCTCCCCTGCAACTTTGTCCCCAGGTCCAAACTAAATGTATTCAGAGCATCGGCAGGAGAGGGTATTGGCACCTCCACTGTCACCCTTGGAGTAAGACCAAGTAAGCTAGTATCGAGAATGCTAAAAGAACCATGCTGTCAACCTCGAGGCACATACGGTCAACGACTGCGGAGAGTTCATCCTAGCAGAAGAGGAAGGCACGCTCGACGCTCCAAAATACGCCACTTGCAACTGTCACTACAATTTCCACCATAAGGAGACATGCAACGAGGAAATGACCCCGTATCAGCCTCCACCTCCGCCGCCACACTACTAGTACCACTAGTAGTATCCCTCGTACTACTGTGCGCTGCTTCCTCCAGTCGGGTACCTGCACTACCATATAACAGCTTAGCCGATGGTGCTGCAACAGTTGTTGGCTCTACCTGCTCCGACGCCAATTAGAGATAAAGAGGACATGTCGAATCCGAGCAGTAATGGAGGTGGTGTAAGTGGCGGTAGGGGAAGATGCTGGAATTCGGGGAGTAGGTCGGGTAGAGTGTAGCAACCCACCAAACCAAGCAGCCTAATATGAAGACGAGGCCCAACCGAACTAAGCAAAGACCAGCTTACCCGCAAGACTATTTCCAGTAATTAATTCTCAGAAACAAAGGCACACGTGCGCAATCACAAGTTCGCATCCAAGGATCTCATTCCAATTCAATAAGCGGAATCTTAGGACGTTAGTTATTTTATTTCGATTATGTAGGATCAGTTTGTTCCTTTATTTTAGCAACTTTACATTCTAAACTAGGATTTGCTAATTCTTTAAATTGCCTATGAAGGCCATGAATAATATTATGAGTGTTTTGACAAAAGTCTTTCTTCCTCTTCCTTCTCCTTTCCCTCCCCTGCCCGACGCACCTTACAATTTGGTGCTTTCATTCCCTTCTCCCTCCCATGGCCAAAAGAACTCGCGTGACCCAAATGCAAGACCAACTTAATCTAGTCCAACAACAGCAAACCGCTGCTGAAGAAAGACAACAGGCTTTCTTTACTTAGATGCAACGCAACAATGACGAACAATTCACCACTATCATGGAACGTTTTCAACAGTTCCTCGACACCCAGCGGACCCTGCAGACTACCCCACCTAATCACGGTGTCTTAGGTCCCAGACCACCAACAGACCCACCTCGACCCAAACCTCCTAGCCTCGACTTTCCCCGCTACAGCCAAGGTGATCCCACAAACTGGTTATTTGTCGTCGACCAGTATTGTGATTATTATAACATATTGGAGCACGAACATCTTCGCCTAGCATGTTTTCATCTGGATGCTCCCGCATCAAGGTGGTACCGCACTTATGCCCGTGATGGCCTTTTCAAAAATGGGCAGACTTTTGTATTGCCATCTTGAATCGTTATGGGCCTACTGTTTACGATGACCCTACTGGAGCCTTATGCCGCCTCTCCCAAACTGGTACTGTCTAGGACTATCAGATTGCATTTGAATCCTTGTCCAGCAGAGTTACTGAAATTCCAGACCAGATTCGAAAGAGTATGTTCATCTCTGGACTCAAATCGAAAATTCGCAGTAATGTCCAAGCTCACTTACCTACCATATTTCATGCTGCATGGGGACTGGCTTGAAACTTTGTAGAGTCTAAAGATCGCTATTCCTGTTAGACACCACGTAACCAACCTCCGGCCACCTCACCCGCAAACAAACAACCAATTCCCAGTTCAGCTTCTGTGCCAATCAAACAATTATCTCCAGCTGAGATGCTTACACGAAGAGAAAAAGGCCTCTGCTACAATTGCAATGAGAAATATACTTTCGGCCACAAATGTAAACGAAACGCGACATTTTTATACATGGTGGTTGATGATTGCGAAGCTCCCGAGCCTCCACAGGAAGCCACGACAGAACCAACAGTAGAACCAACAACTTTGCCAGAAATTAGCTTCCATGCTCTCTTCGGACATCGTTTGTCCAAAGCTTTTCGTCTTATAGGCCAAATTCATGGTTCAGCCATCCAGATATTAATTGACAACAGAAGCACCTACAACTTCATCACCAATCGCACCGCCAAGCACTTGAATTTATCGGTCAAATCCATCCCTCCATTTCAGGTCCAGGTCGGCAATGGTGACAACCTTTTTTGTTAAGGATTCTGTGCCTCAGTTCCTCTACATCTCCAGGGGTCCTATCTGTTTCACATCGACCTATATGTCTTGGACCTTCAAGGCACAGATATTGTTCTTGGAGTGCAGTGGTTATCTACTTTGGGGCTAGTAGTGTAATACCCTAAAATTTGAATTAGGGTAAATATCATAAATTGATAGAATATACCTATTGAAAATAGGTAAATATGAGGTCTCAAACACCTTGTATTGAATTTACCTTATTATTAAGACAGTTTCTCCTAAGATTAAAAAATGTGCGAAAGGGTCCCTAAAACATTAGATAATTTGCTAATAGGTCCCTGAAATATTTGTGGGTCATAAAATACCCTGAGAAAATTATGATAAAATCCTAAGAGGCAACTAAATATTTATTAAAAATTAGAAAGTATGTTGTCTCTAATTTAGGTAATTTATGAGATTATTTTCCTTGGGAAATAATAAGGCAAAATTAAATATCATTTTGGGGAACATAAATTGCTCCATGATTTATAATATGATGCATGATGCATAAATTATTAGTGTTAGTAAAATAGTTGTGAGAAAATAATTAATCCTAATTAAGAAAATTGTCAACAATTAGTAAGTGATTAAATAAGTAATTAATTGTTGATTGTTTAAACATGAATAAAAGGAGATATCCAAAGTTAATTATATGAAACCCCTAATTTGATATTAATGACCAATGGAGGGTCAAGGTTGGCATAAAGAGTGTTGCTAATTAATTTAGCATAATTAAGAGGTATATTAAGTGAATTACAATTATTCTTAACAAAATAAGTTTGCACTAATTGAGATTAGTTGCATAATTCTTTAAGATGATTAAAGACAAATTAAAAGTATCAAATGAGGGCTAATTATATTTGAAAATAATTAAGCCAAAGAGAATGAAAGAATATCTCAAGTAATTAAGTTTGAATCTTCATGTAATTGAGTTAGCTAATGGTAAAATATAATTAAGGAGCATGTAAACACTTGATTAACATGATAATTAAGAATTGCTAATTAGTATTGAAAAGTCAACAATGCCACCTAAGCCTTGATTATGTCATCAAGATGACATCACAAGAGCACATGTGTGTGTTGTGAGTGTGTGTGTGTGTGTAGTGGATGAAAGAGAAAAGATGAATCTAAGAAAAGGGGGGGAGGTGGCATTTTTGTAAGAGGTGTAAGGGCAAGATTAAGACTTCTTTACTAAGTTTAAATCCAATGGTTAGAATGGAATTAAAGTTGCTAGGAAGTTAACCAAGGATTGGCTATAAATAGAGAGCTCTCCTCTTTTCATTCTTCACACTAAACTCATACCAAAGATTGGAGAGTTTAAGAGGAGAGTGAAGCAAGAAGGAGAAAGGAGTTCAAGAGTCTCCAAGAGGTAAGCTCTAGTTCTTAAGTTCTAGTCTTTAGTTTTTATAAGTTCTTAGTATAAATGCTAGTTTAATCTAGAAAATTAGAGAATAAATTTCTATACTTGTTTTTAGGCCTCATTGCATTGAAAAATGCCTGAAGAGGTAAAAACATAGTAGGGAATAATTTTTGGGAAACAATGGATTAATGTTGTGAAAGTTGTAGAATTTTCGGTTCTTAAATCTTAGACAGGCAGCAAAAAAGATGCTATGATTTTATGTAACAAATAAAGTTATAAAATCATGAAATTTTCCAAAAAGAAAGTAGACATGTAGGGCTTTCCAAATATATAAAATATGCAACGTTTTGATCTCTGGTCAAGGAGATATGAATTTTTGAAGTTAAGTCATTTTTGTTGGAATAAAATCTAGGCAACATTGAGAAAAGTTAAAACTGGTAATGACTCACTAATTCTGGGTGAAAATGAATATTTTTCCTCAAAAATAGACATCCTAAGGGTTCTGGGGAATTTTATGAATCCTCATTTCGATTTTTGTAGAATTAGTTATGATTTTTCAAAGTTATCGAAAAATCTGTCCATAAAACTCTGCACTACGTTTTTAAATAAATGTAAGGGCA
The DNA here is from genome assembly GCA_037074495.1 of Acacia confusa. Classification (NCBI taxonomy): domain Eukaryota; kingdom Viridiplantae; phylum Streptophyta; class Magnoliopsida; order Fabales; family Fabaceae; genus Acacia; species Acacia confusa. The sequence continues at coordinate 39,506,454 of CM073509.1, forward strand.
AAGTTGTAAATAACAAATCCACCAAGGGTAGATGGGTAAATAGAGGTGGAAGTATATCTTAGGTTATTATTCTAAGTGATATGGTGATATATTAGGATATCCGGGAGGTCCAAGGCCGGATTCAAAGGTCGGACGTTTGACAGTTACTCGGTGAAAGGTACGGACGCGTATTGTAACTCTAACTCTTATGCTGCTTGTATGCTCTATATGTGATGTGATGATTCATATAGTCATGGACAAGACTGGGTTTTGGGTCATGCACCGTGATTAAGACTCTGTCTTAAGTCACTGTTTATACATTCAGCTATTATGTGAAAACAGGTTACATCTTACTAATGCCGTATGGATGTTTTCCTAGCGCTGAGGACACGCTCCGGGGTATGGCACTGGTTTATGTGCAAACTATGTGGACCTTACATGGGCTGTGTGCTATGTAGAGGTATTGTTGTGATATGAACTATGACATGTGGTGTGTGCTATGTATAGTTATATGCTGAATTGTAAATGAATATCTATCATGCATACTGTTATACTTGAACATAAGGTTAACTGTTACCTGAGGTCCAATGGGCATTGAACCTCAGTCTTAATGAATAGTTCAGGAAAGGCACCAGGATAGAGAAGGTACCGGTAGATGGAGCCGTGAGAAGGCACGGGTGGACGGAGCTGGAAGAGTTACCGGTCAAAGCCAATGCCGGAAGAGCATCCTCAGAGTATTTATTCTGGCATGATTTAACAAGGTTATCTCAAACGGTTTGGTGCCGAAGGCAGGGCTAGTCTATGTGGGTCAGTTAATAAGTCGCTGTGAACTCGGTGAGACTCCCATGATAGACACCTACCTGGCCAAACTGTTTGATTAACTGAGTTAGGTTCATTGCCCCAAGTCTAGCTGCGGCTTGGTTGAAGGTTGTATAGTTACCATGTAAGAATTGTAATTATACAAAGCTCTGTGATTGTATCACATAAATATTTCTTCGGGAAATTTTTAATATATCAGCTTATGTCGGGCATCAACATATGTCTGGGCATTTTATATCAGATACTCATTGTCCAAATATTAGCGCACGCTATCCCTTTCCGCATTACTTGAAACTGTAGCACCTCAAACTCCGTTGATTTTCCTAAAACTAAGTGTCAACCGACACGGTTTTCAAGTATGGAATTTGGGGTGTTACAAGTAGTCACGGATCACAAGGCTATGACCATGAGTTTTTCACACAACAACAAACATATTACTCTTAAAGGTAACTCAGCCCTTGGCCCTTGTCCTATTTCTCACTCACAACTCCATAAACTCATTGCCCATGAACCCATACAGGCCTATCTTTTGTGCATGACCAGTACCGAACCCCACCCCAGACATAACACCCTTGAGGACCTTCCTCCACCTATTTCCACCATACTTGATAGCTATACAGATGTTTTCACTATCCCTACCTAACTCCCACCTTCCCGACCTACAAATCATCATATCAATCTCCTACCACACACTAAACCAATCCAAGTCCGCCCCTACCACTACCCTTACTACCAGAAAAATGAAATTGAATGGTTGGTTTCAGAAATGTTACAAGATGGCATCATTCGCCCTAGTCAGTCTGCCTACAGCTCTCCTGTCCTTTTAGTTAAAACGAAGGATGGCTCTTGGCGCTTTTGTGTTGACTACTGAGCCCTCAACGCTGTCACTATAAAGGATAAATTCCCAATACCCATCATTGATGAGCTTTTTAAATGAATTACATGGCACAACAATTTTTTCTAAGCTGGACCTACGTTCAAGATATCATCAAATACTCATGCACTCATAAGATATTCACAAAACCGCCTTCAGGACTCATCATGGACATTATGAATTCCTAGTTATGCCTTTTGGACTCACTAATGCTCCATCGACATTCCAAGCTACTATGAATGAAGTTTTTGCTTCTTACCTACGGAGATTTGTGGTCATTTTTTTTATGATATATTGATTTATAGTCCCACTATCCAGGATCATGCAAACCATCTAAAGCTTGTATTAACCACTCTACGAGATCACTGTTTCTTTGCCAAGCGTTCCAAATGCCTCTTTGTGAAGAAATCCATCCATTTTCTTGGTCATGTCATCTCGGGTCAGGGTGTCTCTCCAGATCCAGAAAAGATCCGTTCCATCCAACACTGGTCAATCCCATCTACTGTTACTCAGGTGCGTGCATTCCTAGGGTTGGCTGGGTACTACAAGAGATTTATCAAACATTTTGCTACCATAGCTGCCCCGCTCAGTGATCTGCTAACTCATAAGGGATTTCTTTGGGGTAACAAAGAAACTGCGGCTTTTACCCACCTAAAGACCCTCCTCACAGAAGCACCTATTCTCTCCCTACCCAATTTTTCACTTCCCTTTATTATTGAAGCTGATGCATCAGGAGTCGGTATAGGAGCAGTACTAATGCCACAAATCACCCTATTGCGTTCTATGGCCGTAAACTTTGCCCTACCATGCAACAAAAGTCAACTTACATAAGAGAAATGTATGTTATCACTAGCGCGGTGTCTAAATGGCGTCAATACCTACTAGGGGCTACCTTTGTTATCCGTACAGACCAAAAAAGTCTGTATCACCTAATGAACCAAGTTATTCAAACTCCAGAACAGCAGCAATTTTTATCACAACTACTTGGGTTCTCCTATACCATTGTTTACAAATCAGGTAGCACAAAAACAGTAGCAGATGCCTTATCCAGATTTCCTTAATCAGGCACGACTCAACCAGATTCTCAATTAACAGCACTCACAGGACCAACATGCAACTTTACCGAAATCTTACAGCAAGAATTAACCACAGACCCCTATGCTATTCAAATCACCCAGGGACTTATGACAGAACCACACAAATGGACAGAGTGGCAATTCAAAAATAGCATCTTATTCCACAAATAAAAAATCTTCATACCTAATGGCTCTGCACTGAAACAACAATTGTTACACGAGTTCCATGGCTCATTACTGGGAGGCCACTCTGGTATCCAAAACACTTTCCTCCGCCTCAATAAGGTCTTCACCTGGAAAGGAATGAAGAGGGATGTAAAGCACTTTGTTAGAGAATGTGAGACTTGCCAGAAAATTAAGCCCCCTAATCACTCCCCTTATGGCTTACTACAACCAATTGACCCACCCACCACTATTTGGACAGATTTGAGTATGGATTTCATTACACAGTTACCTCACTCTAATGGATTTTCAATTATCTTTGTAGTTGTTGACAGGTTATCTAAAGGAGCTCACTTTATGCCCTTACCAGTGCATTACACGGCAGCAAAGGTTGCCAACGTCTTTTGGGAGTTAGTGGGCAAACTCCATGGTTTTCCCCGCACCATCATTTCGGACCGAGACCCCATCTTCCTCAGCAATTTCTGGCGAGCCCTCTTCCAGTTGCAAGGCACCACCCTGCGTTACAGCTCTGCTTATCATCCCCAAAGCGACGGCCAGACCGAAAGAGTAAATCGTTGTTTGGAGCAATACCTTCGTGCCTTTGTACATGACCATCCACAGACATGGTCCAAAATCCTGAGCTTTGCTAAGTTCCACTTCAACACCTCCTTCAATCGCTCTACAAGTTTCACTCCGTTTGAAGTCACTTTCGGTATTCCTCCGCCGAATCTCTTATCTTATTGCCTGGGCAGCAGCAACTTGGAAGCCATTGACACAGACCTTTCAACAAGAAACCAAATTATGAGTTAATTAAAACGAAATCTTCATCAAGCATAAACCACCATGAAAGCATATAGTGACAAACATTGAAAAGCAATGGAATTCAAGGAAGGAGATCTGGTTTTACTCAAGCTTCAACCATACCGTCAGCAATCGGTTCCCCAATGTCCATCACATAAATTATCACTCCGTTACTATGGTCCCTTCAAAATTTTGGAGAAGATCGGTGTGGTATCCTACAAATTGCAACTACCCGAATCTTCTCACATACACCCAGTATTCCATGTATCCTTGCTCCGACCATGCACCTCGCCGACTCCATTCACAGTCCATCCTTTACCTACCAAGTCACAGGATAACCACCCATTACATGAAGCAATCGCTATTTTGGACACCAAGGAAGTTTGGAAACAAGGAAAAAAGGTTAAGGAATTACTCATACAATGGTCCGATGGCATGCCGGAAGACGCTACCTGGGAAGATGAACACGCTATCAGTCCACCGAGTGTCACAACCGTCGATCTTGGGTCTTCAAACAGGACCCCTTCGTCTCCGTCAACAACACCTACCCCAGCTGCTCAGTCACCTCTGCCACAACCACCTATCAACGCTTCACAGGTCAAGCTACCTCCTGACTATGACAACTCTGCCACATGACAGGCTTCCAGTGGCCCCCTTGCATCACCTATGCCCATCTATGAGGACATGGATAATTTTGATGGGCAAGGGAATGTAGCAACCTACCAAACCAAGCAGCCCAATAAGAAGACGAGGCCCAACCAAACTAAGCAAAGACTAGCTTACCCGCAAGACTATTTCTAGTAATTAATTCTCAGCAACAAAGGCACACGTGCGCAATCACAAGTTCGCATCCAAGGATCTCATTCCAATTCAATAAGCGGAATCTTAGGACGTTAGTTATTTTATTTCGATTATGTAGGATCAGTTTGTTCCTTTATTTCAGCAACTTTACATTCTAAACTAGGATTTGCTAATTCTTTAAATTGCCTATGAAGGCCATGAATAATATTATGAGTGTTTTGACAAAAGTCTTTCTTCCTCTTCCTTCTCCTTTCCCTCCCCTGCCCGACGCACCTTACATGGAGGATCCCAAAGCATGATGAAGCTGCGGTGGAGCTATTTTGTGCAGAAAACTTGTGTCAAGAGACATGTGTTTGAATGCAAAATAAAAAATTGATGGACGTCTTGATAAAAACACAATATGTTAAAGGGTTAAGGTGCAAAAATACGCATGAGCTTTTTTTAAAGAGGGTCCAGCACCATGTGTTTTTTTTGGAAGTAAAAGTACACATGTGGTTACTATTTTAGAGCAAAAGTCATATCTCACCGTTAAGTCACTGTTCACCGCCATTGAGTTACTGTTCACTTCATCTCTTTCTCTCTTATCACGGTAACTTAATGGCGGTGAACAGTGACTTAACGGTGAGATATGACTTTTGCTCTAAAATAGTAACCATATGTGTATTTTTGCTCTAAAAAAAAGCACGTGGTGCTGGCCCTCATAAGGAAAAAGCTCATGTGTATTTTTGGACATTAATCTTATATTAAAATATATTAGATTATTTTATCATCTTCATATATTAACAATTGTTTAGGTTTTTCTAAATGATATTTATGTAGAATTTCCCCAAATATCTAAAACGTGGAATAAAATGAGCGGTGAAGCTCATGCAGTCTAGACCACTCGAAGATGGACCCAATATCTCCTCCAGCCAATAGCGTCTTTCTCTCCCATATCTTGATCTCTTCATTTTCTTTCCTCCTCTTTTCCCACTATTTCTCTGATGTTCTATTTTGTTTTTCTCTACTCTCTCAAATATCACACCTCTCCCTTATGGTCTGTCGTACCCCTTATATCAGTAACATAATAATACTCCAAGAAATAGATTAGGTGAGAGAATTTGTCGACGTTAATTCCTAGGCACAGGTTGGTGCAACTGTTTGTTAAGCCTTTTGCCCTGCATTGCATCTACGTTAGGAACTGCATCAGCAGCGAATTAATCTGAATGCTAATGCTAACCGATATTTTCTGGAATTAAAATATTGTCTTTCTGTTCGATTCAGCTTTACTGGCGCTGTCCTTTTGTTCGCCTTCTCGTTGTTCTCGTCATCGTCATCGGGGATCGCAAGTTATTCAGGTATGCCATTTACAAACCCCAGGAGCATCTTTTTCCCCTTTTGCAACCTCCTTCTTCCACTGGAAGTGGGAAATCTAGCTTAGACCTATTTGGAGTCTGTGTTGGTTTCCCCAATGTCATTTGTTTGCAGGCTTGTATACTTTTCTTGATGTGTTTTATACTCAGGCTCTAAGAAATTAGAATCCATTTAAAAGTTTGAAATTTCTAAATTACTCCTGGTTTATAATTTTATTTGTGGGTGTAATCCTTTGATTTATGCGAAGGTTAACAACAAACTGGAAAGTTTCTGAAAGCTATACGAGCAGTAGACAAGGTTCATCGATATAATAGAAGAGTTTGATGGTAATCGTACATAGTGAACAGGAAGGCATATGATGGCCATAGCTGCAGGTATTGGGGTCAGTGCAGGAAAGAGGCTGTTGAGTTCTACTTACCATTTCTCTGATATAACAGAAAAGTTCTCTTTCGGCAATGATTATGGATCTTCACACTATCAGATTACTACTACCAAATCGGTTATAGTTGCTAAGAAGTCGGCCAATTGTGCGCCGAGTCTTCCTACATCCAACCGGCAGAGTCAATCCATTAAGTCTCCTAAAGAGCATTTTGATACTGACCCAGCCATTCCGGAGCCATGGTTTCAGAGATGCAATTACAATGAATTGGAGGTGGAAAGCTCTGATCTGGGTTATTCTGTAGAGGCTCTTCTTTTGCTGCAGAAGTCAATGCTGGAAAAGCAATGGAACCTTTCTTTTGAAAGGGAGGTGCTGAACGAGCATTCAAGAACACAAAAAACTTTCAAGAAAGTGGCAGTCACTTGCTCTGGGGTTTCTGCAAGGCAGAGAAGAATAAACACCAAGAGGAAATCTATTAGTAACACTGGTTGTGCAGTGATGCAGTCCAGTCCTGCTTTGCAACCTAAGTCGGTGATCAATCCCCAATTGCTTCAGAACCGTTTGAAAGGCTATGTGAAAGGGGTAGTGAGTGAGGAATTGCTCTCTCATGCAGAAGTTGTCAACTTATCAGAGAAGATAAAAGTTGGGCTTCTGGTAGAGGAGCGTAAAACCCGGTAACTACACATTTGCTTGAACCTATAGTTTACTGAAATGACAAGGAATAATTTCTTATTTAGCAAGCTAGTTAGTTTCTGTTACTGAATAATATAAATATATAGGTTCTTTTTAATTTTCTTAATAAGCTTAAGCAGAATATAAAACATAATATTTTTTTCTAGAGTTGGAGCATGAAAACCAAATGTAGAGTGATTCTGTAGCCTTTTGGTTTGCCTTTATCTGGAAACAACGCAAACCAGATATTCTCAACAAATTCAAATTCAAATTCAATTCTTAACATTAATAGTTAACTTTCAACATAGACTCCAAGTGATAGAGAAATAGAAGTTGCTGCTTTTGATGAAAATAATTTGGTACATTAGAAGAATGCAGGAAAATTTATATAGATATTGTATATATTCTCTTCTCTTGACTGAATGAAATCCGTTTTGAATGAATTGATGGGGAAAGCACACTGGCATTTTTCTTGGTACATAAGTATTTCATATCATTTGAAGGAATTTTTCCAAAAAAAATCTGTAACTTGACTTCCTTCCTATTTGCTTTATCTGAGAGTTAATACTTTGTGGACAGTTTCTAAGCCTTGTGAGTCAATTCCAGATTGAAGGAAAAATTAGGATGCAAACCCTCTGATGATCAGCTTGCAACGTCATTGAGGATATCTCATGCTGAACTTCAAGAAAAATTGATAGAGTGTTCTATAGCCAGAGAGAAGTTGACGATGAGCAATGTTCGTTTAGTCATGTCAATTGCTCAAAGATATGATAACATGGGTGCTGAAATGGCTGACCTTGTTCAGGTGATTTATGATATTTCACTTCAATTAGAACAGGCCAGATATCTTTTCCTTCTGTCAGCTTCTTTATTTCCTCTTTTATGAATGACTCATTATGTTCACATGTTTAGGGTGGTTTGATTGGACTACTTCGTGGGATTGAGAAGTTTGATTCCTCTAAAGGTTTTAAGATTTCAACTTATGTTTATTGGTGGATACGTCAGGTTAGGCTTGCATGTTATTTTGATATTTTCCGTTTGTATTTTATAGGACATAATGGCAGACATCCTTGTCATCTTGGTTTTCAAAATGGTTTTTTTTATATATTATATTTACGAGACATCCATAGTTCAACTTTTACATTAGTGAACTCCAATTTATATAGAAATCAAGAAATAAGACAAGATATTGAAAGATATATTCACCAGACATTAAAAAGTTATGCTCAATGTAAATATAATATCTTTATATAACTTTGATTCAGGTATTCAGTATAATATTTTCCTGTCAATATTTTCACCATGAATTCTGCCAGATAAAATATGATTGATGAATTGCTTACTCTGTTTCTCTATATAAAATCCAGGATACAGACTAGAGAACATCTGCACCAACTTTTCCATCCTATTTTCATTAGTTTCTGGATTCCACTTAATATGGACTAACAAATCAGAATGGAATCTTATACCTCAAACTTGTCCAACCAGCTCAAACTATCTTGTATTCTGTGTGTATATAATATACATCTATTTTTTTTGTTGGGTCATAGGGTGTTTCGAGAGCTCTAGTTGAGAATTCGAGAACATTGAGATTGCCCACTCACTTGCATGAGAGATTAGCTTCAATTCGCAATGCAAAATTTAGACTGGAAGAAAGAGGCATTGCTCCAACAGTTGATGTAAGTTAACTTGATTCACAAAAGAAAGCAGTTCCCCATCAGATATTTTAAAACTCCGCATCATTGATATACCTGCATGAATGATTCCCCTTGTTTTCAGACTATTGCAGAATGCCTAAATATGTCTCAGAAGAAAGTTAGAAATGCTGTTGAGGTAATATAACAATGAGTACTATATGGGCATATATTTGAAATCCGGTTATTCGTTTTTTCAACATGTTTTTACAAATTCCAGGCAGTCAATAATGTTATCTCGCTTGATCGGGAAGCATTCCCCTCTTTGAATGGTCTCCCAGGAGAAACTCATCATTGTGTAAGTTTACTTAAAAACTCATTCTACATGTCCATTAAACAAAGATTGTCAGACCAGGTTATCTTTTCTTTTTAATTCCTAGTAATCACCTTTCTCACAATAATTTTCTTCTACTTCTTTTCCAGTATATTGCTGATAATCGCATTGAGAATATTCCATGGAATGGAGTAAATGAGTGGGCACTAAAGGTATTTTGATTTTTATCGAACTTCTTACAAGATCTACCTATGGTAGGACTTAGGAGACTTTAGGCTTTTATATATATATATATCGAAGTAGAGCATATAACTTAAATGCCTGTTCTGTTATGATTCCTTTGCATTTGTATCTGCCTAGTATATACATTTTCTGTAGTCTCAAGTTGATTTGCATTCTAGTCACAACATGAAGATATCAGGATAATAAACTAATGTAGCAAATTAACTTATTTGTTGTGTTGATGTATTAGAGGCATCAGAACGGATTAAGGCTCAACTTAGCCCACCAAATTAGCAGGCTTAACGAGTCAGCTCATTGGGCTCAACTCATTTTGACGGTTCAATGATGTATTAGGCGAATTTTGGAGAAAGTATATTTTCAAATAGATTAATAAAATGGTTTGCTGATATCAGTAAAGAGATTGCAGAGGGAGGTCAAATAATTTATTTTATTTATTTTTGTCAAAGGCCAAATAGTTTAGTTTCAAGACCACAATTTTTCAGCAGGAAGATGGATGCTGGTAGAAATCTTAGATGATCTTACTTCTTATGGAAGACTTTGGAATTCTCATATGGCTTCCATCATACAGAAGCATGTGTAGATTGTCTACTGAGTGGTATTTTGACAGCATCTAAATGAGATGAGGAATCATCTCCCATAAATTAGTCATTAAGATGGGATAACTGATCTTAATTAGCCCCCCTTATAGAGTCTATGACAGTTTTTTGACAAATGAAAACTGATTTGTATACCAATTAATGGCCCTCAAGTGGGGTGAAGAACTCTCCCTCAACAGCTAGCTATTGAGATTTAATAATCATTTCATTTAAGTACCACATAGTTTCCATAAGGTTCTCGTTTCCTTTAGTATTTGTTTTAAGTACAATCATACGTAGTCTTACAAATATATATGGTTGATCACTGTAATTAAATTACTTGGAGAATCCCAGGTATATCTAAGTGAGACTTTGTTTCACCAACCCAATTAATTTCAATCCAAGCATGATTGTGATTGTTTAAATCCAGCTTGAAGGAGAAACCATTTTGATAGTGAATGCTTATAATCATATATTATCCCTGTAAAATCCTCCTAGGACATCCAAAAACAAAGTAAACTTACCTGCTTTCCTTAGTCACCATCTCTCTGAATCTGGATCACCTTAGGCCTTAACCTTTTAAACTTGATAAGGAACCAGCTACGATTTCAAGGTTGTGCAATAATGTATCTGCTGCTAATTTTTCTGTCATTTCATTATCTAAGCATAATCTGTTATTAATCATATACCTTTTTAATTTTTTTTTTTAATAGTATGGATAGCCTTCTCAAACTTTTATTTACGTGTAGATAACCTTCCTAAACTTCAAATCATATGAAGATAAACCATCTGTCATACTCATATCATTTTCTTTTAGTGAAATGACAAAATATTAACAGCAGGGAAGTTATTGCATAAATATAACAAGTTTGGAGGGCATTTATTGTAATTTTTTTTCAGAAAGATAATCTGTACATATCTTGAAGTTTAAGAAGGTTATATTTAATTTAGCCTTATTTTAATCACCTCCTAGACAAATTAGTTCATATTCAATTAGAGATTAATTTTGTTTTCGCACAACTTACTCATATCAAAAAATCACGCTGCAATCTTAGTTATCACAAACTCTGAATTTCCCCTGGGGGAGGTTTGCTGGGAAAGAGAAGAGGAGGGGTGCTGAACTTCAACTTATATTTATCGTTAAGGGTGTATAATGGGAACAGTTTTGTGTTCGATTTGTGTTGACAATTTTTTTGTGTTGTTTTATTGTCTTAAACCACCCTGAAGAAGAAGAAGAAGAAAAGGGGACCCTGAAATTAACTCCACTTGTAAATATGCGCAGGACGAGGTGAATAAACTCATCAATGTGACCCTTGGGGAACGAGAGAAAGAAATTATACGTCTTTATTATGGACTGGATAGAGAGTGTCTTACTTGGGAGGACATTAGCAAACGGTGAGTCCAACGTGTAATATAGTTTCTCGTTATATTATACTAGTATAATGTTGTCATTGTCAATTGAACGTTTCCTCTATTTCTTGAAATTTTATTATGCCTTATCTTGTAAATATGTAATACTCCTATGTCGGTTTTTTACTCCTATTTAGTTTCATACCACCTGAAGTATTTTATGTTGTAGAGTAAAAAGATCTGTTGAATATCTTGAGGGGAAAGAAAGAAAATTTCCATCATGGTTCACATTCATTTTGCAGGATAGGGTTGTCTAGAGAAAGAGTAAGGCAAGTAGGACTGGTTGCATTGGAGAAGCTAAAGCATGCCGCGAGCAGGAGAGAGATGGAAGCCATGCTATTGAAACATTAGCCTGCAGTCTGGACTGGGTTCATTGCCGACATCTTAAATTGTAAATATATAGGAAGTATGTACGAAGAAATTTACTTCCTGATTCAAGGTAGGTGAAAGATGTTGCAAGGAAACATTTCATATATACAAACCCCATTGAAGTATTTTATGTTGTAGAGGGGGGAAAATCTGTTGTACTCCGTAGAATATACTGAGGGAGAAGATATCAGGATCTCAATTTTTATTATCTTCTAGTTTAAGAGGCAGAGCCACTCACTATAACTATTAACTAACTACAGAAAGAGTATCTCTTTGACATTTAATTTTTAAAGGGAAGTTATGTCTGACATCAGCCTTTCCTACGCCTGGACAATTAATTGTTGGTAAGTGGTAATCTTGTGCACGCGTATTTTAACGATAAAATATGTCTTAGTTAATGCTAAATGCTTCCTTTGGCATCAATTCCTTATTTCTACTCTCTCCAGTCTTTTTTTTTTTTTTTTTTTGGGGGGGGGGGGGTGGTTTTAAATTATAAGGGCTTTTCCATTTGAGGATTAAAGTATAAAGGGTTTTCGTCTCTCCAAACGAGTCTACTTCTAGAAATTCAAGTTTGTGTTCTTTTCCTTATGAGAATAAGACCTTTACCAACTCAACTAATAACTTGTTAGACTTTTCGATCTTTATTATAAGGCATTTCTAAATATCTTAACTCAACCAATGAGAAGTGTTTAAGTCATGAACCAACTATGTATAAAAATGGAAACATAAAAGCTTTAAATTTAGTCAAAGCTGATAGCATAAATTATATCTAAGTAGCTAGAAGTTGTAATTGTTGACAATTTGAATAGGAACCATCTTGGAGAAAAAATGTAATTTGTAATTACTTAATGACTTATAGTAAGAATTATAAAATTTTATAAAAGTATCTTGTAATAATCAGGAAGAAAATATGTGAATTACAAAATACTCAATTCACATTTTAAAACAAAACAATGCCTTATGGTAAGATGCTTTTATTCTTTTTGGAGAGAGTTTTATTGCTATATTTATAAGTTTCCTTTAAATTTAGGTGATGATTATGACTAAATTTTTTTGATAGAAAATGAGACAATCCGTCAGAACAATCTTATTCATCATTTAAACATAAGCGTGGATATGAAACACTTACCAAATTCTTGAGAAGTACATCAGAGAGCCCTTTAAAGGACACATTAAAACAAGACAGATCATCTTCACAACCCAAATTGAAATTTTGCAAGCCAATCAATACAAACTTACCTCCCCCATAGGCATGGGAGAAATGTATTTGGATATTTCTATTAGCTTCTCTAAGCCACAAAGTATCCTACCTTTTCCATTCCAAGCTTCCAATAGCATTTGGATGGCACAAGAGGGATCGCCCTCCACAATAAGCTTTGTAATTCTTTGTTCCTGTGCAATTTGGAGACCATGTACTCCACCCCACAATTCAGCCACCAATGTGTAGCATATCCCTGCCTTCTGCATGAAACCACACACCCAACTTCCGTCTTCTCTCCTGACTACCCCGCCACACCCTGCTGCACTTGGACATCCTTTCACTGATGCATCAAAGTTTAGCTTAGTCCATCCGATAGGAAGAAACACCCATTTGATTTCCCTCACACACATGTGAGCACCATAAGAATCAAATTGAGGAGCAAGAGTTGTACATGACTAGAAATATTTACGGATAATCATTTCAGGTTTTAAGGGTAGAGTGAAACCCTCCTTAAACACTTTTTGGTTCCTCCAATTCCATATCCATTAGTAACTCACCCTGAAAGTAACACACCATTCACCTAGCTTTTCCAAATTGTTGGAAAACGATTCATCTTTATGTTCCTGGAAAAATTCCATGTTCGAGTTTAAAATTCCCGGAGCATTCCATATTCTTCTTGCAACTGGGCAATTTGCAAAGCGTGCATTAAGTCCTCCTCGGCCTCTCCACATCTCACCCAACTTGGATCTCCTTCCACCAACCTCATCCTCCTCTGGGTCGTTAGAAGCCTATAATGGATAGCAAGCCATAAAACACCAGAATCTGCCTTGTAGCCTTTCAAATTCTACACTCTCTTACAGATTTTATTTCTCGTTCCTCTTCCACTTGAGCAGAGTCTCATGTACATATCAGTCATAAAGTAGTCATTCTCCTTCCCATCCGTCCGCACAATCAGGTCAACTCTGTTTGCCTCGTATCGGACAGCAAGACCCGGATCTTCTCTATTATATCGGTTGGCATGATGTTATTTAGCCAATTCCAATTCCATTCCCCTTACTGTTGAACACTTCCTTCACAGACACGTCCAGGTTAAGCTGCTCTGGCACCCCGTTACATTTATCAATCAACGTGTTCTCTTCATCTACGCAATCTTTCCGAAACCTGACCCTCTCTCCATTCCTCACTTCCCACTTTAGACTACAAGCTATTACAGGATAAATGTCAGCTACGTGTTTCCATAAAACTGAATCAGAGTTTTTCACACTGTAGTTAGCCTTCAAGTCATGTTTCTTGCCATTTTTTGCCATTAGAACCCTTGAGCTCAAGCTCTCAGGTTTTTCTATCATGTTCCAACCAATCCTTCCTAAAAGAGCCTCGTTTATTTCCTTCATACTTCTTATTCCCGTTCCTCCCTCTTCCTTCAATCTACACAAAGTTTCCCAACTAACTTCCCTTCTTACCTTCAGTAGATCCCTAAATAAAGTCCTTCCGTGACCTTTCAATATCATTACACACCCACAGTTTTTTTTTTTCTTTTCTTTTTTGCCTGGAACAAGTCTATTTTATTAATATCCAAATCAAGAAGTACAACCACTAATAGCCGAAGCCAAGAAACACTCGAAAACAGCCTAACATTACAATCTATCACACTACTTACAAAATTATCAAACTAACATTAAAACTCTAATCAAACCAGAAAAACTAAACTACTATATCAGTGAACCAGGAATCCAGACATTTAACCGATGCCTTTCCTGTTATGCATACCTGACAAATTCATCTCAGCAAACCCAGCCAACGACGCATCCTGAAACATGAACCTACATAAAGAAGATGGAGAATTAACCAACCAAGAAGGTTGGTGCATCTTCTTTGCTGCCTCAGTTGCCAATTTATTTGCAACTTTGTTACCTTGTCTAGCAACAAGGGAGAAAGACACGCCCATTGTAGATTTCAACAACCCAACAATTTCTTCCATTAAGTCCCTGCTCCTCCATTCACAACTTGAAAAGTCCTTCTTTGTAATTAGTCTAAAAAGGACCTCACAATCAGTTTCCACAAATTACATTGCAATCAACAAATTTATCCCTATGCAACAATGCCTCTTTCAGCGCAAGACATTCAGACATAAAGGGAGAGAAAGCAGTAACCGATTTAGCCAGACCACCTACAAACAAACCCTCAGAATTTCGACAGACTACCCAACTCCAACTGCTTCATCTGCTAACTTATATGAACCATCAGTGTTAATTTTGATTTCATCAGCAGCAGGTGCCACCCATTGTGTATGTCTTCCCCTGACCTCCTCGCGTACCTTTGTGTTTCCAGAATCAAATTTGGCTTTTCACTTCCAATATTCATCCACTTGCCCCTTCATTAGGCGTACCACTTCTTCAGCAACTGGTTTCATCCCCTTGAAAACCCAATTACACCTACTCTTCCAAATCCACCAACATGTTGTGGCAAAGGTTGACTTACCATACTCATCCAGCAAACCATTACCATTTGCTAAACTTAAGTCCAAATGTACTACCAAACCAACATGGTTTTGTCCAAGGACATAGAAAAAGCATGTGCTCCACTGTTTCCCTTTCATTCAGGCATATTGGACAACTAGGATTCAATGAGCATTTTCGCCTAAATAAGCTATCTTGAGTTGCTATAGCACCAACTCCAACTGCCATAAAAAATGTCGAATCGTGGGAGGAACAATAACCCTCCAAATGCTTTTCCACATTACTTTAGGGACAATAAATGATGAGCCTGGATCTTTAACTCTAATATCATCAATACAGTTCTTTGCCACCATATAACCAGATTTGACTGAATAATTTCCATCTTTGCTAGCCAACCATCAACCCTATTAGCTCTTCTTTGAATAGGGATAGGTATCTTCAAAATGAGTTCTCTTTCCTCCGATGAAGTCTTAGGAATAATAGTGTTAAGATTCCAGCTTCCATTGACAATTAACTCCTCTACCTTGCTGCTGTCTAGCATCTCTGCTTCTGCTCTTGTTTGAAGTTTTGAGTCTTTAAAACCAAGGATCCAGGGGTCATTCAATATATTAATGGATTTTCCATCTCCCACCTTCCATAAAATATTTCTCATTAGTAAGTCCCTCCCCTCTAAAAGGCTTGACCATCCCCATGAAGCATGTCTACCTTTCCTTGCTCTCAAGAAATTCTCTTTTGGAAAATAGATTCCTTTTAAAGTTCTGTACCATGGTTCATTCGGGTGATTTAAAAACCTCCAAGCTATTTTTGCAAGGAGGGCTTTGTTAAAACAAAGCAATTCTCTAAGCCCCATCCCACCCTCATCTTTCCTCTTAGTCATACTCTTCCAATTTTTCCAATGAATGGCTCCTTCCTCCCCCTTTTTCCCCCACCAAAAATTGGAAATTAGACTATCCATTTCTATGCATGCTTTCTTTAGGAATAAAAAACAAGTCATAGGAAAAAAAAAAGCTAAGGTGAATCTAGAGCTCTGCTAGGGTTTCCATATAATCGAGAGGTGATGAGCTTTGTCACCCACTACAGCGGAGAAAACAAGTGGATTTCCTATTTGCGCACTGCGTGAGGAGATCAGTGAGGTTAAATGGAGGAAGATAGTGAAGAATGGGTGAGGAGGAAAAGGAAGATTTGATTCGATACTGCCAATTTCTCTGAAGCAAAGTTGAGACTAGTAAGGGCAGAAAAATGGATGCAATCTAAGGAAAAAGTTATGCACCAAAGTCTTATAGAAAATCGATGTTACAGAATGTCAATCAAAGGATCTCATGGTGGGAATGGACAAAGAATGATGAAGAAGAGGTGTGCGAAGATTATGGCGCTGATACGGATTTTGATAAAGTACTTAATCCGACTGATGGAATAACTATTTATGATTTGAATCCTCTATGTCCAAAATTCTACTTGAAGGATAAGGAGAAGGAGGGAATGATGAAGCCATTTGGAAGAACACTTATGGTCAAATTGCTGGGAAGGCAACCAACATACGGCTTTATGGTTAAGAAGCTAAGGCAGCTCTGGGAGAGGAAGGGCAACATTGATGTCTTTGATATGCAGAATGATTTCTATCTTGTTAATTTCCAGTACTCGGATGACTAGATGGAGGCGCTGACGGGTGGTCTATGGGTGGTAAAAGATGTGTAGTTGAGTGTAGCTCACTAGCGCCCAGAGTTCAATCCCAAGAACGAGAAGATAACATCGGTGGTGGCTTGGGTTTGCCTTCCTAACTTACCAGCACCT
The DNA here is from genome assembly GCA_037074495.1 of Acacia confusa. Taxonomy (NCBI): domain Eukaryota; kingdom Viridiplantae; phylum Streptophyta; class Magnoliopsida; order Fabales; family Fabaceae; genus Acacia; species Acacia confusa. Next base: position 39,523,383 of record CM073509.1, read on the forward strand.
TTATTTGATAAAAAGTTCCTGCTCAACCTAGGAAATGTGATTGGAAAGGCCATTAAGCTTGACATTCACATTGCTCAGGGTGCATGAGGTAAATTTTCCATAATATGTGTTGAATTAGATTTGATTTTGCCTTAATACCTGAATTTGAAGTGGAGGGACAGGTATTAAGCATTGTCTATAAGAGCATGGGATTGTTATGCACAAAGTGTGGGCTATTTGGCCATAGCAAAGAAGGATGTGAGGAGATACAGAAAAGGAAAAATGATGTTGATATGGATGTAGAGGAGATGGGGGTAAGAAACAGAGTAGGTGGAAGCAATGAGGAAAAAGAGGACAAATGGCATATTGTTTAGAGACCAAGGAGGCAAAAAACTTTTATAGAGCCAAGCAGAGCTCAACAAAGTGGCTCAAGGTTTCAAGTTCTAAGCGAAAATGTTGGGGATGAAGAAAACACAAAGAACCTGGAGGGTGCTAGGGGAGAAAAAATTTCAACAGAGGTTTGCAATAAAGGGCCAGTTGGGGGCAAAGTAAGGGAATAAAAAAAGGCATAAAGGAATGTGAAGGTGGGTGAGGTTTCAAGAGGACTTAGAGAGATAAAAGTAAAAGGAACTGGAACTGGTCTAACTGAGGAAAATAAAGGGATAAGGAATAGAGGAGGAAAGATAGTAGTCAATAGTAAATCAAAAGATCAATTGGTTTTCTTTAGAACTTCTTAAAACATACACAGAAGTGTAGAATATGTCCCAGAATCTAGTGTGGACCTATATAGGAGCAAAGAAATGGAATAGTGTGACAAAGAAAACCTCCAACCAAGAAAGCATGGGGGAAAGGAGGAATTGAATAGAGATATGGAGCTGGAGAATGGGAGCATCGGGGAGGAAAGGGTGCAGAGATATGAGGCCACTGATATGGGAGGGCTTAAGGTGTTCAGCACACCAGAGCTAGCTGATGAACAGTAATTAGGTTTTTACCCTGCGAGCATAAATGTTAACCATGATGTTAAATATTCTTGTATGGAATGTGAGGGGGGCAGTAAGCAAGGGGATTGCAACTGTCATTAGAGATATGAAAAAAAACGTTATAAGCTTGATGTAGTGGTAATCCTTGAACCAAGGATTAGTGGGAACCAAGAGGATAAAGTGATAAGAAATTACGGGTTTAGTAAGTGGAGTAGGATCGAAGCTGAGGGGTTTTCAAGAGGTATATGGATTCTGTGGGAGGGCGCTGATTTAAAAGCAAGCACTCTGGAAATAGATGATCAATATATACACTGCAAGCTAGGGCTAAGAATGGAGACCATGGTCTTCACGACAGTATATGCAAGTCTAGTGGAACGAGAATTTATTGAACGTCTTCCTCACTTCTCACTGCTAGCACCAATCTTTGAAACCTGTTTCACTAAAATCCTGCTCTCCCAAAGGATCATCGCAGCCCAAGAACACAAACATCAGCAAAGCTGGTAATTCGAATTAAGTAAAGATAATATAAAATAAAATAAAATAATTAAGTAAATAAATAAATAAATAATTTTAAAATAAATTGAAATAGAATAAAATAATTATAAAATTAAAATAAAATAATTGCAAAATAAAAATATTATATGTATGTATAATTAAAAGGTGTCATTGTTTATAAAAGTTTCTAGTGGGAAGAGAACCATGATAGACCCGGGAAACCCTGCCAGTCACAATTCATCAAAATTGGCCATATCATCATTTCTTCCTAGTGTGCACACCTCTTCCCAAAGTTGCTACTAGTGTCCCAAGAAACCTTGCCAGACACCACTTTGGGAAGAACGGATACTATTGGTTCACATCAAATAATTTTTCGAATGCATAAAGCCTTAAAAGTGTTTTCATCACTTTAGGAGGTACCATCTTAAAGTTATCCTCCCACTGCTAATTTATTTTAAATGCTCTAAAAAAATCAAATTAAATAAAACAACATCAGATAAGCATCTATGTCAAAATTATTATAATATTATAATAATCAATATATATGTGTGGAGGAATAAAAAGAAATGGAATTAGAGACGTATCAATATGCTTCTCCAAATCTAGATATATAAACCTATATATATGAATATATTAATGGAAGAAAAAGTTTCACACCAAATTCAATATCCTATCCAGAGGTATAGCACTACGGAAAGATGGTTCGCATAATGACAAAGTATAATATATATATATATATATATATATATATATATATATATATATATATAAGCCTATAAATCGAAAATCATAAAGCAAAACTGGATGTACCTCATTAACATATAGCAATGAAAAGTCAAACCTCATCCATTGATTTCTATTGCCACGTTATCATTCAATGTATAATTATATATCTTTCAATGCAAACATTCAATCTTTTCTTTTGGTCATCATGCGATTTTGCCTACAGGAGGTATCCGAATAACAAAGATCAATTAATTGCTTCATTCCTTCAAGCAGCGTCGTACCCTTTGGAACTAGGATTAGGATTACGATTAACGTATTTAGGATTACAATCAATCAATATCAATCAATTCCAATCAACGTTCTAACGCTACCAACAATTAATTCTTATTGTTCTAGGGATTAGGATTACATGGTCTCCGTGTTTGCTAAACTTCTAGGAGAGCCGTTTGCCGTAGGTATAGAGAAGGAAATAAGGAGAAGAGAAATAATGAGCGATGGCTAGGGTTAGGCGGTTAGACCTAAACTTATAAGTAAACTTCAAGGTTTAGCTATGAGCTGGGCTCTATGGGTTGGGCTCTTTAGCTATTGCTAATCAAATGAAAAATAAATAAATAAATCATTTATTAAATTCTAAATTTTTATTACAAAAATAATAATAAATCATTTATTAAATTCTATTTTTTTAAAACTATATTATTAATATTAATATTAATATTAAGGGGTATTACAGCTAATTAATGAAAAAATAATAATAAATTATTTATTAAATTCTAAATTTTTATTATTTATATATTATTAATATTAATATTAATATCAATATTATTATTATTATTAACAATAATAATAATAATCTGGGGTATTACAGGCGGCTAGTCCTAAGTTTATAAATAGAAAAATATTAGGGTTTAGCTATGGCCGGGCTCTTTAGCTATTGCTAATTAATGAATTATAAAATAATACAAACATGATTAAATTCCAAATTTTTATTATTACTATTACTATTATTATTATTTATTACTATTATTACTTTTATTTTATTTTATTTTTATCATTATCATCCCGGATATTACACAGAATCTCCTATGAAACTGTTGATCCGTGGCTAATTGCTGGGGATGTTAATGAAATTAAGACCCCTCTAGAACAAAAAGGCGGAGGGAGAGTTAATGAAGTTAGATGTGGAAAATTTTGAGATTGGATACAAAGGTGTGAACTGCTAGACATTGGGGCGAGGGGACCGTTTTATACTTGGAAGGGCCCCAAATGGGAGGGGCTAGAAAGAGTCTACAAGAGATTAGATCGTTGCCTATGTAATGTACAGTGGCAGGAAAAATTTAGCAAAGCTGATGTGAGGGTAACCCCACGGCTAGGGTCAAACCATCACCCATTAGTAGTACAATTGGAAGAAGATGTAAGAGGTGGACAGTTAAGACCATTCAGGTTCCATGCTGCTTGGTTAATGGATAAGTAGTTTAGCAAAGCCTTAAAATGAAACTGGAATGGAAGAAACGAAGCACATAGGAAACTAACAGTGTTGCAGCAGAAACTAATTGAGTGGAATAAGGAAGTGTTTAGTAACATTGAAAACAGGAAAAGAAGAATGTTGAATAGACTGGGTGGAGTGCAAAAGTCAATGGATAGGAGAAGCAATCTATACCTGGCGCTGCTTGAAAAAGAACTTGAAGATGAACTAATGTAAACTTTGAGACAAGAGGAAATATTATGGTTTCAGAAGTCAAGGGGTAGATGGCTGGAGGAGGGAGACTGAAATACTCGGTACTACCACACAAAAGCTCTAGTAAGAAGGAGAAGAAATAAAATCAAAGTGTTGAAAAATGAGGATGGAGTATGGGAAGAGGATGAGCCTGTAATAGGAAATATGTTTCAAAACTATTATGAGAAGCTGTTCAAAAGTGAAGAGGGAGGAAATAAATGGGTTAGCATGGTGCAAAGATAGGGGGAAGTGAGCTCTGAGAGGCTGAACAGAGTGGGAAGGGGAGTTAGTAATGAAGAAATAAGGAATGTTTTTTTTCAGATGGGGGGATTTAAAGCCCTAGGAACCGACGGCTTCCCAACAATATTTTATCAAAGAAATTGGGGCGTGTTAGGAGAGTCTGTGTGCAAACAAATAAAGGAAACGTGGAGTAATCCCAAGAGAATTAGTGAGATAAACAAAACATTGGTGGTGTTGATTCCAAAAATTGACAATCCGGAGACAGTGAGCAAATTTAGGCCTATATCGTTATGCAATTTTCTATACAAAGGAATATCCAAGATAGTGGTAAACAGATTAAAGCCAATCATGGATGACCTTATTTCCCTTTATCAAACAAGCTTTGTCCCAAAGAGAAGTATCCATGTAAATATCATAGTGGCAAAAGAGATGGTCCACTCAATGAACAAGTTGCAAGGAAGGAAAGGGTATATGGTCTTAAAAGCAGACTTGGAGAAGGCTTATGATAGAATGGAGTGGAGATTTTTGGAGAATGTCTTAGAAGAAACTGGTGTGGAGGAGAGTTAAAAAAAGGTGGCCACAGAATGCATGAAGTCTACTTCTCTGAAGCTAGTTTAGAATGGAGAAAAAAAAAAGTGTCTTTTGTGCCTTCAAGAGGGTTAAGGCAAGGAGACCCCCTCTGTCCTTACTTATTTGTTTTGGGCATGGAAAAGCTGACCCACCTTATAATAGACGAAGTTAGTAGTAACAAATGGAAGCTAATGAAGATGGGAAGAAATGGCACGTCCATATCCCACCTCTTATTTGCTGATGACCTGCTGTTAGTCTGTGAAGCTGAATTGGAGCAGATAGAAATTGTGCTGAAAGTAATGGCAAATTTTGGGGCATGCTCTGGACAGAAAATCAATATAAGTAAATCTAGCTTATTCTTTTCAAAAAATGTAAGCAGATGGTTGAGAAAAGAGATTTGTGAAGTTTCAGGGCTGAAGTACAGGGAGGAATTGGGGAGATATCTGGGGGACTATTTGCTGGCAGGAAGGGGAAGCAACAGAAAGTTCCAACATATCCTGGATAAGATGCAAAGTAACTTAAGTAGCTGGAAGAAGAAGACCCTGTCACTAGCTGGTAGATTGACTTTGGTTCAAGCAGTAACTAACCAAATGTCAATCTATTACATGCAACACGCTTGAATTCCCAGTGGCATTAAAAAAATAGATGGAGAAGATGCAAAGATATTTATATAGGAAGAAGATGAAGGAAGTAGGAAATTGCATGCAATAAGTTGGGAGCTCCTATGTAAGGAGAAAAAGCATGGGGGGTTGAGGATGAAGGAGCTTAATGGCATGAATGATGCTCTACTAAGACAAATTGTCTGGAATACAGTTACTAAGCCAAGCAGCCTGTGCTCAATGGTTCTAAAAGGGAAATATAGTAGAGGTATGGAACTAAGTGAGGAGGTAGTATGTAGAAGAGGTGATTCTGAACTATGTAAGAGTCTAGTTGGGATTTGGCCAAAGGTGGTGAATCACTTAAACTGGGAGATGGGTAATGGGAAAAAGGTGAGTTTCTGGTATGACAGATGGGTTGAGAATGGAAAGAGGCTGATAGATGTGTGCCTTAAAGTGCTATTGGATGAAGAAAATCGTTTAAAAGTAAGTGATCTAGTAAACTCTAATGGGGAGTAGGACATGAGGCAAATCCAAAAAATGATGAATGAAGAAGGTAAATTGAGTATAATAGTTGTTCCTCCTCCTAAGATAGATAATGGTGAGGACTGTATAAGATGGGGATGTAGGATGGGGCAGAAGTATATTACAACGGATATATATAGGGTATAAGAGGAAATAGGAAGAAAGGGGAGGAGAAGTGGAGGAAGGTGTGGAAGTGGAGGGGACCGAGAAGGATCCAAGTATTTCTATGGGTGGCCATGCATGAAAGGCTACTCACACGTCAAAGAAGGCAGAGGTTGATGGGAGACGATGTTGACTGTTGTAGGGGATGTAATTAGGTGGAAACACTAATGCATGTATTGCATGATTGTTGGATAGCATCTAGACTATAGAAGGAGTTGAAAATGGATAGCATGGAGCCAGAATTTAATACAAAGACAAGGAGAGATTAGATGGATTGGAACCTAAGGAGACATGGGAATGAATGGGATTTAATTTTTGGTGTGGCTTGCTGGTATTTGTGGCAATGGAGAAACAAATGTTTATTTGATGAGGGGTTCATTTTGTCAGGTCATTTGGGAGAAGTGGTAAGGAAATATGTGAGTGAAGTGAAAAAAGCCAAGAAGGAGTTTGGTAGACTAACTGGTAGTAGAGAAATGCAGTTTATCAAATGGAAAAAACCAGGTGAGGGATGGTGGAAACTTAACATAGATGGTGCGACAAAGGGGGATAGACAACATGCAGGGTGTAGAGGTCTGATAAGAGACTAGAATGGTAACTAGCAATGTGGTTTTAGCAGGAAGTTGGGATATTGTTCAGCATATAAGGCAGAGATATGGGCAGTGATGATTGGGTTGGAAATAGCAAGGAGTTGCAACCTGAAACAACTGATAATTAAGTGTGATTCAACCACTGTGATTGCCTTGCTGAAGGAGGTGCAGGAGACAGGGATAGCAAAGTCTAGTTTGCTAGAAGAAATACGCAAAAGCTTGGGGAAGTTTACTGAGGTAAGGATATGTCATGTTTATAAGGAAGCGAATACTTGTGTTGATTCTCTTGCCAACTTGAGCATTGTTCAGGAGGAGGTACATGTTACTCATTGGTCACCCCTCTTGTTGTATGTAACCTTTTGCATAAGGATAGAGTGGGTGTAGCTTGCCCATGTAATGTAGTCTTGATGTAAGTAGTGCTAGACTTTGCCCCGTTTATATACCCCAAAAAAAAGTCATAGGATATAAATGTATAGAGTTAGCAGCGACTTTAATGAGAATTTCCCTACCAGCAAAGGAAAAAAGTTTTTGCCTCCACCCTTGTAATTTCAATCCTATCTTGTCCCTCACAAAGGCCAACACAACTACCTTAGATCTTCCTTATATAGTTGGTAAGCCAAGATAGTTTCCAGAAAATGTATAGTGCTTTATTCCAAGACAAGCTGAAACTCTTGCTTTAGCTTGCAAAGGGGTATTAGCTAAGAAAAATATGCTTGACTTCTCAATGTTGATTAATTGTCTGAAGGCCTTACAATACACATCAAAGATCATTTTCAGCACTTTACAATTCAGCACCCCAGCATTTAGAAATAAAATGGCATCATCTACAAAGAAGCAATGGGAAAGTGTAGGTGCCTTATGGGATAATTTAATCCCCATTAAATCATGTTTATCAACATGAAATTGAACCATAAGAGATAGAACTTTTGAAGCTATTATGAACATATAAGGAGATAAGGGGTCTCCTTGTCTTACTCCTTTGGTTGGAAGGAATCCACATTATGACCATCCACCTTCAAATTAAAGGCTGCTGAAGATATGCACTCCATAATCCAATCTACGCACCTTCTACCAAACCCCATTCTCACCATAACCGCTTCAAGAAAATCCCATTCCACACAATCATAGGCTTTGGTCATGTCGATTTTTAAAGCTAGTTCCCACTTTTTTCCTTTCTTCTCGTGCTTTAAATAGTGGAAAGCTTCATGTGTGAGTATAATGTTGTCTTGAATCATACGCCCCGCAATAAAGCCTCTTTGATTAGGTGAGATTATTTTGTCTATCAGCCCTCTCATTCTATTGGCCAAGATCTTTGCTATGATTTTTGTATGAAACATTGCAAAGATCAATAGGCTTAAAGGATGCACTCCTTATGGTTTTTCAATTTTTGGTACCAACACAATATTGGTGGAATTTATAGCTTTGAGACCAGAATTCCTAGCAAAAAACTCCTTCACCATTCCATATACCTCCCTGTTCACCTCCTTCAAGGCAAATTGGTAAAAGAAGGCTGAGAATCCATCTAGACCAGGGGCTTTATTGGCCCCAAGCTGAAACACTACCTCCTCTATTTCCAAGTCAGTGATTTGTCTCATCAGATTCTCATTGTCCTCATCAGTCACTACCTTCTTAACATAAGAGAGTGCTTGATCCATAGGCCTAGTCCCATTAGAGTTAAATAACTCCCTATAGAAAGTATGAAAGGATTGATTGATTTTCTCCTTTTCTTCTAACCATTCCCCATTTGCACCCCTTAGCCTCAGCACTTTATTTCTCTGCCTTCGCTAAATCACAATGTTATGAAAAAAATTTGTGTTTCAATCCCCATGTTTTAACCATAAGATTCTTGATCTTTGCCACCAATAAATTTCTTCATTTGACCAAGCCACCTTAAGCTGTCTCACCAAATCTTCAGCTTTCAAAAGCTTGTCATTAGTTAGCACACCCTTATCACATAAGCAGAGTTCACTTCGGAGCTATTCTATTTCTTTCCTGAACTTAGGAAAAGTTTTCCTACTTCATTCCATAAGCCTCCTTCTACATGAATCCAACTTCTAATCAAATTCAAGAGTCTATCTTCAATGTCACACTCAATCTCAATCCAACTACTCCTTACTACTTGTAAAAAATTTGCATGCTAAGGCCAAACAACTTCAAATTTAAATATCTTTGGAGCTTTGATATCATAGTAACAGTAATCAATGATTAAAGGATGGTGATCCGATCCCACTAGCTCAACAGTAAATACTATAGCATGGTCGAATTCTTCCCTGAACTCCACATTCCCAAGGGCTTTATCAATTCTTTCCCTTACAAGTACTCCACTTCGCTTATTGCAACATGTGAATTTGGAACCCTTACACTCCAAATCCATTAACTTGCAATCGGATAGAAGACTTTGAAAATTCATGATTTTCCTCATGGCCTTAGGATTCCCTCCCTCTTTCTCATTTTGTGATAGCAAATCATTAAAATCCCTTGCTGCTAGCCAAGAAGATTTGATACCAGTTGCCACCTGTCTTAATGTATCCTACACCAATCTTCTCTCCCTTTCTTTTGGTGAGCCATAGACAAAAGAAACTGGGCTAGGTACATGATATTGGTTATGATTAGTTTTGATGATGTCTTATATAGGTACCATTAGCAAAAGAGCAAAAAGTTTATATAATATATATTGTTTAATTGCTACATTTAATGTAGATTTGTTCATGTGGAGAAAGAACAAGAAAAGAGAAGAAAGGAAGAATTGATTCATGGAATTGATTTGTTCATGTGGAGAAAGAACAAGAGAAGAAAAGGAAGAATGAGTTGATTCATGGAGAATAACCAAGAAGACAGAAGACAGAAAGAAAAACTTGCTAAATAGAATGAAAAAATCATTATTCAAGTCTTTATAATGATTCTTGAAGTTTCTATGATCAACTGGAAGTTGGAATGGATCAATTCAGAGTTAAAATGAGTAAGTTGAAGCTTCCGGATGAATAATGAGCGAGTTACTCTAGTCATCCATATGTTACTCCAGTAATATATGTGTTTCAGAAGCTCTATTCGTGTCTATCTAATGACTTACTCTAGTTACCACACGTTACTCCAGTTATATATGTGATCTGGTTGCTCATTACTCCAGTAGTCACTTACCTACTGCAGTAATACGCGTGTTTCAGCTGCTGAATTCGCTTCTGTCAGATGATTACTGCAGTAATCATTAACGTACTGCAGTAACGGTTCAGACAGAAAGCTTCTGGTTTGAAATTACTGCAGTAAGCCTCGCGTTACTCCAGTAATACGGGTATTCCAGCAACTCTGTTCAGCGTGTCACCTGGGCGATGTTCAGTAATTCGAGGATATCTCCCAAACCAGAGATCGTATTGAGGTGAAACCAGTTTTGGATGAAAATAGACATCTAAGGCGTCATCTTGTCAAAACTTCAGGTCCAAATAAGATCAGATGAGAGAGCTATGAATTTTCGAAGTTGACCCACCTGTTAACGTCATGCAGATGAATAAGGTTCAGTAATTTGAGGATATCTCACAAAATACATATCGGAATGAGCTGAAATCAGTGGCATATGAAACTAGACTCACACACCTTTCCAAAAAAAAATATCAAGATCACAGAAAACAAAGATCAAATGAGAGGGATATGATTTTTTGAAGTTCAATGTCTTTTCAGAATTTTGGAACTGATCCTCAAACAAGTGTAGAGTTGATTATTACTCTAGTCAACATTGCGTTACTCCAGTAATATGGGTCTGTTCGCTTTTGTTTACACATTACTCCAGTAATGCAATGGTTACTCCAGTAAGGCTTACTACAGTAGTCACTTACTTACTCCAGTAAGTTGATGTTTTTCAGCTACCTCAGAATCAAACCCGATAGTCAGTCACCTTACTCCAGTAACGTTTTTTGTTACTCCAGTCATCATGGCACTTTTACACTAGAGTTACTCTAGTAACCAAGTTGTTACTCCAGTAACATCACAGACAGAAACGACATGAACCTGAATTACTCCAGTAGCCATGATGTTACTCCAGTAATATCGTAGACAGAGAACAAATGAACCTTAGCTACTCCAATAACCAAGTACCTACTCCAGTAAGCTCGAGGACAGTAACAAAATGAACCTTAGTTACTCCAATAACAAGGCTATTACTCTAATCATGTTAGAGACAAAAACACTTTCAGAGCTTAGCTACTCCAGTTTTGATAAAGCTACTCCAGAAACACATGTCAGAAACGTTATGATATGGAATATTACTCCAGTTGCCCTTAGATGACTCCAGTAATCTTATCTACAGAAAAGCTCTCAGTCACTATGTGAAGATGGACTACTCCAGTCGCCTATTCTTTACTACAGTAACCTTTCTGGAAAGGGACAAAACTTTGGTTTAATCAATGTTAATCACTTGAATATTTATTATTCTCATTCATTATCATTCTTATTCATGATTAACCAGTTTATTTAGTGAAGTTCAGTTGATCAATTGAAGATTGAAGCTGAGATCAAGAGAATCTGTTTTGCTGAGCTGTAAAGTGATTTTTCAGTATAGGATGCCAGCGCTCTTGTCGGGGAATATGTGCAACTTGGTTTAAACAAATCTGAACTTCCCTCTGCTGCCCACTCTGATAAAGGAGGAGTAACATTATCCTCAAATTGAATATACTACAGAATTAAGAAAGCAACAGATAGCACTGTAATCAAAGAGCTTGAATCAGAAAAACAGAGACGCTCCAAGAATCATACCCACAGTGGACTTCCAACGGCAATTTTCTCAGTGGAGCTCTAACAGACATATTATGATAGAATATTCAAACTTCTTCATCTATATAAGGAGCCCAGAAATGAAGAGCAAATAACACAGAGCAAGAGGGCAAATACAATGAAAAACAGGGACGTGAGCTTATTCAGTAAAAATGCTAATATTATAACGTCAGCTTCATCTACTCTCTGAATATTTCAATGATCATATATTTAGCTTAGAGAGTGAGATTATTTGTATTGTGCTTCAGTGTTCATCATATTCACTTCTGAGAGAGAAGATTGATTGTTAATCATTCTATTTGAGAGTTAATCAAGATTGGATGATCTTGAGTGGGAAACACTATGTTGTGATTATAGCTTGTAAGGGGAGTGAATCCTACTAAGAGGATTACTTCGAGTACAGAGTGTGTAATCAAACAAGTGTATTGATTACAGTTTGTAAGGGGGAGTGAATCCTAATTAGAGGATTACTTTAAGTACAGAATGTGTAATCAAGCTGAAAGCAAATAGTGGATTGAAAATCTCAAGTGAAGCTTGGGGACTGGACGTAGGTCAAGGATTGGACCGAACCAGGATAAATCACAGTTTGCATACTCTCTTTCCTTATCTTTTACATTTCCAGTACATGCCTATATTTGAATATCTAACTGTTGACTTATAAGTTGTGAAAAGTTTTTAAAATTTCTAAAGTTTTATCAAACACCCAATTCACCATCCCTATTGGGTAATAGCCAGATCCAACACATGAAGGCTACTTGATTCGATGATGGTATGTATAATGTTTTTTTATTTGTATAAAATTGTCAGTGAGATGCTATTTAGCCACCATACCGCCAGACCCTTAGACAAACCCCTTGGTTCCACATACAATTCTTGGTCAAAACCACATTTCAGCCTTATTTTCTTGCATTTTTCTGAGTTCATTTGGGTCTCCATTAGAAAGATAATAACAGGATTGAATTTCTTCACCATGTCTCATAAATTCCTGACTGTCAAGGCTCTTCCTAGACCTTGATAGTTCCATGATATAAGCTTTATGATAATCTGGTAGCTATTAAAGGCCATCCACCTTCACCTTCAGCAGAATGAACCTTCTTCCTTCCTCTTTTAGCTTTAAAAACAAAGCCACTCTCTAATTATTGGGATTTTCAACTTCCTCCATCACCTCCTCCATTTGGTTCTCTTTACCCCCTTCACTTTCCTTCTAGCAAATCTTTTTATTTTTGCTTTCATTTTCCTTAAATTCCTAGCATAATCAAAGATAAGATTCTCAAGGGAAATGATTTCCACACCATCAACCTTCCTTTTAGTAGAATTAGGTACCTCCAACTCTTCTTTAGCCCCTCTTTTCAAACCAAGCCCATGTATTCCATTAATGACCTCAGATAAAATTTTTCCACTGTATGGAACCATAGCCAAAGGGTTCTCACGCCATACTTCATGTTGACTCGCCATTAAAGCATTCATACCACTTGGATCTGAACTAGGGGAAGCAGCAAAATTTTCTTTGAAACCATCTGTTGGTACTCTATTTGAATCTCCTCCATATTCTATCTTTGCATCAGACAGTGGTTGCGAATTGGATTTAGAGAGTTTATTAATACTGATATTCATACCTTTGTGTTCCATACCTTATCTTCCCATATCAGGTAAAGTGTCCCCTTCTATACTAGTTTTTGGCTTCTTTGTCGTTTTTGAACCAGCGAAATTACTCAATTTGATGCAGAACAAGCCATCTTCACTTTCCTTAGATTCAGCTTCAAACTTCTACATTTTCTCCTTTTCCCTTCTAGCAGTAGGCTCCTCCTTTTTCCTGCTATAGTAATTAGCCTCTCCCCAATCATTCCTCACTATAACCATTAAATCATCCTAATTATGGCATTGATTAGTCATAGTTCATAGTCCAAATCGTGGATTATCGTTATTTACCAGCGATCTCAACTGATCAGCCTTACACAAATGATTATCATGACCCACTCTACCACAATTATAGCAAAAATTCTGTAGTTTTTCATATTGAATAGAAATCCAAAACCTACTTCCATCTAGTTTATTCATCCAGAATCCTTCTATTAAAGGTTTATTCATATCAATTATAACTCTAGCTTGCAAAAAATTACATAAGTACCTGCCCTTATAATACGGATCCTCAGTAAGCATCACTTCATCAACATTGCCTCCAATCAGAACTTCATTCTCCAAACACATCACCTCCATCACGATGTTGTGTAATTGGATCCAGAATGGACAACAGCTAAAGACAAATTCCTCATATGATTTGTATTTTGCTCTCTCCACAAGGTTTAGCAAACTGCCATTTATGGACCATGGACGTCCCTGAAGAATCCTACTATACTCCTAACCATCGTCAAAGGTGAAGATTGGAGATTCCATGCTTTCTGCAAAATCCTCTCCATCGCAATCAGCGAATAGACCTTTGTTGACAAAACCTTTTCGATCAGGATCTTTGCATCATTTATCTCTCTCCAAATTAATCAAGATGAAATTTTCGATGTTTCCATAGTTAAAGTTGTGGCAATCCGCGAGGACTAGCCTTGGTAACTACTGTGATTCTCCAATGAGATGACTCCGATTATCACTCTTAACCACCAATCACCGACGATCAACCACCTTCGACGACTGCCTGCCTTGCCTCCAAACCAACTTACCACTCTTATGCCTGGCGAAGAGAACAAAGCTTACACACGAGTGCGCAAGGAGAACTAGGTACGTTTATACACACCCACAGTTGGAATATGTTCATTTTGCATCTTAAAGTTGACCATTTGAGATGTGACAAATTGGACTAAAGTGAGCTTTCCTACAAGAGACAACGTGTGAGCTTTCCAACCGCTTAACTTTCGTTGTACCTTATCCATCAGATATTGGAACCTTGCTCGAGTTTTGACCTTGAGTAATTATGCCCACAAGTATCAACTAAGATCTTCCCTCTTTTGAAACCCACTCTGGCTGCACAAACTATTCTGCTCATCTCTAGCAAAAATTTTAGAGAAGATTGTAATTTTCCGAGAGTTGATTTTCTGTTCAGATAACTACTCAAAGAGTTCAGGGAATTCAGGCAGGTTTTGCATCTATTCTTCGCTAGCCTCACAGTAGAAGAGCAAATCTGCAAACATAAGATGCGAGATGCCAGTCCTTGACTAACCCATCCTGATTGGATTGTACTTTTTACAACTCACTGAGTCAATAATAATATGAGAAAGCTTCTCCATCGCTAGTAAAAATAAGTATGGTGACAATGGAACGCTTGCCGAATTCTCCTTGGTGGTTTAAATGCCTCCCTTTTACTGTCATCACAAACTAAACTCATTTCCACTGTAAACAAGTACAACTTAACGATCTTGATAATATTCCATGGAAGTTCAGTTTCATCCAAAACCTTCAAGGAGAAATCTCAACTAGGCTTTCTCAATATTCAACTTAATTACCATAAACCACTTTCTACCACTTGTCCTTCCCATTGTATGTATGCATAATTTCTTTTCCAATAACAATATTATCTTGTATTTTGCATCCAGGCACAAAACTAGCTTGAAATGGAAAAAAAAAATCTTATTCATGATCAGCTTCAATCTATTTACCAAAATCATCATTAACCCTTTATACAACTTATTATGAAGGGAAATAAGCATAAAATGGGTCATTAATTCTATCTTCGATATTTGTTTCAAGAGGGTCTTATTTAGCCACTTATTTGTTCTAGGTGCCTCTATGATACTTTAATCAACATCTCTAAATCACTTCCTATGATATCCTAGTTTTTGTGATAGAACACAGCCGAGAACCATCATCCTTGAGGTTTTAGAAACCTCCAATACTGAAAAAGGCATGCTTAACTTCATCATCCTTTAATCCTCTTCCAATTCTATCATGGCACTCATGTGATATCTCCCTCCATTTTTTATTTGTCAAGTGCCACCTCCTGTTATTATTCTCTTTTAAACAGCTCTTCGTAGAAGTTTTAACAAGGTTCTGAAACTTGAAACAGTTTATTGAATCGGTGGGTATACTAAGTTAAAAGTTAGTGGGTTAAACTGATATTAATTAAAAAAATATAATTTAATTAAAATAAATAAAATAAATTCATATTTTAATAATACAAATTTTTTATGATAGAAATATAGGAGTATATAATATGATGATTGGACAATATGAGCGGAGAAGGAAAAGCACCAATGTAGCAACTTTTATCAAATATTTTACCAAAATAAGGCATTGTGCAAAAATTTTACTAGAATAAGGCAGTTAGTGGCGTCAGGTTGGGAGACGGCACTAGACACGTCGCAATTCATGACATCAACGGGTGTCAGGTCACAAAATTTTGGCGGTGACGTAAGGTGTCCTGACACCACTAGCTAGTGTCCCTGATGCCACTGGTGGCGTTAAGTCCCTCATTCAAATGCAAAAGAGTGGTGTAAATGGCATCATACCCGTTCATACCTGGAATTGAGGCAAAATTCAGCAGAGTGGCATAGAGATTGGTGATGCCACTAGTTTATAATTTCTCTATATATACGGCATTTATGTGTTGTGAAGCTTTACGAATTCACACTCAATGTTCCATCACATTGTTTGTCTCATATCTTGCAATTTCTTTTGTTCTTACAGTTTCTTTTGTTTATCTTATATCTATTTTTTGACCATGTGCTTTGATCATATTCTGTCATTTCTTTTTTTAATTCCTTATACACATTGTGTTTCTTCTTTTGGTCAATTGCAATTTGTGTTGTTGTTATTTGTTTTATCTATAATATAAGCAAAAAATGAATCAAATTTGTTCATTTGTACATTATAATGATTCTAAAAATACAGGTGCAAATAGATTGAGCTTTGAAGGTGAAAAATGAGCAATGTATATTGTTTGAGGCATGTCCACTGAAGATTAAAAAAAAAGATCTGGCAAAAACTAAAGCTACAACAAAATTAGGTAATATCTTCAATGACGGGTAGAGTTCCTTGTGGAAATGACAAATATGCGGGTTTTGTGATATCCGATGATGAGAATGTGGATGTTTTTGCTCAAACATTCGATGAAAACCTTACGTCCCATTTTGTTGAGTTATATGTGGATATTGAGACGTCAGAAGAAGGTGTACCAATACCGATCCATGGACTCCACCTTAGTAATCAATTACATTATATGACTTATTTTGGTACACCTTAGCCAACACAATCAACCTTTACGCATGGAGAAGAAAGTGACTATATGGTAGATGAACTTGAAAATGAAGAGGAGCAAGAGGAAGAAGATGAAGACACTTTATTGGCTAATGACCATAATCAGAATGATAGTGATGCAAATGACGAATATCATGGTAATGTCATGTCACAATAGATTAGTATGTTAAAATTATCAGGTTAGTTAAGGAGATGTATTATTATATACTTTATTTTTTATTAGTTATCATGTTTTCGCATAAACTATATTTTGTGTGAATATATAGATATTACACCATTTTGGAATGAGATTCCACATTATGAGGCTATTGATGAAGATTACTGCATGAGGATATACTAAACGTTGAAGGCTTGGGCCGGGCTTTACGGGCAAGAGGAGATAGATTATATCTGAAACAAGAGTTCAGGTCTAAGAATGATGTGCAAGCTGCAATAAAACATTATTGCATGAAGAAACATCATGAAGTTGTACTAATTGAGAGTACTACAACCAAGTTGTCAATGAAATGTCGGAATCATGGACAAGGTTGCGTTTAGAGAGTGAACATAAATAACATTCCTAGTGGACAATTTTTGTAATTGGTTTTGCAAACATGGTCAAGGAAACACCTTCAGCAGCTGTGATCATGATACAAGAAAAGGTGATTGGAATGTTTGGTTATCATATTTCTTATAGGAAGGCAAAATAAAAAGCAATAGCTAAGATTTACGGTGATTGGGACGAGTCATATGTGTTTCTGCCAAGATGGTTTGAGTACATGTTGAAATTTTCCCCGGGATCTATTTATAATATTCAACATGGACCATATATTGTTGATCGGTGGGTTGTAAATGGGATTCAGGTTTTTCAATGTACATTTTGGACCTTCGGTCAATGTCAGGTTTTTCAACTGAATAGGCACATGAGGTAAGCACGTGTGTACAAAAGCTAACCCTCAAGAGTAGTTGAGTGCTCCTCCTAGTGGCCTCAATGATGGTTAAACCAGCTCATCTTGATGTTTCCGCCAATAAAAAAAAGATAAGAGTGGAGTCTGACCCATGTATTGCTGCATAACTGCTTCCCAGTTGCCATGCAATTGACCGAAAACTACTCAATCCTCAGTGTACAAACTTAAAATGCCCTCTACATCATTTAGAGTAATAGTCATCTCACCAACCGGCATATGAAAGGTGTGAGTCTCTAGCCTCTATCTCTCAACTAAGCAGAAATAAAGTATTTGTCAATCTGCACCAACATGAAAGTAGAGAACAAATATGTAAGGGTGTATATTATCGTATCATGTACAAACAACTAAATTCATATAATTAATTACATAAAGAATAAAATATACCGGGAGTCTCCTCATGCGAGACACGTGCCAGAAACCTACACACATAAGGTGCTGCTGCAACTCTAGTGGGATGAGATCTGGGTCATGGACATCTCCTAAAGACCTTGTGAGGCTCGCCTCACTCTCAAAGAATTGCAATCTCCTGTTTTCCACATAACTTGTGATTGGTGTGACTGCTGCACCTCTTCATTAAGAACTCCCTACTCTTTGGGGCTAAGCTCAATATTGTAGGCATGTTGATTATCCATTTGACTAATAAAAATTTCTCTAACACAACACATTATTAAGATTCTAATTATTATTCTCTAAATAATTAATTATTTGACTAATAATTATTATTCTCTATTTAAGCTTATCAAGAAGGAAAAACATCAAAGTAGCAACTTCTATCAAAAATTGTACCCAATTAAAGCATATGGGAAAAGATTTACTCAAATAGGGCGATCAGTGGCATCGCGTTAGGTGATGCCACTAGTGGCATTGAGATTCATGATGCCACTCAATGAGTGGGGTCAAGGAAAGTGACGCCACTCAAATGAGTGGCGTCTATTATCTCTCTCTCTCTCTAAACATCGACATCTATCCTCCTTTCTTCAATCCACGTTTTAAAAAAATAAAGATTATGTGACTTGGTCAACTTAGTCGGGTTAGGTCGAGTTAACTAAGTTGACCCGGGTCAACTCAGAAACCCAGGTTTCACCTTAACTCCAACCAGTTTTTTGGCCAGTTCGCAAATTTTCAATCCGAACTGTCTCCACTCAAGGTTCCAAAATATTGATTTTTAAAACATACTACATATAACTTCTTCATCCTCTACATAAACCCATTCACTATTTTTCAAGCTTTTAACTCTATTTCTCCTTCTTACCATGGTTTTGCTGTGATAATACTTTGTATTTATATCTCCTTAACTCATCAACCCCGTTGACTTCTAGAACCATAGCAACTCCTCTTGCTTTAGGACATTTACCAATTCCTCCTCAAGTTCTTTCTTTAACTTGCATAAGAAAGGATTCATAAACCAGTCCACAGACCTCTATATGCCCTCATTCCGCCTGTTGAGCCTCTGATCTTGTATTATATATTTCCAAAGACTTCTTTATCTCATATTTGGAGGTGGTTTTGCAATTCCCACAAACTCAAGTGTGCTTCACTACTACTAACCCAATGTTCCTTCAAGAAACTTGAAGTTTCTGTGAGTCAACCACTCTGCCTTGAAACAAAATGGCACATTTCTTTTATCAACAACCTTAAGACAAGTAGTGATGAGAAATGAATGATGGTTAGAGACAATTCTAACTCCGATTCTTACCCCAACTATTGGGATTTGTACATGCAGCGGAATGAAAATTGTCTAATAAATTAAGAATCTCAAGAAGAAAATCTATCAACAGCGCTTAAATTGGGTTAGTAATTAAGAACCGTACCGATGCAAACTCGTGTGCATGCTTTGTGAACTCATGGGCTAACACCTTTTTGGTCGATCAATCTCTAGGAGCTGACTCTACAAATCCACTCCCTTTACCGATATCCACACCGAACAGCAATCCAACACGTACGGCAGTGTGCTAGCGCCTTCAAGCTTTTGTTTTACGTCTCTCTTCTAGGGTTTCTTTGCGGCTCTTCAATTATCTTGTGTAATTAGATTACTCACAGCCTAAGGGTATTTATAACCCTATGAGCCACATTAAATATTTAAAATCAATCTTATTAATTTTGAAATTGAATTGGAAATTAAATACGTATAACCAATTCAATTCAATCTATTTATTTAATGCGAATTAAAAGCCAACTGATTTGATTTATCTTCATAAATCAAATCTGAGATATGATATCTTAATTAGTTTTAGTTATTTGATGATTAGCCGCTAAGGCATAATTTCCAACAAACTCCCATTTACACTAGGTGATATATATATATATATAATATATATATATATATATATCCTCTTTTGATAAAATGTTGTATTCATTGAGTCTTAGACATATCTTAGATTCAATGAATCTAGACATTATAACTCGTGTTAGGCTTTTCTTATATGCGACCCTGTAAGCCCACATAAAATTGGCAACGGGCAACGCTGTACCAACCCACAAGTCGTAAGCGGCTTCTAGCAAGACATTACGACTACCCAACTCATATGAGGATCAATGATTCGATACATCCTATCATACTACTATGTCACGTCCCTTTTGTCAAGCGATAATTTGGTCAAGGATGAAGCATGGATAGTGCATCCTCCTATTCTTGACCGTTACTTTCTCGATTCTTGAGTAGTCTAATAATTGAAATGGAACCTCTTTTCCATCATAGTATGACCATACATTTCTTAGACTTACTCTTCAAGGGGCCCAGTATTATTTTCTCTACAAATGTGAGGGATAAATTTCATGTTGACCATTTACATTCCTCTGCATGAAAACCATTAATCCTAATCGAAGCCTTATTATCACCCGATGAAAGGTGACTTTTGACTATGTCAAAGATTAGTAACTCTCATGTAGGAATCCATGATAATCTCATGTCAAAGGGCATTGTGACATGGTTATACTTAAGAAAAACTTATGACTTAATCCATGCAGCTTTCTCATAGTGGTTCGATCCAGCACCTTGTACTCTTACCAATGCCTAAGACTTTGATTTGTATCTCCATACCTTATCAAAGTCATACTGGTCTTATTTCATCTTTACTCCCACATAGATAATCAACCAAGGACATGTAGGACAATCTTTATGATACATCCAAGGATATAGTCATCATAATAAACATGCAAATGATATGATAACAAAATAAAGAAATACTTTAAATACCAATATTGTTTAAAGTATAATGATTAGCCTTTCCAATAAAAGACCCCCACTTGCACTAGGTGCAATCATTAATTTCCTTAATTCCCATTGTCCTAACATGACATTCATGTATTATTTGCACAAGTGGTTTAGTAAGAGGATCAACATTATCTTCTCCTGGTACTTTGCATATTTTTATATCACCTCTATCATTTATTTCTTTAATAAGATAAAATTGTTTGAGTATATGCTTGGTCCTTTGATGTGACCTAGGTTCTTTGGCCTGGGCAATATCGTTGCTATTATCACAGAACAAACTATTGGATTCAAGATGGCAGGCACCACTCCTAGTTCAGAAATGAACTTTATAATCCAAACAGCTTCCTTAGCTGCATCCGATGCTGCTATTTACTTCTATTATGGAATTTGCTACAATGCTCTGCTTAAAGCTCTTCCAGCTAACCACACCACCATTCAAAAGGAATACATATACAAATTGTGATCTTAGATCACCTTAGTCAGTATGGAAACTCACATATGTGTAATCAGTCACACAGAGCTCATCACCCAATTTACCATATACCAAGAATAAGTCTTTTGTCATTCTTAAGTACTTTAGGATATTATTAACAACAGTCCAATGATCCTTACTAGGATCTTGTTGATATATGTTCGTCATACTTAAGGCAAATGAGACATCCGGTCGAGTATATAACATGGCATACATGATAGATCCAATGGCAAAGGCATATAGAATCTTAGTCATGTGATCTCTTTGATCATGTGTACTAGGACACTGATCCTTACTGAGATGGATGCCATCAGACATGGGCATGTAACCCCTTTTTGAATCCCGCATATTGAATCTATGCAGTATCTTGTCTATGTATGTGCTCTAACTTAGGCCTATTAGCCTCTTGGATCCACCTCTATAGATCCCGATCCCTAGGATGTAAGTGGCTTTGCCTAAGTCTTTCATTGAAAAAGACTTTCCTAACCAAGACTTGACACTCTACAAGATAAGGATGTTATTCCCAATGAGTAGGATGTCATATCTCTGAGGCTTTTACTGTTTCCTATCGAACCTTCGTGAGCCTTGTGTTACTAAAGTAGGCTCATCAACTTGTTGTGAGTCTTCTCCATTTTTCATTTGTGGTTCTATGTTGTCTTATGACTCTCGAACTTCTTCAAGGTACACCTTACTCCTACTGGTTCTTTTAGTGATGAACTCTTTTTCCAAAAAGACACCATTCCAGATAACAAACACTTTGTAATCGGTAGGAATGTAGACATAATATCCTTTAGTTTCCTTAGGATACACTACAAAAAAGGCATTTTGAGGATTTGGATGATAATTTTTTAAAGGATTGGTGTTTTACGTAAACCTCACATCTCTAAATTTTAAGAAAGGACAAACTGAGTTTCTTCCTAGTCCATATCTCATATGGTGTCTTTTCAACTGCCTTTGACGGAACATGATTTAGTGTGAATGTAGCTATTTCTAGGGCATGGCCCCAAAAGGAAGAAGAAAGATATGTTTGACTAATCATAGATTGAACCATATCTAATAGAATTCAATTCCTTCGCTCAGAAACGCCATTCAATTTTCTATTGTCCTTGAGATCCTGCTCATTTATACAAATGCGAGAACCACATACAATATCTAATACCTATGTTGAGGAAGTAGAGAAGTGAATATCTATGACATAGATACCTGAAGTGATAGCCCCGTTATCCTTCTTGTTCTTTTCAGATCTTCAATATAGAGTTTGTAATTCCTTTTCCAATGACCAAATTCATTGCAGAAGAAGCAGACCCATCCTTCGAAGGTTTTTGCCTTTTTGGCTGCAGGCTTAAGTTCAGACCTATTTGACTCATTGGTCTTACCAACTGAGAATTTACCCTTTCCTTTGCCCTTGCCTTTCCTTTTCATACCCATTCCTTTTTAAACCATCAAAATAGTGTTTGCTCAACTGTTTTGAGCATCCTATACAATTCAGAAATTGATTTCTTCATATTGTTCATGTTGTTTTTCATTACAGATTGGTCATAACTTTCCAGGAGTGAGTTCAATATCATATCTGTAGTTAACTCCTGACTTATAGGAAATCCAAGCCTTTCAAGGTAACCAATATAGCCTCTCATATTCAACACATGAGGACTAACTGATGCACCTTCAGCCATCTTGCAGGAATGTAAGGCCTTTGTGGTATCATACCTCTCTTGCCTTGCTTGTTTTAGGAACATTTCTTTAAGATGAACAATCATCTCAGAAGCCTTTATATGTTCCAGATCTCCATCGAGATCTGGAACCATAGTGGCAGACATCAGGCATCCTGCATCCATAGAGTCATCCAGATGCTTCGTGTAAGTATCTTTCTGAGCTCTTAGAGCATTAGCTACTGGCTCATCAGGAATAGGTTGATTGAGGATATACTCCTTTGTTTCGTGTTTGGGATCAATGCTTAAGTTCCTAAACAAGTCAAAAAAAAGTTTGTCCCATCGAGTTTGTCCTTCTTAAGGACAGATCACATTAATGGTGTGGTAGTATTGCTAAACGATATGATTCTACAATTAATATATGCAAAGTTTAAGTAGTAACCTCCCATTGATTTAATAACCCTTAGTATAATTAGTGAGCTAAGATCCATATTTGGCTTAAATTTAAGTCTGCTTTGGCAGGACGCTTAAAATCAAATTATTTAGGTAGGTAACCACTTTGCCAATTACATCACATGTAACTCTTAGATCTTTATGGGATTCAATCATCATATGACCTAGCTTGTTTAATCCCATCTAATGCCTTAAAATCCAAAACCGTTTTGATAATCTCAATTAAGTCAAGACAATAATGAATGTTGAGTATTACCATTACCCACTCTTGTCTCACCAAGATAACACAAGTGCATCCACTTTGGTGGAACATACAAAAGAGCGATCTAGGTTTTGACAAGTATTCATTGATTGACGGATTACAACTTGAGATTTCATTTGGAGGGTTTAATCCTATTAATTCTATTTATATAAATGCAATGATCGTTGTATCTCATACAAACAACGCATAATACACAAAATAAACATGTCATGATTTAATCAAAAGCATAATTAAAATGTGACACAACATGGCTCACCTAATCTAAAATCCTCTCAAGCCAATGAGAAGACTTCTCTAAATAAGTAAAAAAAATTACATCAAAAGAAACCTCGTTTAAACATACAAGGGGAGTGAGATGAGAAGAGAATATACATAGAGAATATTTAGAGAAAAAACATGACATGTAGGCCATATTTAAATATTACAACCATTGTAAAGACTAAAGCCATGTTGTTCACCATACCCAATCAATTTGAAAGTAAATCACAACAGGTTATAATTATCTACGATGCCATTATAACATATTTAAATATATTTTATAAAGGCATTATGATAAACGTGAACCATTGTAAACCATTGTAAAGGAATTACGTAAATATATTATTACATTATATATTATAAAATATATTATAACGTTATAATATATTTTATAACTTTAACCATTGTAAAGGCATGTTGTTCACGTTTTTCATTTATATTTCATTTAAAAATATATATTGTTAATCGCATTAACAATAAAATAGATATCTTTCTAATCCAATCGTAACTCTAACGTGAACTTTTGATTTAAATGCATACAAAATACGATTAAGCATATATACACAATATAGCCCATATATAATTGCATTAAAACCATAAATCCAATTTAAACGCACAATTGATTTGGCTCTAATGCCACTATTGGGATTTGTACACATAACAGAATGAAATTTATTCAATAAATTACGAATCCCAAGAAAAGAATCTATCAACAACATTTAAATCAGGTTAGCAATTAAGAAGCATACTGATGCGAACTCCTGTGTGTGCTTTGCAAACACCTTCTTAGTTGATTAATTTCTAAGAGCCGACTTTACGAATTCACTCCCTCTACCGGTATACACATCAAACAACACTCCAACATAAATGGTAGCGTACTAGTGTCTTCAAGCTTTTGTCTCACATCTCTCTTCTAGGGTTTCTTTGCGGCTCTTCAATTCTCTTGTGTAATTAGATTACTTAAAGCCTAAGGGTATTTGTAACCCTATGGGTCGCATTAAATATTCAAAATCAATCTTATTAATTTTGAAATTGAATTGGAAATTAAATCTGTCTAACTGATTCAATCCAATCTATTTATTTAATGCAAATTAAAAGCTAGCTGATTTGATTTATCTTCATAAATCAAATCTGAGATATGATATCTATCTTTATAAATCAAATCATTGATTTATTTTCATCAATCAAATCTGAGATATGATATCTCAATTAGTTTTAATTATTTAATAGTTAGTCCCTAGGGCATAATTTCCAACACCAACATCCAAAAAGAAGTTCTGCCCACATTTCAAAGGTATTTATCAAAGAATATAAGATGTAAGTACTCCTCATCATGTGTGGGAAGAATGGAAGATGCGAGTACAAATTTTATTTTAGGGATGTCTAAAGTGAAGGAATGTCAAGTTTTATGAGAAAATTCATCTTTCGAAGAAGAATATCTTATTTACTCTTGTATAGGATAGGGTCTTAGATTGTGGCCTACTCACCAAATCAATATGTCTCTTCTAGAAGATTTGGAGAATATTGAATGCTTGAAAAACTTTATTATATATTGATGCTATTATGAAGATTAAGTATATTGGCATGAACTCCAGTTCTATCACAAAGTTTCCTATAACACTTCTTGGTTTTGGAAGGGAACCTATTCGGTGGTAATGTTTGTTCCTAATCTCAAATAGAGAGTGGTATTAGTTCTAATATCTTCTTAAGCCATAAATTATGGTGACCTACTAGAACTAATTTTCTTCTTGCTGATAATCAAACACTAACAATGACAGATTTTACTGAAAGAGTAAGTAATCCATGACAGCTTGTTAAATGGAATTTTTAACTCATTAGAGGGATATACAATCCTCATGTGTCTAGGAAAATCATTAATACCCATTTATTTACTCAAGGTGCAGGAGATAAAACAATATGGGGTGGCAATGCAAGAGGGACATACACTGTTAAGTAATGCTTCAATGTCCTAATCAAGTAGACCCTTCTTCTCAACCCAGGTAGGTCTTCTTCTGATAAAATCTATGGAAAATCTAGCTTCAATATAAGTATTTGCTCTTCACATAGAATGTAACACCCCAAATTTCTAAAAATTATAATAACATAAAATTGTGATGATCTTTATAAATAATTACTGAAATTCAAAATAACTAAATTTGGGAAGTGTTACTGTTGGATATAATAAGTTTTGATGATGACTTATACATATGCTATTGTTCAAAGCAAAAAGATTGAGTAGTATGTTTATCTTCTTCATTAACTAATTCTTGTATTTAATGTAGATCAGTTCAAGTTATTTATGAAGAATGTTCAATGGAAGAAGAAATAATTTATGAAGATGCTCAAGAGAAGAGAAGAGAGAAAGAATAGAGTTGAGCAAGTGAAGAGAAGAAAGAAAGGGAAGATTTTGTCAAAAAGAATGGGAAAAATCAATTTACAAGGTCTTAGATTGATTCTATAAGTCTTCACAATCATTTGGATGTTGGGTGGGTCAATTCAGAGTCAAAAACTGCAAAAATCGAGCTCTGGAAGTGAATACTCGAGTTTCCAGGTCAAAACTCGAGTATACAAGCTTATTGGAAAAATTGGATCTGGATGAGAAAACTGTGGTTTTGAAAACTAGAGTTCTAGAAACCAAGGTTTGCACTATGAAAGTCAAAACTCAAGTATGGGAGTCAATACTTGAGTATTGAACTTAAATATTCAAGTATCGAGAGTTTTCAGCTTCTCTGGCGCATCTGGTCTCGACAAAACTTGAGTTTTCACTTCAATACTGGAGAATCAACATTGGTCAGCAACTCTGTTCATCCCTGTTTCACGTTCAGCTTTGGGCAACCTCTGATAAATCGATGATATCTCCTAAATCAGAGATTGGATTGAGGTGAAATCAAATTTGGTTGACACTAAACATCCAATGCGTCATCTTGACAAAGTTTCAAGTCCAAAGAAGATTAGATCAAAGGGCTTTGAATTTCTAAAGTTGGATCAAATATTTACGCCACACTTCAGACCAAGCTTCAATGATATGAGTGTAACTCACAATCTATATATCAGAATGAGTTGAAATTGGTGGCATTGGAAAGAAGACACATAAAGCTTTCCATCAAGACCTGATTCAACACAAATGCAGATCAGACCAGAGAGATATAGTCTTCGAAAGTTGACTGATGATTCAGAACGATGCAAAACGCTAGTTAAAAGATAACTTACATTCATCATATCATAACGGGCAAAATCTAACGAGTTTGGATCTGATTCTTGATGCATTGGAATGAAGTCTCAAAGAGTTGTATGGGGACAATTGGTTTTCCAAAATGGAAGCGATATCAAGTCTAAAAGCAGCCAAAGTCTAAAACAACGTGAATACTCGAGTTTACTGATGAATACTCGAGTATAGCTTAGATAAAGAGCTATAAACGTGAGAGAATCCTCAATACTCGAGTATGGGAAGCAAAACTCGAGTATCGGACTTACAGAGACGAATCTGAAGTAATGCTAAAGGCTCAATATTGCAGTATTCAAGACAATACTCGAGTTTACACGAAGCTTCAGAAAATTCAAGATTTCGAAAATCACGAATTTGATCCAGATCAACCAGAAGTTTTCCCAAATGATTCATAACATTTATTATCATCATTTACATCATTTGTGGACACATTTCAGATGATCAAACGAGGGATTTCATGGGATTCAAGATGCTGACCTGTCATGTCCAAAAAAAAGTGAAATAACGGCTAGTTTTCCATCTACTAAGCTCTCAACGGTTTTGAACACAACGGCTCTATTCTTCAATGGTTAGAAGACCTTCATCTATAAATAGAGCTGGATTAAAAACGTAGAAAGGTGGAGGAGTGAGCTTACACAGTCATAATGCCGAAATTCTGAATCCTCTCTTCACTCTGTTTTTCATGTCTTCATAGCTGAACTTAGAAAGAGTGAAATGAATTCCTATGTACTTCAGTGATCATTTATCCACTTCTTACAGAGAAGTTTTTATGTAAATCAATCTCTATTTGAGAGTTACTTAAGGTTGGATGACCTTGAGTTGGGAATTCAATTGTAACCTTACGGGTAGTAAGGGGGAGTCTCCGAGGAAGATTGTGAAGGTTGCACAACTACCTGGATAAACTTGTGGGTGTAAAGGCTTGTCTCTTGTGCCTGGTTAAACAAGGAGAATAGTGGAAATCTCAAGTGGAGCTTGAGGACTGGATGTAGGTCAAGGCTGGACCGAACCAGTATAAACCTGAGTTTGCAATTCTCTTCCCTCAACTCTTTATTTCCAGCATACATGTTTGAATGATTATTTATAACTTTATAACTTTTCATTATCATTCAAACTGATTTAACTGAATTGCGAAAAGAAGTTCAAAGATTGCAAGAATTTTTATCTTCACCCAATTCACCCCTTCTTAGGTTCAGCCGATCCTAACAGTTACTACGACACTTGTACTGGGACAAGTGCAAGGCTAACTTATTACATTACCATAAATCCAAATATAAACAAAAATGTTTTATTCAGAGCATAAAATAAAAAGAAAATAGCTAGAATTAATTGAACATTCTTCCTCACTTTTCACTGCTAGCCCCAACCTTTGGAACCTGTTTCACTAAAAATCTTTTCCCTCGAAGGATTATCACAGCCACATAAAACAAAAATCAGCAAAGCTGGTAATCTTAATAAAAAAAAGATAACATAGAGAACAATAAAATATTTACATAATAAAAATATCACACACACACACACACACACACATATATATATATAATATTAAAAGAAGATGTCAGTTTTGTTATTCTTTATAAAGTTTACTTAGTGGGAAGAGAACCATGGTAGACTCAGATATCCTGCTAATCTATCCTGTGACTCGGAAACCTACCAGTTACGAATAATCAAATTGGACATAAAACATTTCTTTTTAGTGTGCATTCATCTTCCCAAAGTTGCTACTAGTGTCCCGAACATCCTGCCAGATGCTACTTTGGGAACAACATATACTATCGGTTCACATCACATAATATTTCGGAGGCATAAAACCTAAGGGTTGTGTTCATCACTTTAACAGGTAACATCTCAAAGCTATCTTCTTACTGTTAAATTATTTTAAATACACTCATAATAAAATTCCTAAATTATTTCTATTATGTACAATCAAATATTTATAATAATAAAGATCCTTAACTCCTATAGGAGAGCATGGATCTTAATTACATAAAATCAAGAGCTATAACTCTTTATGAGCACTCGTGAGTTTTCCTAAATGTAATCATTGAGATGTTGTCTCTATTTTATCATGGAATTTCCCAAATTAAACTATAAAGTAAATACTCATGGGTTCCTATAAGATGTTCATGGGAAATTCCCAGGACTATCATATACATATTATATACATATAAAGCAATCTAGGAGGATATGCCATCAGCCAAAATGTGGACCACATGTAAGGAAAAAGACAAAATCTACGGTTTGGCGTGGGGAGAAGATTTGCACAATGGTATATCTCGTTGAATCAAATGGAAAATATATTTAAATAGAGATAGAGATCACATGGCTCCACAACACATAAGTTGAAGGCACACATCATCTAATATATATATCTGGGTTATATATATCAGAATGGACGACAATGAAAAACAAAAAGAGACGCAGGATGAGAACGAAGGCTAACATTATCATATTCGCTATAGCTAATTCAAAAGCTAAAAAATAAAAGATTAAGACAAGCCTTGAAATTATTGATTATGTATCATTTAGATGTGGTTTTAGGATTACCTGGTCTCTGTTTTTGCTAATCTCATAAAAGAGCAATTTGCTACAGAGTAAGAACAGAGGAAGAAGTAAAGGAGAAGAGAAGTATCAAGCGATCACTAGGGTTAGGCGGCTAAACCTCAATTTATAATTAAAAATTAGGGTTTAACTATTGGCTGGACTCTTTAACTATTGTCAATTAATAAATTATAAAACAATATAGACATTATTAAATTTTAAATTTTTATTATTACTATATTATTGTCATTATTATTATGGCTATTATTATTATTATTAATCCGGGGTATTACTATTATTATTATCTCAGTCAATTGGATTAATTTGCAAAGCTCATAATATTAATGTGTCATCTTTATGCCTATTTGGATGCCAAGATGAAGAATCTCTAGATCACTTATTTTTTCTTTGTCAACTCAGTAGAGTTGCATGGTTTAGGTCTTTTGGTATTTAGGCTAATCTAATACATTAACAAGGTGTTGTGACATGGGTAAAAGTTATGATATCTTCCCTTATAAAAATCAAGGACAATAACACTTTGAAACAAATCATTATTTTTCTAAATCTGATTTGGAGGAAAAGTAATCAAGTTGTACACTCAAAGGTTAAATAGATCCTCATTCTATGATTAAGGAATTTATGGGTATTTCTCACCATCTGAACTCTACCTAAAATGGTCAAATCTAGTTCTTTGTAGCTTCTCCTTTTTTTTTTTTGATATAAAAAAGTTTTGGAAGGGTTCGACACCAGTCTCCTACTAAGGCCAGGGCACGGCTCCGGGCTCTATGAGTACTTGCGAGAGACTTACGAGATCACCTACTAAAGGAGTTCCAGCGACGGCAGAAGGGATCGAACTATCTTTACCAACTCTCATTGGCCAGCTTCTCTTCTATTTGGATCAATATTAGCTACCCTCTAATTGTTCTTGCAAGTTGCGAGGATGGACTATTTGGGCCAGAAACGTTAAGCAAATGAAAACTTCTTTCTTCATGATAAATGTTGGACATTATAGGAGTTTGATTCATTATCTTGTCTGGGTAAATAATATAGCTTCCATATTTCCAAATTTCTATCTCTTATCCCGTCGAAAATATTGACTTGGATAATGAACTGCAATTTTTTCATGGAACTTGCTAAGGGATTTGATCAAAGTGATATAAGCTTCAAGAAGATTCCTAGTCAAGACAAATTGCTGTCTCTTATACACTCAAATGTCATTGCAGCATATATTATTTTCTTGACTTCTTTTCTGGTTTTCGTCTATATATTTCAGACTTGGACGCAATTAGAGTAATTGTAGCATATCTTTATTTCTGAACTCTGAGGCCTCTTATAAAATGGGGCATATTATGTTGTATCTTTTTATTTTTAATATATTTTTTTATTAAATAGATTTCCCTAATTTTTTAAAAATTAATGAATATAGTGAAATGAGTAATTTAATTTTTTTAAAAAATAATGAACAATAATTTCTATTTCAAAAAACTTCTATAACACAAAATACTAGTGAAAGATTTGTGGACTCCAAAAAGGGCTTATGTGCAAATGAGCCTCCGGCCCTGATTGACCCAAGTGCACTTCAACAAAAATTGCTCTGAAGAGTCAACTTCTCTCTAAACAAATACTAAGTTTCTCATTCCGTCCGGCCTTCATCTTCGGCCTCTCCTACCTTTCGTCCCCACCCCCATCCGCGCTGACCTCCAGCGTGCACCGCCAGCGTATTCATCCGATGACGCTGATCCCTCGCACATCATCCTTCTCCAGTTCATATTCACGGACGGAGGGCATCACCGACAAGTCTCACTGGTTCGAACCGTCGTGCGCCTCTCTCCCTCCGTTCCTCCCTCACTGAACGGTGGGCTCTCTTTTCCTCACCCGCGTCGAGTCTCTCTTCATCTCTCATCTTCCGTAAGATTTGTTCTGTTGAGCTGGTTGTTGAAATCTGAGCTCGAACTAAATATCTGTGACTGTCGGTACATGTTCAGACTGTTAATTCATATCTACTTGAAGCGCCCTAGGCTGTTGTAGAGATAAATTCATTGTTAGTTTGAAGGTCAAAAACTCATAGCTGTGATATTTTGTATGAGAACCTTAATATGTATGAATCAACATGGCACGTTAGCTTTTGGTTCAATTAACATGTTATAATTGCGACTGGTGTCAATATTGTTTGAAGAAGCTTAACTCAATGGCTTTTTAACAGATTTAGATGTGTTTATACCTCTGAAGAGAGCTCATCTAGATAATGGCCTCGAGAACTATTTTGAAGAGGAGAAGACTGATTGGTCATTATGTCAATATCTGCGCACGTTCAATCATAAGTTCTCAGTGGCATGTTATTTCTGTAGAAAATTTGAATTCAAGTCTTCTTCAAACCTCTTATTTCAACGCGCCTACAAATTTCAAGCACATAAACGATGGTGAAAGAATATCACTGCCCAAAGAGGAATCCTTCAACCTCTCTGCACTGGGCCAATATAGACAAAGATGCTATGAAATAACAAGAGCTGTTCCCTCTGATCGTAGATTGGTATTGAATACTCTGGTACGTAGTAGATGCTTGTCACAATCCTTGCATAGTTTTTCCACTGCGGCTGCTAAACAACCTGAATTGGGTAATGATGATGAGAAAAGTGATGAAATTGTTGCTAAGAAGAGGAAAGAAGCATCTCCAGAGGAGTGTGATCAAGCTGTTGAAGGTTTAAGCACTGCAAAAGCTAAAGCAAAGGCAAAACGGTTGCAAGAGCCTCAAAAAGTTGTTCAAAAATTTTTAAAGCGATTGTGGGCCTTGATTTTGGGGATTGGTCCTGCTTTTAGAGCTGTAGCATCTATGAGCAGGTTGGGATCCTTCTTTTGTTTGGCATCTCTAGCATAATTAATTATCATCCGTTAATTTGTGATAACTTATATGTATGGTCTGCCAATCCTTACTGCAGGGAGGACTGGGTCAAGAAACTTGTTCATTGGAAAGGGGAGTTTCTATCAACTTTGCAACACTACTGGTTGGGTTTCAAGCTGTTGTGGGCAGATGTGAGAATCAGCTCAAGATTGTTGTTGAAACTTGCTGGTGGGAAGAGTCTTTCTAGAAGGGAGAGGCAACAACTGACACGGACTACTGCTGACATTTTTAGGCTAGTTCCTTTTGCAGTTTTCATCATAGTTCCCTTTATGGAATTTTTGCTTCCAGTATTTCTGAAGTTATTCCCCAATATGTTGCCATCAACATTTCAAGACAAAATGAAAGAACAGGTGCTGATAGTGCTGGTTATAACAAATTCTGTATGGCATTTGTCTGATTTTTGCAACCTTTTGGGGGGTTCTTGATTTTTTATTGCCTGTATCAACGTTCTCCTTGCAAAATGTTAGTTATATGATGAGATAATATTTGTGCATAGTTGTCAACTGTTTTCCCAGCCCTATTTCAGTGTTCAATTTGTTTTTTAATTTTGGCCTTTTCATCAATACATTACTAATGGAAGTACGAATTTTATAACCATGCCACTTTAACAGAGGACTGTACTGGGCACAGTTTTGAAGTGCCTATGTAGAAGATAGTTAGAAGGACATATTTCAAACTGATGCCTATATTGCACTAATCTGCATTTCCCTATATCAATTTGCATGATCATTACTAATATATGCTCCACATTGTCTATAAAAATGGTAGCCACTGATGATGATATCCCTGTTTGAATTTCCCCCCTAAATGCAATAATGTTAACAACATTTATATTGACTTTTACTAGGTTGTATCAATACGTACATTTTGAGCCTGTTTTTGGAGTTTACATTAGTATTTTGTAGCTTTATGATTGGGTTTTGCATGATAAGTTTTACAGTGTTTGGTCAATTCATGTGCTCAATGTGTAGGAAGCATTAAAGAGAAGACTCCATGCTAGAATAGAGTATGCAAAGTTCCTTCAAGATACAGTCAAAGAAATGGCAAAAGAAGTTCAAAACTCACGAAGTGGAGAAATAAAACAAACAGCAGAAGATCTTGATGATTTTTTGAACAAGGTCAAAATCTCAGTTCAAAGAATAATTCATACTTATCCTGTCCACATATTTGCCTTTTCTCTATAACCCTTGTTAACTCTATATTTTTGTGCAGGTTAGAAGAGGTGCCCGTGTCTCTAATGATGAAATTCTAGGCTTTGCTAAGTTGTTTAATGACGAGCTTACTCTAGATAATATTAGCAGGTGGATTTCATAACTTTGGTTTGATTTTAACATACTGTATTTTTAACTTATGAGGTAGTGTGATGAATTCTACTTGCTTTCTACTGTTTTTAGGCCACGATTGGTTAATATGTGCAAGTACATGGGAATCAGCCCTTTTGGGACTGACGCATACTTGCGTTACATGCTACGAAGACGGCTACAGAGGTAATAAGCATCCACTCATATTAGGAGTCATCCTGTTCATGCATGAGTGTAGTCTCTTCTACGATAGCTTATGTGACCTCTTCAAACAAAGTAGGTCAAATGGGAATTTATACACCATAGAGCTGGCTCATGCCTTTAACTTTTAACTAATGCATGACCTAGTTTGTGCTCTCACTTTCAATTGGAAAACTGAAAATTGGAAAATCAACTTTTTTCCAAATTGGAATTTTTTTATATCTAGCTTTACAGAAAATGCTATGTTGGTGACATTTTCTTTATAATGAGTATTTGAGCAGGAATGCCTTTTTTCTTCCTTTCGTTGTCATTTTATTTTGCATTTTTTATAAGCCATCTATTTTTAACTGGGACGATACTTAGGTCAAGATGCTTATATAGCCCTTAGGTCAAGTCCTCCAATCACATTTGTTATTTTTCTGTTGTTTGTTGTTGAAATGTGTATGTGCTCTTGTAAATTCACCCATGAACTTGATCTAATGGATATAGGCAATTTGGCCTAAGTTTTGTCCTTTAACTGTGACTAGGGAGGAAACAACTTAGCATCAAACTTAATTTTTACTAACTTTAGACCGAAGATATAATGAAGAAATCTAGAGTTTGTCATGCTGGGCTGGCTCATGCTCATGCATCTTGGTCATGTTTGATTAGGAACATATTGCTGCTAAATGTTTCCCAATATTTATTTTCTGGTAGTTAAAATTAATGCTAGTATTTTAAGTGACAAGAATGCATCAGAATATTTCACAATTTTACCTTCTTTAGTGTGATGTTCTGCCATAGCAAAAATCCACAAGACTCCATGATAGTATGCGTTACATGCAAAGTGTTCTTTTCTTTTTGTTTTTTTTATTAGGATTAAGGAGGATGATAAGTTGATTCAAGCAGAAGGTGTGGATTCCCTTTCAGAAGCTGAACTTCGTGAAGATTGTAGAGAGCGAGGCATGCTTGGATTGCTATCTGTTGAAGAAATGCGCCAGCAGGTTTTTTGTCATGAAAATTTTGTGCTTCCTTTCTGATGAATATAAACCCCACTGTCAAATTGTTATTTTTCTCATGTAGCTTTGGGATTGGTTGGATTTATCACTGAATCACTCTGTACCATCATCTCTTTTGATACTTTCTAGGTAATTTTAAGGCTTCCACACCAAAAAGAAATGTTAATTAGTAAAACCCTACGGAATATATGCATCCTGAAGTCTTGCATAATACTTTTTACAGGGCATTTACTGTGTCTGGGAGGTTGAAGCCAGAAGAAGCTGTTCAGGCTACGCTTTCTTCTCTTCCTGATGAAGTGGTGGATACTGTTGGTGTTACTTCTTTACCCTCTGGGGATTCAGTCTCAGAAAGGAGGAGGAAATTGGAGTTCCTTGAAATGCAGGAAGAACTTATTAAGGTGTGTAATACTTTTTTGTTTCACTTCACTTGTTTGATTTGAAGCTTTGATTGTTGCATTAAAATATCAGCATTTTTCTTTTGCTCAGTTACTGATATTGCATTAATTTATCTTTCAGTAGTTAATATAGCTAGCATGTGCTGATATCCAAAAAAAAATGTAGAATTCTTTCAAAATACCGAATTATTGTTTGATTCCAATATATTGTTACTTAATAATTAGCAATCAATAATAAGTTAAAACCTTTAGTTTCCAATATTGCTCAAATTAATCTGTCTAGAAATACTGAGCATTAGGTACAGAAGAACTACACTGATTAATTAGGTTAAAGCCTCAGTTTGACCATTTGAGATGAAAAGAGTTCCTGTCAAGGTTTAGGGTTTAGAAGCCTTTAAGTGACACGGCTTTGAACAAATATGAGTTTCCAACTATGTAGGAGGAGGAAGAAAGAGAAGAGGTGGAGCAAGCAAAAATGGAGTCCAATTCTGGTCAAGACAATATGCCCTTGGAAGAGAGAAATATTTCCACAGCTTCAGAAGCACAACAACTTGCTAGAGCTAGGACATTGGAAAAGCAAGAGCAACTGTGTGAAATCAGTCGTGCATTGGCTGTTTTAGCTTCAGCATCTGTGAGAATTTGTGTTCA
Organism: Acacia confusa; assembly: GCA_037074495.1. Classification (NCBI taxonomy): domain Eukaryota; kingdom Viridiplantae; phylum Streptophyta; class Magnoliopsida; order Fabales; family Fabaceae; genus Acacia; species Acacia confusa. The sequence goes on from CM073509.1 coordinate 39,559,378, forward strand.
AAAGCTTTTAACTGTCTTAATATGGCTAACTGCATTTTCTCGTCTAAGATACATACTTATATTTGTATATGTTTTTCTTTCATTCTGATGGCAGTCAGTTAGCAGAGAGCGTGAAGAGTTTCTGAGGCTTGTTAATAAAGAGGTATGGTGGAACATTTTAACATCTTTTACACCCTTCCCTCAACATTCTATCTTCCTTTTCTTTTCTCTTGTGTTTTTTTTTTAATTTTTTATGCTGAAGTTTCCACATGATTTGGAGTAGCAAGTTTGAGAGAGAAAACTTGTGAGTTCTGAGTTTTAGAAAAAGCTTGAGTTGTAAAGTGGTTCTTTGTATTTAAGTGTTATATATATAGGATACAAAGGATCTAATGTCAACTTTATAATAAATGTTCTCTTTCACAAAGGAAAATCTGCCTTCAAGCTAGAGCATGAATGACATGCTTCCAGTTTGTTATATATGTAGTTGATTTGGGGACCCTGGGGAGACTTATTGAGTTTGTCTATTAGCGGATAATTTGAGTTGACAAACTTGGCAGCAATGGACCCAATTGAATCTTCTCTTCACAAATGGCAATCAATCTCAACAAGTTTGGTTCTTCTGTTGAATATTGGATTAGAAAGGATATGCATGGCTGCTTAGATTTTCACAAAACAATCTTGTCTGTTTGATACTTCCAAATCTCAAATCTTGAAGTTCACATCTTCTGAGAGCCATGGCATGATATTATGCTGTGACACTAGATTTGATAACTTCTTGTTTCTTACTTTTCCTAGAGATTAGGTTATCCCTGATGAAGACACTGTATGTTTATCAATAGTAGTTAGGAGAGTCAGCCTAGTCTGCATCACTATAACAAAGAACGTGAATGTTACTGATATGTAAACATAATAAAGATTTAAAAGTTGGGTAGAGTTGGTTAAGAGATATAACCATTAGGCTAATGATTGGTTTAGTTAGAAGGGCTGTGTATAATCCTATAAATGGATGTCCATACCTATTGTATCTTGGTCTGTGATTGATAATGAAATAGCCCATAAATGTTTCTCTCTTATTCTATCTAGTTTCTCTCACTTCTCTCTTAAATCCTTTGTTTCCCCTTCTCTATTCCCTCTCTACTCTCTTTCCCTCTCTTTCTATTCAATACAGAATATTAATTCTATTGGAATTCAGAGGCATAAAACACTCTCTTAATTATTAAGATGAAGGGAAGGTACAATATATAGACTAAGAGAGGGAGATTAGTTAAGAAAATCAGGGATTAGAGATCATATAATCAGGGGATGACTGCAGATCCTATAAACTAGGGATCCTTAATATTCTAACAAATTTCCCAATTTATTTCCTAATATTCTAACCAATTCTGTAATGGTTACCCTTATCTTTATATAGCAAACCTTGCCCTAGAGTTCATTTGACTTGTCTGTGGATATGAACTATGGCATCTCAATGAACACGCATCATATGGAGATTGTAAGAATTTGATATGTTAATGTAAAAAGAGGGTTAGTTGTTTGTTTATTAGCCATTAGAGTTAGGATTAGTTAGTTCTAAGTTGGTTGTGATGAGAGCTAGTTGTGAGGCAAATATTAAACTATAAATAGATTGGTATGACAGTTGTATAATCAGATTATGAATGATATGAATTACTCCGTTTCTCTTCTTTCCTCTCCTCTCCTTTGGTTTCTCCCTCTCTGATCAGTTTCTCCTACATCTCTTCTTTTGCCTCCTCTCTCGGTTTCCCTCTCTTTTCTACATTCTTCTACAATTATCTAACAGAATTGACCTACTACATTTATAGTAAAGGAGATATCTGGGTGAGTAATGATAAGGTAGTTGAGTTTTCAAATGAATCCTTGATTTCTTCCTGGATTTGCTTGAGGCACCCCCCTATTTGGTATTCAGATCCATGGCTGCATGTACTAGTTTACAAAATAACAATTCTGTTTCAACCAGTATGTCTCAGGCATATTTTGTGATATAGCAACCTAAATTCAAGATTGAGCAACTTTAATTCCCAGAAAATATTTCAGTTTTCCCATATTGGTAGCTTGAAAAGTATGGAACAAATGATGGTTGTGTTGAAGAATACCCTTATCATCATCTATAGTTTCTTGATTGAACTTGTGTAGGAAGTTTTACTCACCTTTGAAGCCACTAGAGTTGCATGTGAATGATTCTGAATCTTGTAAACGCCTCCATCATTTGTCCCTTCGAGCAAAATTCCCCCATATCCTTTACCTTCATAAGACACTTGTCAAGCCTAAGAATTGACTTTAGTAGATTATGTTTGACAATTATATTCTCATGGTGTCTTTAGAAATTCTTTGGTTAAGTTGGATGGCAACCTATCTATTTGAAAATTTATAATTAAATGTGGTCCATTTGGAAATTTGAATCTTGATATGGGACCCTCCTGAACTTGGATTGTACATTTGATTTGTATATTCCAGATAGAACTTTATAACAGCATGGTAGGGAAAGATGGTACAACTGAGGGAAGAGATGCTGTGAAGGCATATAAAGCTGCACGGGAGGAAAATGAGCACACTACTGAGTTGGATGAACAGAATGAGGTGTCCTCGGCACTCATAGAGAAAGTAATGTCCGCATATCATTTTTTGTCCTGATAAACTGTTAAAACCAACTGGTCATTTGTGCTTTTGTAAATGACAAAATTCCTTCAGGTTGATGCTATGCTCCAAGATCTTGAGAAGGAAATAGATGATGTTGATGCTAAAATAGGTGATCGTTGGAGACTGCTTGATAGGTTTGTACTTGCCCTTTGTCTAACCCAAAAACTTGAATTGTTAAGAGAAGGCTTAACCATTCTTGAATGGATGGGTTAATATTTGTTATATTCCTTTGATTGAACTGTGGGTAACCCACAGGCGTAGAAGTGTAAATGGATTGATTTTTATTTAAGCTTAGCTTGTTAAGAGTTTCAATATGGCTCGCTCAATTTGTAAATGAATAAGCTTGATCAACATGTGAGAGCTCTCATGGTCAAATTGATTGAGCTTGAAAAAATTGGATGTTAAGCTTAACAATCTTGCAAGTATGAAACATAATTTGTTTAAAACTAAGGAATATTTGTTGCATGGAAATTACTTTTTTTAAAATAATGGAAGTATTAACTAAGTAACTTTTGATCTTATGGTCATAAAGGCTGATAGTGTGTATTTTTTCCCTCTCTTTATTGACATAATCAACCTAGTAATGTTGCCTTCTTGAAGGCCATAATCACAGCTGGCATTGCTTTCCTTGCTTTCCTGCTTATATGAATACTTAATGGTTCTTGGATACATATTCCTCATTGTAGTCAAAGATTGTCTTTGATTTCAGTGTCATTGTTTATATCTCAAATTGTGTAGTCCTTTTTTGAGACTATTGCATGATTTCTAAAGAGAATCAGATGAGAGAATAATTGTTGTATTATTCGGATGAGAAGGCACTTGCATTTTGATACAGAATCATAATTCTGTATGGAAAGGAGGAGAGAAATAGAGAGAAGAGAACCAAAAATAGGGTAGAAGAAGCTAAAGACAGAGATTAGACAGAAACAGAACAGAAGTGAGATTATTCCATCATCAATCATAATCTGAATTACAATAGGAATTAGGCCTTTATTTATAGGCTAGAGTGACTTAATGATCAAGCCAATCCTAAACTAACTAACTTCCTAACAGATTTAGTTTCTAACAACCCCTAACTAACTCCTAACCTTTTATTATCTTTACATATCACATTTATACACAAATGAGAGAATCAAGTCTGTTAAGAGATCTAGATTTGAAATTTGACAAAACTAATATCCTAACAATAATCTCCTATAATCACTAGATTTAGTTAATCCCTATATATGTGGGATTAATAATATATTCAAATATGAATTCTACACTCTCCCTCAAGTTGGACTGTAGATATTAATCAAGTTCAACTTGCCAATTAGATACTCAAAACTGTCCTTGGGCAATCCTTTGGTAAGAATGTCTGCATTCTGTTCTTTAGAAGGTATATATCTTAGATCAATGATACCCTCATCAACTTTTTCCTTTATAAAATGTCTGTCTATCTCAACATGCTTAGTTCTATCATGTTGAACCGGATTATGAGCAATATTAATAGCAGCCGTATTATTACAATAGACCTTGATTGGCATATTTATACACTTCCTTAAGTCTTCTAGGACATGCTTTATCCATATGCCATCACAGATTCCCAATGCTACAGGCTTGTATTTAGCGTCAGCACTGCTTCTTGTAACTACGCTTGGCTTTTTACTTCTCCATGTGACCAAGTTGCCCCACATATATGTGCAATATCCAGATGTGGATTTCCTGTCATCTTGGTCACCTGCCCAATCAGCATCTGTAAACAACTCTACATTCCGTTTGGAAGTTTTCTTAAATAATAAGCCATGTCCCGGAGATCTCTTCAAATAAAGGATCTTGTAGACTTCATTTAAATGTTTTTGTTTAGGATCATGGGAATGCTAGCTGACAACACTTACAGCAAATGCAATGTCTGGTCTGGTGTAAGACAATTATATTAGTTTGCCTACCATTTGTTGATAGTTCCCTATGTCAACTATTTTATCGAGATCTGCTTCTTCGTCTATTTTATTAACCTGTATAGGTGTGTCACTAGGTTTGCAACCTGTCATCATTGCTTCCTTTAGGAGGTCTAGTACATACTTTCTTTGGGAGATATAGATTCTTCCCTTGGATCGAGCTACTTCCATCCCAAGAAAGTACTTCATATCTCCAAGATCCTTGATTTGGAGTTCCCGTGCTAGGGCTGCCTTGATTTGATTAATTTCTACCTTGTCATCTCTAGTAAGAATTATATCATCAACATACACGGCTAAAACAACCATCTTGCCCTCGTGATGTTTAACGAACAAAGTGTGCTCACTCTGCCCCTGAGTATACCCATGTCTCTTCAGAACTCGAGTGAATTTGTCAAACCAGGCACGTGGAGATTGTTTCAACCCATATAATGACCTCTTTAGCTTGCAGACTTGGTTAGCCTTTTTTCCTGGGAACTTGGAGGTAACTTCATGTATACTTATTCTTTTAGGTCTTCATTGTGGAAGGCGTTTTTTACATTGAGCCGGTGCAGATCCCAATCTAAATTTGCTGTAATAGATAAGAAAATTCTGATGGTATTCAAGAACCTCTTTCGTTGGTCAAACACATGAGAGAAGACCAAGGAAGGCATAGACATCCAAGAAAGACACAACAGATGGGCAAGATGCTTTTTAAGGTTGTAGGCTTGACCTTTTATGTTTTATCTATTTTGAAGTGAGGATAGGTTAGACAACTGATATTTAGGGTGGCTTTTTGGATATTGTGGAAGGTACTTTTGAGTGTATTTTAACCTTTGAAGGGAGGACGGAAAGTTAGGCAGATTTTGAGGGTGAACATTGAGAGGAGAAGGAATCTAGTTCTTAGAACCCGAGGCTTTCTTGGCTGAAGGGAGACTACTCTCTTCAGATTATTGTAATCTTTGCACTATCTATTCAAATATCCAATATATTCCATGATATACCAAGTGTTGGAGTTGGTTCCTAACATTTTGGTATAGAGCAGTTGGATCTTTGGGTGATGGCAAACGAGATCAAAGAATTACGGGAGTCAATAGTAGGACTAGCACGAAAGGTTGATGAATTATCAGGGTTGTCCAAATAGGTGACAGAACTCACAGAGGGTGTGAGCCTGATCAGGGAAGTGATATTACGAATGGACCAAGGTTCAAGTAGGAAGGGTAAGAACAAGAAAGACATAAGGGAGCCCTAGTCCGACATAGAAACAAAAAGCAATGATGCCTGGAACGAAACAACCAAGTTCAGGAAGCTAGAATTATGGAGCTATCATTAACTCTTTATTGAGGATCAAGAGCAACCACACGATGAAGATTAAGGAAGAACTCATCGAAAACCAATAGTAATATTGGTTGATAGTGGGGCAACTCACAATTCATAGCCGAAAGCTTACTCTGCCAGCACAGTATCACAATAGAGGAGTTTAAGGAATACATGATTACAGTGGGCGACGGACATAGTGACGAGGAAGCAATGTTGTCTAGACGTGGCACTACAAGTGCAAGGCCTTAAAATTGTGCAGACATTCTACCCCTTCCCATTAAGGGGAACTGATGCAACCCTAGGCATTGAATGGCTGAGGACGTTGGGTGATGTTAAGGTAAATTGGGGCCTCATGACCATGAAAATAGGGAAGAAGGGAGATTGGATTTGTTTGAAAGGGGATCCAGCACTATCAAGGAGTCATGTCTCGTTGAAATCAATTATGAGATTGGTGAAAAAAGAAATCCAAGGGTTTCTATTGGAATGCAGAAGCATTGAAATGGAAAGTGAAGTGGTCCAGACATTAACTTCGAAAGTTCATATTTTGTTAAACAAATACTCTAGGGTCTGCCGTGCTACTGAAAGGCTACCTCCCAGGCGCCTGCAGGACCATGCAATCGTGATCAAACCAGGGGAGTAGCCACCTAATATCCGACCCTACAGATATTCCCATGCGCAGAACAAAGAAATCAAGGAGCTTATTAGAGACATGCTTCAAGATGGGATTGCGAAGCCTAGTAATAGCCCATACTTCAGCCTTGTATTGTTGGTCAAGAAGAAGGATGGAAGTTGGCAATTTTGTGTAGATTACCGGGTTTTAAATAAAATTATTGTGCTGGATAAGTTCTCAATACCCGCCATTGATGAATTATTGGATGAACTGAAAGGAGCCACCATCTTCTCAAAGCTGGATTTAAAATTTGGGTACCATCAGATTCACATCAAGGATGGAGACGAGCATAAAACGGCTTTTCGAACTCATGAGAGACACTATGAATTCAATGTGATGCCTTTCGGACTTACTAATGCTCCTTCTACATTCCAGGCCTTAATGAATGAGATATTTAGAGGGTATCTTTGCAAATTCGTACTCATATTTTTTGATGACATATTGATTTATAGTTGTAATGCTAATACTCACCTAGAACACCTAGAGAAGGTGCTGACCATACTATAGGATAACCACTTGATCATTAATTTGAAAAAATGTGACTTTGTGCCACCAAGAATAGGGTATCTAGGTCACATAATTTCAGAATAGGGAGTTCAAGCAGATCCCACCAAGGTAGAGAGTATGGTGGCATGGCCCCAACCTACTAATATCAAATATCTACGGGGATTCTTGGGATTGACCGGGTACTGCGGGTTTGTCAAGGGATATAGCAAGATAGCAAGCCCTTTGATTGATCTCTTGAAGAAAGATGCCATTCATTGGACCCCAGAGGCTACCAAAACTTTTGAAACTCTCGAAACAGCTATGACCACTCTTCCGGTGCTTGCAATGCTTGATTTTTCAAATTCATTTGAGCTAGAAAGGGATGCTTCTAGGACTGGTGTAGGTGCTGTGCTAATGCAGCAAGGGTGAGCCATAGCTTACTTCAGCCAAAAACTGTCAAGGAGGGCTCAACAGGGGTTTGAGTTAATGCAATTGTGCTCACTGTGATTTTTGTCAATGAGATAGTTTGGTTGCATGGATTTGCAAAGCCAAACCAATGGGCTCAATGGTTGTCTTGAGTAGAGTATTGGTATAATAACACACACCAAGCATTAGCAAACATGACGCCCTTTAGGGCTGTGTATGGGAGGGACCGTCCTGCGTTCCTCAAGCTTGCAAACGAACCTTTAGCGATAGAAGATGTTAGTGAGCAGATTTGGTCCAGAAATGAGATCATGGCTATGTTGAAGGATAATTTAATCAAGGCTCAAGAGGAGATGAAGCAAGCTAATAAACATCACAGGGATGTCTAATACGAAGTGGGGGAGCAAGTATATGTTAGGATCCAGCCATATAGGATGCGATCATTGGTTAAGCAGGTTAATGAGAAACTTAGTCCACGATTCTATGGGCCATTCAAGATTGTGGAAAAGGTAGGGGCTGTATTATATCGCCTTGAATTACCGGCCTTGTCTGGACAAATGGAACTGCAAGTGCAGTTGGTAGCAATTTGTAAGGCTAGGAAATGAACAAACGGGCAGCTGGAAGTGCTTATGCAGGGGGAAGGTATGCCTTCCCATGAAAATTCTTGGGAGGATGTTGAGGAAATTGCCACCCAATTTCCAAACTTTCACCTTGAGGACAAGGTGATGCTTTTAGGGGGAGGAAATGAAAGAACCCCTTTCGCTGGTCAAACATGAGAGAAGACCAAGGAAGGCACAGACATCCAAGAAAGACACAACAGATAGGCAATATGCTTTTTAAGGTTGCATGGTTGATCTTTTATGTTTTATCTATTTTGAAGTGGGGATAGGATAGATAGCTGATATTTAGGGTGCCTTTTTAGGTATTGTGAAAGGTACTTTTGAGTGTATTTCAACCTTTGAAGGGAGGAGGGAAAGTTAGGCAGATTTTGGGAGTGAACATTGAGAGGAGAGGGAATTTGGTTCTTCTTAGAACCCAAGGCTTTCATGGCTGAAGGGAGATACTACTCGAGAGACTACTCTCTTCAGATTATTGTAATCTTTGCACTATATTCAAATATCCAATATATTCAGTGATATACCAAGTGTTGGAGTTGGTTCCTAACATTATCCCAATAAACTATTTATGGTGGTCATACTAGCGAGAACAAATCCACAACCTCCCACTAAACAAGGAGCTTTCATGGCACTAAGATTCAAAGGCTTTGGCTAAACTTAATTTTTTCTCTCGGTAAAATAATAATTTGAATTCCTTGTATATTCATGTACATTAGGTGTCTACTTATACAAGAGGGGAGAGCCTTAGCATTGATGGCTCTTAATGATAATTCTCTGATTTCCTCTAATCCCTGATTACTAGGGATACTAATTACTAATACAATATTATTTCCTAACACCCCCTTCAAGTTGGAGCATAAAATTAATCATGCCCAACTTGTCCTGAGTTCCATTTAAGGCTTTAGTTAATAGATCGGCCAATTGGTCACTAGACCTGACTTGTCCTGTAAAAATGAAGTTCTCTTTGATTTTATCACGCACAAAATGACAATCTATCTCAATATGTTTTGTGCGTTCATGAAATACAGAATTGGAGGCTGTGTGCAAAGCAGCCTTGTTATCGCACCATAGTTTTGCAAGCAATGGTGTAGTGAGACCAAGCTCCTTCATTAACTAGTGAATCCACACAATTTCATGTATTGATTGAGACATGGCTCTATACTCAGCTTCTGCACTTGACTTAGAAACCACATCTTGCTTCTTACTCCTCCATGATACTAAATTTCCACCCACAAACACACAATATCTTGAGGTGGATCTCCTAGTAGCCTTTGACCCCGCATGATCCGCATCACAAAAACATTCAATCTTGGTGTGACCATGATTCGTATAGAGTATGCCACATCCCGGGTGAGCCTTTCAAGTAGTGTAAGACATGCTCTAATGCTTCCCACTGAGCAACAGTTGGTGCTGTCATGAATTGGCTCAGAACACTAACTGGAAGGTTACATTGGGTCGAGTCACCGTGAGATAATTTAATTTTCCAATCAATCTACGATATCTCTCAGAGTAGGCAAATGGTTTGATTTTCTCCGGGTTAACCTTTTTTCCACATCATTAGGTGGCTTATCAAATGGTATCCTATCATCAATATCCAAGAAAGGATTAGGAATCATAGGAAAGCTACTCGGTGCTGCCCCAAGTTTCCCAGTTTCTTTTAGAAGATGAAGAACATATTTTAACCGTGAACACCCACTTGCACCCAGCCTTCTTTCCTGGAGGCAAATCAACGAGAGTCCAGGTATCTGCCTGATCAAGGGCCATCATTTCTTCTTTCATAGTAGCACACCAACCAAGATGGGCTAAGGCTTGGTGAAGGTTAGTGGGAATGGGGATAGAGTCTAAGGAGGCTATGAAAGAACATGATGGAAGAGAAAGATGGTTATAGGAAACAAACGAAGAAATAGGATAGGCACAAGAACGCTGACCTTTGTGAAAAGTAATGGGTAGGTCATCAGAGGAAGTAGGCACTATGTGTGATTTAGAGGCAAGAGCGGGAGGAACTAACTTGGGATCAGACGTTGAAGTAGGCATTGCTGAGTCATGAGCCTGAGCGACGCCATTACTTACCCGAGGGAGTTTCCGATAAACATGGTGAACAGGTGGCTTAATAGGGTATCAGATCACATGCTTGAACTGATGGTGACTGAACCTGGTAAACTAAGATATCATAAATAGTGTCGGTATTACCAGGGGAGGACACTCAACTGAGGAGATAGGAAAAAATGAGGTTGACTCATGGAAAGTGACATCTGTAGACACAATATAACGACGGAGAGTGGCAGAATAACATCGATATCTCTTCTGAACCCTAGAATACCTAAGGAAGACACATTTGAGAGACTTGGATCAAGTTTGGTAATAGCGGGACGAACATCACGAATAAAATAAACACAACGAAAGATTTTAGGATCAATGAGAAACAAGGGTTTCTAGGGAAACAAAGTGGTGTAGGGAGTGTCTCTACTGAGAACAACAGGAGATGGCATACGATTGATAAGGAAGCACACAGTAGAGATGGCATCAGCCCAGAAAGGTTTAGGAACTTGCATGTGAAACATTTGAGCCCGGGCAACTTCTAATAAGTGTCGATATTTGCGCTTGGCAACACCATTTTGAATAGGTGTATCTGCACACGAGGATTGGTGAATAATGCCATGTTGGAGCATATAGGTTTGAATTGAGGAGAATAATATTCTTTAGCATTATCACTCCGTAAGATTTTCACAGGAACACCAAACTGAGTGTTAATTTAAGCACAAAAATTGCAAAAGTGAGAAAACAACTCAGAACGATTTTTCATTAAATAAAGCCAAATAGTTCGAGAAAAGTCATCAACAAAGGTAACAAAGTACCGAAGCCTAGATTTTGACTCAACATGACACGAACCTCAAACATCTGAATGAACTAAATCAAAAGGGGACGCAACCCTTTTATTGATGCAAGGTGTCAAATGAACACGGTGATGTTTTGCAAACTGGCACGACTCACATTCTAAAGAAGACACATGATGAAACTGAGGATACAACCTCTTTAAAGATGACAAAGACACATGACCCAACCGACAATGAACATCAAAAGGAGAGGAACCACCATAACAAGCAACAGAACGCGGCACTCGATCATCAAGAAAGTAATGGATGCCAGATTCATACCCCTTACCAATAATTTGCTTTGTCGTAAGATCCTGAATCAAGTAATGGTTATGAAAGAGTGAGATGAAACAATTTAATTGGCGAGTAAGTTTGCTAGGAGATAGAAGGTTAAAAGCAAGATCAGGAACATTATGAACAGACAAGAGGGAAATAGATGGAGTAGGCATAACAGTACTAGATCCAATAACTCGGAAATAAGAGCCATTGACAATTGTAATGGAAGAGGGGTTGACATAGGGTGCATTTGAAGAGAACAAATGATGGTTACTTGTCATGATCAGTAGCCCTAGAGTCGATGATCGACTTCGAGGAAGTAGCAAGGCATGAATCAGAATTACCTTTAACAAGTGCCGTTGATGCAGGGGAACCATCATAAGAGGATAGGGTCGTATGAGCAGAGCCGCTACGTTGCTGCTTCAGTTGCAACTTACGACAGTAGCGTTTGGTGTGACCAGGTTCCTTACAATAATAGCAGATAATCCCACTAGCACCAGAATTAGGAGGGTTGCTACCGAGCTTAGGGAGACTTGGGTTCTTTGGAGTAGCAGATACAGGAGTCGGATTCGGATTCGGACCCCGACTAGCCAAAGCACTTGTATTAGGATTGGAAGGTGGATGGGCCAAACTATCCGCACACAACACACGAGAGTACACATCCTGAAGCGAAGGAAACTCAGAGCTAGATAATATCTGAGATCGAATAGTCTCATAGGCTGGGTCGAGAGCAGTAAGAAAGCTCATAATCGCATGTACTTATAATCGCTCTCGATAGAGTTTTGAATTTGTAAGAATAGTTGGGCATTAGCTCGAGCCCATGTCATGTTTGAATCATCCCTAGGCAGAGCTTGAGTTAAATGACCTTCTTTCTCAATACTGAGTAAGTACATACGAATGGTTTTGATCCAATCCGAATAATTTGTCCAGTTCAACTTGTGTTCAGTAATTTTGTTGGAAATAGGAACCACCTCAATCGTGACACTCGGTTTAGAATTAGCCATAGGTAGCTATCCGAAAAAGAATCACACAGAGAAAACAATCTCAAATGAACCAACAAACTACCTACTAGAGGTAAACAAAGGCAAAATAACCACCAAGAAGCAAAATCCAGTTGTCACACCAACTACCAAATCGTAGAAACACGGGCAAATGATCTAAGCAATACCAAATGGTCACACAAGGACCAACAAAAATAGTATAAATACGGAAAAAGCCAAATGAACTCTGCAAAGCCCAAGAAGAGGACAAAAAATGAGCAAAGGGCAACTGGGCAGAGGATCAAACTTTAAGGTATGAGGATGAAACCACTTGGGTCAAGACGACAGCAATGAGTCAATCCCAAAAAGACAAACGACGGCGAAAAACTCGCCGGAAAACAGCCTCACGCGACGACGCATATGACGGATAGTGGAGCTCCGACAGGCGCGTGAAGTGCCACGCGCGAGCGAAACGGAAGACGGACGACTGGGTTCCGCCAATCGGAACCTTCTGAGCATGGTGGGGTGGCACGTGGTGGCTGATATGGACCGGAACTAAACCCTAACTCCCTCCCTCTCTCCTGTCTCTCTCTCTCTCTCTCTGGACAGAGAAGAAAAACTGAAAAAAAAATTCTCCAGGAATCAGATCCTTCCCTCTGATACCATGTAGAAGAATAATCTGAATTCCTTGTATATTCATGGACATTAGATGTCTACTTATACAAGAGGGGAGAGCCTTAGCATTGATGGTTCTTAATGATAATTGTCTGATTTCCTTTAATCCCTGATTACTAGGGATACTAATTACTAATACAATATTATTTCCTAACACTATCAAAACAGTTTCTGTTACTTCAGAAAGTTAAACTATTTTCAGTAAAAACTTTAGAAACATGTTTATCATAGAACATGAGGAGTCTAATATTCAAAATGATCATTTGCTTGATAGAAGGAGAGATTCTACTTTGAAGATCTTCAAAGGAAGAGAATTTGATTCTTTTCAGTCCCACAAGTGCTAAATTTAAGTTGAGTTCTTCTTTAATTTCATGTCTCTAGGATTCTTGTAGAATTTTTTTCCCCTTTAACAAGAATTTTTAGAGGTTACTGCCATGTGACCTAGAGGTTATAGGTCTAAATCCTGGAAATAGCCGGGGAGCCTTGTGCTTTGGGTCACCCTTTTTTAACAAAAAATTTTAGCTGCAATTTATGGAAATATTATAACCTTTTGACAAGGTGATTTGCATTTTTTGACAAGTGATCTTCATCATACTTTAAAAGAATTATTTATATCCTCTTACCTAATTTATCAAATGATTTTTGTCACTCCATGACAGGATGTTATTCCTCTTTCGCAACAATAAAATTGCTGTTCTCATTATGATAAGGCCTATCGTTGAAGACAAATAAGCCCAAAATTGGCTGAAAAATGGACTTGTTGAACTGACCACATCTTTTTGGTCTCCAATCTTTTAATGTTAATAGTTACTTGGCTTCAATGTAGTGATTATTGTCAGTATTATTATTGACTCTTGCAGAGATTATGATGGGAAAGTGACTCCTGATGAGGTAGCAGCGGCTGCTATTTACTTGAAGGATACTTTGGGCAAGGAGGGAATTCAAGAACTCATAAGCAACCTTTCTAAAGATCGAGGTCTGTCATCTTGCTCTTGTATTGTTTACTGATTACATCCCAAAAGATGAAAAGCAAAAAAAGGTAAAAAAAATACCGCTGTTTTTTCATTTACCTGGAATAAATTGTTGTGGATTTATCATGAAATTTCCCCTGTACGAGAAACAAGGTAAAAGCAAAAAGGTTGCTATAATGATGGAGGTAAATTGTCTGTCCCCAACCAGTGATCAGCCTCACTATCCCTGATGGCTCAACTTACAGTCTTCTGTGTGCATTTTGGGGCATAGGATTTTGCTATAATGATGGAGGGAAGCTCAATCTAAGCTGATAAATACATTTTCCTGTGGTACTCTCCAACGCAAAAAGGGAACAAGTGTCATTCTCCAACTACCAAAACAATTCATGTTACAAAGAATTCAGTTTTCTATACCACCAAACAATAACCGAATAACCTGTCCGACCTGATGTCACATCAATACCACCAAACAGAACATGAACCTGAAACCTTGGGGTCTGTTGCCTTGACTAGAAAATATTGAAACCTTACCAAAGAAAATTTTGACTTGTAGTCATTGTGTGTTCAAGTTCATCGTCAACCTTGATTGTAAAACAACACCCCCCCCCCCCCCCAAAAAAAAAAAAAAGAAAAAAGAAAGAAAAAAACACACACAAAAGAAAGGCCCCTTACCTCCTTGCGCCGTGTTATATATCTTTAGTTGAATAATTCGGTTATAATCATTGCATTCATTTGTGTTGATGCAGATGGGAAAATTTTCGTAGAAGATATTGTCAAACTAGGCAGTTGGAAAGATGTCAATGCGGGTGAAGATGGGACTCTGTAGAAAGAGACATCTCATTCCACCTTCTGATAGGTCTTGGCAGGTTACTTCCTTTAAATATGGTGCAGGAATGACGTTTGGAATCATTATTCTTGTTTTAATTGTATACATACAATAAGTGGAGCTGTTACATGAAGAATTTAAATCGTCTGCTAGCTTGTAAATTTGTAGTGGCTGGTGAATCAAGCAATTGCTTAAACCTTGTAGCTTCATGGCTTTTTTGACTATCTGAATGCTTGGAATGAATCTCAATACATATTTTCTCAGTTTAGCAGAAATAAAACGTGTTTATTGTGTGATTTTGTTCTAGTACCCGATGGGTAATTTAATAAAACTATGATAGGGATACTCAATAACTAATCTGCAAGTCTTTATAGTTTTGGCAAATGTTTAATGTGGTCCTTAATAGGGTTTTTAACAAGGCCCGTGTGGTTTTACATAATTAAGTCAGGCCCATGTAATAAGCCCTATTTAGTTTCAATTAATTTTAAATAAAGTCAACAAAAAATGATAACTACTTGGTTAAAAATAAGGTGAAGTTACAAGGATCTGATTAAAAAAAAAAAAAAACTATAAGGACTTGAAAGAAATAAAAACATGTGAAATTTTCACTTTTGTCCCGCCTTAGCTACCTTGTTGCGATCCTTGCTTTTTATCTTGTCCCAGACTCATGTCATTAGTTTACTGTATATAAGGGTTTAATGTTTCTGTTTTTAAGGTAAATACATTTTATCTGCCTCACTCACATAAAAGTGAGTATGTCCCACTATCAAGAGAAGAGGGAGAAAATAATAATGAGACCCACTCACTTTTATGTAAGTGAGACAGATAAAATGTTTCTGCCTTAAAGGCAGAAACATTAAACCCTATATAATATATATAAACGATATCATGATATATTGGTTATATTTTGATATAAAATATTATAAATATTTAAGAAAACCATCACAATCACAAGTGTGTTGTCATCGTCTTTGTTCACTTGGCTCTATCTCAAGTTTCTCTTGCACATGCTTGCTTAGTTCTTTACAAAGTACTGTAAATATTAATGATCTATTATTGCTCTTTTTGAGTTTTAATTATTTCTTACTTTTTATATGCCTTCAATCTAAAAATGGTGAAAGAAGATGATTACATTTTTGTATTATATATTTTTAATCATCTAGGTTGAACGTCAAACTCATCCATACATTTTAGTTTTTACAAATCCAAAAAAAGAAAAAAAAATATATGATGCTCTAGATCCTCCAAAAATAAATAAATAAATAAATAAATGGAACATCTTGATCCTCCTAATCTTGTCTTGTCCTAATGGAATAAGACGGGATACAAGAAAGATTTTACAGTCCTGGCCTATCCCGCTCTCGTTCTAGGAACATTCTTAGAAACAATAATGACTTGATAATAATACTTTTAACATAAGAGCTAGTTGACTAATTTTGGTAGCTTAAAGTTAGTTATATTAGTTATTTGTAGTGAGTATAGATTGATTTAGAAAATATGTCATATTTAATTGGACTTGCCTTGTCTTTCCCACCTACTCTTATCCTTCACTTTAAAACTACAAAGTTTTAAAGCTAAACAAAGTAATGAGGGCACTTTCTTATTTATTTTCTTTAAAAACAAATCAGTCAACCTAAAATACTTTTTAGTAGAAGATACATTAATTTTGAAAACACTCATTACTTAAAATATTTATTAGCATCACCTAGTATCTAACACCCAAAATGCTGAATTATTTTGCAATATATACTGGTGTCAATATAAAATTTTTTAGGGTGTAGAGTGTATTAAAAATTCATTTTAGATACTGAATTTTATTGGAAAAATATTTTATAATACCATATGTTGTTTCATTTTGGTAAACGTGTAGCTAGAACTTTGAACTATTTTGAGGGAATAATAAGCACCCTAAAGTATTTTAGGATGCAATTTAGATGAGAAGAGTAATAAACTTGGAGTGACCTTTAATAACAAATTGGAAAATGCTGGCTTATTCTCCGCCATATCAGAATATTTTTTAGACACAGCGTTCCTTAAACGAACCCCACATAATGAATCAAAGAAGAACAAAACCTGGGTATAGGGTTTAGGGTTTAGGGTTTAGGGTTTAGGGTTTAGGGTTTAGGGTTTAGGGTTTAGGGTTTAGGGTTTAGGGTTTAGGGTTTAGGGTTTAGGGTTTAGGGTTTAGGGTTTAGGGTTTAGGGTTTAGGGTTTAGGGTTTAGGGTTTAGGGTTTAGGGTTTAGGGTTTAGGGTTTAGGGTTTAGGGTTTAGGGTTTAGGGTTTAGGGTTTAGGGTTTAGGGTTTAGGGTTTAGGGTTTAGGGTTTAGGGTTTAGGGTTTAGGGTTTAGGGTTTAGGGTTTAGGGTTTAGGGTTTAGGGTTTAGGGTTTAGGGTTTAGGGTTTAGGGTTTAGGGTTTAGGGTTTAGGGTTTAGGGTTTAGGGTTTAGGGTTTAGGGTTTAGGGTTTAGGGTTTAGGGTTTAGGGTTTAGGGTTTAGGGTTTAGGGTTTAGGGTTTAGGGTTTAGGGTTTAGGGTTTAGGGTTTAGGGTTTAGGGTTTAGGGTTTAGGGTTTAGGGTTTAGGGTTTAGGGTTTAGGGTTTAGGGTTTAGGGTTTAGGGTTTAGGGTTTAGGGTTTAGGGTTTAGGGTTTAGGGTTTAGGGTTTAGGGTTTAGGGTTTAGGGTTTAGGGTTTAGGGTTTAGGGTTTAGGGTTTAGGGTTTAGGGTTTAGGGTTTAGGGTTTAGGGTTTAGGGTTTAGGGTTTAGGGTTTAGGGTTTAGGGTTTAGGGTTTAGGGTTTAGGGTTTAGGGTTTAGGGTTTAGGGTTTAGGGTTTAGGGTTTAGGGTTTAGGGTTTAGGGTTTAGGGTTTAGGGTTTAGGGTTTAGGGTTTAGGGTTTAGGGTTTAGGGTTTAGGGTTTAGGGTTTAGGGTTTAGGGTTTAGGGTTTAGGGTTTAGGGTTTAGGGTTTAGGGTTTAGGGTTTAGGGTTTAGGGTTTAGGGTTTAGGGTTTAGGGTTTAGGGTTTAGGGTTTAGGGTTTAGGGTTTAGGGTTTAGGGTTTAGGGTTTAGGGTTTAGGGTTTAGGGTTTAGGGTTTAGGGTTTAGGGTTTAGGGTTTAGGGTTTAGGGTTTAGGGTTTAGGGTTTAGGGTTTAGGGTTTAGGGTTTAGGGTTTAGGGTTTAGGGTTTAGGGTTTAGGGTTTAGGGTTTAGGGTTTAGGGTTTAGGGTTTAGGGTTTAGGGTTTAGGGTTTAGGGTTTAGGGTTTAGGGTTTAGGGTTTAGGGTTTAGGGTTTAGGGTTTAGGGTTTAGGGTTTAGGGTTTAGGGTTTAGGGTTTAGGGTTTAGGGTTTAGGGTTTAGGGTTTAGGGTTTAGGGTTTAGGGTTTAGGGTTTAGGGTTTAGGGTTTAGGGTTTAGGGTTTAGGGTTTAGGGTTTAGGGTTTAGGGTTTAGGGTTTAGGGTTTAGGGTT